>CM057456.1:634675000-635395000 GCA_016271365.2 Neoceratodus forsteri | reverse complement strand
CAAGATCTTGCCTCGGAGGAATGTGTTCAAGAAGGTGGTGATGCCACTGCCTTGGCTTCACCAGAAGAAGTAGTCAGGGATCCGTTTTTAATTTCATTGAGGATGCACAGCTGGCAGAACCAGGACTGGCCACCCCCAAGCCAGGCCAGTGGTCTCAGATTGACCAAAGCAAGTAAAGAGGAGAGACTGGTTCGTAGAAAGGCCAATGAAATCTTTGGTATGACCTTTCCTACCTTTCCTCGGAGAGTCTGGGAGATTGAGAACTGCAGGAAATCCTGGATCTGGGATGAAGCAGTGAAACATGTGCATCCTGGGGCTAACCAGCATGTAAAGAATAGACTGTTCCACGAAAAGTATACACAGTGGAAGAGAGGCAGGACACTGTTTATGGACAGAGTGAGAATAGTGGACGGAGAGGGACGCGAAGTCTCCCACTGTGTGAATTATGTGCGTCCAGACGGAGTAATAATTCAAGCCCCTGACCCCCTCTACTATTGGCCTCAGTGCAAGGACCTCCCAGTAATTAAGCCCATGTCTACAAAATGGAGAGCCGAGCAGTGGTAGTCGATACTGCCACATCTAGACTGTGAAGTGCCCTTATTGAACTGCCAATATGAATAAACAAGAAATCAGGTGCCCCATATTCTTCAGTCCACAGTGTACTGCCCTATTCAGCAACCATCTACTGGTACCACCAGATGACTTCAGATCCAGAGAGGACACCAGCCCAGCTGTTTTGCTGTTCATCGCCTGGTAATCGGATGACGCCGGACCAGCTGTTTCTAAGGTTACTACCTACTCTGTTTTTGACCGAATGATTCGGTTTTCTAGGTCCAGATTTGGTCCTCCTGTTTTCACCATTGCAAATTCGGTTTTTATGGTGGGTCAGGCAGCACCTGTGAGATTCCCCACTAACTCTTTCATTTTCTTCTTATTTGACTGTAAGCAAGTGCCTGACATTTCAGTGTGCTTGCTTGCTTGCAGTGCATGCTAATCAGGAAGTGCCTTCAAGAGCAGGGCACTTAAAGAGCCAAATGTGACCATGTCTGCTCAGTTGTCACCTCTAACTTCACACCAGCAAACTGGAAGATTATTCATGGCAAGGGTAAACAATACCACCTTAATTAACACCTTCATTTTTCTGAAACCCTTGGACATTCAGACAGGCACCACATTAGGGTAGCCTCTTGTCCAGTGTGGACTATACAATGTGTTTCAGAAACTTTACCTGCTAATCAAGTTTTATTCAGAGGTACTACTTTTTCAGCCATTTTGAATGCTCACATACTTGTAAAACAGATTCTGTTAAATCCTTCACCATTTTACTTGCAAGTTCATATTACAAACAAATTCTGATGTCATGTAAACCTTTGTTTGTATACCAGTAAATCTGAGAGGTGTAAAGCAGGGCTATTAAGACCATTAGCAGCAAATCAACCTAATCCTTTCTAGGCTGCATTGTGAGTATGGTCTTTGACTGCTGTGATAAGGAACACTTTTATACCTTTAGATTCTCACCAGTTCTTCTTTTAGGCTCTGTCCGATATTTTAATATTTGTTACCCCATTTGTTGTTAAATTAGTAATCTAATATTTTATTTCATTTCCAGCAGCACTACACCTCTCTCTCTCTCTCCTCAGTAGTTATTGCTGTCAATTTTCATACTATCTGGATATTCCAGGAAGACCATTCCAGGAATCTCAGATGCACAGCACAAAATAGTGTGGCTAATGTCATGCTAAGCCACAGAAATTATCATAGGAAGAGAGAGAGCATTAGCTGGTGAGGTGAAAGGAACACAATCTAGATTTGATGGCACTGCAAATTTAGGTAATTTATCCAACATTATTATTTTTTTTTTTTTTACCAGAAGAGACGCACTAAGCTGAATCCTGTTTGCAGGTGCAACCTGGGAGCACAAGGGAATGAAATGATTTGTGCAGGGTCACACAGTCTGGGCTGTGGGATTCAAACCCTGGTCTCCAGAATTGCAGCTCAGAGCCTTAAACCTCTGCGCTATACTGCCTCCACGCTATATATCACATATCAAGCTATCTGGTATGTATGACTTATATGAAAATAAAATAGGGCATTTAACAGCATAGAATAGTTCCTACCACTTTTAAAAACTTCTGTGACATTACAAATAGTTTTAGAGTAGGAGCATTGGGAAGGACAGTAGCACATCTTAAAATGGCAGTTGATATTTGTAATTACAGCTTGTCCACCATTACTGGTGTAGTTTATTTATTGAAAGAGTTTTACCAGAAAAGGCTACCTGTTCCAAAGTAGCCAGTTGTCAGAGGTGTCCTTGTAGTCACTCGATGTGTCAGCTAAGCTGTGTACACAGGATGGAAAGTCCCCTGAACCCCATCTCTAACCCCACCAAATGTTAACACACACTGACATTTAAAATATTTTAATCTAAATCAATCAAACCAAAAATAATAATCATGATGTACTTTAAAGAAGTTGTACACAATGCAATATCAGCAGCAGTTCTGAATAAATCAAGTGAATCAGAGACCAAGCGATGCCCTCATAAGTCATAAAAGGGGCGGAGTTAGGGGTGGAGTTTGGGGGTGTGGTTTAGTATTCGGTTTTCATCTCATCCAAAGGTGGCAACCCTAGCTGTTTCTCTTTTTGTTCCTGTTCTAAGGTTCCTTCTCCAGTTATGACATCAGCCCAGCTGTTTCCAGATGTGCACTCCTGTGGGTTCCTGGAAGATGTCCGCCCAGCTGTATCAGAAGAAATGCCGCCAGGGAGAGTCTTCGGAAGGGACCAGGTTTGTGATGTCCGAATACTTCAAGAGGCTAGTAAGTCCGCAAAACCCTTTTTATTCTATCTTTATAACATTGCAATACACACCTACTCTACAGACTTCAAACAATGTGTGAACTGTCATAAAGACTCTCCCTTGGGATTATTGCCTTAAGAACTATGCTTCACGGGCTTCGCCCAGGAGAGACTCCTTAATAGACTGGCCTTCAGGCCTTGTAGTCACTAGTGGGACATTTAGGGCATTCCATCCCCAAAGGTGTATTGTTACCAATGTCATTGTACTTTAATGTAAATACTGTTTTCTACCCCTTTTCTAAATAAAAAAAAAAAATCTTTTTCCTTTTTGGGATTGTTCAGTGCTTTTTCTGTGTGGTAAGGGTTGTTGTTGTTGTTGTCATTGTTGTTGTTTAGATGGACTGTACATGCAAATTAGGATGTGTGTTTTTTTTTTTTTTTTTTTTTGTCTTTTCTTACAGGTGTTCCTGGAAGACAGAAGAGAAGACAAGACGAGGTGGAGAGGCTCATCAGAGTCCCTCGTCAGTGCTTATGGTGTAGAATTTAAATGTACTGTGTTATTATTGCTAATGGTTGTAGTTGCAGGCTGCCCAAGGTTGGGGAGGTCCCCGGGTTTTGTTTTTGTTTGGGATGTTATGTTACAGACAGATAGGTTTCCCCTAGAGGGTTGGGGGGGATGGACAGGCTGTGGCCCTGACCTGCAGTAGGGGCCGCAGTGCTGATCTATCAGGGCTATGCTCTGGATGGTTCTACCAGAGCCACTAGGTGTCCATAGTAAGTGGATAGAGTGAGAGGCTGATATGTCGGCCATGGGCCTCTGGTGTTGCCTACCCATGCTCGCGCATGGTAGGAGGGGCCTGATCACCCCCTCTGCAGGTAGCACATAGGGTGGGATGGCCTAAGGCTGGGTGCATAATGACTGGGGACAGTCATTTTCCTGGTCAAGGGCGAGTGTAACCCCTTTGTTACCCGGGGTTACTAGAATCCCAGTAAGACCTAGTGGTAGGTAGGGAAGGCAGCTTGTGAAACTCCAGTTAAATGGGTTTCACACTGTCTCACTCTGTCCTCAGTCACAGCTGAGACTTGAGAGATGACATCATTATAGAACTGTCGCAGCTGCATGAGCCACATTTGGAATCTTCAACTCAGAGAGTGAAGTTTAGAACTTTGAGAATTTCAAAGTCAGTCTTCTGGTTGTCCTTAAGCAAGAAGGAAGCATTAGTGTGCAGTGTGATTTCTCACTCAGAAAAAAGGAACTGTTCCTGAGTTTTACCTTTTTAAAGTGGTGGAGACCGCTCCCCGGTCTCAGTGCCCCCTCCCTCTGGGGGGAGGGAAAGTTCTCTGTGGGTTCCAGGGGCAATCCCCTTCTCCCACCCTGGGAAGAAAGCTGCCTGTTTTAAGTTCAGTCTGTTCATGTATAACAGCAAAGGTTACAGTTCTTTGCCTGTGGGGCACCTGCAATGAATGGGTGAGTGTTTGGCTCCATTGGAAGGGCAAACAACTTCTTTTCTTCAGTTGGATTTCAAGTAAATGTGGACTGCTATTTGGGAGGACTATGTCAACTAGGACAAACAAATGAGGCAGTCATCTGTTTAAAGTGTTAGTGGATTTAAGTTCACTGTAGAGGGGTGCTTCAGGTCATCACAGTCAATCTACATTTAAAGTCTAAAGTTCTGTGTCTCCAGAGAAATGGCTGGGTATGGGCTGTGGGAGCTGGAGGTGGAAAAACCCACATCTTTAGTAACCAGGTCCACCTCTGGGATTTCTTCTGTGTTTTGCTACTTGCCTCATGCGCTGGCTAGTGATGGGTGGGTACCAGGCGTGGTCGCATAACTTGAAAATCTCTCAGGAGTCGCAGACTCTAAATGGTGTGAGGAGCCACAGGATGGGAAAATTACTTCTTGTATGATGGAGTTTCGATTGGAATCTGAAAACAAAATCTCTCTAGGAGTCGCAGACTTCAAGTGGTGTGGGGAGCCACAGCTTGGGAGCCTCCTTGTTTGATGGGATGTCTTTCCAAGTAAAGTTTGGGTTCATTCGCCAAGTGGACCATCAGTGGAGTGCCGGCAGAGGCAGGCCAGTCGGGCTGTGTATCCAATGCGATGCAAAGTCCGGGCTGAGTGCCTGGTGGGTCCAAAGCCAGACAACTGTTGTAATGTGTTCATTCCTCAAATGGACGCTGTGTTTAACCTCTAATCTGCATTACAGTTACTGCCCCTTTGGGGACCATGCAGTGCTTTGTTTATGTTCAGTGAGTTAATAAATAAAGCCCCACTGAAAAATCCCAATTCTGGTTCTGGACGTTACAGTTATTGCTTCCTGTAGTTGGATTTACTTGAGTGCCCCTGCACAGAGTAGCCAAACCTGGGTCTCTTGTGCCAGGTAACCGCATCCTTCCCCGAACCCGTAGACACATATGTATTCCCATGTTACAAAAATGGAGCATATGGGTTACATATGTGTGTGTGTGTGTGTGTATATGTATATGTATACGTATACGTATCGTGTATGTATGTATATATGTGTATGTATATATATATATATATATATATATATATATATATATATATATATATATATAATAATAGAGGCAAAAAACTCCATTTAATGCATTAGTTAGGGTTGTTCCACAGTGACAAAAGTGAGGAAATTCGCTGTTAGGGTTGAAAACCCTAACTCCGAATTCACCCCCAACACACAGACACACACACACATGCAAGTATGGGGGAGGACCAAGTCAACACAACCAATGACAGACATCCAGCAGCAGGTGACAGAAATAACAAACAATTGTCTAAATGTACTACGAGACATCCCCACCCACCTGACCAGGTACTGCATGCTCAGTGGAGATCAACAGCAAAACTGAGGCCATATACACCAAACGTACACATCCCTGATTGCAGCTGCACACAACGTACCACACTTAGTAGTTGCATGGCCTTACCTACTGATGCCCCACACCAGACCACACCACATGTGGTGGGCCACCTGAGCAACAGAACTGAGCAAAACCAAGGAGTTGTACAGGTATAATATCTCTGATTATAACAAGGGTTTGAGAAATGCAGCTTTCTAATTGACTGTAAGCATTGTAACAGCCTTATGTTTAGTTTTTATTAACATACATGTAGAGCCTAACCATATGATTAACATGGTTTAATGTTGTTTAAAAAACAGTTTTATTATGATAGCAATAAGCCACTCCCAGGTATTATGTTAATGGTCAGTTTATCACTGTCTAGCGACATGTGGCACTCTGCTACACCTCATTCAACATTAAACCCCTACAGGGTGATTAACAGACCATTTAACATAACTGTTGGTCATGCCTTATTGCTTAATTGTCTTTATGAGTAGATACTCTCCTCTGCTAGGCACTGCAGCAGCTTTGCAACACATGTCCCACCCAGTTACACCATACACTGTCTAGTTACTGGAGAATGGCTGTGAATATGAACTCATGAAGATGAACAGTGTAACTTGATCATTACAGTCATCGAAACCTTAGTGTGATTATAACTGACAGAGTCAGTGATAGAGAATAACCCCTGCTGTCCTAGTACACTTACCCCATTGTGAGATAAATCAATACTAAAAGACATTCTGTTTATATCTACACTATACCTACTTGATTCCTGTTGTACCACAATTAACATAGTTATCACTTTGCTAGCATCAGTGACAGAAGTGTGGCAAACCCAAACACTAGGCATACAGCCTGAGTATGAAACAACTGTTAAAAAAATTACACTGTGTCCATAAGTGGCATAGATCACTCATTGCAACAATAGTAAATGTATCACTATTTGAATAAGTTAGTCATCACAGATGAAATATTGTCTTTCTCAGGTACAACATACTCAGTAAGTGCCTACAGGAAAATCTATCCTATAGACATCTCTGATACAGGTACGTCATTGTTGGCTCAGTAGTGCTATGATATTTAGAAGTTGCTTGGCCTGATCCATGCAATTACACTGTTTCTTACAAAGAATACTTACTGCATCTTTAGTATTGAAACACACTGAAGGTCTATGTATGTACATCAGCAGTACACCTTCATCAGTAAGAATGCATCTGATACTGGCAGTCACAATTTCACAGCATTGAACAGGCAATGCACATTTCCATACGTTTACATCAGCCTCTCTATCTTGAGTAAACCGTTGCAGTAAATGTACTACTTTGTAAATCACATACTAAATGTAACACTACTTTTATCTTGAGCATGCTAGTGTCTTGTAGTTAATTTATGTATTTCTCTTAATTAATGTATACTCACTAGTGTTAAAACCTTTCTACAACTGTGATCATGCACCTTCAGCATTTATATTGACTAATGGCACAGTACCAGTTGTGGTGTGGTGTGGGGCATCAGTAGGTAAGGCCATGCAACTACTAAGTGTGGTACGTTGTGTGCAGCTGCAATCAGGGATGTGTACGTTTGGTGTACATGGCCTCAGTTTTGCTGTTGATCTCCGCTGAGCATGCAGTACCTGGTCAGGTGGGTGGGGATGTCTCGTGAGTACATTAGACAATTGTTTGTTATTTCTCTACCTGCTGCTGGTTGTCTGTCATTGGTTGTGTTGACTTGGTCCTCCCCATACTTGCATTGTGTGTGTGGTGCTGGGGGGTGAGTGGAGTTAGGGTTTTCAACCCTAACAGCAAATTTCCTCACTTTAGTCGCTGTGGAACAACCTAACTAATGCATTAAACGGAGTTTTGCCTCTAATGTCCGTCTTTTGAGAATGATAGCAGAAATAGTGAATGTAATGCAGCGGGCGCTCCATCACATGATTCTTGTGGCATAGTAACAGGAAGAACAAGCGCAAACAGAGCGCTAACAGTGGCGCACATGGTACGCAAGCGTGAATGAGAACAGAAAGGGCAACACACGGTGGCATAGACAGGAGCGGTCTGCCACGTGATGTGTTGTCATATAATAACTTATGGTGCCTGCAAATGGAAATGTCAATGGGCATGGTGACGCAAAGTGAAACAGAAGAAACAGTACTGTAACACAAATGGCAAAAAATAACAGCAACACAAGCGCAAATGAAAACGCAAAAGATAACGCACCTGGTGGCATAGATGTCAACGGTAAGTGAAACGGGCACGGAACCGCAAGCGGAAAGGGCAACAGTAACAGTAATGTAAGCGCACAGGCTGGTTTTCCCCAAAAGCTGAATAGAGAAAGACGGTGAGTACAAAGAATGTATGCATAATAATGGGTATCGGAGCAGAAAATGAAGACTTTGAATACTAAATAGGTTATATCTCAGGAACCGTATGACATAGGAAAAAAAATTAAAGTCGTATGATTTACAACTGTCCTGGCTAATTTAAGAATTTTTCCGACGAAAAGTCCGTATCTCGCATCATTTCCGAGATACGGGCCCTGAAAGGCGCGGCGAATGCCATAATGTTATCTTATGAGAAAAAAAGAGAAGTTCGGAGCACCATAACTTTGCCTCCCTGTAATATTTTTTCACCAAACCACTGAAAGGCACATCTGTGGACTGTTGGCTGTCTTCCCTCCAAATTTCAGGAAAAAAGACCAAACCGTTATTTTGCAGCAAGGTGCCAAAGGATTCCCGTAATGCATCGGGCGCCGTAATGTTATCCTATGGGAAAAACCGTCAACTTTAGAGTACCGTAACTTTGCTTCCATGTAATATTTTTTCAATACAACACTGAAAGGCACATCTGAGAGATGTCGGCTGCGTTCCCTCCAAATTTCAGCCCAAAACTCCCAACTGTTCTTTTGCAGTGCAGTGCCAAAGAATTGCTGTCATTTTCCCACAGACTAGAAAATTACTGTCGAATTTGCGAAAGCACTGTAAACATTTCTGACACTTTACATCGAACATAAAGTACTTCTTGAAATTACTTTTTCCAGAAATCTGAAAACATATTTCTGGGGTGTTTTACCCAAAATAAAGACATGGCTAGCATCCTCAGGGTCCAACTAGGTGAATACAAAAATTAGGTTGCTAGAGGGTCCCAAATTTAAATGCCAAGCATTTTTCTAATCACCAACTGAAAACAAAATGGCTGATTTACGAAAGTAACAGGCCCATTTCTGAAAGTGTTGAACTTTTTGTTAACTTTCCCATTGGCTTATAATGGGAAATTGTTTTGAATAACTTTTGAACCGTGTAATATTTTTCACCAAATCTTGAAAGGCACATCGGGGACCCGGCGCACATTCCCTGAAAATTTCGGGCTGATCGGCACAAACCGTCGACGACCTGTCTGTGACCAGTAAATTCCAGAAAAAGCGTAAGCGTGCGGCAAATTAAACAATAACTCCCACGGCCGTGTATCAACAGTGCGAAACTTGGCAGATGCCAAGGCATATAGTTCTTGATCATGTGTTCCAAATTTCAGGCAAATCCATGAAACGGTTGCAAAGTTATTAAGGTGCAAAGTTTGGGGTGTAACATGAAATGGCTCCTCGACTTAATTCATGGTAGCACTACCGTATACCATAATGTATGTGTGTGTGTGTGTGTGTGTGTGTGTGTGTGTGTGTGTGTGTGTGTATATATATATATATATATATATATATATATATATATATATATATATGTATTATATTATGGTAGCACGGTAGTGCTACCACAGTTAGGGCTGAGGAGCCATTTACATGTTAAACCTAAACTTTTGCATCTTAACTTTTCAACCGTTCAACAGATTTGCCTGAAATTTGGAATACACGATCATGAACCATACATCCTGGGATCTGCCAACTTTCATACTGTTTGGATCTACGGCTGCGGAGTTATTAAGCATGATCTGCGCGCGCGTTTACGCTTTTTTTTTTTTTTATTCTTTGCTCGTCCCTACAGGTCGCACGGTTTGTGCGACCAGTCCGAATCCTTCAGGGAACGTGTGGCCGGGGTCCCTGATGTGCCTTTTGAAGATTTCGTGAAAAGTTATTCAGAAAAACAATTTCCCATTATAAGTCAATGGGAAAGTTAACAAAAAGTTTGACAGTGTCGCAAATGCACTTTTTAGTGTCGCAAATGGCCCTAGTAGTGTCGCAAATCTGCCATTTTGTTTCAGTTGGTGATCAGAAAAATGCTTGGCATTTAAATGTGGGACCCTCTAGCAACACAATTCTTTTTGTGTTCACCTAGTCAGACCCTGAGGATGCTAGCCATGTCTTTATTTTGGGGTGAAACACCCTAGAAATGTCTTTCAAATTTCTGGAAAAAGTAGTGTCACACCGATGGAACTTTCGCAAATGCTTGCGAAAGCTGTCACAAATCATGACACTACTTTGCGACACTGTGCCCAAAATAACAGGAATTCTTTGCCACCCTGCTGCAAATGAACGGTTTGGTCTTTTGGGCTGAAATTTGGAGGGAAGGCAGCCAACATCTCACAGGTGTGCCTTATGGTGGCTTGATGACAAAATATTGCATGGATGCAAAGTTATGGTACTCCAAAGTTGACACTTTTTCCATAAACTAACATTGCGGCATCCGCTGCATGACAGGAATTCTTTGCCACCCTGCTGCAAAATAACGGTTTGGTCTTTTAGACTGAAATTTGGAGGGAAGAAAGCCAACATCGCACAGATGTGCCTTTTGGTGGGTTGGTGAAAAAAAAATTACAGGGAGGCAAAGTTATGGCACTCCAAAGTTGACGGTTTTTCCCATAGGATAACATTACGGCGCCTGATGCATTACAGGAATCCTTTGGCACCCTGCTGCAAAATAACAGTTTTGGTCTTTTTTCCTGAAATTTGGAGGGAAGACAGTCAACAGTCCACAGATGTGCCTTTCAGTGGTTTGGTGAAAAAATATTACAGGGAGGCAAAGTTATGGCGCTCCAAACTTCTCTTTTTTTCCCATAGGATAACATTACGGTGTGCGTCGCGCCTTTCAGGGCCCGTATCTCGGAAACGGTGCTAGATATGGACTTTTCATCAGAAAAATACTTGGCCCCCTAAGTACAAAACTAACCAGGAAAGTCATAAATCATATGACTTTTACATTTTTTTTCTATGTCGTACGGTTCCTGAGATATAAGCAATTTAGTATTCCAACTCCTCATTTTGTGCTCCGAGACCCATTATTATGCATACATTCTTTGTACTCGTTGTCTTTCTCTGTGCAGCTTTTGGGGAAAACCAGCCTGTGCGCTTACATTACTGTTACCCTTACCTCTTCCGCTTGCGGTTCCATACCCGTTTCACTTACCATTCTCATCTACCCCACCATGTGCGTTACCCTTTGCATTTTCATTTGAACTTGCATTTGCATTATTTTTACCATTTGTGTCTACAGCACTGTTTCTCTTTCTGTTTTGCTTTGCGTCATCATGCGCATTACCATTTACGTTTGCAGGCACCATGTTACTATGTGACAAGACATCACGTGGTGGGAACCCCGCGCTCCTGCCGCCACATTATTCACTATTTCTCGTTATTCTCAAAAAGAAGGGAAATTGGTGGCAAAAAAACTCTGTTTAATGCATCAGTTAGGGTTGTTCCACAGCGACAGGCGAGGAATTCAATGTTGGGGTTGAACCCCCTTGTACCCTCAGCCCACCCCAACCCGGGCATCGGGGTGCCGTTGGGGTCATCGGTCTAACTCTCTCCCATTCTCCTATTCCTCAGCTTCTTTCCACATGTGATGGGGTGAGGTTGGTACCAGCGACCAACAGCACCCGATGCCAATTAGCGAGGGTGGGCTGAAGGTGCAAGGGGGTTTCAACCCTAACATCGAATTTCCGGCTTTGTTGCTGTGGAACAACCCTAACTGAAGCATTAAATGAAGCTTCTTGCCTCTAAAATATGTGTGTGTGTATGTGTGTATATGTATGTATATATATATATATATATATATATATATATATATATATATATATATATATATATATATATATATATATATATAATGGGTAAGGGTTGTATAGAAAGATGTATACCCATTGAGGGGGGCTAATTAGGGCTATAAGATCATGAGCCCAAAGAACAAATGACTTTATTGCCCAAATCAGCCCCGAGAATGGTACTCTTTCGAGTGTTCTACCCTTCCCCATTGTTTGTTGACTGTAATGCGTTAGGATGGTTACTGTTATGGAGATCACTTTTGTGACCATGTTATGATACCTGAAGATCTCTTGCATCAAGGAGGGAGTGGTGTGTAGTGAGTGCAGGCAGGTCCTAATGCTGAGTTGTTGTGTTACAGTATTAGTGGTGTTCCATAGTGTAGTGCAGGTGCATACTTTTAAGTGTTTGATTAGTGTAGGTATATAGCTGTAATTAGTGTTGGTACATAACTGTAATTGTTTAATTAGAGCAGGTATATACTTTGAAATGATAGATTAGTTACAGGTGTACAGGGAAACAAATGATGCCCTTTTCTACAAAGAAAAGTTCCTTTCCATGTATGATATATACACACATGCACACACCTATATACACAACGGGGGTGGGGGTAAAAATGGCAAGATAAAAAAGATAACTTAGTGATATCAGTAACAGCAACATATTAAAAAATATTGTTACTGTTGTCACAATGGATATAGTAGCAATACTCAATCAAGCTGGGAAGCCTAGGAGCGGCTCCTAAGGTGGTAAACTGGGTGAGAAATTGGTTGGGGGACTGGAGACAGAGGGTGGTGGAAAACAGAGTTCACTTCGCAGAAGGGACGATGATAAGCAAGGTGCCACAGGGATCACTACTGGGACCGGTCCTCTTTAAAGGGACACTGTCAACTCCCTTAGGCCTCAAACTGCTCCTAGTTTTGAAATGCACATTTTATGATTGGTCACATTCTGTAGAATATGCTGATGTAGCTGGTAGTTTCATTCTGATACCCTTTTTCGTATTAAAAGTGCAAAACAGACTGCCCACCATACTGGTGTTACCACACCAAAATGTGTTTTACATTCCTTAATAAACTCCTACTGCATCTTTCCTGAACTTGGGAACACTCCCAACATAGTCTAGCCACTCAAGATGCAGTGGGAGTAGAGGAGGCTAGTGCAGCATGAGTGACTGCTCTGTTTGTGGGCATTCCTAATGTTCAAAGTGTGTAATTAAAGTAGATCAAGGATTTGAACCCAAAACATGGTTGAATCTAATTATACCATTAGCATGCTTTTTAGTTTTGCTATGAAATGAGGAAAATTAAACTAGCAATGCCAATGAATTTTAGAGAAGATAAGCAATCAAAAAAACTAGATTCTCTCTTCTAAGCAGGTCTCCGGGCTTCCTTACTCCTGGGCTGCTGTACTTCCTGATGCTGATCCACAGGCAGGAATCAGACCTCTGCGGCAGGGGACATCCAGCCCTCCACTTCCTGTTCTCCTCAGTTTACTTCCTGCCTTCAGACTGGCAGGTAATCTGAAAGCAGTGCTCTGTTCACATGGCAGAGCTGAAGACAGCAGACTGTAAGTCTATCAATTTCAATTTTCTGGAGATTAGTAGCTGACTTTTAGTGCTCCTGCATGGGCTCCAGTCTCAGCCTTGCAAGCTGCACAGACTGGCCCATTTCATCGGGGTGTTTTTTTTCCCGCGATTTGGACTGGGCGTCTAAACCCCCTCGACAGCACTAGGACAGGAATCCAGGACCTTAAACATGTCTTAGCACAGTTTTAGTGTTTGGGGACTGAATGTCAGCACCGGAGTGCTTATTAACACTCATTCCCTCACAGAGGGCAGCCCCGTGTGTTTCCCGTCGACAGCTGGCGCTTTGGGCTCCTCAGCCGCTTGTCGACGGTGTCCCGCTAAGCTGATTCAGCCGCTCCTTGGGAAGTCAATGGTTGGCACTTTGGGATCCTCAGCTGATCTTCGGGGACATGCTCCGCTAATACAGTATGTGGTTTTTAGGTAGCGGGGGGCTCAGGAGACCTAAATCAGGGCACTCCCTTCCAAGGCTGCCCGAGTTTTTCCCGACGGCGGCTGATTTTAGTATCCTCAGCCGCTCGTCGATGGCATGCCATGGGGCTCAGCAACAGGCTCCTCAGCCGCTCGTCGACAGCGTCCCGCTAAGCTAATTCAGACGCTCCTTGGGCAATCAACGGCTGGTGCTTTGGGATACTCAGCTGATCTTCGACGGGGACATGCATCGCTCATACAGTATGTGAATTTTAGATGACTAGGGGCTTAAGGAGAGCTAAATCAGGGCGCACTCCCAAGGGCAGCCCTGAGTTTTTTCCTGCTGACGGCGGACATTTTGACCTCAGCCACTCGTCGACGAGGGCAGGCTATGGGGCTCAACAACAGCACCGGAATGCTTAATCGGCGCGTACAGGACAATCGGCAGAGGCATCCTTTGGCGCACACCCTTCCAAGGGCAGCCCTGAGTTTTTTCCTGTCGACGGCTGGCAGTTGGATATCAGCAGCCGCTCGTCGACGATGGCATGCACTGTGAGTACAGCCTCTCTTGTACGCAAGCGCAGCTGTACAGGAGGAGCGCTATCCCCAAGCAAGCCAAAGAGCAGGCATCTGTACCGGGGGCAGACCTCGCGTACAGGACAATAGAAACAGCACCAGAGTGCTTATGCATATCCTTCCTGGACAATCTCAGGAACCAGTGCTGCAGGCTATTGAGACCACTGCCCTGGGTCAATGGCTCAGCGTGGAACAGGCTCCCCTCCTCCCATCACAAATGTTTTCATACAAAAAGGCAGCTCACTATCTTGCCCTTAAAGGCCCAGCAGCGATTCATAGAGAGCATGGTCTCAGGCAATCCTTCCAGGGCCACACAGGGGGATTCGTCCCCACTTCTAAGGGCTTTCGCTGGGTAGCTGGGCCAAATTGAAGAGGGCAGTGTCTGCGAAGATCAAGGCCTCCCAGGAAGGCAACCCTGCTCTCTACTTAGTCCAACAGCCATCAGACGGACAGGTCTCCATGAACAGCACTCACCAGATACAAGAGAGCAGCGGCCTTAGAGACCCAGCAGTCTGCAGTTCGATCTCTGGCCCCAGTCCTATAGATAATTGGGCACCTGCTTTGGACCCTGCATGCTTCACAAACACCTCAGGGGGTGCTAGATGGGAGACCCCACAAGAGGGCATAATGAGGAGGACCCCATCCGGTCTTCATCGGAAGAGGAGCAGTTGTCCTCACATCATTATGGTCTCAGAGTAGATCTAGGGGCGCTAATAAGGGGAGTGCCATAGAAAACGTTCCCCAGACTGCTTAGAATCTCTGACCTGGAGAGCCTAAGCTTTCTCATAACCCGGATCGTAGTTGGGATTTACCTGGGATCCCACAAAGTCAAAACAGGTCTTCACCTGGCAGCTGCGACCAAATCTGGCTGCAGCCTCCCTCTCCCTTCAGACATCGAGGGCTTGGATAGGGGGAATGGAACAAGCCTATTTTTCTCAACTGCAGTTCGGGGGTTTGGCTTAGGCAGTAGAGGTATGAGAGGAGGCGGTCAGTATGCAGGTCGCACCATGTTTCTTCTACCTCCGGCTTGCTGCAATCTCTGGCTTCGGGCCTGGCAAGCAATTGCCTCTGTAAAAGCCAGTTGGTCATCGTACCCAGTGAAAGTAATCGTCGGTTTGGCGCAGCCATGAAGGAGTCAGCAAGGGATTCCGGGGAGATGGCCACGGGTACATATGGCCACGGTGCACATGCCACATTAAGAGGCGGGGGACAGTCCTCAAGCCCTAGATGCCCTTTTTCATTATCAAGATTACCTTAAGGGTTAAAACTCTACCTTCTTGGAGGGGGAAACAAGAACTTGCTATCCAGGCACATCCTCCAGTAGTGGTCATGTTTTTAAGAAACTCTCCATGAATGGGCCCAAACCGAGTCAGGCTGAGGGGTCGTAGACATTACCAGCATGGGTCACCTAATACAAGCCCCACCCCCCCCCCACCATTTTCTCTGGCAACCCATCTGAAAGATAGGCCCGGTAGTCCAGTCCTAGATCTCAAATTTCCGAATAGCTTTGTTCGCAGCAGACCCTTCAAGGTGGAAACCTTGTCACGAGTAATCAGGGAGTCGCAAAAAGGGTTTTTTCCGGCACCCATAAATCTGAGAAATGCCTATTTGCATATTCCCATGCAGTAATGGCACACGGACTATCCGAGATTCAGAGTTGGAGAGCAGTACTTCCAGTTCGAACTCTACCATTGTTGTCTTCTCACAGCTCAACCAAGCATTATAGGCAGAGGCAGTGGCACAGATAGTCAGGTCCCCTATGGCACATGGTTTTCCCATCAACTAGAGAAAGAGCTCCCTAATTCCAAACCAGACCTTGATCCTCCTGGGGGATTTGCATCATGACACAAGGTTTCTCCCCCCCTGAATCCTAGATTTGGGGATCTGTAATTGCTCATCAAGGAGTTTTGTTAGCTCCTCAGCTACCTGCTTATTTTTTTCACACAGTTCATTAAGACGGATTAAGCCATTCCTCCAAGGATGGTCCCAGAGGTCAGAGGTCATGAAGGGCCACAAGTTAGGCCATCCGCACTGAGTCAGAATCACGACCAATGCAAGCCTCAGGAGCTGGGAAGGACTCACCTACATCAGCTGTTGGCACTGGGCAGGGGACCGCTGTTGGACACAAGGTACAGTATAAGCGTTTCTGAGGGGGGAACAGTAGGCCATGCCCAGAGACACGCTGAACGGCAATTCCTCAATCCGGCTAGCCTGATTACAGCTGACAATCTGGCAACGCTGACATACACCGACCATCGTGGCAAAACGAGAAGCTCAAAGATGCTAAAGGAATCCCTTTTCTTTCAGTGGGTTGAGCACCACCGAGCGATGTTTGTATCGGGACAGGAAAATGTCATAGCAGAATGACTCTGTTGCAAAGTGGGTCGACCAAGGGATCGCAGCTGAAGGACAGTGCCTCCCACATTCAGACAGAATAGTAGGGCAATACTCAAACAGATCTTTTCGCCTGTGGGCAGAACTCCAAGGTAAAGCAATTCTGTTCCCTGGCCAAGGACGAACCAGCGGTGGTGCAGGACACCTTTTCCCCATAAACTGGGATCTGTTCAGTCTCCTGTATGCCTTTCTCCAATACCGCCTCTATCAAGAGTCCTCCACAAAGTGGCAGTGGACAGGACAGTCATGATTCTAGTCTGTCCCTTATGGTTTTTCCGCACTTAGTTGTTTCTCATTCATTGCTCAGGGCGATCACATCGAACATTCAGGTTCGGCCATGGGAATTCTCCACCAAAGTCCAGTTCTGCACCCCATTTTAACAACTGGTCTCTCTCTAGAATTGGAAAGTAAGTGGAAAAACGTTCAAGGAGCTATGCGGTACAGCTCCTGTTATCGACATGATGGGGAACTCGTGTGTTTTGTTTTTTTTTCCCCCTCCAAAGTGCATTATAGAATCCGGAGGAAATTTTGGTTCTGGCTTCATTCCAGACACATACAGAATGACACAATATAATCACCTGTACTACTGTAGTTCCTTTAAGACAGATGGACAAGGGACTGCAACCAGCCACCTTACAAATTAGGGTTTCTGCACTGGGGGCACTCTTGACGGACCCTGGGGAATTGTTGGGCTCATATCCCCATGTCTGGTAGTTCTTCAGGCAGCAGCACTAAAACATCTTCAATGCACCAAAGCGATCACCTTGGAGTCTTAATATGGTTCTCAAGGCCGTGACCAAGGCCCCCTTTAGAGCCTCTCAAGCCATTCATCATGCATCTCAAAATAAAGCTTGCCCTTTTTCTCAAAGCTATTACTACAGGAAGGAGTTTCAGCAAACTAAAAGCATCGCTTGCCCAAGAGCTGTACACTCGTTCATCAGTGCGTGAGGTGGATAGGTACAGCGAGAACAAATAGTGACTGAGACCAACTGGCTGCCATCAGGTCACCGTCCTCTTGCCACAGCTATTCATGGCCATCTTGTGGGTGGGTGCCTACCTGCCCATGTGTACCTATGGGACTGTAGTGTCTGCATGCTCTGTAGGGACCCACACAGCGCATTCCACGGTTTCTTATTGCTGCACTGTGGATTAAAGTGCCGTACCTCAGCTGAAGTAAATATGAGCTGGAAGAGAAAAATCCACAGTTGCTGAGGACAAAGTCCTGCAGTGAAATCCTGAGAGAACTGAGAGTCTCTACTGGCTGAGCACCCCCCCCGGAAACTTGAGCCTCGTTACCCGCTCATATGCATTCCAGCACTGGTCTTGTGTGGGCTGCCATGTTCACAAGGGCAGTCGCAAGATTCAAATGCATGGGCTCTGTAGCAGAGGAATGTGGGGGGGGTCCGGTATTGGGGAGAGACATCTCCTGTACTGCCGGCACCCTGGAGCATGGGGAAACAAACAATAGGGAGCCCAAATCCTCCCCGTCCTTCGTGGAGCGTATGGACTCCGGTCTAGAAAACTGCTGCCGTGTGTTCATTATCAGGGAACCACACCTGAACAGGACAGCTGCTCTGACAGCAAGGGTAAGTGTCTCTTTAATTTAACCCTTGCAAGGCAGTGAGAGCAGCTGGGCTTGAGAGCCCAGTGAGACCAAATGTTACTTTGTTGATCTGAAGTCTTGTGTGAGACCGCTTGCCGGACTCCGTTGTTGTTTGTTAGCTGACCTGTACTGTTTAATGGTTATTTGTGTGGGAAGTCACCAGGAACACACTGCTCAATATAGCTGTTGCCTGAATGAGAATTGGATGCTCCAGGAGGGTCCCGTTCTGCAGGGCGCTGTTCAGGGGAAGGGATGCTGCATCGGAGTGCCAACCAACTCAATGTAAATGCCAGCTGAAACTCTGCAAGAGAGTCCTCTGTATTGTGCCCTTGAGTTTTGCATTGGTGCCCAGTCATGCGTGAACCTCCTTGGGCTGCTAAATGCACTGTGAGGAAAAAAGGCTTTCTTCATGAACCTTCTGGCTCCTTGTTGCTGTGACCTGCCTTGGAATGGATGCTACATGAGGTTCCAGTCCTCACGGAGCCGATGGTGGAGACACTACGTGAGGGTCCCAACCTGCATAAGGGGGTTCAGGTAGGACGCTACTTGAGGGCCCATTCCTAGAGTGTGCCCCTGTTCGAAGTTCTGGGAAGCCTTGTGCTGTTTGTTGGCTAACAGAAGCATGCAGAGTGTTTTATAAGAAAAAAACTAAGGTTAAAACACGCTTGTATGAGTCGACATGCTATGTGATATAGAAAAGAGTAGGGAAAGGTAAAAGTTGCATCGAAAAAATACCTGAGAGTTGGGGAGCAATCAGAAATCGTGTCCAGCCTCTAGAGATGCATGCAGTTAATTGGGGAATGTTCTCATGGCTGGGGACCTGGCCTCTGGCACTCCCAAAAATTTACGATTGTGCATCAGCCAATAGAATGGATGGAGGATTACCCATGTGTGAGGAATTCTGAGCACCAGAAAGGTTGCAGGGGATAATGTGAATTTTGTAAAAACAAAAATGGAAATACAGGTAATAGGACAACCATATTTTACAAAATATAAGGAATTCTGATTAGTGACTAACCTCATTTGAAAGGTCTTTTTGTCCTGAACAACTTTCAGACTTGTCATTTTTCTGCACCTGGAATAGTTTTAAAGATATTTAGATTTGTTTGGAATGTGTGCACATATGTTAAGAATTCTGCACAGTGCCTTAGGAAGATTCTCAATGCAAAGCAGTTTGGAGTCCTGTCTCCAGTGTTCTAAACACACAAGAGGTCTGAATGAGTTAAAGGGGACAGGAATTGATTACTTAAGCAATAAGGCACGACAAGGTGTGGGTTATTGCAGGATATACCACGGTCATTTGATGTGTTTTGACCACTGAGGCTACAGGATTTTCATATGCCATTGTATAATTATGTGCAGGTGTTTGAAATGTCTCTATTTTCATAAATTATATTCATACCTCTAAAGGATCCCTATTTAACTGTGCCTGAATAAAAGCTGAAGCTGTCAGTTTTGTTTTGTGTTTAGATTTTTATAGAACTGTTATTTAATACATCAGCAGATTAGGTACACATGGATACATGTTGATACATGGACATATTAGGATAACAGTATCTCAGTTACAAGGGGGTCTGTGTTAAGTTTTGGTTTTGAATATGCACATACAGTAGTCACTTGTTACAGAAACATAGACTTTGATGGCAGATAAGGACCACTTGGCCCACCCAGTCTGCCCATTTCCCTACCTACTGGATAAGCTGCAGATTCTAGTTAACCAACAGCCTACTTCTTGCCACCCCCCACTACAATTGCCTTATGTCTGTCCCATGCATGTTTGAATTGCCCCACTGTTTTAGACCCAACAACTTCCCTAGGAAGGCGGTTCCATGCATCCACCACTCTCTCCGTGAAAAAAAATTTCCTCACATTACCCCTGAGCCGTCCCCCCTCTATCTTTAAATTGTGCCCCCTTGTTCTTGCACATCTCTTTTTCTGAAAGATGCTACCCTCCTGGACTTTGTTGATTCCCTTCAGGTACTTGAACGTTTCTATCATGTCCCCCCCGTCCCTCCTTTCATCAAGGGTATACATATTAAGCTCTCTCAGTCTCTCTTCATATAGTTTCTGATGCAGACCCTGCACCATTTCAGTTGCCCTCCTCTGGACTGTTTTCCATCCTGTCTATCTCCTTGCGTAGATGAGGTCTCCAAAACTGCACACACTACTCCAGATGGGGTCTCACCAACTGTCTGTACAGAGGGATAACCACTTCCCTTTTTCTACTTGTGATGCCCCTTCCTATGCATCCCAGTATCCCCCTGGTTCTCCTTACTGACTTCTCACATTGCTTACCAACCTTTAGGTCATCTGATATGACTACCCCCAGGTCCTTTTCCATTTTTGTTGTTGTTAGTACCTCCCCTGCTATTGTGTACTCTTCCCCTGGGTTTTTGTTTCCCAGGTGCATTACTTTGAATTGCAGCTATATTGCAATTGCAGATATATCATATTTAAGACAGTAGTATAAGTTTGACTATTCATGAGTAACATGGACTTATTATACACAGAGTTTAAGAAAAATGTATCTGAACAGTACACCGTGTAAAATTTGACACCACTGTGAGAAACAGCTTGTGAATGCTTAATTTATACTAGGACAGATTGTCGTCTAACCCATATTTACTTAACACATAGATATTTTCATATTTGTAAGACTTTAACATTATTTACTATGTATTGCTGAAAGAGCTACTAACGCCTGAAAGAAAACTTTGAAAAACATAAGTAGGTAATTCTGTTTGTATTCCATATGTATTGTAGATTTCTCCTCCCCATTATTTCTTAATGAGGAAACATACATGGATATATGATTTTTATCCCTTATAGTTACTTTAAAGTTAATCTGCCTCGATAGCTTGCTCCCTACTTCAAGTTATAATGCTTTGTTGTGGCATAACAATCTGTTGCCATGAGAGTAACTGTGATGTCACAAGCAGTGCATTACTACCTCAGGTACAGATACAGCAACAGAAACCGATGAACTCTTCAGGAGCAGAAATCCTGTTTTCATGCAAATGACCTCAGCAATAAATAATGGGGAGGAGAAATAAAGAACTAATGTGAAATACAAGCTGAACTTTATCTAAATATAATAATTGGGGACTGCTTTTTCCCATTGGGAAGGGGGTTATAATTTTCCGTTATAACCCACGAGTTATAATGTGTCTGGGCATGCACACAAAGCGCTGTTCCAGTCCTCTTCAGCGCACAGCACGCCGCACTTCGCCGCCAGTTGGACACGGCGGTAAGTTAATCTAAAATGTATTTAATATAATTGCTGAGGCGAAAAAGCATTCCCCAGCAATTATATAAAATAAAAGCTGGGGAGGTGTGTGAAACTCTGTTAGACACCCCCTTGGTGTGGGATGCCTGTACAAATCCCTCAAGCTTCGCTCTCGGGGTTTATGTGTCTCCCCACACCTTGGGGGTGTCTAACATTCTTGTTATAACCACCTCCCCAGCCATTATTGTATATATTATGTTTTAAAGTTGTCCTGAAGTTGTCAGATGCTCTTTAAACTTATTTTTCCCGTGTGGTTTTTAATCATTATCATTTACTAATGCTAGCACAGACACACACAGAGGGTTTTAAAATGAAGCTTCAGTTGGTTTATAGCTTTTCTCAGGGCATGAACTGTCAAAGTCAGTGTCATTAGACCTTGGGATAGCTTTCTTTTGATGGAACATTTGCTGTCTTTATATGGGTATGTTGTTTTTTTTTGAATGCAGTTTTAACCAATGGGGTCCTTAACAACTTTTCATCTGTTGTTGTTTTGTTTTTTTTTTTTGTTTTTGTTTTTTTTGTATGATCTGGGTTTTGAGAGAGTGTTTTTCTTGTTCCGCCTCTGGACCTCCCTACCTTGATACATGCCTTAATCACATCTAGGCTGGACTACTGTAATGCGCTCTATCTCGGGGTCACAGGGGGACTTCTCCGCAGACTGCAGCTGGTGCAAAACGCAGCTGCCCGGTTATTGACTGGGCAGAAATAATTCTGCCATATTACACCGGTACTGCGTGAAGTGCACTGGCTGCCAGTCAGGTGGAGAGTTCTCTTTAAGGTGGGTCTTCTCACCTTTAAGGCCCTACACGGACAGGGCCCTGGTTACCTGTCAGCCCTCCTGACACCTACTCCCTCTGTCCGCCCTCTCCGATCCTCCAGTGGTGGCCTCCTGACCGTTCCTAGAGCAAGGTTGAAATCAGCCGGCGACAGAGCCTTTAGCGTTGCGGCTCCCGCTCTATGGAACTTACTACCGGCTGCGGTCAGAGAGGCCCCGACTGTAGATGTTTTTAAGGTTCGCTTGAAGACATTATTATTTTCTCAAGCATTTGATGTTTAGATTATGATTTATTTTATAATTTGTGATTCTATTTACCTGTTTATATTATGTATTTTTTTTTAATTTGTACGGAGCCCAGAGCCCCCGGGATTGGGCGTCTTTTTTAAATAGACTTGACTTGTGTTTTTCTAAAACGACTGCCAGTGTTTTCTGGCAAAGGATTCTGTATTATCCAAAAGCTAGAAGCACCTGTATTCTTTTGTAACAACTCTGTTGATCCAATAAAAGGTATCATATCACTGTTTCTGTGGATCTTGTGTTACAAGAACCAATACGGCAACAAGTTTTTCTGTAGCTACACAGTTTCAGAAATGTTAGCAGGAACTTATCAGTACAGTGCCCACAGTTCTGAAACCATGAAGTGACATAGTCAGAACTCCAAATTATTGGTTCTGTGAAAGGAACTGCACAGAATGTTGTCCATATAAAGAAAGCAATACAAAACACAACTGACAGCTTCTGCTTTTACTCAGGCATATTTGAACAGGGATCCTTTAGAGGTATAAATGTAATTTATGAAAATAGAGACATTTCAAACAGCTGCACATAAGTAATCAATTCCTGTCCACTTTAAATTAGGCATGACAAGAGATGAACAAGGCGGTCTGGTTTAGAATTTTTACTTAAGTGGCGTAGTAATTTGCAAAACTGAGGCTGTTTAGAAGTACAATAGAAGTTATGCAAATCAAATGTAAATATCTCTAAAAGTTTGCAAGTTACAGATAAAAAAACAGTATTAAAGTTGTTCAGGACAAAAAGACATTTCAAATGAGCCAATTCATTAAGCTGCACTAAATTCTTTTTAAACTATGGCCATCTGATTACTTCAATTTTCTTTTTCTTTTTTTTATGGGAATTATGCCAAACAAATGCAAATATGTCTAAAAGTATACGTGTTGCACATAAACCATCAGTATGAAAGTTGTTTAGGACAAAAATACCTTTCCAAGGAGGTTATTCATCAAGCTGCACTAATTATATGTTTTAAATTTTAGCCATCTGATTACCTGAATTTTGATTTTTCTTCACAGTTTTCACCTTTCGGATGGCTATATTTAAAAAGATCTAATGAATTCAGGTTAGTGACTACGCTCATTTGAAAGGTCATTTTGTCCCTGTTATCTTTCATGTTGCTAATATATTGGTAACCTTATACTTTCCAAGATATTACATTTGTTGGCATGACTTCTATGTTCACTCAGAAAAAAATGAGGTTGTTTGAAAGACCATATTTTACAAAATATGAAGAATTCAGATTAGTGACTACACTCATGTAAACGGTCTTTTTGTCCTGAACAACTTTCACACTGGTTGTTTTTGTGCACCTTGAATAGTTTTAAAGATATTTAGATTTGTTTGGAAGGTGTGCATATTTGCTCTCAGAGAAAAGCAGCTTGGAGTTCTGTGCCCATCATTCTAAAAAGAAAGAAGGGAGTATTTTTTAACTGCCATAGGGATTTGCAGTGTTATATAAGGATAGACTGAACACTACTAAAAAATGTGTTCCACAGAAACCCCTTTTCAAGCTAAAGCAATATGGCTGTAGGCTCTGCTCACAGCCATAAAAATGGTATGGGCTTTTGGGCTGGAATTTTCAGTGTACAAAGGACCTGCCTCAGAGATGTGCCTTTTAGCTGGTTTGGTGGAAAAATTTTAAGGTGTGGCAGAGTTGCAACACTCTGCAATTTTGGAATTTCCCTTAAGGTAACATAGTGATGGTTGGGGTGCTTTTGAGAAGCTATCTCTCGAAAACACTTTGAGATACAGCTTAGGTGCTATGGGTAGTTTAGTACACCTTTGAGTGTACTGGGTTGTTTTGCATGTTATCAGGCACTGTTTAAAACTGTTGGTGAATTGTAGCGAATGGGGCACATATGACCTATACTGTGGCATGCATTATCAACATGGCAGTAGTACTGCTTGGCAGAGCACAGTGGTATTACAACACAGTATGCACTAATAGGAGTCCTACATGCACATGAGGGACAATTACATACAGTAAGCATGGATGGGAGCACAGGGCCAGGAGGGCCTTGTGCCCTCACTGCTCACTATGGACTGATGGGAGTGCAGGGCCCAGAGGGCCCTATAGTCCCACATGGAAATTGGGGACAAGTATAAGAGGACAGGGCCCTACCACTCACTATAGACTGATAGGTGCACAGGGCCTGGAGGTCTCTGTGCTTGCACATGGAAATGAGGAACAGTTACAAAAGGCATGGATGGGAGCACAGGGCCCTCCTACTGCTCCCATAATCAAATAAGGCTACGATTATTCTTTCTTAAAAAGTAAAAAAGTAAGGACATTCATTGCAAAAAACTTTTGTTTATGCACCATTAGGGTTGAAGCATCAAAAGTAGGGAAATACAACCTTAGGACTCCCAGGTCTAAGACTCCACCCCAACCCACTGTGCATGCAGGAACAGGCATGAGGGGTGTGTTTTGGGGTTGTGAACCCTAATGCTCACCCCATTTTCCTATGCTGTATCCATCTTACCTTATTTACTCATGGAATGGGGTGAGCATTAGGTCTACAACCCCAAAATACACCCCTCATGCCTCTTGTTGCATGTACAGTGGGGTGGGGTCTTAGGCTTGGGAGTCCTAAGGTTGTATTTCCCTATGTTTGATGCTTCAACCCTAATGGTGCATTAACAAAGTTTTTATGAATGGATATATATATATATATATATATATGTCAGGGATATGCAGTGGGGACCAGTGTGATAATCTTTTTATCTACATGAGAGCAATCTTACCTCAGGTAAACCTCACGAGTGGCATAAGCCATGAGTGATGTGCTCAAAGTCAAACTGCTAGAGTGTGGATAAAAAGATTATCACACTGATGTCCCCACTACATATTCAATTTATGCAATAGGAAAGAGTGATTTAGTGGAAATAGTTTTGTTTTCATTTACTTTGTTTTTCCTTTTAAAGAGAAAATGTAGTAGATTTTTGTGTGCTTTGCCTAGTAGTGATGCGCTGACTGTAAGGGTTACTAGGCACCTGTAAGAACAAGTCTATGTCATGACATCATGACGTGCACTTTCGTTGGTGGAGACTGTATGATTATAAAACATTTGGGGGTGAGTTTATGGATGCTCTTAGCAAGTGCTTTGTGGAATCCCTGGATTTCCAGCATCAGCTCCTTGTAAGAGCAGCTGGCATCAGACAAGTGCTGTTCATTTTTTATTTATTTTTTTAAGTATATTTCTTAGTGGTTTGGATAGAGTGAGTGGTGCAGTGGATGCCTCGAGGATTAGAGGAGGTGGGTTCAGTGGTAGCTGCTGCCAAGATTACAAGAGATGGGTTTGGCTGCTGTTAGGTTAAAAAAAAAAAAAGATTCTGAAGTAGTGATGGAGCTGATGTGTGGAGATGACTAGAAAACCTGCTGACATGGGAGACCAGAAAAGATTGGGTGAGGAAGCTTCCGGGATGTTAAAGGCAAATGGTAATTGGTGAAGTCAGCAATTGAGCAGGACCACAGTTTGGCAAGAAACCAGAGAAGAAAAGGTACTGCTGTTTTTCTGTTAGGAGACAGAGATGCTGATGAGGGTGTATGAAATTAAAAAGAAAGATGTGGGTTGCAGTATTATAGTGGTGAGCTGTGTTAGGGGATGAAGGGAGAAATGTGGCTCTGTGTATCTGAACTTCAGTTGTTATGCAGTAAGCAGGGTTCCAGATAAGGGGAGTACCGACTTATTTTACTCACCTCATTTTAGGAAATACTCTTCAGAATTTTCTTTTTAATGAGTACCGTTACTCACCCAGCATTTGTAAATGCTTCACACTCCAAAGAATAGTGCTTCATAACATAACTGGTGATTCTAAAGGAGCATTTTTTCCCCCCAGATTTATAGCACTTGTACCCATCCAAATTCTGTTTTACTCACTATATTTTAAAACTGGTGAGTAAATTACTCCTACCTGCCAACATTATCGGCACCTGATCAGATTCCGTTCTTATTTAGAAACAAAAACAACATTGTTTTTAAAAATGTACTCCTCACTCCATTCCGTCCAGACAATTGTTCACATCAGAATTTGGTTTTACTCACCTTACTTTCAAAATGAAGAGTACAAGTACTCATCCCAAAAACTCTTATCTGGAGCCCTGGCAGTAAGTAGTGCCAGCTGGTGTGTGTGTGTGTGTGTGTGTGTGTGTGTGTGTGTGTGTGTGTGTCGGGGGGTAGGGAGCCTTTGTGATGATGACAGTACTATATGAATAAATCGGTGAGGATGACAGTACTGAACTATTACATTTGTGGTCTCCAATTTATTTCTATAGTTGGAAAATGTTTATCATATATTTATATTTCCCTCTCTCTCTCTCTCTATATATATATATATATATATATATATATACATATATACATATACACACACACACACACACACACACACAACATATATATACTGGATATGAAATAGGTTGACTCAAAATATGCAATTTAGCTTCTCATGTGAGGGGACAGGACCATAGCCCATGAGTGTTAGACCTACAAGTGAGCTATGGAAGTCCTGCCCCTTACGCAAGAGTTGATAAACTGTGTTTTGAGTCAAACTATTGTATATTCAATTTATACAACATTAGTTTACTAGTTATACCTTTCAAATGTGCTCCTTGTATGAAGCTATAATTGTTTCTGTTGGATTTCAGTTGCTGGCTTCGGTGCTGCACTTGGCTATTGTAATGTCATCAGCATTATAAAAGATGCACTCTAACTGGTTCAGTATGCATTGTGACATACCCTACTTCACATGATAATATCATCTTATGTTGGGTCATTGTGGCAGGTAGCCCGTTTATGTACTGATTGATTTCTGGCACAATGATTATGTTGTTGGGATGCTGACACTGTCTTCTGGGGCTACCGCGATTTATTGATGCTCAGCATGCTGCGTGTGAGCATTTGTAGAGCGCCGGGTTTGTGTGGTGTGTGAGTGTTACGCTGGTGTCAGGTGTGTATCTGCAGTGATTCAGCTGAGCTGGGTGTTGCGTGCTGCTACAGGTGTGGGGTGTTAATTTGTGGTTAGTACTTCATTTACTGCTCGGACTTTTGGGTGTTTGTATGCAGTGCAGTGGCAGCATCAATAAACTTGCTACAACAAAAGCTCCTATGCCTCCTGTAATTATTTCCTGGCTTCTTATGTGCCTTTTCTCCACCTTGCTGCGACATGGAGTTTATTATAGTAAGTTTGCCCCCTGCAGTTATGCAGTTTCGCATCAGTTTGTGCTACCCTTGATAAAGACTTAGTGTCCCAGTAATTTGCTGAGCTTGCCCTGCTGTGAACTAAATTTTTTTTTCTGGTATGGCACTCCAGCTCCCTGATGGTAGAATGTCAGGGCACTGTAGTTGCCGACAGCAAATTCCTTGTACAGTAGTTTACATTGTTGCCTTGTATGACGCTGCGGCATGGGTGAACCATTGTGACATACCCTACTTTGCAAGATAATAGTGTCTTGCCATGTTTGGTCAAGATCAAATTTATTTTGATATTTATCAGTACACACATGTTGTGTATAGATATGTATACTCTCTTTAATGAAACAGGCTTATTACCCATAGAAAATGGATTGTGATTCCAAAATAAAAACTTTTTGTCTTTTCATAGAAGAAACAATGTCACTGCTAACAGTCCAATTAAAAAAGCAGTAAATCTGGTTCAACCTGTGCACCGCAGTGCTTTTTCTTACAGTACAACAGTTTACCTTCATAGTTGCCCACTACTACAAGCAACATAAAATACATCAATCTTTGAGGTAATTGCAGTTGAGTACTTGGCCAGCATTACTGCATTGACTGTTGCAAATAAATATTTACTGGTTGTTTTTGAGGTTCTGTGTTCATACTGCGGTTGATAGGGAAACTGGTGGGAAGATTCCCAATGTATTTCCCATCTCTTAACCCCTAATAATGTGGACTCTTTCCATTTAGAATCCATTTGTCCAGGTTTTTTTTTGAATGTATGCTTAGGTTCACTAATTATGTACAATGGTAGTTTGTTCCACATTCTTATTACTCTTTGTGAGGAAAAGAACCCTCTGTTATTTGTGTTTTACTTAAACGTGTGTAGTTGCAAGGGGTACCCTTTAGTTTCTGCTGCACCTTGTTTAAAGGCAAAACCCATTTCCATAAATAGAAAGGGGTCATTTACTACATCCCATAGCAGCAACAAATCCCAACCCCCCTTGCTGTCTTTTTTTCTAGTGACATAAGATACGAACATACAAACACACGAAGAAGCCAGCAGAAGAAGGCCATTTGGTCTATCAAGTCTGCTCATATTGCAGGGTCCACAGCTTGAGCTAATGTCCCTGCCCTCTCTCCCTCCCCACTCCTCCCTACCCATGACCCTTACCATCCCCCTATGCCTATTCCAGCCTTTCTTAAAGCTGCCCACTGTCTTTAACGAGATAACCTCTTCCGGCAGCGCTTTCCAAGTGTCCATCAACCTCTCTGTGAAGAAGTACTTCCTGACCTCCCTCCTAAACCTCCCACCCTCCAACTTAAGACTGTGCCCCCTCATGTTATGGTTGCCACTCAGCTTAAAGAGATTCTCCTTATCAACCTTATTTATCCCTTTCAAGTACTTGAAGGTCCCAGTCATGTCTCCCCTCTCTCCTGTCTTTCCAGGGAGTACTTGTTCAGTGCCCTCAATCTCTCCTCATATGCCTTACTCTGCTGACAAGCTGTCATCTTTGTAGCCCTCCTCTGGACTTTCTCCAACAGGTTAATGTCCTTTTTGAGGTGTGGGCACCAGTACTGAACTCTGTACTCTAGATGCGGCCTTACCAGTGTCCTGTACAAGGGCAGTATAACCTCCTCTCTCCTACTACTGATCCCTCTAGATGTGCATCCCAGCATCTTGTTTGCCTTTGCTGCTGCTTTCTTGCACTGCATGGAGTGCTTCATGTCACTAGTGATGATCACTCCCAGGTCCTTCTCCTCCTCAGATGCAGATACTCTGACTCCACCCAGGTAATACTCTGTCCTGGGATTCTTGGCTCCAGTATACATAACTTTGCATTTCTTGGTGTTGAAGCCAAGCTGCCAGATCCTGGACCACTGCCTCAGCTTTTCCAGATCTTCCTGTAGGTTCAGTATCCCTTCAGCTGTGTCCACTCTCCTACAGAGCTTGGCGTCATCCACAGATGGGCATAGTTTGCCCTTAATGCCATTTCCAGTGTCATTGAACAACACTGGCCCAGCACCGAGCCCTGCGGAACCCCACTGGTTACCTCTCTGGTGTCGGATAACCCCCCCCCCACTACCACCCTCTGGGTTCTGTCCCTCAGCCAGTTTTCCACCCATCTGGCCATCTTTTCCCCAACCTCGAGATCCACCAACTTCCTGATCAACCTTTTGTGGGGCATAGAGTCAAAGGCCTTGCCGAAATCAAGACCAAGGATGTCTACTGCTTGGCTGTTGTCTACTGTCTTTGTGACACAGTCAAAGAAGTCAGTCAGATTTGTTTGACACGATCCCCAAATAAACCTATGCTGCCTCTCACCCTGGAGAACATGTTCCTCTAGATATTCCACCAATCTTTCATTTAGTATGGTCTCCATGACCTTGCCCACAATGGAGGTTGGACTGACTGGTCTGTAATTCCCCGAGCCATCCTTGAGATCGCTTTTGTGGAGGGGCACTACATGTGCTGCTCTCCAGTCCTGTGATACCACGTCAGACTCTAGTGAACTATTAAATAGGTCTGCCGGTGGCCCTGTCATCTTCTCAGCCAGTTCCTTTAGTACCCTTGGATATACTCTGTTCGGGCCTAGTGATTTGTCCACCTTCAATGCCAGCAGCCCCTCCCTCCCTCACTGTATCCTCCTCTGTCATTACATCTGTGTTCCCCTCTCTGCTCCTCTTTTCTCTTCTGAAGGCTTTGGTCCATCCGTCTCCCTGGTGAAGATGGAACAGAAGTATTAATTTAGTATCTCTGCTTTTCCCCCCATTATGCTCCACCCACTCTTCCCCTTTCTGAAGCCTAACAATCCCTTCCTTCTTGTCCCTTTTCTCACTTGTATATCGAAAGAAAGCCTTCTCACCCTTCGTAATTCCTTCAGCTATCTGCGGTTTATTCTGTGCCTTTGCTCCCCAAACCTCCTTACTTGGCTCATTAGGCAATTTTCCCTATCCACTTCTCTCTTGGTCTTCCTGAATTTTCTATAGGCCAACCTCTTTTCCCTTACTGTCTGGGCAACCTCAGAACTGAACCAGCTGGGCTCTTTGGCCCTTGTGTTCTTCCCCCTGAGCCTAACACACTCATCTGTGGCAACCAGTATTCCTTCCTTAATTATGAACCACCTTTGGTCCACCTCCATATCTGCTCTGATGCCCCCAAGATGGCTCCTTAGCACTTCACCAATTTTCCTGAAGTTCGCCCTCCTGAAATCCAAGATCTTGGTCTTAGTCGGGATGCTTTTCCTGCCCATATCCAACTGGAACCACACTGTGCAATGGTCACTTCCACCCAGTGGCTCCTGGACCATTATTTCTTGAACATGTTCCCCATTTGTGAGCACCAGATCAAGAATTGCCTCCGCTCTTGTTGGTTCAGTGACACCCTGAGTCAGGAACCCACTCCAGTCCTTCCAGGATCACCTGACTCCTAGTACATGTTGTGGATGGTATGCTCCAGTCCACCTTGGGCAGGTTAAAGTCCCCTACAATTACCACCTCTCCTTTCCCCACAGCTTCCAATATTTGTGAGCTCCGTTCCCTGTGCCTCTCCTCATCCTGACTGGGCGGTCTGTAAACCACCCCCCCAACCTCACCTTTCTCCCTCTATTAGACCTTAACTGAACCCATAATGCCTCCACATTCCCTTCCTCCGACTCCTCCCTCATGCAAGTTATTCCCTCCCTGATATCAAATGCAACCTCTTCCCTCCTTCCCGACTACCCTGTCGTTACTGTATATTTTATATCCAGGGATCGCAAGGTCCCAGTCATGGTGTGATGTTGCCCAAGTTTAGTGCCTGCAGGTCATCCTTCTTGTTTTCAAGACTCCGAGCATTCAGAGACACCACCCTCCACCTAGAATCCGACCTTTGTTCTCTTCCCTCTATTCTTCTATTCACATTTATCCCCTCTGTGTGCACCCCTCCACGTACCCTTGTTATATGTTCCTCACCCCCTCCACCCTTTGCTAACTGTGTTCTTGCCCCTTCCACCTCCTCCCTCCAGACCTGTTCCATCACTGTGGGGGGTCACTGATCGCCTCCTCTGAGTCTGTGTGCCTGCATGCCCACTGCCCCCCCCCCAGCAGTTTAAACTAAGTGTTGTGGTTATGTATTCCCCCAGTTTGTCCCTAAGTACCCTCAAACCCTTCCTACTGAGGTGTAGCCTGAATGGTGAAAAGAATGCTTTGTTTGACCAGGTCTCTTCCCATTCCCAATACAGATGAACATTTCTCTACACCATTTCCTCAACCAGTCATTAAAATTATCTGTTCTTCTTTTCTTGGCTGTGCTGGCCCTTGGTACTGGTATCACCTCTGAGAAGGCCAGTGTATTTCCTCCCTGCAGATCTTCCCTAACTACCTGAATCTATTTTGCACTACCTCAGCCTCTTTCCCATCCAGATTTAGAAGTTCAAGTTGGCTGTTGTGGTCCTTATCCTTTAGACCCTTGATTTTGTTTTGTAAATTTCCTCTGAATTCTTTCTACTTCTAGTATGTCTTCTTTTTGTAAGTGGACCATAGTTCGGAACAGTAATCAACGTGTGGCCTTACATAGGCTTGGTACAATGGAAGAAGGATCCTAGCGTCTCTTCATGTAATATTTTTTCTTATGGTCCATAGTATTCTGTTTGCTGTACCTATAATCGCGTTGGTCTGCATAGAAAACTTTGGGTAATCTGCTGTCAATACTCCTAAATCTTTTTCTAGTGTTGTTTCTAGTAGTGTGTACCCACCCAGACGATATTGATGTTTTTCTTTTTTGTCTCAGGTGCATGATCTTACATTTATCAGTGTTGAGAGCCATGTCCCATCTTTTTGTCCACTCAATGATGTTATTGAGATCTTTGTATTGACATACTATTTTCCCTTGTACTACAGACACCCCTCACTTTCACATCATCCGGAAACTTGATGTTATTGTTATATATTTTATATGAAATATCAGCAATAAAAACCTGAAAGATATATGGACCCAGCACAGAGCCCTGGGGCACTCCACTTGTGACATGCAATTCTCCAGAAAAGTGTCCATTAATAGCCACCCCCTGGGTTCTTCCATACAAGCAGTTCTGTATCCACTTTATGTATTCTTTTAGTACATTTCTCTGTTCAGGTTTAATAGGTATGTAGTCATAAGGTACCCTGTCAATGGCTTTGCTGAAATCAATAAAGTTGATGTCAGGAATTTTGTTGTCTATTCTTTTTACTTACTGTTTTGTAAATACATAGTAGGTTTGTCAGGCATGATTTTTTTTTTTTTTTGCAATCATGCTGTGTACTGTGTATGCTACCCATCTGTTGGTCTAGATGCTCTTTAATGATGCCTTCCAGAATTTTACCCACCAGGGATGTCAGACTAATAGGTCTGTAATTTTCAACCTTTGTTTTTTCCCCTTTTTTATGGCTGCATGGGCAGAGCCTGCAGCCATTTTACGGTAGCTCAAAAAATGAGTGGCACTGGAACGCTTCTATTTTTGGAGTTTCGGAAAAATCCTTCCAAAACTCAAACAGTCAGAAACTGTCTGCCACAGCCGCTTACGCTACAGCCATGGCCGCACTATTTCGCAAGGACTTTCTGTCTTACTCAGAACCATTCTCCTGTTTTACAATTTCAATCCAGTACAACTATAGTGATGGACCAGTGACAGACTTCTCCTTGGTAAAAATCCGAGTACGAAGAACACCAGCATTTTTTGCCTAAATTATAAAAAATTGTGGGGCAGCAGTGAAATAGCCAGTCATACTGTAGCACTCTGTCCAGAAAGTTGGCTCCAACTGTGACTAGTGCAGTGAGCTGTGACGGAGCAGGGCAAGGAAGTGAGCTAGGGTTCCAGTGGTGCAGCTAGTGCTACTCGAGGGAGCTGAAAGTGCCAGGGGAGTTGTGCGGCATATGGGTGCTATAATGTGGCTGCCAGTGGGAGTGATCATGTGTGGCCCCAATCCCAGAGTCAGTGCTGTAGGCCCTGTGCAGCTGGGAGTGTTATGGTGACTCGTGTGGATGTCGGCAGTACTTGTTTGGAAATGGTAAGGTACCCCCATCAAGAGCTGAGAGTCAGCAGCTAAGATCAGGGTAGGGAAGCTGGTGTGGCGCCTCGGCGGCAGGAGGGAGATCCAGAATGGGGCTGACTGTTGTTCCAGACTAGCACAGACTGTACATGGTGGGCACACACGATTGAAGCAGGCTGCTGTGGACAGAACAGAAGACCCTGCCCTGTTTGTTGTTGTGCCACATTCTGGCCCTCCCCCCAGCTTGCGTAGAGACTCAGTATTGTATGGTGTGGTCTGTTCCTCTGTATCCTTTCAATATAGCTTCTGTTCCCCAGTAGTGGTCAGTTCTCAGAATTGTGCACAGAAGTCAAAATGTGACTTATAGATTTGTATATTTTTAATTCTTATGGTAACTGGGTGGGGTCCACAGCGCAGAATGCCTCTTTGCAGAGGCAACTAGGAAGTACTTGTCTTGTTCTCACACTGTATGCAAGTAGAGGTTGTGGGAATCGGTCCAGGGTCTTCTTGATGTACCAAGCTCATTCATAGCTTGTTACTCTAACCTTTAGGCTGTATTGTCAGCAGCATATTGGAAGAATAACATTAGCTGATCTACTTGAGAAACTCCTGTTAATGCGGTTTATGATTAAATTAGAATTTATGTAGACCCTTTCATACTGTTTGTTTTTTAAAGACTTTAGTGACACTGAACCCCAAGTGTGATTCCTCACTAGTTTTCCTGAGTGTCAGTCTCAGGCTTTTGGGTAACCGGGTAAGGCCCACTAGGCACAAGTGCCTGTTATCAGGGGCGACCTGGGAACACTGGGCGGTTAAGTGACTTGCTCAGAGTCACACACTATGCAAGTGGAGGTTGTGAGAATCAAACTCGGGTCTAGTCTGCTGTATGTACCAAGCTTGTTCACACCTCGTTCCTCTAACCTCTAGGTTATTCTGCCATAGTGTTATGTCATATGGTGTGTAATCATATTTTGGATTATTGGCCCCCATATGAATCACTGAGCTACATGTCCATTTCTCTCTTTTATGCAAAGCAGCCTATATATAATCTCATGTGTAAGGCTGTATTTTTTCATGGTAAAAACTGCCAGTTTTCACGGCTCCTACACAGTCAAAAGTTACGTTTTTCGTGGAAAACAAACTCAGAGTGAAATTACTTATGAAATTTAATTTTTACTTCATATTAATGACATAAAAACATCATTTTTATAAGAATAACTTATAGGCACAAGTAAAGCATTGTATAAACAATGAAATAAATATAAAGTACATTTGTGAGCAAAATACATCATAGCCGTTTTGCTGCAGCATAGTAGTTAACTTCAAGATTGTCCAGTTTTGTACTCCCTCTTGCATCTGTCAGCATGGCACCATATTGAGAGAGAAATCGCTCTACACTCGCACTTTTAATTACTTAATTGACTTACTAATGAATTACTTAGTGCCTAGAAGGAATGTCTAAATGCATGTCAAGGCATAGCAATCAACTTAATACCTTTTGACTAAGTCGTAGACGAGTGCTGACACTTAATGAACGACATAGAAGTTAAGTGATTGCTTTTACTTAGAACTTAATGTGAGGTAAATGTGAAGTAAACGGGAGATGAAATCTGTTGCATGTGCACCTTTGTCAAATATTAAAAAAATGAAATAATGGTAAAATACAAGAATTTCACACAATTTTCCTGCTTTTGGTATAATTCACGGCACTGGCCAATTTTTACGGAAACCATGAATTCCATGTGTGCCGTGAATTAATTACAGTACTCATGTGATATTCCACAGTATTAACCTGTCTGCCAAAACTGGTATCATTGATAAACTTCATATATTGACAATTAATACCATTGTTAAGATTGGTTATGTCAATTATGAAGAGTATTGGTCCCAGTAGAGACCCACATTGGACTCCACTTGAGACCATTCCTTCCCCAGAATAATAACCATTTTTCTTGCTGGTATGGTACTTTTCGATATATTGGGGCCTGGGATCGCTGCCATGTGACATAAACATAATAAGGTTTATCTGGTGGTATTTTTAGTGACAGAGGAAATTTGGCCAGGTCACAGTGGAAATCCAGCTACATTGAAACATAGAATCTGTCATCAGATAAGGACTGCCAGGCCCATCCAGACTGCCCCAAGCCTGATACCTGATGTTGGCTTCTGACCCTGTCTGGTTTGTGGCTTCCCCTCCCTCCACCCCACCTCTAAGGTTCCCTTGTGCCTGTCCCGGGCATATTCATATACCTCCACAGTGCTTTCTCCCACCACCTTCTGTGGCAGACTATTCCATGTGTCCACCACTCTCTCCATGAAGATGATCTGTCTTGCATTCCCTCTCAACCTATCCCCCTCCAATTTCATAGCATGCCCCCTCATTCTTGTACTCTTCCTGTACTGGAACATGTTTGCCCCCTGCACCTTATTAATGCCCTTTAGGTACTTGAATGTTTCTGTCATGTCCCCCACTCTCCCTCCTCTCCTCCAGCAAGTACATATTGAGGTCCTTTAATCTCTCCTCACAAGTCTTGTGGTACAAGCCCTGTACCATCTTGGTCACCCTTCTCTGGACTGCCTCAGCCCTGTCAATGTCCTTATGAAGGTGCAACCTCCAGAACTTCACACAGTACTCTAGGTGAGGCCTGACCAGTGTTTTATACAAAGGCATCATGACCTCCTGCCTACTGCTAGTGATACCTCTGCCTGTGCACCCCAGCATGCCACTGGCCCTCCCTGCAGCCTTAGTACTCTGTTTTGACATTTTCAGGTCATCTGAAATGATAACCCCTAGGTCTCTTTCTTCCCTGGTGATTGTCAGCAATCCCCTCCCACAATCTTGTTTCTGTGTCCCAGGTGCAAGATCTTGCATTTCTTGGAGTTAAACTTTAGTTGCCACTCTTCAGACCATTTTTCAAGTTTCCCCATTTCCCTTCTCTTTGTCTCCACCCCATCTGGCGTATGCACCTTGGGGTATTAAATAGCTGGTACAGCATAGCAAAATGCTATACAAAACCGGGGGTAATGCTAATCATTTTCAGAAATGTATAGCAGTATACTGCTAACTATTTCTTCTGTAAGTCCATGGCAACGTAGACAAAATTAATAAAATCATATATATTTTTAACATTTTGCTAACCATTCTGTGACAAGTGCTATGCGTTGTCACAGTAGAGTAGCTCTGTCACGCATTAAAACTGCTAATCAGTTTTTTCCAGCTTATTTAATAGCCTACACCCTGTTGTGGCTCTTGGTGTCCTCTACAAACAGGCAGAGCTTTCCCTCCAGCCCTTCTGCAGTGTCGCTAATGAAGACATTGAACAGGACTGGCCCAAGGACTGATCCCTGAGGTACTCCTCTGGTCACCCCCCTCTCCCCCGATTGTATCCCATTTACCAGCATCCTCTGCCTCTTGTTCGTTAGCCAGTTCCTAACCCAGTTTATCACCTTATGCCCCATGCTTAGACTACCCATTTTATTCACCAGCCACTTATGTGGGATGGTGTTGAAGGCCATGGGGTCTTTATTGTTTGCCTGAATCAGTGGCAACAAGAACAGACAGAAGGGACCTTGGTTTAGCATCTCATCAAAAAGACAGCACCTTAGGAGTGCAGCACCCCCCACTCATGATTCACTACAGTGTCATCATTAAGATTTTACCCAAAGTTCCTGGTGTGGGGCTACAACACACAGCCTTCCTGTCTTCCGGCCTCAGAGACAAGTGTGCAACCTGCTGGACCACCGCTGCTGCCATAGACTTATTCTTACTAATTAATTACTTGGGACAGAAAACATCTTGTCATCCAATTTGAGAGTGAAGAAAGTTAAGTCTGTCAGCAAGTTTGTGACAGAAGAATGAGTAGTGAGCAGTGATTTTCCTAGCCCACAGGACCACCAGTGCCTCTCTTATTTTTTTCCAAAAGGGTTGCTAGCCCCAGAAGCCTTCACTAGCCCACCTGGACTACTACATAAAATACTGGCCAGTCGGCACAGGGGAGGGTTTAGCTGAGCCCCCCCCCCCAAAAAAAAAACACACTTTTCTTCCTATGTTTCTGCTCCACTGCTGTTTTCACTTCAACTAACCTATCTTCTCTTTTTATTCTGCAGGTCTGACAGGACATGGACTCCTACCCCATCAGATAAGTATAATTTTATGTCTGTCCTGTCCTTTCTGCTCTTTTTATCCTCCTAAGAGTTGCAGATCCTTTTCTATTCTTTTTCTACAGGGGTGGTGGATGACATTTATTTTATTTATTTATTTAATTAATTATCGGATTACAACCTTTGAGCTAAAAGCTCATTTACAGAGGTTCCACGTAACTAACAGAGTAATTTGAAAACAATAACAAGTGATAACATACAGAGATCATAGGATGTCCCCAGGCAAAAACATTATTGTAAATACAGCATAGAAGTTTGGTACAGACAGTAACACACAAATGAATGGACAAATACGGATAGTAAAATCAAGAGCTTACTAGTGGACTGACTAAACTCTGAGAAAGGAGGGATTAGGATATTCGATGCAGGAAACTGGCTGGTCCAGTTTTCTTTTGTCAAGGGGAGTGGGTGGAAGGAGAAAGGATGAAGTTAGTAGGAAAGCGTAGAATAGTTGGGGAGGTAACGTGAGTGGAGAGCAGGATGGGAATAATACAAAAAGTGTGATGGGGTAAAGGGGGAAAAATGAGTAACTACTGTAGCTATTTAGGGGTGTTGAAGTGCTATGAGTGTAGGTTCAATCAGGATGCAGGATCTTTTCGGGGGACATCTTCCCAGAACTACCCCTTGGCACCCTGGCACTCAGGTAAGTCCCTCTATTTCACATATACTTGTTTGGTGAACTGCAGTGGGGTGGCTGCGACTGTTAGTTACAACTAGCTTGATCTACATTTGATTGCTGCTTTGGAAATATTTAATTGGCCAGGTTTTCAAAACACTGAAAGCCGAAGGACCAGTATGTGCTCTGTAGGGTACATTGTTATCCATGGCCAGGAATATTTGGCCAAAAGGTTTGCATCCAGTATGGCCTAGCTACTCCCCTGTGGGCACGTAGTGCTGAGCATTTCCTGTGTTAAGAGAGCGAACATCTTGGGTGAACATCTGACTATTGTTATGAGTCCTGAATCTCGACAGATTCTGAACAGAACAGCGAGAGAAGTGAGGTATGTGAATCGCCTCTACTTTCTTGAAACTTTTTTTTTTTTTTAAACCACCAGTGGAATAGTGGTACAAATCATCTAGTTAAATCGGTGGTGCTATCAGGTGAGGTGACATGACTGAAATCAAAGTAAACAAGCATTTGCTTGTAAATGCACTGTTCGATGATTAACCAGTATGGTACTCGTTTAAAGGTAGGAGGTAACCGTGGGCTTCTTACTGCTTTCAGAATAATCAGAATTCTTCAGAAAGTGTAGCGTCTCAGCAGTCTTGCCCCTGTACAGTGTTTCATCTCTGACAATGTGAGATGAGGGATGTCTTGTTATGACTGTGTGGGTGGAGCTCCGCAGACATTATGCCATCATTAGAGGCTTAGTAGCACTGTGGAAGCACGTGACCTGACCACTGTCCGGTGTGCTTCCACAGTGCTACGGCACATTTCTAGTAGTACAGTTTATGCAGCCCTTTCCCTCCGTGGGCTGCATAAACACACCTCCTTTCCTGGCGCTCTACTTTTTTCTTCCGCAACTGAAGATGTGACAGCCGCCATGCACAAGATGGTAGCATTACTCAAACTACAGGGTTTTATGTAACTCTAAAAATTGATTAGCGTTTTGCTCATAAAAGTGCTAAAACATTGTGAAAATGCATAGCACCTACCTCACTGTGTTTAACAAACATAACACTTCTAGAAAACCTATATAAATACTTTCTAAACCGTTAATATTGTCCCAAGAAAAAAACTGCTAATCAATTATTTAAAACCCTGAACTATGCATGTGCGAGTATTGCGCATGGAGTTTTATCGATGCCACTGTCTTGAGCGTGGCATTCTACAGTGTGGCTAACCAAAGGATAGAGGATTTCTCAATACAGGTCAGACCCTTCTTGCAAACTATGTTTGTGCCGTGCGGTGCAGCGAGAACGTGGTTAGAGCTTCGACTAGTGTTTTACTCCCTGTTGCCGCACACGTGCTGCTCTGAGCAGCTGTATTTGCTCTGACTAGTGGTGGGCAAGTGGCTTAAATTCACCTCTGAAGTGATCATGTGTAACGCGGAACGGCAGTTATTTGCAACGTGAAGCGGAGCACCTAAGGGCCATGATGAGGAATGCAGTCAATTGAAACCAATGATCATGCTATTTTGCCGCCCCAAACCACTTCTCCACCAATTTTAAGGCGAAGTACGTTGAAATCAATGTACTTCGCATCATTTTGCCTTGCTATTGAGCTCCAAGGTGAATTTTGCAGTACTTTATGGAATTGCAGGTAACATGGGCTCTAGACTGTTCTGCACAGCTTCAGTTCTGTGGTGTGTGTGTGTGTGTGTGTGTGTGTGTGTGTGTGTAGTGGAAGATGGAGACCGTTTCTTCTCAGAGCTCTGCAGTTCAAATCCTCTAAAAGCTGTTAAAAAAAGCCTTTTTGAACCATTTAATTTGCTCAAAATTCAGTACATCGATTGTGGGAAACCATCCTGTGCTCATCATCAAGTGTTTTATTGTTTGTATGTGGCTTTTGAATGTTAATTTAGAACAGTCAGTCTGTGTACTGTGAAGTGTGCTTTTGAGGGAGGTGCACTGGTTAGGTGGTGTTGTGCCTTTGCGTCTGCATCTCTTGAGTGCGTAGCACAATCTTAATCTGTTTATGCATTCGCAGCACACCATTCATTTTGGGAGACTTTGCATTTCTTGTTATGCTCTCATTTCACTTCATCAGCACTGGGGAATGTTCTGGACACAAGGCAGTAGCATTTTGGAGATGCACATTAATTCTGGTGACTGTGTGTGACCACTGCATGCATGACTGAGTGTGCCATTAACTTCCGGAGACTTTGCATTTCTAGTTGTGCTCCAATTTCACTTCGACAGCACTGGGGAGTTTTCTGGACACAAGACCGTATCGTTTTGTGGATGCACATTAATTCTGGTGACTGTGTGTGTGAGGGGCTGCCAGTATTGTTGTCACTCTGCCTTACTTTGCGTTAAGGCAGAATGACAACGCAAAGTAATAATTACAAGGCGAAGTGAGCCTTTTATATTGGCCACTCTGCGTAATGGAGTGACAGCGTAAAGCGCTCATTTCGGATTCGCTTTGCCAGTGAAATTTAAATTTGCTGCACCTTTAGCTCTGGCCAGAGCTTGTGTAAAAGCTGGGGTGATATTAGCTGTTTTCCAGTCCAAGGGTACATAGCCAGTATTTAAACTGCTTTTGAATAATATTTTAAGTGAATATATGAGATGGTCAGCCATTATTTTAATCATTTTGCCTGTAACGAGGTCTGGGACTGGTGAGCAGTCTTCCCTTATGATTTTCATTTTTTTCAGATATTTCTTGTTCAATGATGACTATGTATTCTGTGTGGTTTGAGTCATAGTTCTGAGGTGTGTTCTGTTTAGTGCTATAAATGCTGCTGACGTAGGTATTGAAGACTTCTGCCATTTACCCTGCTTTGTGTACCACGTGCTTGTTGTGATCAAGTGGACCTACCCTACACAACATTTTTTTTTTTTAACTTTTTGTATAACTATAACAATATTTGCTATTATTTTTTGTTACATTTACAGCTAGGTATAGTTTGGTGCATTTCTTAGTTTCTTATTGACAGCTTGCATTTCTTTTCTTGTTGTTTTATTTTTGTTCCAGTACAATGGTGTTTGTATTTTTTTTGTAAGTTTTGAATGCCTTAGTTTTTTTTTTTTCATACAAGTTTCCAAATCTTATTGTTTAGCCATCTTGGGCTTAGTTTGTTTTTGTTGTTGTTCTTACTATATGTTGGAATACTATTGTTGTATATATCCAGGATGAATGACTTTAATTGTGTCCATATTTGCTCTGTGTTGCAGCCAATAAACATTGAGTCCCAGTCAGTTTTGGATAGTATTTTAGATATTTTAACAATGTCTGCCTGTTGTAGTTATAGAAAACCCTTTCATTTGGGAGTGTAATGTATGGAAGACTTATGTTGAAGGTAACTGAATTATGGTCACTAGTTCCCAGAGGCAGGTCCACATTACAGATGTTTATGTCTTAGTCCTTCTGTCCCAAGTACAGAACGAATTTGAAGTGTTCCATTATTTAGTCATTTGTGGTTGACTGTTAGAGGCAGAACAATATTTGTGACTTGTAAAAGGTGCTCTTCTTTGCCTTCAGTAAGATGTCCCAATGTTTGATGCCTTTTTTAAGACCCAGGTGTTTTTGGAGAAGTGCTAGTGAGGCTTTATTGCTAATATTCATAGCTGTGTGTGGCTGTTTATTTCCTTTCAGCTGACAGAGCCTACCAAACAGTTGGCTTGTCAGAAAGGTGAAATCTGGAAAGCTCTGTTGCTCAGCCCCTTTATGGTCATCATTTTCCATTCTTTGATAGAGGACACTTTTTTTTTTTCTTTTCATTTTCATGATATTTTCAGCCCACTTTAATTTATCTGCGTTAAAGAACAATGTTGGCTGTTATAACATACTAGAATTCAGCAGACAGTGGAAACATCCGTGTATCCAGTGCAATACCACAACTTATCCTGGCTTCTTTGCCAAGTGACTCAGTTACTGTAGCACCACCAAAAGAATGCCCCATAGTAGCTATTCAACAGACATCAATAGAGTCCTTTAAAGTAGCCCTGTCAGAGTTTAAAGGTAACACATTTATTTGTTTTCCTGTATTCATATCACAGATGAGATTTGTGACCCTGATACACTCACCTGCTCTCTGGAGAACCTGTTTATTTTGTAGCCCAAATTCCTGCTCTCCTTGTTTTAATGACTTTGTAGTAAAGCCACTTTTCTTTCTAGTATGCACAGCTGGAAGCCGACTTAATAGCCGATACCTGTTCCTTTATGTCTGGGGCCTGCTTCTCTTTGTAGTAGTAGGTCGCTGAAGCAGATCCATCTGTGTGCTCAACAGTGGCGACCACACAACCTTGAGATGCCATTTCTATGCAAATAGCAGAATACAGTGTCCTGAATGCTGCAAGTCCATGGGGAAAAAATAATCGGTGGATATTTTTCTTCAGTTTCAAAAGTGGTTTTCCACTTGGCAGGACATCTGTATGAACTATATAAGCGTTCCAGTATCCAATCGGCTGATTTTTCAGTTCAGTTTCATAAAATCAGCTAGGCCATCATAGTATTCTTTTCTCGGAATCCACAGGGGCTCTTAATAATCCATGTTATTATTGCAGGGATGAAAAAGATGCAGAAAGCTTCCCTGAATAGTATGGTCTGCCATTAAGTCAGCACAGCCAACACTGTGTGGTCCTTTTCCTGGGGGATCCCAAGAGTCTGAGTACTGTTGCTGCTCCCCATTTCCTTAAGGGCAGTAATATGTACCCTTAGTCACACCTTCATTATTAGCATCACAGTGCTCCCTCTTTTCTCCAGGTGAAGTTACAAAGCCGTCCACTTCCTTTTGCTCATCCTGGAATTGAGCAAGGTGAGGACTATGAGCATTTATAGAGTGACTGACACCGTGACTCAGTGTGGGAGGCTAACTGGTATGGCTGTCTGTATTGGGGAAGGGCTGCCCTCTGCCTTACTTTCAACAGAACTCTTCCAACAACAACACAGACACGCACACTTTTTTATTTTTAGATATGTATAAAATGGGTCTAAAATCAAAGAAGTTTAATTGGGCAGAACCAGTCAGGTGATCATGCATTATTACAACGTAAGTCACCATCATCCTCATCCCAAACCAGACAAGATTTGATAATCTCATCACACAATAAATAAATGAATCCCCCTACTTCCAGTACAGGCCTTCCATCACTAACATGGCTGCAGCCTTTACTTACTAAAAACCTTCAACTAGGCCCAAAAATACTTAGGATAATATATGGCAGCCCATACACAACAATGCTATCCTTGCACCGAGTTGTTACTACAACATCAGGGAGCTCGAGAACGAAACTTGAGAGGTTCCTTTGATGTCATAGTAACAATGAGGTGTCAGAAGAATGTAGTTGTGTATTTGGGGCTACCATACAGTATTCTATATAGTGTATGGTGGACAGAAGCCCAGAATCACTTACCTTTTATTGTTTTTGGCACTCACTCTCCACTCTGCTGCCCACACTTCATTAACAACTGCCCACCACCCAGCTTACACACATGACTCTCCACCTGCCACTGACCAATCAAAAGCACTGATGGGGTTGCTTGTATTGTGACATCCATATTAACACAGAACAAAAAGTTGTTCTGCATTAGTATAGATGCCACTACTGCAGCAGAATGACATTTTATGGCCTATGGATCTCCATACACAATTACGTTCGACCATACACTATAAAACTATCTTAACTATAAAATAAAAAAGTTACTGCTATTTTCTTGATCATTATGCTCTCCTTACATACATAAACGGATCAGAAAAATAAAGTACTGTATATAGTTTCATTGCCGGTGTTCCTTTGCTGACATTGAAAAGTCCTCCTACTAACTTTACCTGTTTACCAGACAAATCTCTGCAGCTTATCCTGCCAGAGATAAAATTGAGGCTCTGACTCCACATAAAGTCTACATTGTATATGTGTGTACAGTATGTTGGGAGAGGTACACTCTGCCAGGGGAAATTGTACAGAATTTCGAATCCCTGTAGTCCATGGTAAACATTCCTTATGTTGAATGTATGGAAAGAAAAATAGAAACAGGATGAAGAAATGAGGCAATAATACTGTCTCATTTCTTCTGATAACCTTCTTATGAAGTCTGAACCATTCATTGCTTCCCTAAGACAAAATAGTTGCTCAGGACGGAATAATCTATATAAACAGAGAGAAAAGGAGGAAAAACACAGCTACATAGTGAGAGGCAGACCCAAACTGCTTAAACACATTTTTGAGTTCATAAATGCACATACATTTGAATCATATATAGATGTTTTCTGGAGAAATCTACTCCTCCTACCAAGAAAACAAACACTTGTCAATGCCAAATGTTGTCTTGCTGGCATTGGTAGTGCAGGAGTTAGAGAGATGCATAATAGGAATGGCAGTGAAGTGTTGAACTGGCGCCAACCCCATCCCCACCCTGCAGAGACTGACAGGCATTGGGGTGTGCCTTTGGGTCATCGGCCATAACGTTCATGCCATTTCACCTCACCCTACTCTGCAGACACTGATAAGTGTTGCAGTGTGCCTTGGGATCTTCGGGCTTTACGCTCACCCCATTCCATAAGGAAATATGGGTGCAGTATAGGAGAATGGGGTGAACTTTGGGGCCGAAGACTCCTAGGCACACCTCAGTGCCTGTCACAGGCTGCAGGCTGGGGTGGGGGTGGAAAGGTGTGAGCATTGCAGCTGACAGTCCCAAGTCACACCCCTGATACCTGTCAGTCTCTACAGGGTGGGGCGTTACAGTTGGAAACCCTAATGCCCCAGGCGTTTGGTATTTTCTCTCCAAAATTTCAACACCGGCTTTTTGTGACCCAACCTCATGAACAGTGGTGCTATCAGTTCATTAGCAGAAAGGTGATTTTGCACAGCCACTGCGCCATTTGGCGCCACAAGTGCGTGAACACATTTTGGGCAGGATGTAAAAAATGACAGCTGTACTGTTCATGAGGAGGTTTAAAAAAATGGCAGTGCTGAAAATCTGAAGTGAAAATATGAAAAATTTGTGGTCACGAGCGTGCATAGAAACTGTACAATGCACACCCGTAACAAAATTATTTGGGGGATATTTTTAACCACATTTTCAACATAGGCATTTTGGGACTTCTCCTTATGAACAGTGGCACTGTGATTTTGTTAATCTGTCCCAAAAGCTGATTTCCCACATCAACTGTGCCATTGTGCGCCACATGTGCGAAAACACATTTCGGGCAGGATGTGAAAAATGAATGTTGTCTTGTTCATAAGGAGGTGTGAAAAAATGGCAATGTTGAATATCTGGAGTGAAAATATTAAAATTGTCAAAGTTACGAGTGTGTGTGGAAACTGCTCAATACACGCTCGTAACGCAGCCATTTTTGGGAATTTGTTCACCAAATTTGCAACATGGGCTTTTTGGGACCCCACCTCATGAACAGTGGCACTGTCATTTAGTTACTCAATCCTGAAAGGAGATTCCGCACCTTTTGGAACAGAGTAACGAGATGACAGTGCATGTGCTGATGAGTTGGGGTCCCAAGAACCTCATGTTGAAACTCTGGTACCAGAATTCCCCAAAATGGCTGAGATATCCACCTGAGTTGAACCCCCCCCTCCCCATTTCCTGCCATTACCACATTTTGTTCAGTTCCCGGTTGGCTTTTGAAGAGTTCAGACGTGTTCCTGCTCCACAGAAGATCACAGCGCCAGCCCTCTGGAGGCAAGTATGGGGTGATGGGGGTGCGGGGAGGTGGGGTGCACAGAGGGTGGGTGCGGGTTGTGGGAGACAGCACAGCAGGACGATGAGGGAAAGTTGTGTGTTTTTTTTTTTTTTTTTTTTACAGGTAAATAAAAAAACTGCACTTCATGGGACAGTTTTCTTTATTTACAGGGAAAAAAATTGGGGGCAAACTGGGGTGGGCTCCCAGTGTGCCATGTGTGGGGCGGAGGCATTTATTTTATTTTTATTTTTTTTTATTTTAGTCTTTGAAAACTGGGTAAGGCCTGCTAGGTACAAGTGCCTGTTTTCAGGAGTGACCTGGGAGCACTGGGCGGTTAAGTGACTTGCTCAGAGGCACACAGTATGCACGTGGAGGTTGTGAGAATCAAACTCAGGTCTGGTCTGCTGGATGTATCAAGCTCGTTCACACCTCATTCCTCTAACCTCTAGGCTATACTGCCAGCCCAATGGGCTGATTGCCAGTGGGGATTGGGCATCCCTGTCGGCAAAGAAAGTGTGTGTGGGGAGGCGAGGAATATGATGCCGATGGGATTGGGCATGCCATCGGCAAACAAATTGAACTGGGGGGGGGGACATGCTGACGTGGGGATTGGGCATACCTGATGTTGGCTTTGTGGGGAGTGTGTGGTGGGTGGCAGGAGCCGCCATATTTATTGAAATGTTTCACCAGGAAAGGCACATAATAGAGCTTTGTCATCTGACGCGCCAATGAGGAAACTACACCTCATTGGAGTGGCAGATTTCTTTCAAGGTTTTGGCTCTCTTTGAAGTTTTGTGTCATCACTAGCATGCTCACTAACTGGTGGCTGAGGGACGCACTCATTAAAGTGTTCCCTGCATTCACCAACACTGACACACCTCTGGATGTGCTACTATCGCAAGATGTTGCTTGCGCATGCACAAGACAACATAAACACTGTAAAGTTTAAAAGTTCTGAATACATTTCCATTAAAATACCTGTATTGATTTGAAATGCAAATACGGAAGAACTTTTTGTATAAAAATGCATGCCACACATGGATTCTATTGTCTTTTATTGTGTTTTGTCTCCCTCCCCTCTGAGTTACCAGAATATCGGCTATTTTTGGTTTTCAAAATTAAAATGAAAGCATATTTCAAAGAAAGGTTGTATTTTTTATGTTTTATTTATTTTTAAGTCAGATATTTAAATACTGTTTTACATGTGGAATAAGACACTCCGGAGTGTGCCATTGTGGTGTTATAATTGGATTTCTCAGGTGCATTTAACAGCACAAGGTGCAAATGCACCTGAGGTATGCAGTTATATCACCATAATGTGCACCATATCGTGTTTTATTGCTTACGTGTGTGTATGTGTGTGTGTGTGTGTGTGTGTGTGTATGTATGTATGTATGTATATGTATATATGTAATGGTAGCACGGTAGTGCTTCCATAGTTAGGGTTGAGGGGCCATTTACATGTTAAACCCAAAATTTTGCACCTTAATAACTTTGCAACCGTTTGACGGATTTGCCTGGAATTTGGAATACACGATCAAGACCCATACGCCTTGGGATCCGCCAAGTTTCGCATCATGTCGGATACACGCCGCGGAGTTATTAGGCGTGATTCGGCGCGTGCCACGCTTTTTCTGGAATTCACGGTCAAGGCTTCACAGGTCGCACGGTTTGAATCCAGCCCGAATCTTCAGAGAACGTGACTGGGGTCCCCGATGCCTTTCAAGATTTCGTGAAAAAATATTAAACGGTTCAAAAGTTATTCAAAAAACAATTTCCCATTATAAATCAATGGGAAAAGTTAACAAAAAATTCGACAGTGTCGCAAATGCATTTTTACTGTCGCAAATCGGCCATCTTGTTTTCAGTTACTGATCAGAAAAATGCTTGCCATTTAAATTTGTGACCCTCTAGCAACCTAATACTTTTTGTATTCACCTAATCAGACCCTGAGTATGCTAGCCATGTCTTTATTTTGGGGTAAAACACCCCAGAAATATGTTTTTCAGATTTCTGGAAAAAGTACTTTCGCAAAGTAGTGTCGCAGTCACGAAAGTGTCGCAAATTTTTGCGAAAGCTTTTGCAAATTGCGACAGTACTTTTGTAGGCTGTGGGGAAATGACAGCAATTATTTGGCACCCCACTGCAAAAGAACGGTTTGGAGTTTTGGGCTGAAATTTGGATAGAACACAGCCGACATCTCACAGATGTGCCTTTCAGCGTTTTGCTGAAAAATATTACACGGTGGCAAAGTTACGATACTCCAAAGTTGACGCTTTTTCCCATAGGATAACATTACGGCGTACGACGCATTGCAGCAATCAAGCTACGCCCCTGTTGCAAAAATAACAGTTTGGTCTTTGGCTGAATTTGCAGGAACCACAGCCAACATCCCACAGATGTGCCTTTCAGTGGTTTGGTGAAAAAATATTACAGGGAGGCAAAGTTATGGCAGTCCGAACTTCTGTTTTTTTCCCCATAGGATAACATTACGGCATTCGCAGCGCCTTTCAGGGCCCGTATCTTGAAAACGCTGCGAGATATGGACTTTTTGTCGATAAAAAGCCCCCAACTAGCTAGAAAAATAATAGATATGACTTTTAAATTTTTTTTCTATGTCGTACTGTTACTGAGATATAAGCAATTTACTATTCCAAGTCCTCATTTTTGTGTTCGGAGAGTCATTATTTTGCATACATTCTTTCTACTCACTGTCTTTCTCTATACAGCTTTTGGGGAAAACCAGCCTGTGCGCTTACATTACTGTTACCATTACCGTTTCTGCTTGCTGTTCCGTACCCATTTCGCTTACCATTCACGCCACCATGTGTGTTACCCTTTGCGTTTTCATTTGTGGTTGCATTTGCGTTGTTTTTAACATTTCTGTCTACAGTACTGTTTCTCTTTGCGTCACCATGCGCATTACGATTTGCGTTTGCGGGCACAATGTTACAATGTGACAAGACACTGTGGGCCCCGCGCTCCCGCCGCCGCATTACATTCACTATTTGTCATTATCATTCTCAAAAAGAAGGGAAATTAGAGGCAAAAAACTCCATTTAATGCATCAGTTAGGGTTGTTCCATAGCGACAAAAGCGAGGAAATTCGATGTTAGGGTTGAAACCCCTTTACACCCTTCCAGCCTCAGACAGATAGGACCGATGACCCCAATGGCACTCTGATTCCAGTTGGGGGTGGGCTGAGGGCAAAGGGGTTTCAACCCTAACATCGAATTCTCTCACTTTTGTCGCTGTGGAACAACCCTAACTGATGCATTAAACGGAGTTTTTTGCCTGTAATATATATACACACACACACACACTCGCATACAGTATATGTATGTAATCCCTCACTCAGAAGCCACCAGTCCCACACAAAGAAGGTGTTATCCTGCAATTACATAAAATTTTAAAGCAAAACATTACCCTGAGCTACAGTATCTAGCAAGTTAACTACAACCTTTGTTTGCGCATACAATTAAAGAACTGCCATTACATTAAAACTACAAACTAAGCAAAATAAAAGAAACAAAATCATGGAAATACACTTCTACATTTCTGAGCCTTACATCGATGACATCAGATACTGCTTCCCACAGTTTCTGCCACATTCCCCCTGTTTGAGAAGTACATTGTCCTAGTGAGGAAAGGTTGAGAGTTATGGCTGTGGACTTACAAAATGATCAAGATTAATGATTTAATGCTAAACTTTGCTCCTCAAATAAGAAAGAATATCCTTAGATGTGAACTGTTTGATGCTAGATTGCCATAATTTGAGGAGTATTTGTGAGCAGAAAATTTCATCTCTTTATTTAGCAATAATGTATTTCTAGCATCCTTAGATTCATCGTCCGTGTATATTTCATTTCCTCAGATATTTTAAACTGTTTTTATTACTAATATTGTAGAAAATGACTTACAATAAATGTGACCACCCACTAAGAATTTTTAGAATTCTCTTCCACTGAGGTGGTTATTGTTTGACTACAAACTAGAGTTATGCTGTGAATGAATAAGATGATGCTAGTGCATGCTTCTTTTGTCCATAGAGATTTTTGTGCTCCTGGCCTTCCCCTTAACACAAGCCCCCTGGACACTCTCCATCTCTTCCTCCCCCCCCCCAGCAGCAGCCCTTGTCCTCCTTTGGGTCTTCTCATGCATTCTTCGGTAGACGAGCGCTGGCACATAGCAGCTGTCAGTGGACAGCATTGTAAATCTGAAAGGAGGATTGTGGGTGTGTGTGTTTGGATCTAGTGTCATCTTGTAGACTCTAGGCCAGGTAGGCTAGGATTCCGGGGACCTATTCCTCCACCCAGGAGCCACCAAGTCTGCCACTGTTTCCTCTGAAAATGCCAGTGAGGAGAAACACTGGACTAGGGTGGACTCTGGATGGGTGGTGGTGTGTCGGAGGTATATTCCTCAGTGGGTACCCTACATAATTCCTAAGCCACTCTTGCAGCGTGGGACTGCCAGAAAGGGGCACCCATGGTAGTGGCCAGGGAGGATGTGGGGGTCCTCCACACTGGAACCCCCAAGGAGGGTGATAGAGAACCCCAGAGGAGGAGGAAGCACTTGTGGTGGGGGACTCAATTTGTGAGGGGTCTAGATCTGGGAATAGGAAAAGAGGGGGAGAGGGAGGTTAGGTGCCTAAACAGCACCATGGCCCAAAGGAATGGAAAGCAGATCCTGAGGATCACTGAGATGGCAGGGCAGAAGGGAGAGCCGGATGTCATTGTCCACATGGGGACTAATGACCTATCTAGAGACAAGGCTTTGATAGTGCAAGGGGAGTTTATGGAGCTGGGGAGAGGGTTTTAGACAGATAACGTGCTCAGTGGCTTTCACTGAGGTGCTGTCTTTCTTTGATGAGGAAGGAGAGCATTCTCCGCACCTGGAGCTTCAGCTCATGGTTGAAGGAATGGTGCAGAGGAGGGGTTCATCTACACTGGGGACTGAGAGCCCACCTAGATGGATAAGGACCTATACAGGGGTGATGGCTTACATCCATGCATAAGGGGAACCACAGTCCTCTGTGAACAGTTTAAATGTTACTTAGGTGAACATTTAAAGTAGCTGAGGGGAACAGTGGAAGGACTCTGGGAGGTATAAACTGCTCTCCCCGACTGAAGTAGGGAGAACCCGAGGGGAAATGAATCCCTGAATCCTTCAGCGTACAAATTAATACAAGAAACAGGGTGGTAGAAATGAAAGGGGATGGGAATGAGAGCATTAAAAAGAGAGGGTGCAGGAGAGAGAGCTAGAGGGGGGAAAAAAACGGGGTTAGAAAGCAGTACGGTAACAAAATCCACAAGGCCATGTGTGTGAACGCCAGAAGTCTAGGAAATAAAGTTCCGGACCTAGAGGCCATCATGGCAGCTGCTGACCTTGATACTGTGGCCTTTACCAAGTCGTGGTGCACTGCAAACCGTGACTGGGACATGGCCTTATATGGCTATACTCTGGTCAGTAAGGACAGTGTGGGAAGAAAAGGAAGTGGTATGGTGCTCTTTGTGAGGGAAGGCATGAAAGTGACAGAGATACAGGGAATATGGGGGGTTACTGTGGGTCACCCTGGAGACGGGAAATGGAGCCACTATTCATACTGACACGATGTACAGACCTCCGGCACAAAGGGAGGAGTTAGATAAGGTACTGGTGGAAGCCATTGGCATTGGCATTCTTCTCCCACTTTGTACTCGGCCTCTGGGTTTCTGTGCCCTAAGTGTATAATTATGCACTTTTTCGCATTGAGACATAGCTGCCATACCCTTGACCACTTCTCAGATTTACTCGGGTATCTGCACATTCTTTCCACCTCCACTGGAGTGTCCACCCTAGTGCAGATTTTGGTGTCATCTTCAAAGATGCAGACCTTCCTTTCCAGCTGCTCTATAATGTCACTTATAAAGACATTAAGAAGGACTGGTCCCAGTACTGAGCCCTGAGGAACTCTGCTGGTCACCCTTCCTTCACCGGAGTGAACTCTGTTTATCACCACCCTCTGTCACCTACCGCTTAACCATTTTCTTACCCAGCTTTACCACCTTTGGACCCACCCCTATGCTGCCCACTTTCTTTATGAGTCTCTTACGTGGAATGGTGTCAAAAGCCTTACTGAAATCTAGGTAAGCCATGTCTACTGCCCCACTCTAATCAATTTATCTGATAAACAAGTCAGAAATCTATCAGATTTGTCTGACATGACCTCCCACCACCATCAATCCATGCTGCCTCAGGTCTTGTAATCCACTGGATCCAATATACTTCACAATCCTTTACTTTAACAGTGTCTCCATTAACTTTCTTCCCACCAATGTCAGGTTGACTGGCCTATACTTGCCAGCCTGCACCCTGCTACCATTTTGTGAAGCAGGACTGCATCTGCCCACCTCCAGTCCTCTAGAACCACCTTGGTTTCCAATAAATTTTTAAAGAGGACTTTCAGATGTACAACCAGTACATTCTTAGCTCCCTCAATACCCTTGGGTGTACCCCATCTGGCCCCATAGCTTTGTCCACTTTCAGATTTGCTAGTCCCTTCAGGAGGTGCCTGGCATCAGATGAAGGGAAGGAGAGGGAGGAGTAAAGGGAACAGTGCTAAATATGGGGGGGGGGTTTCTAAAGTAAAGCAGCAGAGAGTGGAAAAGAGGGTCTGTTCTGGTGAGGAGGACTTGCAACGCTGTGGACAATGTCATCATAGTCAAAGATGGGGAGGATCATCTTCAACACTGACTCTGGTGGGCAAAAAGTGAGATGCTGGCCTTGTTCCAGTAGAATGCACCCAGTTTGGGGTGGAGGTTTTGGTGATGACATCTGTGTGCACCGAGGCATTGTGGTGATGGTCTAGCCAGACTCCGAGGTACTTGAAGGAGATGACATCTTCAGTTGTAGCACCATCAAGGGTGTAGAAGGAGCAGAGGAGGGAGACCCTGGCAAATCTCTGCTGAGAGCCAAAGGTTATGGAAACCATTTTCTTGGCATTGAATGACAGTTGGCTCAGAACCAGTGCTGGGCACTGCAAAAATCTTGTTGAAGTTGAACAGCATGGTCAGCAGTGGAGGGGCCAGAAGCAAACAGCACAGTGTCATCTCTGTACATGTGAATTGACACAGAAGGATAGGCAGTAGAGAGGTCATTCATAGATAAGGAGAGCCTGGCAAACTTCTGCTGGGAACAAAAGGTCATGGAAGCCATTTTCTTGACATTGAAGAACAGTTGGTAGGATCAGAACCAGCGCTGAAGGATGCTGTCAGAATCTTGGAGTTGAACAACACGGTCAGCAGCAGAGGGGTCAGAGGCAAACGGCACAGTGTCATCTGAGTACATGTGAATGGACAAAGAAGCAAAGGTACTAGGGAGGTCATTCAGAAATATGGAAAATAGTATGGGGCCCAGGACAGATCCTTGGGGAAAACCTAAGCAGATCAAAAGTGGGGGGATAAGGTGTCTCCAATACAGACAGCCTGCAACCCACCCTCAGGGTAGGAATGGAACCAACTGATTGTGAAGTGAGTAAGTCTCACCACCTTAAAGAACAATTGCATTTTTTTTAAAATGCTTTTAACATATTTTGTGTGTTCTATTCACAAACAGAGTGGATGGGTTATGCACCGCATAAACCCAGCGCATAGCCCACTCGCACCTGGCTGCACACACTAAGCCCCCTGCACGGCATACAGGATCCTGGTACACCCTCCTACATGCCTGTCGCACTGGCGGAATGCGTAGCTCCATGTGAGGGCAGACCAGGAACAGGCATGGGGGCATATTAGCACTCTGCGCTGTGCACAATGGTGAGGGTGCCTTGATGCCCCTGCAAATTGCGGTGGGGATGGCGGGGGTCAACAGACCCCTCACTGTAGCTGCCCCTGGCTATGGGGCACATTTGGGAGGGTGGGGGATTGGCAGATGGGGTCCCTCGGACCTCTGTCCGCGAATGTGCCCATTGGAAACATGGTGACTGACAGGCACAAGGGATCCACTAGAGATCCCGGTCCGGGTAGCCGATTGACTGCGCAGACAGGTCCACAGCGCCACACTGGACCGTCCCCACGTAGCTGCACACCGGAGTGGAAGGGGCCACATAATGGAGCTGGGTATGGACCGTTGTTCATGAATGCAATCCCCGCGTGGTCTCCAGCAAGTGCGGAGCTGTGTGCAGGGGGAGGATACGTGCAATCCGTGTGTATCCCCCCACTGTTCGTGAATAGGGCCCACAACTGGTCCACATACATTGCAAGTAAAGCACAGCAACTGTCATTTCTCATGTCCAGAAGCTATTTTACTGCCTGTCGTATTTGAAGGTTTTACAGAAAAATTCCTCAAGCATTTTCAGACCAGATGGCAGAATATTGGGTGAGTGCTGTTGTCATTCAAGCAATAATTACGTAATTTTCCCCAAGGTCCTGGCAGCTCAGAACATACAGAGTACATAAGATTGTGATATTTAAAAATCAGTCTTTGCTTCTAGTTTTCTGATGGTGGTCCTTATTAATCAAATTTTCCCAGTAAAACACCATGGCCTGGATATTCAGACTGCACTTAGCAGTGGCGCCAGCCTGGGTGCAGCACAATTGGGATGCGCCGGGGCCAGGACCAGGTGATATTCTGTGTGGACTGTGTACTAAGACAACGTTAGTTTTCCGACTGCTCTCATCACCTACCAGCATTTAGGCCTTGCATAGATTTGTTGATGTACTACTCGTTGAAGTGCTTACGCTTCCTACAAGACTGTATAGCTACCAAATCTGTATAGGTCTAGCAAATCGAATCTGTATAGGTCTAGTAGCACTATCCACTGCCTTACTTGTAGTACTCTGACCATATGTAACTCTTAATGTATATACCCTGTTGTCTCTGTCTGCCCCATCTGTAACTACGCTCAGTGTCCGCCCCTGGTATGTTTTGGTATTCTAACATGGAGCCTTTGGAAATGAGTCCCTGATTCAAAGGCTGTAATCCAATTGTTTCAATAAATAAATAAAATATTCAACAGTGATGCAGCACCAATGAATATGGCATAGACTGCGCACGGCGCAAGCCACAGATAGGGAGCAAGGGGATATGCCAGCGCAGATGCAGTTTCGCTAGGTGCAGCACCCGCGATATTCAGCAGAGGGCATGCAAATGAGGCCATAATGTATGCAAGGCACAGATGGGGTAATTTGCATATCATTATGGCCCCGTTTGCATGCCATTGCACAAACGGGGTAATTTGCATGTCATTATGGCCCCGTTTGCATGCCTTGCGCAGGGCAGCCCGGCGACTTGCGCCTGGCACCCTGCACAGCATGACGTGTGCACAGGGGGGTCATGGGGCATTCCCTACCCCATAGCCACAATCGCAGTACATGCACACCGTAGCACACGCAGTTCCCTGGTAGTCCAATGGACCCCCCTTCCTCCCAGATCCCTGATGAATGTATAGTTATCCATTCCCTGGTAGTCTAGGCTACCCACCCTTCTCAATTCCCTGACATATGTATAGTTCTTCATTCCCTGGTAATCCAGTGGACCCCCTTCCGATCCCCCGATAAATGTATAGCTATCCATTCCCTGGTAGTGTAGTGGACCCCCTCCTTCCCATTTTCCTGATCGTGGTAAACTACCATAATATAATTCCCTGGTGATCCAGTGGCACCCTCCCACCCACACGGGACCCCTTGACCATCCCACTCTTCCCCATCATCGGCGGGCGGCTGCAATGTGTCCGCATACCGCCAACCCCCTGCCAAATGACAGGCAAAGTATGGGCTGTAAGCCCATTGGTCCACAGTGTGGGCCAGTGGGCTGCAGGGCATACTGTGCTAGGCAGTCCCAAATATGTGAATGAAGTCATTCACATATTTGGGACTGCCTAGTACAGTATGCCCTGCAAGCCCATACTGTACCTGTCATTCGACGGGCGGCTGGGTAGGCAGTATGTGGATGAGTGCAGCCACCCACTGATGATTGGGGAGGCGGGGGGCAAGGGTCTGTGTGGGTGGGAGGGGTGGGGTGCCACTGGATCACCAGGGAATTATATCACAGTGGGTTACCACGATCAGGAAATGGGAGGAGGGGGTCCACTAGACTACCAGAGACTGAATAACTATACATATATCGGGGAATCGGGAGGATGGGGGGGTACCCTAGACTACCAGGGTATGAATAACTATTCATTTATCGGGGATTCGGGAGAGGGGTACTACTAGACTACCAGGGAGATGTGGGTGCCTGTGGACAGTGTTCTGGGTTGGCGGTTGGCCACCCACAGCTGGTGGCTGCTGTTACACCCTGCACTACAGCAGCCTGTCTGTGGGTGGCCAGGAGTTGTTCTACCACTTCATGAGCTCAACTTTGAACCCCCCTATGCGGTGCAATGCAGGGTTGTGCCTGAATATGCGCCGCACATCCCGGGCTGAATATCTGGATGTGCCAGATATGCATGGGCACGTCCTCTGCATCTGCGCCGCATACATTATCATTGCACCCGATGCATCGGGATTTGTGCGGCGCCAGGCAGCCTTTTCAATATCCCACTGGAGCACAATGTGGGGTTGCACCGGCGCAACCCCTTTGAATATCTGGGCCCATGAGTATATATCTGTCAATTTCCTTAAGCTGATCATTGACACTTGTGCTTAGTATCATTCCCCCAAAAAAAAAAAAAAAAACACCACCTAACAGGAACTTAACAGGCACATTGTTGTTTCGGCTTGTCTCTTCCAGCCCTGAATGAAGCCCCACAACATGCTCCTTATTTCAAACAAAATGTTGTCCCCTAAAATACTGATTATTCTGTGGAAGCAACTAAATATGTATCAGTAATGCTGTATTGACAACATTCAATAAGCAGTAAACTTGAGTTGTTGCCATTTTACAATCTGATGTACAGTAGAGTGACTGTGGGTGTGTGTGTGTGTGTCTCTCTCTCTCTCTATATATATATATATATATATATATATATATATATATATTTATTTTAGAGGCAAAAAAACTGTTTAATGCATCAGTTAGGGTTGTTCCACAGCGACAAAAGTGAGGAAATTCGATGTTAGGGTTGAAACCCCCTTTGCACCCCTCCAGCCCACCCCCCAACTGGAATCGGGTGCGATTAGTCACCCATCACTTGTGGAAAGAAGCTGAGGAATAGGAGAATGGGGTGACAGTTAGGACTGATGACCCCAGTGCGCACCCCGATTCCAGTTGGGGTGGGCTGGAGGGGTGCAAAGGGGGTTTCAACCCTAACATTGAATTTCCTCACTTTTGTCGCTGTGGAACAACCCTAACTGATGCATTAAAGGGATTTTTTTACCTCTAATTTCCCTTTTTTTTGAGAATGATAATGAGAAATAGTGAATGTAATGCGGCGGCGGGCCCCGCGCTCCCGCCACGATGTCTTGTCACATAGTAACATTGTGCCCACAAATGCAAATCGTAATGCGCATGGTGACGCAAAGAGAAACGGTAATGTAGACAGAAATGTTAAGAACAACGCAAATGAAAACGCAAAGCGTAACGCACATGGTGGCGTAAACGTGAACGGTAAGTGACACGGGTACGGAACCGCAAGCAGAAACGGTAATGGTAACAGTAATGTAAGCGCACCGGCTGGTTTTACCCAAAAGCTGTATAGAGAAAGACAGTGAGTACAAAGAATGTATGCAAAATAATGACTCTCGGAACACAAAAATGAGGACTTGGAATAGTAAATTGCTTATATCTCAGTAACCGTATGACACAGAAAAAAAATTTAAGTCATATGAACTATCACTTTCCTGGCTAGTTTTGTACTTAGCCCCCTACAACAAAAAGTCCATATCTCGCACCGTTTTCGAGATACGGGCCCTGAAAGGCGCAGCGAACGCCATAATGTTATCCAATGGGAAAAAAACAGAAGTTCAGACTGCCATAATTTTTCCTCCCTGTAATATTTTTTCACCAAACCACTGAAAGGCACATCTGTGGGATGTTGGCTGTGTTCCCTGCAAATTTCTGCCCAAAAGACCAAACCGTTATGTTGCAGCAGGGCGCCAAACGATTGCTGCAATGCGTCGTACGCCGTAATGGTATCCTATGGGAAAAAGCGTCAACTTTGGAGTACCGTAACCTTGTCGCCCGGTAATATTTTTTTCAACGAAACACTGAAAGGCACATCTGTGAGATGTTGGCTGCGTTCCCTCCAAATTTCAGCCCAAAACTCCAAATCGTTCTTTTGCAGCGGAGTGCCAAAGAATTACTGTTATTTTGGGGATAGTGTCGCAATGTAGTGTTGCAATTTGAGAAAGCTTTCGCAAAAATTTGCGACACTTTCGTGAGTGCAACACTACTTTGTGAAAGTACTTTTTCCAGAAATCTGAAAAACATATTTCTGGGGTGTTTTACCCCAAAATAAAGACATGGCTAGCATCCTCAGGGGCCCGACTAGGTAAATACAAAAGAATTAGGTTGCTAGAGGGTCTCAATTTTAAATGCCAAGCATTTTTCTGATCACTAACTGAAAACAAAATGCGGATTTGTGACAGTAACAGGGCCATTTTGACAGAAAAAGTGCATTTGACACTGTTGAACTTTTGTTAACTTTTCCCACTGACTTATAATGGGAAATTGTTTTCTGAATAACTTTTGAACCGTTTAATATTTTTTCACGAAATCTTCAAATGCACATCGGGACCCCGCCACACGTTCCTGAAGATTTGGGCCGGTCGCGAAACCGCGGCGACCTGTAGGCGACCGAATTCCAGAAAAGCGTAAACGCGTGCAGATCATGCTAATAACTCCAGGCTGTGTATCCGACCGGTACGAAACTTGGCAGGTCCCAAGACGTATTGGTCTTGAACGTGTATTACAAATTTCAGGCAAATCTGTCAAACGGTTGCAAAGTTTTGGGTTTAACATGTAAATGGCTCCTCAACCCTAACTATGGTAGCACTACCGTGCTACCATAATATATATATGCATGTGTGTGTGTGTATATTTGAGCTCTGTATTCTCACAAGTGCCAAAGGCATGAGTGAGAATGCACAGCACACTCTGCAGGACTGAGAATATTTTCCACATCCCATGATCTACACATCATGTGTGCAATTTATATCACAGGTTTGAGAGCTATAGGAACATTTTTTTCTGTTTGTGTGTTTTCTGCTCATTTGGTGTGTGTATGAGTTCTGAATTGACTGGGAGTCAGATACAACAATGGGACACAGGTAAGTGTGTTTTGCAAAGCTAATTGAGTAAGTTGTAGGTTTCAGTGAGAAAGAGAAACTGTTGCAGGTAGCACTGAGAAAAAGAAACTGCTTTGTAAAGGAGTTTAATTTAGAATTCAGGTTGTTTTGAAGCTGAGATCAGCACAGTAATTGGCTAGTAGTGTTAGAAACACAGTGGGACACCGGTGAGAGTGTTTTGCAAAGCTAATTGAGTAAGTTGCAGCTTCAGTGAGAAAGAGGAACTTTTCTGAAGCTGTTTCATTTAGGCCCTGTCCACACTACACTGCTCCAGCCCGGTAACGGATGAAATCCGTTACGGCTGGGGAGTGGTGCAGTGTGTCCACATTGCCACGGTGTCCGTTATGGGACCAGTATCGCCGGTCCACACTAGGGGTGCCGGGCGACTGTTACGGCAGCATCCGTTCCTAAGATGCCTGTTGAAACCACCTCATATGTGGTTTCAACAACGGTTACGAAAACACCTTCTGTTACATTACAGGTGTAAACGCAAACCATTGCGGTAACGGTTTGGGCACTCTGTAACGTTACAGAAGCGTAGAGTGGACAGGGCCTTAGAATGCGAGCTGCAGTGAAGATATCCTCACTCTTGTAATATCAGCAGAGTGTGTGGGTAAATGGCATTTATCCTCACTCTGCTGATGTCATCAGGATTTATCCTCACTGCAGTGGAAATAACACAGGATATTCTACTGAGAAAGCTCTCACCCCATGGTATAACTATATTTATGAACTGAGAATTGTAAATGGAGGAATCTGATTGGCCAAGAGCTCTTTGAAGCCATGGTGATATCGGGCTACATCATCATGGCTTCAAAAAAGTTCCGGCACCACCAGCCTCTTTGATCTCTACTGTCTGAGAACTGTTTTTTCAAAATGTACTCCTACACCACCCAAAAGGTCATTCATAAAATGTTTTAAAATCTGTTTGTTTTATTTTTTATTTATAAAACTTCAAACTCGTTTCATAATAACAATAAGTCACTCCAGGGTGTGGTATATCATGGGATATTGTCACTGCTCGGGTGGTTGGACGCACTTGGCCTGTGGCCTCGTGCCCAACCACCTGAGGTGTGACGATATCCTATGATATACCGCGCCCTGTCGTGCCTTACTGCTTAAATATATTGTCTATACTAAGCTGCCAGGACCGTGAGGAAAATGATGTAATTGTTGCCTGAATGACATCAGCACTCACCCAGGATTCCACTAGCTGGTCTAAAAATGTGTGAGGGATTTTCTGAGAAACCATCAATTAGGAGAGCATTAAAATAGTATCTGTACATGACAAATGGCAATTTCCTCATTTCATATTTAATAAATATGGCCTGGATGTCTTTATCTTAGGGGAAAAGAGTAAAGTTTTTAATACTGTATGTTTATAATATATCTGTAGTTGATCTTTAAGCTTGTTAAGGCAAAGGGTTTGGGATACAGTGTCAAACGTTTTGACCAACTTGACAAAGATGGCGGACATTATGTGTCCCTGGTCCATACTTGACAGGATGGTGTTAGTGAACCAGAAGAGGAAGGTGGCAGTGAAGTGGGCCTTTCTGAAGCCAAACGTATAAGGAATGGTAAAGGAGAACATGTCAAGGAAAGATGAGAGCTGAGAAAGGATAAGGCGTTTCTGGAGCTTGGCCAGAGTGGGGAGGAGAAATAGGCCAATAGTTACCAGGGGAGGGAGGATCACCCCATTTAGGGAGGAGGATGACAGTAGCCTGCTTCTAGGCATCTGGCACAGTGGTTGTTGAGAAGGTGTGTAATGGGGATGGCAGTGGCAGAGAGGTGAAGAAGCTTGGGTTCAGGCACGTCAGGAATCGCATGCTTGTGGAGGCTGAGTGCAAGAAGGGCCTTGAGAGGCAGAGAGACTATTATGGGAGAAGGGGAAAGTGCTTGACGGTGAATGTAAGGGTGGAGGGAGGGAGGGAGGGATGGGGGAAAAGAGAAAGGGCACAAGTGTTGAAAAAGGACATAAAAGAAGAAGCTACAGTAACAGGTCAGTGATGTGAGAGTTGCCAATCTTGAGGATGGGAGGGACTGGATTGGGGGGAGAAATGGGAATTGATCACTTTCTAGAACTTGCTGGGGTGATTTAAGGTTGCTACGTGGAAAGTATTCAGATGCCGCAAGCTTGGTGGCTTTGGTGTAAGCATTGTGAAGTGTTCAAATATTTGACAGGGCAGCAGGGAGCTTGTTGACCTTATAGGATCACCAGGCTTGGTCTCTGGCTCAAAGGCAAGCCAGAAGCTCAGCAGAAATCCAGGTAAGGTGGGAACCATAGACCCTGGTTTTCCTGAAAGGGGCATAGTGGTAATAGGCAGCCATAAATTTGGTTTGTAAGGATTTGAGGCAGAATTTTTTGTTGATGACTGCTTGAGAGATGAGTCCAGTCAGAAAACGCCCATCAGCATGGAGGGACTACAAAGCCAGTGACCTGAAGGACCATAGGAGGATGATTTTAGGGGGAGCTTTAGGGTGAAGGATCTTGTGCACACAGTAGACCGTATTATGGTCACTGAGGGTGTCAGGAAGGACACCTGCATCCAATAGGATGGGGGCGAGAGGATTACCGAGTCCAGTAGAGAGTGGTTTTGGGATCTGAGATTTGGACAGGTGGGATCTGAAATCAATTGGGACATTTGGAGGGACTTAACAGTTTGGCAAAATCTGTGTGCCAGGGTGAGAGCCAATTTATGTTAAAATCACTAAGGCTAAGCAAAGGAGGAGTGGAAGCAGATGGAGATGAGCAGTTTGGTAACTGATGCAGGGGAGAGACCTGGGCAACAGTACACTCTAGCAATAAACAAAAAAGGGGAGGGAGAGTTTCAGGAGGAGCAGCTTGTAGGTCAAGGAGGAGAAGACTGATAACATGGGTGCAAATTGTATGCCAGAATAGAGGTAGATCACAGCACCATCACCCCTCTTAGGATGATCCTGCCTGGCAACAGAGTAACGGGGGATGGATACTGAACTGATAGCACACTGCATGTGCCAAATAACCAAACTCCTTCACTCCAGTGTCAGCTCATTTAACATTTATATGTATGCAGATGACACTGCTTTGTTTTCTGACAGACATGGTTGACTCTGGACTTCAGAAACACTTCAGTAATGCTTTAGCCGTTTCCAGGCAGTGATTTCAAAACACTGAACAGTATGTGAATGAAGTTCCCAGACAACTGTCTGATCAAAATTTTTATCAGTGTCTGATCCATGACCCACATCACAGATTAAGAAGGAAAATTGAACTTAATCTCCTGGAGCTTTACCAGAATGGTTCAGTAAGTACAAATGAATTGTACTATTTATCCATTCAGAATCCTAAGAAACTGACTTTTTATACATTGCCAAAAAATCCATAAACACCCCACTGAGACCCCCCCAACCCTGTCGTATCAGAAATAGAGTGGCTGACCAAACCCCTATCGAGATTTGTTGACAGTTATTTACACCCTATTGTACAATAACTCAAGAGCCATTTAAGAGATACCAGCCCTGTCCTATCTATAACACAGGAGATACAAACTGAGAAACATTGGTGGCTGGTGACAGTGGATGTGGACTCTTTATACACAAATATCCCCCATGAAGGGAGATTAAGTGCCATTGAATACCATCTTGTGAAATTTACAGATTTATCACAGAATAAGATTAATATGCTTTTGGATATAACGGATTTGGTACTTAGGAATAATATCTTCATGTATGAAGGGAAAAAACTAATTTTTTATTTTTTGAAATCTCTGATTACAAACTTTGAGCTACAAGCTCATTTACAAAGGTTCCACGGCAGGAAGAAAATGTGAAAGTACAATAGTAAAAAATACAGGGTAACAATGAACATTAAACAAAGCAGCAATATGACTGAACAGAGTACCTGGGCTAGGAATTGTACCTTGACACACAAAGTCAGAACTGTTACAGAAAATAAGCACGTGGTGGAGGGCAGGAGGAGGGAGGGAAGTTTGAGTGAATGGAGGGTGGGTGAATAGAAGAGGTGTTCAGCATGCTGGAACCTCTGGCTGAGGCTCGTCTTGTCAGGAAGGGGGGGTGGGGGTGGAAGAACAGGGGTCAGGAAATGGTTAGGGACGTAGACCCCAGGGGGGAAAAGAGGGGGGGCAGGGGGGAGAATGGGTTGATGGAGGAGGGTGGGAGGTTGTGAGTAGCAGGGGGAAGTAGCGGATTGGGCGATTGCATAAGTACACGTTGGGGCTAGTAAGAATTTTTTATTTATTTTTTTTTCCTACCAGGTGGGTTGGTCAGGTAGATCAGGTGCATTGCCCTTGGCTGGACAGGTGGGATCTAAGTGCGGATTTGAACAAGACGATTTTGCTAATAGTGGCAAGTTCCGGTGGGAGTGAGGTAAGTCATAGCGGGGCCCGGTATTCAAAGGGAAACAAATTAAAGGCACGGCGATGGGTGCAACTCTAGCACCCAGTCTGGCTAATATGTATTTGAGAGAGTGGGAGGAGAGGTTTATTTACTATGAGAGAAATAACCCATCTATAGACAAAATTGATTTTTATAAATGATTTATTAATGACGTATTGATGATATGGAGAGGTTCGAGGGAAGAATTTTCTGATTTTGTTACCTTTTTAGAAAGCACTAATCCTAATCTTAGATTCAAAGTCACTGCTGACCTGCTCTCAGTTAACTTTCTTGATCTAGTGATTCAGAAACGGGAAGATGATACACTGTGACTGACCTGTATATATAAAAAAAGAAAAAACTGACAGGAACAGTCTGCTACCCATATCTAGCTGCCACCCTGCTCATACTGTCAGGAATCTGACAAAAGGACAGTATATGTGGATTAACTGCAATTGTGGCAACAATGCATTGTATGTAAAAACAGCAGAAGAACTTACAGACATGCTTACTGAGACAGATTGTAGTATGAGAGACATTGGTAGGATTATCCAACAGGTTCAGAGGAGAGAGAGAGAGAGAGACAGACAGAGACATTATTGTTCCCAAAAAATTAAAAAATAGAGCAAACACTTACATTTGTGACAACTTTAGGAGGGGGTAGTAAGGAAGTGGGGGGGGGGCGATAGTGAGAACACTTTTTTTTTTAATGTATTCATGGGTACACCACAGCTGAAATCTTATTTGGAACACCTCTCGAGGGTATCGTACAAATGGGAAAAAAATATGCAAGACCATCTGATACACAGTTACCAGATGTTTATCGTACTGCCAAAAAATGGGGATGCAGAACATATGGATGTTGTCACATTTGCTACCTAGTGGACAGCAATGAGATGTTTCTGAATCCAAGAGAATTTGGGGGCATATAAATTGTAAAACAGAAGCAGTGGTGTACCTCTTAATGTGTTTTTGTGGTAGTTATTATGTTGGATGAACAAAAAGAGAATTGCAACTGAGACTAAATGAACATGTTTTAGCTGTGAAGAACAAAAACTTAAGAGTACGCGATGACAATGCACTTCCATAACTCAAAACATATACCCCCAAAATGAAAGCAATTGGTATTGAAGTTGTTAGAAATGTAAGTGGTGGGAACTTACAGAGTATTCTCAACCAGAAGGAGCAACAATGGATTTTCTGACTCAGGACTCTTAAACCTCCTGGTCTGAATGGAACTTTGAAATCACTCCTTTTTTACATAAATAAGATATGAATAGAGTTGTGCCTTAATATTTACTAAAACAGATTGGAATGTTTATTACATAGTAACGTGAAGGTACATGTATTAAGTATGAATCTTTAGGCTGAGAACTTTTTCCTGCCCCCCCCTCCACCCGTTTGCCATCAAAATCTGGGAGTAAATAGATGGTAAGTAAGGTAACCCTTTGCCTGTCAGAACATCTGGGCATAGTGAAACAGCATGATTAACTGTTTCTTATATTTCTTGTTTTTTTTTTTTTTTCTGTTGCAGATCCTGATGTCATTACCTTGCATCACAAAATAACAAGGGATTAAATTGGGATATACTACTGGATTTGTTTAAATGCATCAGTGGTGGAAGTGGATTTTCACATCACTATATTGTCTTTTCGATGCTTTTTGTGTGGCAGGGTGTTTGTTATTCACTTGTTTGCATCATATGAAATGGTGAACTGCATTTTAATTGGTGGATGAATTAATGACGGTCTGCATAAAAAGCCACCTGTTCGCACACCTTGAATCCTCTGAAGAAGCCCCTATGTGGAGGGGTACTACTTAAGGTGTGGTGCATTTGTATCATCTTTGTTGCCAGTGTGTGAGCTGCAACTTGTTAATGGTGATGCAATAAAATCAAAGTTTTTTCATACTACAAAATTGCCTTTTGTTCCTTGATATAAAGAGTGAGTGCTCTCTTCCAGTGCTTTGACTGTATGGACTTTAAGAGCGGTACCACTGTCCCAGTGCTCACCTACTGTTTGAAGTATTATAAAAGCTGTTTATGACAAAACCAAATTTCTGTAAGTTCACCACTGGCCTAAATATCTATGCCAGTGCTGGATGTCTTCTTAAGAGTTTAGACATGCAAATATCTTGGTCCAGTTCTTGGCTCTAACCTAGACTTCTCTTCACACTTTAATCATCGTATGGCAAAATCCTTCAAAGAATTAGTAGTCTATACTATACTGAGCAGAGGATACTTTTCACCCCAGAGAAACTGTTGGTCACCTATATTGTTGCTCCCAAATGTTGATTAATCTTATTTTTTTTCCATCTTGTGTTTCTGGGCCTCTGATCCCTGGTCCTGTGGATTACCCCCCAGCTCCATCACCAACCCACTTATGGACTGACCAGTTATCCACCACTTATGCAGGAGCACACATGGTAGTGGATAGCCTGCCATGTCAGTCTTGCATCAGCTTGCAAGGGTACCAGAGACAACTGGGGATGTTTTCCTCCTGTTTTCTCCCTAGGGCACCATCTTGCAATGATGTGCACGCATGCGTGCAGTGGTCCCCATGCGTGCGTGGCATCCACAAACAGACTTCTCCCTTCAGTGAGAACTTCCTTGTGCTACGACCTGGCCTCCACCATGTGACGGTCGAGTAGCAAGATGCTGCATCCCTCCCCACCCCAAAGGAGGAGAGCTGTCCCTGGCATGCTCAACCCTCCCTCCCCTGGGTGACCCCAGTGACCTGAACTCACACGCAAACCCAGGCCACTAGCATTACAATTGGTAGCACTACTGCTGTGCTGATGGGTCAGCCTACCTTGACTAATCTAAGACGTGGCAGCATGAAGCCCAGGCACTCTCAAGCCCTGCTGGTGCCAACTTTCTACCTCCCTGCCATGCCTGTGTTCCTGTAAGGAGGGTACTGACCTCTGTGGGCTTCACTGTGTGCAGAATGTTGTAGAGGACAGCAAGGGTAAGTGAAGAAATTGGTGATGGACAGGTCTAGAAGGTAACTGGACAGATGAGAGCAGCTCTGATTTGAAGGGGGGGGCAAAAACAGAATATCTGTATCTGTCTGTCTGTCTTTCTATTTATCCATCTGTCTTTTTTTTTTTTTTTGTAGACTGTTTTTCTCTCCTGCCAGTCCGGGGCATCTCTCAGGCTGATCTTGCTTGACTTCTGCCCCTAACCGCTTGCCTGAACCACTCCTACCAACAGATACATCGGGTTTCAGGATCCCACCTCTCCCCTGGCCCCATAAGAGAAGCCAAGGATCCTCAGGGGGTAGAGTCAGAGTTGTGGCTGGCGATGGGCACGTGGAGCTTCAGCCACTGGAGGACTGCCATCGCCTCACCCGCCTGGCAGGGGTTTTTCCATTTATCCCCAGGAGCGCAGCCATGCAATGACGTCAGCACGGCTGCCCATAGACATCCACCACACTCCTCCCACATTGTCGCTCCATTGCTAGTATTGCCCCTGGTCTCCACTGGGGGTCTCTACTGTGCTGGAGAAGCCCCGGGCCCCTCCTAGGGAGAGGAGAGCACTCCTCTAGATGCTCGATCCTCTCCCTCCCCTGTTGACCCCCAGCACCTGAGCTCTTTCCCGAACCTGGGTCCATGGTGTGGCGCGAGGTGTGGCATCTAGAACCTCAACCCTCAGTGCCACCAGGCCGGTGCTTTATCTGTCTGTCTTTACATTATACTGGCGTGGTAGTGCCAGTATAGTTAGGGTTGCCTGACAGGTTCTATGTTTAAACCCTTATCATTGCACTTCAATAGCTTTGGTGGTGTTTGTCAAAATTGCCTGAAAGTTGTTTTCCTGTAGGTGTCACATTTTTTACTATACTTAATATGGGTTTTTGGTTTAGCTCTCACATATAGCCTACATGGTATGGAAGTTTTCCCCAAAACGTTCATGGTAGAAGCAGGGCCCCCATTGCTTTATGGCACTTTCTCCTGATTTCTGTGGCAGGGCTCCTACGTTTCTGCAGCAGAATTTTCAGATGTCTGTGGCACGATTTATTCATTTCTGTGGTAGAATGTAGTCCTTGGCTAACATATGATGTGATGTCATTGATGACATCACATGCCAAACGGCATCAAAATGAACGAGATAGGGAAGGGAGCCAGGCACTATGGAAAAACTGGATCTGAATGAAAATTCACCAAAACCAGGGAATTCTGCAGCATAATGCAAGTTCTGCAGAAAATTCCACAACTGCAGAATCTCAGAATTCCAGCGGCCTTGTGTAGAAGCAGGCTGTACCAAGGTTGTGCCTGTCAAAGATTTCATGAAAAAAATATTAAATGGTTCCAGAGTTATATGGATTTAGTTTGTTTTTTCAGCTGTTGTGAGCATGCTCTGTAAGGTTTTTCGAATAACCCTTTGATGTGACATTAAAAATTGCATGTGGCAAGACTGTTTTTGTTTTCTCACCACTTGGTTCTCACAACATAAAAATTGTTTTTTCGTGTCATTACAGCTGCCATCTTACTTTTTTCCCCAATCTAAAACACATGGAAAATATATAAAAATTGTGTGTTATTGAAAAACAAACACTGAATCTAGTATAACAAGCATTTGTCAATGCTGAATGTTGTCTTGCTGGCATTGGCATTGGTAGTGTAGGAGTTAGAGAGATGCATAATAGGAATGGCAGTGACGTATGGAACCAACGTCAACCCCACCCTACCCTGCAGAGAGTGACGGGCATTGAGGTGTGCCTTTGAGTGCGATACGGCCTAACGCTCATGCCATTTCACCTCACCCTACTGTGCAGACTCTGATAAGTGTCGCGTTGAGCCGTGGGGTGGTCTGGCCTTGCACTCACCCCATTCCGTAAGGAAGTATGTTGAGATGGGTGCAGTATAGGAGAATGGGGTGAACTTTGGGGCTGAAGAATCCAAGGCACACTTTGATGCCTATCAGTGGCTGCAGGGTGGGGGTTGGGGTGCAATGACATGAGCGTTACAGCTAATAATCCGGAGGCACTCCCCTGATGCCTGTTGGTCTGTACAGGGTGGGACGTTACGGTTAGAAACCCTAATGCCCTGGGCGTTTGTTGGTATTTGTACTCCAAACTTTCAACAAGGCCTTTTTGTGACCCCACCTCATGAAAGCATTTGGGACCTCTGTTCATGAACAGTGACACTGTGATTTTGTTAATCTGTCCAGCATGTTGATTTCCCACAGCGACCGTGCCATTCTGCTCCATGTGTGAAAACACAGTTTGGGCAGGATGGGGAAAAATGACAGCTGCACCATTCATGAGGAGGTGTGAAGAGATGACAATTTTGAAAATCTGGAGTGTAAATATAAAAAATTCTTGAAGTTACCAGCGTGCGTGAAAACTGCAATGCACGCTCATAACAGTCACTTTGTGGAATTCTTTCACCAAATTTTTAACATAAGCATTTTGAGACCTCTGCTCATGAACAGTGACACTGTGATTTTCTTAATCTGTTCCGAATGTTGATTTTCCACTGTGACTGTACCATTGTGCGCCAGATGTGCGAAACCACATTTTGGGTAGGATGTAAAAAATGACAGCTGTACTGTTCATAAGGAGGTGTGAATAAATGGCAATGTTGAAAATCTGGAGTAAAAATAGTAACAGTTCTTGAAGTTATGCGCGTGTGTGGAAACTGCGTAACGCACGCTCATAACAGTCACATTGTGGGATTATTTTTTTTTTTTTTCACCAAATTTGCAACATAGGCTTTTTGAGAGGCCACCTCATGAACAGTGACACTGTTATTTCATTATTCGGTTCCAAAAGGTACTTCCATGCAGTGACATTGAAATCACCTTTCAGGACTAAATAATGAGATGACAGTGACTGAATTCATGAGGTGGGGTTCCAAGAGCCCCATGTTGAACATTTGGTGCCAGAATTCACAAAAATGGCTGAGATATGCACCAAAGTTTTAAAAACAAAAAAAAAAACCATTTATGCCATTATACAGCTTATCGGCATTTCTTTCAGTTTGCAGTCGGATTGGAAGAATGCAGACATGTTCCCGGTCTACCGAAGATCGCTGCGTCAGGCTCCAGAGGTACGTATGGGGTGATGGTGTGTGTGTGGGAGGGTACACGCTGAGGATGGGCGTGGGTTGGGGGAGGGGCACCAGACATGTCGAGGGACCGTTTTTCAAGTAAACAAAAACAAAAAATATGAAGACAATGCGGGTTGATTTTCTTATTTTGCAGGTGTGTGTTGGCACACTAGGGTGGGCTTCTAGTTTTCCACCTGTATTTTGGGTAGGGGGACTGAAACAGATGGGGATTGGGCCCCCCGTTGGCACAGAAAGGTGTCGGGTGGGTGCAGGATGCCAAGGGGGATTGGGCACCCCTTTGGCACACAAACTAAATAAGGGGGCCATTATGCCGATGGGTATTGGGCTCACCATTGGCAGACTGAACTGGGAAGGAGGCATGCAGACAGGGGGATTGGACACCCCCGACGTCGGCTTGATTGGGACTATGAGGCAGACGGCAACAGCTGCTGCCATCTTTTGTTGAAATATTACACCAGGCATGGCACGCCCTGCAATGAGGGGGAACTCCCTCATTGCAGTGGCTAAATCATTTCAAGTTGGTGGCATGCTTTTGCACTGCTGTCATAGACAGCGTGCAATCTAATTCATGCCACGGAGCCCAGCCCGAAAAAGCAGTGGCGCCACTGGTCACAACACGACCGCGCCTCCAAAACCTGCTGTTCCAAGCTACCCCAATATGCTGCTTGCACATGTGCATGACAACTTAAAAAGGACCAGTTTAGCTAGATGTGGTAACTTTTTTTTTGTTTGTTTTTTAAACTACAGAAATACCTTTCTAGGGACATGGATATGTTGTTCATCCACACTCATTGGCAGGTATCCTTGCCGCTTTAAATCTTGCCGGAAGGTCTTCAAGCTTGCTCCTCCCACCCACCCAGGTGGTATAACTCTCGGCTCCGCCCCATGACGCCAGATCTTCCTTACCGCTTGGAAGCTCAGGTTCCCTCCTTAACGCTCTGCTTGAGACTGGTTCCTATTTCTCCGCTTATGGATTTAAAAATAAATTTTGCGAAAAGACTTCAGTCTTCTATCCCTCGCGGCTCGCGATGGACAAATCGACTCGGATTTTCGAGATGCCCATGCGGCAGAAGATGTCTCGGACGGATCCACACCTACGCAGTTACTGCTTAGGCCTTGAGCACGACCCACAGGCTTGCTGACCTGTGCTCATCTTTTCTCGGCCTACGCCCTCAAGACCGCGGTGCCCGATTGCAACTGGGCGCCCCGAGAAGCGCTTCCTCGGTGAAGTCCAAGGAGGCCCGGTTGGCGGTGTCCGCGGGCGGCGGGCTCGGGCGGATCAGCTCGAGCGGATGGTCGTCAGAGGAGGCGGCGCGGGTCAGATTCTTCCTCGGCCGCGGCATTTATCCCTCTCTCTGGGCTCTTCTTACACGGCTTCTTTATGAGCTTTGTCTGTCCCTCCACTAAAGGAGAAGGGCCTACGCTTATGGACCTTATTCTCGTCCAAAAAGAGGGACAGGGTAAGTCCCTCCGTCGACGCTCTTGGGAGCGGAAAGGTCCTTTCCCGGCCGACCGTCAGGCTTCGTCGACCGTCAAGCTCGCCACTGGCCTCACGGTGTCCCCCGCCAGGTCAGTTGACCGAGACTCTCACCGATGAAGTCGAGATTTTTCTCGACCCATTGGACGGGCTGTCGCCTTTAGCAGCCGAGATTCCCCTCTCCCCGGTTCCCCCGGGAGGAGTTGAGGATCCTGGCTCGCCTTGTGCCTCCGGTTCTGGAGCCCTCGGATGGACCATCCGAGCCGAAGAGTGCGGTTCCGGCCGACACCTCCCGCACCAACCTCAGAAATTCCGGGACTCTCGTCTGGGTCTCGGATCTCTCCTCGGTCCAGCCGATCCCACCGTCATAGGGCGGTCTCGGGTCTCGGCATCGAGTGGCTGCCAGCTGCGCCTCGCCTCCTCCTCGGATGAGGGAGGCTTCGGCGAAATTACGCGATGGTACGAGTACCTTATGTTGCAACAGCTCCTCTTGGCGGGAGTAAGCCGACCCGCCGCCTTCCCTGCCATTAAGTGGGCCACCGAGCGTCGGCACAACCCCCGACTTATCCGAGGAGCCTATACCCAGGCTGGTTGTTCGCCAAAACCAGCTGCTCCACCATGCCGTGGAACTCTCCACCTCCACAGCCACCACTGGGGCTCCGACCAAGATTCTCGGTCGGCTAAGGGTCTACCCCATCGGTTGTCAGTTACCTCACTCCCGACCAACCTCGGTAGGTGAAGGGTGGCTCAGGCCAGAGGCAACTCTTCGAGGACCCTTCCGAGTCCGAAGATGATTCCTCCTTTTCTCCAAGCGACTGGACTTGGAGTCTTCAGGAGGTCAGTCAATGGACTATAGCCCGCCGTCCTTCCTAGGACTGCTTCGCTCATCTCGGAGTCCACCGGGATGGAGCTTCGAACCCGCTTCCAAACGGGCCAGGTATCCCTCACGGAGATTCTTGACCGAGGGATTCGACGGAGGGTCTTCCGTGGCCGAGGCCATAGTGGGTCGGCACTGGAGCTTTGGCAGCGCCTGCTTCCTGCCCTGCGCCTTCGGCCAGGATGGCCAGGAAGTATCGTCCCTACGGTTCCTTGTCCGGTTTGAACACCCTCTGCTGAGGGTTTGGTTACCGACAGCGTTTTCCGACGCCCGGCAAGCGCCAGGGATGGACAAACCTCTGACAAGGAGTCCAAGAAATTGACTATGTCGGGTGAAAAGTCTACGCCGTCCTCTCTCGCCTTCGCGGCCAGTTCGGCCGCCTCATGGCACATTTTTCTCATGCCCTGTTGGCTCCCTGGATGAGGTCATCCTCATCTTCCCCCGATCTGCAGACTACGGTTAAGCAGGTGCGGACCAGGGCAGGGCAGTGGCCAAACAGCAGCTCCAGACTGCTTTGGATATAGGGGACTCATGTGCCAGATCGGGTATGCCGCAGTGGCTATAGGTCGGCGGCTTGGCTGAGGATATCCACCTTTACTTGGATACCCAGCACAAGTTGGCGGATGTTCCTTTGGGACTGACCTCTTCGCCCTGGGGTGGAAGGTCACCTGCAGAGGATCGAGAAGTCCAATGCTACCTTGACTCGGTCTCTTCCGCTCAGAAGGACAAAGGCGCGAAACCACAGCCTAAGCTCCCTTCGTCTTCTGTGCCCCCGCACGCCTGCCCAGCAACGCCAGGGCCAGCAGGCTCGGCCTTGGCATCCCAAACCCAAGCCGCCGCTTCCTCTAACAGGGAGGCAGGGAGGAAAGGCCCAGGAGGTCCCTCGGCGGTCCCTCCTCCAAGCCTGCCCAGTGACGGGCTGAGGGGTGTCGCCCCCATTCCCGTCACCTTACCCCTGGGTCCCCCCGTGGGGGGACGGCTCCGGCACTTCCGTTCCGCCTGGTCCGCTATTTCCACGGACAGGTGGGTCTTGGAGGTGGTGGGAAGAGGCCTGCCTCTGGAATTCGAGCAGGCACCACCCTTCAGAGCCGTCGCCCCTCGGGGGGCTTTGGGATCCCCAGCCTCACTGGCGGCTCGTCGAGCCGACATCGCTCTCCTCCTCCAGAAGGAGGTGATAAGAGGTGGTGACCCTCCTTCAGACCCAGGGTTGGTGTCCAGGTACTTCCTGTTCCGAAGCGGACGGGGGCTGGCGCCCATTCTCGACTTCCACACACTCAAACAAGTTCCTAAGGTCTCGAACCTTCAGGATGGTCACTCTGGCTCAGATAATACCATCCTTGGAACGCGGCGTGTGGTTCTGCTCTCTGGACTTGCAGGACGCGTTTTTTCACGTCCCTATCCGTCCGTCTCACCAGAGATTCCTTCGCTTCCGAGCGGAAGGATCCCTCTTCGAGTTCCAAGCCATGCCCTTCGGCTTGTCTCCAGCTCCCAGGGTCTTCACCAAATGCATGGCAGTGGTGACAGCATTCCTGCGGCGCCGAGGGGTCCGGGTGTACCCTTACCTGGACGACTGGCTGATAGCAGCTCCCTCCAGGAAGGAGGCGGAGTGGTCCAGAGATCTGGCCCTCCAGGTCTGCTTCTCAACTGGGCCTCCTTATCAACGAGGCCAAGTCGGAACTCGAGCCAAGCAGGTGATTCTATTCATCGGGCGCAGCTCGACTCTCTTCGAGCCAGAGCGGCTCCCGGCGGACAGGGCCGAGGTTCTTTCCTCCTTGCCCGATCATTTCTGGTTGGGCATTGCGCCTGCCGGGACTTCCTGCGCCTCCTGGGTCTCATGGCGGCCTGCACCAGCGTGGTCCGTTGGGCCGGCTGGAACATCGTCCCCTTCAGTGGGGACTGGCCAGCCAGTGGTCACAACGCTGCGATCCTTTGGACCAGCTTGTCGGTGACATTAGGGGATGTGGAACGCCTCCAGTGGTGGACCGTTCCAGATCATTTGCAGGAGGGCATCCTGCTCGTCCGCCTGAGCCGACGGGTCTCTATCGACCGATGCCTCTCTGATGGGTTGGGGTGCCCATCTGGGGACACCGGGCTCATGGCCTCTGGTCCCCAGCGGAGTCCCGAGCCACATCAACCTGCTGGAGCTCGAGCGTCCGCCAGCTCTCACCGCTTTGCTCCGCTCCTCCGGGTCAAGTGGTCCGAGTCCAGACGGACAATACCACGACCATGTACTATCTAAACCGCAGAGGCGGGACGCGCCCATGCTTCTATGCAAGGAAGCTCTCCACATTTGGTCACTCGTAAGCAGCCTGGAGGCGGATCTCCTAGCCATTCACGTGGCAGGAGCCTCCAACACCCTGGCCGATGCCCTGAGCCGGATAGGGGCTGCATCCCACGAGTGGTCTCTCCTGCCGGAGGTAGTACAGCATCTGTTCTCCCATTGGGGCACACCTCAGGTGGACCTGTTTGCCTCAGGAGAACGCTGGTGAGTCTGTTCCATGCCCGCCTCAGCAGGGCTCGCTGCAGGGGATGCCTTCGAGGCAGTGGACCGCGGGCCTCTTTTACGCCTTTTCCCCATTTCCCTGATCCATAAGGTGCTTCTGCGCAGGAGGGACAAGCGCAGGTGATTCTTGATAGCCCCAGACTGGCCTCGCCAGTTCTGGTACCCAGATCTCCTCAGTCTCAGCTCCAGGACTCCGCGGCAGCTTCCAGCTCGCCCGGACCTGCTCTCAGTCAATCAGGGGAAGGTGTTCCATCCGGACCTTCAATCCCTGCACCTGACGGCCTGGTTCCTGAGCTGCTAGAGTTCCAGCCTTGGGTCTTTCCGACGAGGTCCTCAATGTAGTTGAGGCGTCCTGCAGGAGTCGACTAGAAAATGCTATGCCTTCAAATGGAAAAGGTTTTCCATTTGGTGTCAGGGCAAGGGCTTGGACCCTTCCTCCTGTTCCTTGGCAAGCATCTTGGACTATTTATGGTCCCTTTCTAGTCAAGGGCTTAGGTCGACGACCCTAAGGGTGCACCTGGCAGCCATCTCTGCTTACCGGGCGCGGGCCGGGAAGCAGTCGGTGGCGCAGGAGAAGGTGGTCTGGCGCTTTCAAGGCCTTTGATCACATTTCCTCAGTGCGGGAACCCCACCTCGTGGGATCTACTGCTGGTACTGGCAAAGCTCATGGGCAAGCCATTCGAACCTATGCACAGGTGTGCTCTCTCTCACCTGTCGGGAAGACCGGCTTCTGGTGGCTATCACGCCAGCCAGAAGGATGGGAGAGCCCAGGCTTCCATCGAGTCTCCTTACCTGGTCTTCCACAGGACAAGGTTGTCCTCGCCCCCACCGAAATTCCTTCCAAGGTGGTGTCGGAGTTTCACCTTAACCAGGTGTTGACTCTGCCGGTGTTCTACCCCAATCACACCCCGGAGGTCGAATAGGCTCCATACCTGACCCTAGAAGGCGCCCGCTATTATAAGGAGCGCACGGCCGGAAATTCGGGAGAGAGGTTCGCCAGCTGTTTGTCACCTACGCTGAAGCCGTGATTCTGGCAGACCTGCAGCCAAGCGTGATTTATAAGCAGGTGGGTAACCTCCTGCATAGATCTCTGCTATAGTTGGCGGGCATGGAGCCTCCCAGAGGATAAGAGCTCATTCTACCCTCCACTGCTGCAACGGTGGCTGCTTCCAGGGACGTCCCTATCCAGGAAATCTGCAGGGCTGCTACCTGGAAGTCAGCAACACCTTTCATTACCCATTACCACATCGACCTTGAGTCACGCCGGGATGCTGGTTTTGGGGCCTCAGTTCTCCAGTCTCTCTTCTCCCAAGTAAGTATTGGGGTGCGTCTTGCCTCCTCCTCCCGGAGAACTGCTAGAGTCTGCCAATGAGTGTGGATGAACAACATATCCATGTCCTAGAAATACAGGTTACTCACCTGTAACAGGAGTTCTAGGAATGGTATATGTTGTTCCATCCACACCACCCACCCGACTCTCGGCTCGACAAGACAACCTGAGCTTTCCAGCGGCCAGATCTGGCGCCATGGGGCGGAGCCGAGTTATACCACCCGGTGGGTGGGAGGAGCAAGCTTGAAGACCTTCCGGCAAGATTTAAAGCGGCAAGGATACCTGCCAATGAGTGTGGATGAACAACATATACCATTCCTAGAACTCCTGTTACAGGTGAGTAACCTGTATTTTCTAGGCACCCCATAAACCCAGGGTGCCTAGCTTAGTGAGAGGTGCCCTGCATTTTCTGTATGAGAACAGCAGGGCTTTCTTGACATCTGCAACTGTGGATGGTGACTTGGTGCCAGCTGCAGTGCCAACAATAAGCTGGGAGATCTCTCTCTCTCTTTCATCTTCTCTCTGCTCTGCTCCCCTCAGCTGGCCGCATAAACACACCCTTCCCGGGGCGTTACTTTTTCTCCTGCAGCTGTGGAAGTGGAGGCTGCCAAGCCCAAGATGGTCACTGAATCAAACTGTGCATGTGCCAGTATCATACATGCGTAGTTATGTCACAGCAGCCATCTTGGATATGGCAGACTCCGGCCTGGCGAGAGCTATGAGTATTCTGTCACTAGGTCTCATCGCTCTGAGTAGCCATACTGGCTCTGACCAGATTTTGTTTAATTTGTGTTAAACAATGACCAGCAACTTCCACTTTCTAGTGTTGGCAGCCGCTATCTCACAGGCAGCCATTGGCCAGCAGGACATATTAGTGTAAAGTGAGCTAGAAAAGCAGGCAGCTGCTTGTATGATAGTGGTTGCCAGCGTTAGAAAGCAGAAGTTGCTGGTCATTGTTTAACACATTAAGAAAAGATGTAGAGGTAATTTTAAGAATTTCGTTTAGTGGCTGAAATCGGTAATTGTTTTTGTAGTGACCGGGGAGAGCTGTGCTTTTTCCACTGTTTTCCTTTAAAAGATGCTGGGCCCACTTGCCCAAAAAGGCATCCACTAGCCAGCCCAGGCTAGTACTTTAGGTTACTAGCCACTATGCCATCTAGGGGTGCTAAGGGAGTTTTAACTGAGGCCCCCCCCCAAAAAAAAACACTCTTTTTTTTCTGTTGTTTTTAGTAATTTATTTTTTTTCTCGGTCTTCCTGTATTGCCCTAACTGCAACTTTTATTATCTAAAGCTGCCCTTTTCTTTACTCCTGTGTTGTCTTATACCCCATTTGTATCTCTCAGTTCTTTATCTCTGCTCTGGTTACTATATTTCTTCATATTAACCTATTTTTCCCTTTACTTTAACAGGTGTGGCATGATGATGATGACTCCCAACACATCAGATAAGTATCATACTATGCCTAACCTGTCCTATTCATCCTGTTTACTCCCTAAGGACTATGGATTCTTTGTGACCCCTTTCCTATATTTCAATTAGCAGGTCAGACAGAAGTCATCACTTAAAGATGCCTACCTCTGGTTCCCTAGTACCCAGGTAACAGACCCTCTACTTATTACCTATACTTGGTGAGTTGACTGTAATGGTGCAGCCACACCACTTACAGCGAGTTGCATTATGATGACTGAGTAGGGAATGGGCTATGTAAGGCTTTGTGTAAATGAATTTAAGTAATTCACTAACAATTAAAATACCACCACACGAGCAGCTTAATCTGCTTCACCTTCAGGTGGCTTCCATATGAATCCCCTCCCCCCCCCATCGATTTCCTAGTCAACACAAATTGACTAAGCTAAACTTAACCAATAATGCACGACAGGGTTTGTGTTGTGCTGTGATATCACACCTTGGATGGGTGGTTGAGCATGAGGCCACAGGCAGAGTGCATCCAACACCAAGGTGTGAAGTTATCCCTCCACAAAACACATTATTGCTATTATAAAATAGCTTGTTAGTAAGAAAAAAATGTTAAGTTTATTAAAACTACCTTTTGTGTCTTTTTGTTGATGGGTAGGCATACATTTAAGGAAAAAAAATAGTAATGATTATTTGTTTTGCCCAGTAGACAGAGCTGCTATCATGTTATTGTAGCTCTGCTCTGCTCTCTCCTTTTTTCATTTCTTGTCACTAGTCAGCTTGGACCCCACCCCCACCACCATTTGAATTGTTTGATTTCCCCATATTTCTCTTGCCCTGCTGTCCCCCGCATGGTTGTCCCAAGTCATTTCCCCAGTTTTGTGTTGCCTTGCTGTTGCTGGCTCATTGTACTGATTCCCTGGTTTGGTCATGCACAGCTCTTCCCCGCCTTGCTGTGCTAACTGCAGTTTCTGGTGTACTTTCTATTTCCCGCTCTCACAGTTCATGTGAGTCATGGTAAAATGTTCTGACTTTTCTCCCAGTAAATATGATGTTACTGAAGAGAGATACAGGAAGAAGCAAGAAACCAGTTTTAACAGCTGTCCGGTAAGTGAACCTACACACTCACAAGCTGACCCGGTCTCTGGCTCACAGGCTGATGATACTGTGGCAGTTGGGAGCAGGGACTGAAGCTGATCATGGTTTCAGTGAGGTGGGTAATACTGAAGTCAATCAGTGTCGTCTTCCTGTAACAAATCATTTTTTTGAGGAAGAAAACAAAAGAAGAAGCACAAGGGACCTGTGTGATGTTAGACACCTAGGATGTGTGCTACTGAGTTCTAGTTGCAGTTTGTAGCACTGGGAGGGAGATATTTATGTTTTAAAAAAAATTATAAGTACTGGCACACTATGCAGAGGCAAGCGTGGTCAGCTTGAGCATGTCCTGTGACATGATTTGTATGACATTTCATGCAGCCATGTGTGTTCTGGGATTAGATCCGTGATGTTGTGCTCGGATAACATCACAGGTCTTGCCCCACACAGACCAATCAGAGCCCAGGGATTTTTCTTTCCTTTTTATAATAAAAGACATAATGGAAAAGGAAAGCTTTGGCAGCTGCAAACTTGTAAATGCAACTATAAATAAGTAAGGGAGAGAGTATAATGTTTTGGATTTTTTGTATGTGCATGTGTATGTGTGTGGGGGAATGATGTCTGTGCCCTCTTTAAATGTAGAAATGTAAAATATGTTTTTTGACTTGTTCCATTGCTGGTAGAGATGTTGCAAAATAAAATTTTGCCAGTGATATTTCTGTGAAATCGTCAATTTCGCCACCCAAAATATTTCGCGAAATTGCAAAATTTCGCCCACATATGGGCATCATAATACATCATTATGATTGGCCTATCACAGGCCCAAATTTAAAATGAAGAATCTCCTTGGTGTCTAGTGGCCACCCCCCGGCCGATCACCGGCCCAGATTCTGAAAGACCCCCCCCACTTGAAAAGTACCGTCAATATTACTCCATCCACCTTTCCAACCAATCTGTAAAAATAAAAATAAAAATTCCAATCCCCACTCCTCAGTGTCTAATGAACCCCCAGTGTCTGTCTTCAGATAGCGCCCACCCGCTCCTCAGTACTCTCAGTTGAGCCACTCAGTACAGCCTCTCCACTTACCTCCACGGTCGATAGGATGACTGAGCGCCAATGAATGAGCGTATGCACTCATTCATTGCAGCGCTCAGTCAGGCTGCCACCCATGAAGGTGAGTGGGGGGGCTATGCTGGTGGCTCAATCGGGGTACTGGCGGGAATCGGGGCTGGGTGCTATCTGATGACAGGGTGGGGAGTCCACTAGACACCAGGAAGTGGGAATTGGAGATTTTTTTGTTGTTTATAGATTGGTTGGCAGAAATGGCGGATGGGTAAATCTCCGTGAGGGGGCTTTCTTCAGTTTGGGCCAGTGATCAGCTGGTGGGGGGGGCACTAGACACCAGGGCGATTCTTCATCTTAAATTTGGGCCAGTGATCAGCCGGGGGTGGGGAGCACTAGACACCAGGTAGATTTATCTTAAATTTGGGCCGATGATCAACTGGGGGTCACACTAGCCACCAGGGATGATTTAAGGATATTAAAATGGATTTTGCCTGAAAACGGCGAATTTCGGCATTTCGTGGGTGAAATTTTGCCCAACAAGCATGACATTTCTCATTTTGCTACTGCAAAATATTTTGAGAAATGCATTAATTTTGCAAAATATTCTGCATAACAAAATTTGCTAGTTTCCCACAACATTAATTGCTGGCTGTGAATTTCCATTGCTGGGCATAACTGCTGGTTCATGTACCCCAAATGAAAAACTGAAGGGGAGTTTTTTTTTTTTTAATAGGGCATGGTAAGGAATACTGGCTTCAGAATTAGTAGAAGCTGTATTTAAATTCCATTACAGCCACAGTCTGTACTGTAGAAGGTTTTCAAAATATTGTGTGTGTGTGTGGTGGGGGGGTGGTGCTTTGCCCAGTTTGAACTGGGAAAGATTAAAAATCTTACACGTCCATGAACAAGAGCATGTCTGGTTCCAAAAAGCAAACAAATAAAAATGAAGAGAAGGTTTTTAATAAGATGAGAATAGTGGCTTGGGAATTGAGGGAAAATTAAAATCCTACTAAAGTCAAATGCTGTAGCACATTGTGGCCTTATACAAGTCATTTAAGGGAAAAATTTGTTAGTCAGCATTTTGCTCTAGTAGCATTTGAATCGGAGTACATTTTCTCCTAATTCCCAATTCAGTTTTTTAATCTTTCCCAATTCGAACTAGGCACAGCACCAGCCTGCACCCCCCACACACACACACACACACACACACGTATCCTGAAAACTCTACAGTATAGACTGTGGCTGTAGTAGAATTTTAATCCAGCTTGTCCTAATTCTCAACTTTCAGCATTCCTCACCACACCCAGTTTTAAAAAATAAAAAAGTCCCTTTACTTTCTCATTTTGGGTATAGTTTTTTGGGGGTGATGGGGAAAGGAGGGCTAGACAGTAATGCTTATTTTCTTTTCCCAGGGGGAGGAGGATGCAGATTCATACCAACTGAAACTGAATGAGATTATGCTGGTGGGGGAATTTTAGTAAATGAGAAATTAGGCAAGGACTGGGAAGGGTCCCCTACTCTTCTTGACAAGTGCCGTAGGATCATTAACAACCACCAGAAAAGGCAGACAGGACCAAAGTTTAACAAGCAAGTCTTTTCCTTAATAAAAAAGCTTGAAACCACTAAATGTAAATCAGTTATGTTCTAACCAGTGTTTTTTAGTTTTTCTTTTAGTTTTCCCTGTTGTAGGCCTACTAAATTGCATCAGCTGACAGATGGACTCTTTGGCCTGTGCATCTGTGTATCTGTGAATATATGGAAGCACAGGGCCCAGAGCGCCACATGTCTGCAGTCCACCAGACAGCCCCATAAATTCTTGACATCCATTACCTCACTGAAGTGCATGGCCCACAAATCCATGCAACTCCATAGCAGATGGACTCTTCCCTTGGTGCAGGGCTCTGGGTCTCGTGCATCTGCATTTGTCCTGAAGGTGCAGTGTGAATGAGCATACAATTCCACTATCTCAAAAAGAAAGGAAATTCTTTGCAAAAAGATGTTAATTCACCAGTTAGGGTTCAACTTAATGCCACAAAAGTAGGGAAATATGGCGTTGGGGTTTCCAACCATAACTCCCCACACCCCTGCAGGCAGCAAAATGACAAGCCTACACAAGCCACCACAGACAGCCGTGGTTCCACCAACCTGCAGCGACATGCATTTTGTTGATGTAGACTACGGCATTGGCAAACTGTTGTCAAGCACTGCAGCACCAGGCATTTGGTCTGCTGGGAGATACAGCACCAAAGCACCCTCCCGGGAAAAGATCAACTTTTGAGGGGGCTTTGCCACCTGCACCCCCAGAAATAAATATAACCTCCTCTGGGGCAGGCATGCCCCAAAGGGGGAAGAAACTGAGTGGGGGCAAAGGGCAACAGGGGTGAGGGGCAATCTAAAATCAAGATCGTTCCCTTTCACTGTCACACTTGTTGCGGTGCCGTAATTGTGGCGGCCAAATGTATTCGTCAGCTTGACAGACCACTGACAGCCATCATCAGGTAAGACAACAGCATACAACTGTTTCTAGATGACACAAATGTAATAGCACTGAGGTGCTAGCCTTATGGATTTGTATCTGCAGCTTGCACACCACAATACGTACACACTCATTTCTGGCTGCAGTTAGAAATCTATTATACTAAAGTCACAATACTATTTCTGTGTGCATAAGCATAGGTCCCAGCAGCCACAGGAACAAATCCATGATACCCAAATTACAAGAGTTCCTTTGTTTGCAGAAGCACAAGCCCCTTGGGGGCCAGTGCTTCTGTAGCCACAAGTATTCATCCACATTGTAAGACATGCACACAGTTCTGTCTCTAGTAGTACAGGCCTCTGAGGGGCCTGTGCTTCTGCAGCCATAGGTGTAAAACCTACACACTGACCTTTAGCTGCAGAAGGGCAGATACCACAAAATCCACAGTACCAAAATTGCAGCAAGGGGGCCTGCACTTACGCAGCTACACATAGACTTATGCAGCTGCATATAGAAAACTTTCACTAGCAGATCCAGATATGTAGCATAGTACCACTTGCTACCTCCGTAGGCCAGTAAAAAGTAACTGTTTTAACATAATATGAGCTTTAAAAGTACCATTTTACTTTTTTTTTTTTTTTTTTTAGGGAAAAGTGCCACTCCTAGACAGAACTGCTACCTTTTTGGAAAATTTCTAGATCCGCTACTGAAACATTAATACCCACATTGCAACAGTGCTTCTGTCTGCAGAGGCCTGTGATTCTGCAGACAGAGGTACCCATGCATGCTATACAACATACACACACAGCAGTGGCTGCAGAAGCACAGGCCCCTTTTCCATCACAGAAACAAATCCACAAAGGTAGCACATTTGTGCTACAGTGCTACTCCATTTGTGTCATCTGGAAACAGATGCATGGTATGTTTGTCTTACCTGATGATGGCTGTCTGTGGTTGCTTGTGTGGTCCTGTCCTTTTGCTGCTTGGGAAATAAGGACTAGAAACCCTAACACCACATTTCCCTACTTTTGTGTCATTAAGTTGAACTCCTGTATTTGGAACACTCCCATATATATCTGATAAGGAAACTTTAAGAAAGATTAAAAGGGAACCGTGGACAACTTAACACTACAGTACTGATTAAGATGAACCCTGACTGGTGCATTCACACAGTAAGTAAGAAAGAGTGGTAATAGGGGGATTAAGAGGTTTTTATTTTTTTTTTTGCCTCCTTGGTAGGCATGTGTCCCCTATCCAAATCAGTCTCCCCAAACCCTATCACCCGGCATCCCATGGACTTAACTTGCTTCCTCTGTCTGCCTCCAAAAGTTGCCCCCATGGCAGGGTGTGGAAGGGCCCCAATTGCTGCTTCTCAGGATCTGGTTTGTGGGGAAGCTGCCACATCACTGGTATGGGTACTGTGAGGGGTCTGTAAATTATTGTGCCCTAGGCCTACCACATTTCTTCTCCTTTTACTCCCTTTCCCTATGTCACCGGCCTGGGGAGTGATGCATGTATGCATGCATGGTGCATGTCATATGCCGGCTTCTTGCTGGCTGCTGAGCTGCTCTTGAGGAGTGCACTGCCACCTGTCGTTACCCACATGGTAGTCAAGCACTGAAGCAGGCAGGCCTCCCTCACTGGAGGAGAGCATCCTCTGGGGTACCTGGTCTCTCCCCCCCCCCCCCGGCTGGCCCCTGACAACTTGAGCTTGCTTCTGAACCCAGGTTGCCAGTGTCATGAGCAGCAGCACTGTTGGTGCTGGGGAATTGAGAGTTTGATGGAGGTTTGGGGATCAGAAGGAGAATCAGGCAATTTTGTGAAAAGGTGGAAGGACAGAGGAGTGGGAAGGGTTATGACCATAAACTTTTTTTAAAACGAGTAATTGAAAAAATAAAATATGGGGAACTTGTTTAACATACCAGTGTGTGTGATGCCTTGTTAAACCACTTTAGCTTTGCTCTCATTGTTTAAGTGGGCTTATGGTCACATGGTGTGCACTACCTTACAGATTACAGACCCTCAAAGCATGTTATCTGAGAAAACAACTGTAGAAGTTAAAAGTTAGTAAGAAAGAAACAGAGGCACAGCATCAACTCAAATGACAAACTTCTATCCCCCAGCTCCATGTAACCAGCCTACTCTCACCCCACCACAAAAAAGACAAAAAATGAACCACAAAATAAATTTCACCCTCAAAACACAAAACTCAGCCACATAAATTGTAAAAATCTCCTCACACCAAAAGACAAAAAGCACCAAAATATATAACACAATCCCAGTAATAAAGTAAGAAGCTTACCTCAAAAATCCAATGACATGCAACCTTCAGAACAAAAGTCAGCCAGCATAATGAAAGATTTACCTATAAGACCCCCAAAGCCCAACAAAGACCAATCCTAAAATTTCAGTCACCTGCAACCTTCAAAAAGAAAGCCAGCCAGTCTAAAATAGAAATGTTACCTATAAAACTGTAGCATACAAGGCTACATCATTCTTTTTAGTATAGCTACTGGTTTTCCTGGCTGAACCCCACAGATATAGGGAGACTAGGGATTAACAGCTAGCAGACGAACACTGTTTTGGGAAAGGCATGTTCTAGGCATTTATGACCTTCAACTGTAAACATTTGCTCAGTGGTGCCTATGGGAAAACTGTTTTGCCAAAAACATTTCAAACTGTGGGCTACCTGAGTGTATTTGGTGGTGGTTGTTTAAATATGGAGCAAACAACATTATAATAGTATATGATGGAACACTCTTTTTGGATGGAATTCCATCTCTAGAATAGGCCTGTTGTGCTGCAGTAGCGATATCACAATGCTGTTGTACTGCACTAGTGATGTCCCTACCGCAGCACAAAAAGATAGAAAATCTTCTTGTGGCTGTGTAGTTCAAGCCATCACACTTGATGAAGCGGCCGTGGCAGTGAGAGCTGGCCCAGGAAGTGAGCAGTGCTTGAAAGAACTGCTACAAGTAAGGTGTCTGGGGACTATGGGGGGACCTTGCTGGATATAGAATTGTGTTAATGGTTGCCCATACATTATAAAAGATTGTGTATGAGCAACCATACACATAGAAGGCTGTGTTTTAATCTCAAGGTTTCTGTGGTAATGAGACCTCTTAAGCTGTGTTCTTGAGGTCTCTTGTTACCATGGAAACCTCTCGACTGAAACACAGTCTTGTTGTGTATGATTACTCACACACAATCTTCTATATTGTGGGAGCACAGCAGGGGGTTCTGGTAACAAGCAAAAGCATGCACAATTTCTGTTTGCAAAGAATCCTTTGCTTACGAGACCCAGTTAAACTATAAGACTGAGAAAACAGGGGCTGACTTTTCAATGGGTGGCACAAGGTTTGTGTCAAGCCCTGCACCACCACACTTTGTTTCTGGCAGTGCACAACATGGTTCTGCTGAAACTGCATCCGATTTTAGTAGGTCAGATGCAGTTATGACAGTTTACCCAACATATGGCAGCTTGCACAAAATATCTGGCACAAGTTCCATGAAAGGGGTCCCTAGGATTGCCACAAGCTAAACCACAAAAAGATGATCCATCTTGCAGCAATTGCTGCGCAGTTGTAATATCTCATTAGATCACTACAAGCCTGGTGTCATCTCGTTGGTGCACCTGGGGCTTGCGGTGATCCAGAGGCTAAGAAAATCTGGCCTCGGATATTTAATGAGACCCAGCCAGACCGGGGTATGAAAAGGATAATCTTGCTTGGATTAGAGAGTGAGAGCTGGAGTCGGCCTGTTGATGTACAGGCTGTCTGTGTGTGAGACAGAAGGGGAAGATGATATCATGGTCAGAAGCTCTGAAAAACAGATCATTTTGGTAATATCCTGATGGACTGTAACATTTGTTGTTTTTACCGAAGAGAGTACCTAGCATGAGGGAAGCTATATGTTGCATTTACTGTGTAAAACTCCTTTTCTTTTTCATGTTTTTTTCTGTAAGCACTTTCATTTTAATTACTGTAGTGCATAAAATATTGTGCAAGTAAGGTAGCCTTTACTTTATCATACTACACTGACTAATGGTGCATTTTAAAGATGGCATTGCTGTGAATCTCCAAGGTGGCCATCAGTCTGAAGTAATATACTAAATTGTTTTAAGGAATTCAAGAAAGATAATCTTTCTTGATACAGTGAATTTTTGGGGGTAAAGTTTGATAAGACAAACTCGTATTCCACCCATAGGTGCCAGAACAGGGGGATTTGTTCATTAAAAAGTGATTAAAAATATAATTTTCTGCCGTGTTTTGCTAATTATAAAAAAATCTAAAAGGCTGCTATAAATGAAACCCCTCTCATTTTGTAGATATTTATGTGGTGAACAACTTTTGTGCTCAAAGTACAATGCTGTCAATTTTCATTTGAAAGTTATTTTTATTTGTCAAAGTGGGGAAAAAACTTAATTTTCTGCTGTTTTTGCTAATTATATAAAAAAAAAACTAAAAGGTGTCTATAAATGAAACACCACTCATTTTGTAGGTATTTTTTGCTGGACAACTTTTGTGCTCACAGTAACAATCTATCATTTTTCAAGTTATTTGCATTTGAATATGATTAGTACTGCTACTGAGGCTGAACATTCTAAATCGGCTGCTGACGTAGTAACTGTGTACATAAATGAGTGATGACATACTATGTACGTAAATGAAATTTACGTACACAGTAGTTCAAATATCAGGATTTATGTAATGGATATAGTGTTCACACCTGTTGCATAAATATACATATACCTACATACATATCATAAATCTTCATTAATGCATCAGCTAGGGTTGCAGTGACAAAAGTAGGGAAATGTGGTGTTAGGGTTTCCAACCCTAACACCCCACCCTGCACACAACATGCATTGGGGGAGTGCCTTGGGATCATCAGCCCTAACGCTCACCCCATTCCATAAGTAAATAAGCTGAGATGGGTACAGTATAGGGGAATGGGTGAGTGTTAGGGCTGATGACCCCAAGGCACACCCTTGATGCCTATTGGTGTGTGTAGGATGGGGGTGAGGTGTTACGGTTGGAAACTCTAATGCCACATTTCCCTGTTTTTGTCATTGCAACCCTAACTGATGCATTAACAGTATCCTTCAAACAACATGGTCTTGCTGTATGCTGACATTATGTAGTTAGCCCCAGCACTTGAACTGCTCCAGAGAGGAAAGAGTTAACTCTATGCCAGAGCATAGACCATTGAGCTCGAGCTATGTTCAAACCTCTGTCTGCTGCACTTTGAAGTGTAACCGTCAGATTCTTTACTCCACCTAACTGAACAGTTGCTCCGGGGAGATCTCCTTCACTATCGGTTTGGTACAGTAAAAATGTCATTTTTAAACCACTGTTTTATTTTATTTTGGTTCAGATCCCTGTCTGTGGTACAGTGAGTACTTGGGTAGTGGACTAGTGCTATTTTTGTGTGGAAATTGTAAAGGAATATTTTTCAGTCAGTTTGGCTGAACCAATTGTTCTAGGGACATGGATATGTTGTTCATCCACACTGTCTGGCAGGTTTCTTGCCGCCTTAAATCTTGCCGGAAGGTCTTTAAGCTGGCTCCTCCCACCCACCCGGGTGGTAAAACTCTTGGCTCCGCCCCATGACGCCAGATCTTCCTTACCACTTGGAAGCTCAGGTTCCCTCCTTAACGCTCTGCGTATAGACTGGATCCTAATTCTTCGGTTCGCCCGAAACTTATTCTTAAATTTTCAAGACTTTGGTCAAATTACTCCCTCATGGCTGCGATGGACAAATCAACTCCTGGATTTCAGCGGTGCTCATGTGGGCAGAAAATGTCCAGGACGGATCCGCACTCCACGCAAGGCTCACTGCCTCGGCTCTAGACCCAAGTGACCCGCAGGGCCCAGTTATGCTGTCTGCTGCCAACGCCCTGGAAGACCACGCTGCCCGGTTACAGCTTGGGCGCCTGAGAAGCGCCACCCGCCTCTGTGAAGTCAAAGGAAGCCCGTTGGGCGGTGACTGCGGCGGCTGGCTCGGCTGAGCAACTCGAGCAGATGATCACCGTCAAGGAGGAGGCAGCATAGACTGCATCATCCTCTTCCTCGGTTGCTGCATTTATCCCGCTCTCTTTGGGTTCCTCCTACTCAGCTTCTTTTAAGGAGCTTTGCTAGTCCCTTTCCATGAAGGGAGAGGGGCCATCGGGACATTCTTCTCAGTCCAAAAAGAAGGACTTGAAAGGTAAGTCCCATCATCGGCGTTGGTGGGAGCGGGAGAGGTCCCCTTCCCCGGACAGTCGACACTCTACTTCAGTCAAGGTTGCGGCTAAGGCCGCTGGCTTCACGGTGTCCCTGTCAGGTCAGCTGGCCAAGACACCAGTCGACGCAGTTGAGATTTTTCTTGACCCGTCAGACGGGCTGTCGACTGGTGAAGCCGACAACCCTTCTTCACCGGTTCCCCCGGTGGAGACCGGAGGACTTTCCTGTGCCAGAGTCCCTGGTCAAGGCTTCCGAGCCGAGGAAGAGCGGGTGTCCCCGCCCTTCCTAGACCCGCCTCAGAAACACCGAGGATCTCTGTCTTGACATCGCCTCGTCCAGCCGATCCCGCCAACATCGGGCGGTCTCGGTCTCGCATCCAGGCGCAGCGGCGCTGCTCGCCCTCGCCTTCCTTCTCGAAAGAGGAGGCTTCGGGCAAATTGCATCAATGCTACGAGGACCTGATGTGGCAGCAGTTACTTCTGTCTGGGAACAAGTCGTCACCTTCCCCGGCCATCAAGTGGCTGTCACCCGAGCGGCCGAAACAAACCCTCGCTGTAGTCGAGGTGCCTAAGCCTGGGCCAGTTGTTCGGCCGAAACCACCTGCCCCACCGATTGTGGTGGAACCTCTGCCTCCACAACCGAAATCAGGGGCGCCGACCAAGGACTCTTGGTCGGGTCAGGGCCTGCCCCACAGGTTGTCGGTCACCTTCACTCCCAGCCGTCCTCAGCAGGTGGAGGGTGGCTCAGGCCCCAGGCAGCTCTTCGCGGACTCCTCGGAGTCTGACGACAACTCCTCCCTGTTCTCCAGGCCCATTGACCTGGAATCCTCGGGGCCAGTCGATGGACCAAGCCCATCGCCTTTTATGGGTCTGCTTCGCTCATCTCGGAGTCCACCGGGATGCAGCTCGAGCCCATATCCAATGGGCCAAGTATCCCTAACGGAGATACTGGACCAGGGGATTCACCCACGGAGGCCTTTCCGGTGGCTGAAGCCATTGTTGGCCCAGCCTTGGAGCTCTGGCAGCGGCCTGCTTCCTGTCCTGCGCCTTCGGCCAGGATGGCCAGGAAGTATGCGGTCCCTACCGGCTCTTTGTCCGGTTTTTTGGAACACCCCTCCGCCAAGGGGTTGTTCACCGATAGCGTTTTCCGGCATTCTGGGAACGCTAGAGATGTGGATAAGCCCCCCAACAAGGAGTCCAAAAAGCTGGACTATGCCGGGCGCAAGGTGTACGCTGCATCCTCCCTTGGCCTACGCCAGGCCAGCTCGGCCGTGCTGATGGCACACTTCTCCTACGCTCTCATGGGCTCCTGGATGAGGTGATCCCTCATCTCCCGGCCGACCTGCAGACCATGGTCAGGCAGGTACGGGACCAGGGAAGGGCAGTGGCAAAACAGCAGCTCCAAATGGCTCTGGACATTGGAGACTCCTGTGCCAGATAAGTTGCGGCTGCAGTGGCCATGCGCCGCAGAGCATGACAGGATATCCACCTTCACGGTGGATACCCAGCATAAACTGGCGGATGTCCCCTTCCTGGGGACCGACCTCTTTGGCCCTGGAGTGGAAGGTCACCTCCAGCGGATTGAAAAGTCCAGTGCCACTCTGGACTCGGTCACCTCCACCCAGAAGAACAAGGGCCATCGACAACAACAAGATAAGTCCTTTCAGCCTTCTGCGCCTGCGGCACATCCGGCCCAACAGCACCAACACCAGGGCCAGCAGGCTCACGCTTGGCACCCCAAAGCCAAGCCTACGGCTTCCTCTAACAGGAAGCAGGGAGGAAAAGGCCCAGGATGTCCCTCAGCCAGTCCCTCCTCCAAGCCTGCCCAGTGACAGGTTGAGGGGTGTCGCCTCTAGCCTCATCACTCCCCCTGGGTTTCCCCCGTGGGGGGACGGCTCCCACTTCCTTTCCGCCTGGTCCGCTATCACCACGGACCGCTGGGTGTTGGAGGTGGTAGGAAGGGCCTGCCCCTGGAGTTGAGCAGGCCCGCCCTCTTAGAGTCGCCGCCTGGGGAGGGGCTCTGAGGTCCGCAGCCTGTCGGCTCACCTAGCCGAGCATCGCCTCTGCCTCGAAAAAGAGGTGATCAAGAAGATGGTGGATCCTCCTCCAGACCGGGGTTTGTGTCCAGGTACTTCCTGGTCCCAAAACGGACGGGGGGCTGGCGCCCCATTCTGACCTGCACGACCTGAACAGGTTCCTAAGGTCTCGGACCTTCAGGATGGTCACTCTGGCTCAGATAATCCCATCCTTGGAATGAGGCATGTGGTTCTGTTCTCTGGACCTCCAGGACGCGTTCTTTCACGTCCCAATCCGTCCGTCCCACCAGAGATTCCTCCACTTCAGGGCAAAGGGATCCCTCTACGAGTTCCACGCCATGCCCTTCGGCCTTTCCGTAGCTCCCAGGGTCTTCACCAAATGCATGGCAGTGGTGACAGCATTCCTGCGGCACCGAAGGGTCCAGGTGTACCCCTACCTGGACGACTGGCTGATTGCAGCCCCCTCCAGAACGGAGGTGGAGCGGTCTAGAGATCTGGCCCTCCAGGTTTGCTCTCAGGTTGGCCTCCTCAACGAGGCCAAGTCAGAACTCATGCCAAAGCAGGTGATCCAATTCATCGGGGCAGAGCTTGACTCTCTACGAGCCAGAGCACGGCTCCCAGTGGACAGGGCCGAGGTTCTTTCCTCCTTTGCCTAGTCATTTCAGGTTGAGCAGTTGCACCCTGCCCGGGACTTCCTGCACCTCCTGGGCCTCATGGCGGCCTGCACCAGCGTGGTCCGTTGGGCCCGTTGGTACATGCTTCCTCTTCAATGGGTGCTGGCCAGCCAATGGTCACAGCACTTTGATCCACTGGATCAGCTAGTGACAGTGACCCAGGGGATGTGGAACGCTCTCCAGTGGTGGACCGCTCCAGCACATCTGCAGGAGGGCATCCCGTTCGTTCGCCCCGAGCCGACGGTCTCTCTGTCTACCAATGCCTCTCTGATGGGTTGGGATGCCCATCTGGGGGAGCACAGAGCGCATGGTCGCTGGTCCCCTCAGGAGTCCCGATGCCACATCAACCTGCTGGAGCTTCGAGTGGTTTGTCTAGCCCTCACCGCCTTCACTCTGTTTCTATGGGGTCAAGTGGTTCAGGTCCAGATGGACAATACCACGACCATGTACTACCTAAACCGCCAGGGCGGGACGCGCTCCATGCCTCTGTGCGGGGAAGCTCTCCGCATTTGGTCACTCGTGCGCAGCCTGGAGGCGGATCTCCTGGCCATCCATGTGGCAGGAGCCTCCAACACCCTGGCCGATGCCCTAAGCCGGATAGGGGCTGTGTCCCACGAGTGGTCTCTCCTGCCGGAGGTAGTACAAGATCTGTTCTCCCACTGGGGCACGCCTCAGGTGAACCTGTTTGCCTCCAGGGAGAATGCGAAGCTGAGACTGTTTCATGTCCACCCCCCTCAGCAGGGCTCGCTGCAGGGGGATGCCTTCTCGAGGCCGTGGACCCTGGGCCTCCGCCTTTCCCCATTTCTCTTGATCCACAAGGTGCTTCTCTAGGCGAGGAGGGACAAGGCGCAGGTGATTCTGGTAGCCCCAGACTGGCCCCGCCAGTTCTGGTATCCAGATCTCCTCAGTCTCGGCTCCAGGCTCCCGAGGTGGCTTCCAGCCCGCCCGGACCTGATCTCAGTCAATCAGGGGAAGGTATTCCATCCGGACCTTCAATCCCTGCACCTGATGGCCTGGTTCCTGAGCGGCTAGAGTTCCAGGCCTTGGGTCTTTCTGACGAGGTCCTCATCGCCATTGAGGTCTCATGGAATCGACCAGAAAATGCTCCCTTCAAATGGAAGAGATTCTCCATTTGGTGTCAGGGCAAGGGCCTGGACCCTTCCTCCTGTTCCTTGGCAAGCATTATGGACTACCTAGGGTCCCTTTCTAGCAAGGGCTTTGGTCGATGACCTTAGGTGCACCTGGCAGCCATCTCTGCTTACCGGTCGCGGGCCGGGAAGCAGTCGGTGGTGCTGGAGAAGGTGGTCGGGCGCTTTTTCAAAGGCCTTGATCCGGTGTGAGAACCTCCACCTCCTTGGGATCTACTGCTGTTATTGGCTAAGCTCATGGGTAAGCCATTTGAACCGATGCACAGGTGTGACATCTCTCACCTGTCGTGGAAGACCGCCTTCTTGGTGGCTATCACGTCAACCAGAAGGATGGGAGAGCTCCAGGCGCTTTCCATCAAGTCTCCCTATCTGGTCTTCCACAGGGACAGAAAGAACTCTGCGCTTCACCAAATTTCTTCCGAAGGTGGTGTCGGAGTTTCACCTTAATCAGGTGTTGACTCTGCCGGTGTTCTACCCCAGTCACACCTCAGAGGTCAAATATAGACTCCATACTTTGGACCCTAGAAGAGCGCCGCTTATTACAAGGAGCGGACGGCCAGTTCGGGAGAGGTTTGCCAGCTGTTTTTCACCTACGCTGAAGCTGCACCTGGCAGACCTGCAGCCAAGCGGATGATAGGCAGGTGGTCACCTCCTGCATAGATCTCTTGTAGGTTGGCGGGCATGGAGCCTCCCAGAGGATAAGAGCTCATTCTACCCGCCATACCACTGCATCGGTGGCTGCTTCCAGGATGTCCCTATCCAGGAAATCTGCAGGGCTGCTACCTGGAAGTTAGCACACCTTCATCACCCACTACCACATCGACCTTGAATCACGCCGGATGCTGGTTTTGGGGCCTCAGTTCTCAGTCTTTATTTCCTAAGTAGGGGTATGCGCCTTGCCTCCTCCTCCCGGAGAACTGCTAGAGTCTGCCAAACAGTGTGGATGAACAACATATCCATGTCCTAGATACAGGTTACTCACCTGTAACAGGAGTTCTAGGAATGGTATATGTTGTTCATCCACACGACCCACCCGGCCTCCCCGGCCTCGACGCACAACCTGGCTTCCAACGGGCTAGATCTGGTGTCATGGGGCGGAGCCGAGAGTTTTACTACCCGGGTGGGTGGGAGGAGCCAGCTTGAAGACCTTCCAGCAAGATTTAAAGCGGCAAGAAACCTGCCAGACAGTGTGGATGAACAACATATACCATTCCTAGAACTCCTGTTACAGGTGAGTAACCTGTATTTATTTTCTCTTAAGTTTATTTTTGTTTCTGAATTTAGTGTGAGGTACCGGGCCTTATTGGTTCTTTAAAAAAAAAAAAAAAAAAACTTTAGACATTTTTTTCAAATATCTGTGACATGGTTAGGAACCGATAAGGGGGTCTTGCCTGGCTTTTGCCAAGTAAAGGGTAAGTTTTTAGGATGGCTTTGTCTGAGAAGCCTCAAAGAAAAACTGAGCCCACTGGGTTTCAACACTGCAGTGAGTGTGGGGAGGCCTTTACTAAGGCTGATCCCCACACCACCTGTGTTTACTGTTTGGGTTTTGACCACCTTGATTCAGACTGCCAGATTTGCAAAAATTTTCCTAAGACCACCCTAGATAAAAGATTGGGCAGGTTTAGGGAAAAGGAGGCCGAGAAATCCACTGACCCGGATGGCCAGTCTGGTTCGGTTCCGACCGAACCTAAGGGAGTGCCCACTGACCTGGGCAAGACTCCCTTGGGCAAAAGGAGAGCCAATCCTGAGGGGTCATTTCCGGCAGAGAGAAAAAAGAAAGAAATCTGCGGTTCGGATCCAGAACCGCATTGTCCAGCCGAGGAAATTGCCAGGGCGTTTAGTATAGTTGAATCGCTTCATCCGGTTCCGGCTGATCTGCCGCCTCCCAGTAGGCGTTCAGTTCGGTCGGTCCCTCCAGTTCCGGACTATTCCCCAGATGAGTATTATGAACCAGATCTGGAGGGGGATGAAGATTACGATGACGGTAGTGGTGGTTTTAATGAGCCCATAGAACCGGACCTCTCCCTAGACAGACCTTCTGGTGTTTCCTCTCCTAGACTTTGAGTCCCCTTCCCACTTTATGTTTTACAAAAATGTTGCAGAAACCCTCCAGCTCCCCCTGGTTGAAGCTGTTGAGGAGCAAGCGGAGCCTGACTATGTGGAGATGATGGACATCCCAGAGTCCGAGATTGCCTATTCCCCTCCATAAATCTTTTGGGAAACAGACACAGAAATTACTTAACTCCAAATTCTTTACCTCTTGTGGACAGACGAATGGACAAGAGGTATATGTTGTCAGGCTCAGGTACGGAGTACTTTTACCAGTAATGCAGCCATGTTGGGGTAGTGCAGACTGCAGCCTGTGATGAGGCTAACATACCCTTGGCTTCACACCTCCCAGATAAAGACTCCAGAAAGCTGGATGCCATAGCTAAAAAACAGTACATGGCATCTTCCTTGGGACTCAGGCAGGCTAACTGCATGGCCTACACAGCCAGATACCAGAAGTCCAGATGGGATACTGTTCTGGAACTGGCTAAACAGGCTTCCCCCCAGCATGCCAAGGAGCTGGAGGAGGTGGCTGCTGATGGGATTGAGGCATCTAAAATGCAGTTTCATGCTGCTGTGGACTCCAGTGATGTCATCACGAGTCATGGCTACATCTGTGGCTCTTTGTAGACTAGCTTGGCTCAGATGTACTAGCCTATTACAGGACACCCGGGCTAAGGCCATGGATTTCCCTGTCATGGAGAATTCTCTGTTTGGGGAGCAGACAGAGAATTATATGAAGAAAATGGACGAATACAGGACCATCTACAGGAGTGCACAGGCCAAGGAAAGGCAGGCAACTCCTCAGAAACAGCAATCTAGGGGCAAGGCAGGCAACTCCTCAGAAGCAGCAATCTGAGGGCTGGGGCAGGGGCAAGCCTTTTCACAAGCCTTTCTACCAGGCACAGGCCTCCTCCTTTTCCTCAGAGGGGGTTCTTCAGAGAGAGAGAGAGACAGAAGGGGGATGAGCAAGGCTGCATCCTCCTCTCAGTCTAAGGCTCCTGCCAAGCAGACACCCTGATGCATCGGCCCGGGTCGACTTCCCTATTCCTGTAGGAGGCAGGCTGGCTTACTACTTCCAGGCCTGGAAGTCTGTTACCTCAGACAAGTGTGTCCTGGAGGTAGTAAGCCGGTGACTGGCCCTCAGCTTCAAAAAATGTCCAAAGCTGAGGGTCAGGTCTTCTCCACATGCAAACATCTCCGAAACCATTGCCCTACAGACAGGTTTCATCTCTGCTGGCTCTCAGAGCCATAGAGAGAGTTCCTACATCTCACAGGGGCAAAGGTCTGTATTCCAGATACTTCCTTACACTGAAAAAGACTGGAGTGGTGGCCCATCCTAGATTTAAGATACTTTAAACAAGCACCTAGTAAAGCCAAAATTCAAAATGGTGACTCTGGGAATAATTCTTCCCTCTCTAAGGCTAGGGGATTGGCTAGCCTCCCTGGACCTCAAGGATGCCTATTTTCACATTCCCATCAGGTGCTCCCACAAAAAGTACCTCAGGTTCGAACTGCCTTCAGGCCATTATCAGTTCAGAGCAATTCCCTTCGGCCTAACATCAGCACCAAGGATGTTCACAAAATGCCTAGCAGTAGTAGTGGCCTTTCTAAGCAGACAAAACATTTCCATATTCCCATACCTGGACGACTGGCTTATTGTGGGTCAGTCTCCAGACCAAGTCAAGTCAGTCCTGCAAGTGACCCAGCAAGTGCTTCTTCCCTAAGATTCCTCCTCAATCTTCCAAAATCAGTTCTCGAACCAGTGCAATTTTTGACCTTCATAGGGGTAGAGTTGGATACTGTCAAAGCAAGAGCCTTTCTCCCTTTGGCAGGGGTAAAGGCCCTTATAGACCTGGCTTCTTCTTTTCACCTTTTGGTGTCTCGACCAGCAAGGCATTTCCTTCAACTCCTGGGCCACATGGCAGCTTTCACTGCAGTGGTTCAAGGGGCCAGATTTCAGATGAGGGACATCCAGTTCCATTTGAGGGCTTTTTGGTCTCAGAAAAAAGATCCTCTAACCAAACTAATTCCAGTGACTCAGACTCTGATCCAGGCTCTCCAATGGTGGTTGGATCAGGACAACCTCAGGCAAGGGGTCCCATTCATCACTCAGTCTCATTCTGTGGTTTTAACCACAGATGCTTCTCTCCTGGGGTGGGGAGCTCACTTGGGAGTTCTCACAGCACAGGGAGTGTGGTCCCCTCAGGAGTGTCTTCTCCACATCAGTCTTCTGGAGCTCAGGGCAGTGTACCTGGCTCTACAAGCCTTCTTGGACTCAGTACAGAACAAGGTGGTTCAGGTCAGGATAGGCAATACCACCACATGTGGTACATCAACAAGCAGAGAGGCACTCTGTCTACGGCCTTGTGCACGGAAGCCATGAAATTATGATCCCTGGCTTATTCTTTACAGACGTCTCTGGTAGCAGTCCACCTTCCAGGCAAGGAAAATGTGCTAGCAGATGCATTGAGCAGGATTTCTCGGGGCATCACGAATGGTCCCTGGATCCCCTAGTGTTTAAAAGTGATCTTTTCAAGGTGGGGCACTCCAGAGATAGATCTCTTTGCAGCCCCAGACAATCACCAACTTCCTCTCTTCTGTTGCAGACCCCCAGTCTTGGGCTCAATCCCCCTGGATGTTCTACTTCTGGATTGGGAGAGGAAATTTCTGTATACCTTCCCCCCTTTCCTCTACTGTTCAAAGTTCTGGTCAAGATAAGGTCACAATCTTGCAAAGTGATCTTGATTGCTCCAGACTGGGCCAGACAGCCTTGGTATCCCCTGTTGCTGTCCCTAGCAGTCCATCTTCCCCTGTCTCTCCAAGGAATCACAACCTGTTAACCTCCTTTCAGGGGAGGATTGGTACCCCAACCTTTGGTCTCTCAATCTCAAGGCATGGCTCTTGAAGAGCTAGAATATGCAAATTGGCATTTCTCTCCAGGGGTTCTGGACATTCTCAAAGCCTCTCGAAAACCTGCCACCAGAAAAACCTATAACTCCAGATGGAAAAGATTCAGCATTTGGTGTTCCGGTTAGCACATATCCCAGATACTGCTGACTTGTCTACAGTTCTGGATTACATGGTACATCTTAATGGCTTAGGCCTGAGACCAGCTACCCTCAAAGTACACCTGTCAGCTGTCTCTGCATGTCTGTCAGTGGGAAAGCCCTCCTCACTGGCATCTCACCCTGTTTTCTGTAAATTCTTCAAAGGATTGCTTCATACCAATCCTCCCTTTAGGGACCATACTCCTGCTTGGGAACTTAATGTTTGCATTGCTCTGCTTCTGCAACCCCTTTTTGAGCCTTTGACCTCAGCAGAACTTAAGTACTTGACTTGGAAAACTGTTCCTGGTAGCTATTACCTCTGCCAGGCATATCAGTGAATTACAAGCTCTGTCAGTGGAGCCTGATTTTATTTCATTCCATAGAGATAAGGTGGTCCTTGGAACCAACAGGAGGTTCAAATAATATGAATTCTTGCTGTATTCTGACTATATGCAGTTAGCTCCAGCACTTGAACTGCTCCAGAGAGGAAAGGGTTAACTCTCTGCCAAGGCGTAGAACGTCGAGCTCTGTTTTCAAACCTCTGTCCCAGGTACTCCTCAGTGTGACTGTCAGATTCTTTGCTTCACCTAACTGAGAAGTCGCTCTGGAGATCCTCTTCTTCACTTTGATTTGGTCACAGTAAAATCGGTTGGTTTGTTTAAAACAGTTTCTTTATTTTTCGGTGCTCACATCTGTGTCCCGGTACAGTAAGTGTATTCGTAAGTAGTAGTGTGTTTTGTGAAGAAATTGTTTTTCCTTTTCGATTTCTTTCTGGTCGGTCCAGTGGGGAACCAAAGTAATCTGTTTATTTTTCTCTAAGTTTAGTGTGGTTTCCGGTATCTATCGGTTCCTGAAAAAAAACGACGATTTTCGCAGTTTGTTTCAACCAACCTGTGGCACGGTTGGAACTGATAAGTTTTTGTAGTTGCCTGGCTTAAACCCTGGTAAGGGCAACTTTTTGTTTTATTGAGGCATGTCTGAGACGCCCAAAAAGAAAACCGGGCCCACTGGGTTTCAACACTGCACTGAGTGTGGTGAGGCCTTTGCCAAGGCTGATCCCCAGTTTACCTGTTTATTGTCTGGGGTTTGACCACCTCAAAGAAGACTGCCAAATCTGCAAAAACTTTCCTAAAGCCACTTTGGATAAACGTTTAAGTAGGCTGAAGGAAATGGAGGCCAAAAAATCCGCTGACCCGGATGGCCAGCCCAGTTTGGTTCAGACCGAACCTGAGGGTGTGCCCGCTGACCTGGGCGATACCCCCTCGGGCAAGAGGAGAGTCGATTCTGCAGAATCTGTTCCTACAAAGAGAAAGCGCAAGTCAGCCAGTTTGGATCACGGTTCCCATGTTCCGACTGCTGATGAGATAGCCAAAGCAATCGCTATTGTGCAGTCGCTTTGCCTGGTTCTGACCGAACAGACACCGACTCAGAGACATTCGGTCAGACTTGTCTGCTTCTGAACATGACCCTGAAGCATTTTATGAGGACGATTGGGAAGGAGACTAAGACGAAGATAAAGATTATGAAGACCTAGATGAGCCTATAGAGCCTGACATCTCCCCTGACGGGCCTTCTAATGCATCTCCTCCCAGGCTTTCTCAGTCCCCCTCCCACTTCTTGTTTTACAAGAAGGTGGTTGAGACTCTTCAGCTTCCAGTGGAGGAAGCTGAACAGGATCAGGAGGAACCTGACTGTTGAGATGATGGCTGTCCCAGAGTCCAAAAGGGTGTCTATCCCTCTGCTCAAGTCCCTGGGGAAACTGACACAAAAAATCCTCCAGTTTCCAACATCCATACCTCCTGTGGATAAAAAGATGTCAGAGTCCTGGAACGGAATTCCTTACCAGTCATTGCAGCCATGTTGGGGTAGTGCAAGCTGCAGCCTGTGACAAGTCTAATATTCCCCTGGCATCTCACCCCCCCAGACAAGGATTCCAGGAAAGTGGATGCCATGGCAAAAAAACAGTACTTGGCATCTTCTTTGGGACTCGGGCGATCCAACTACTTGGCATATACAGCCAGATACCAGAAGTCTAGGTGGGATACGGTTCTGGAGCTGGCTAGAAATGCCCCTCCCCAGCTGGCCAAGGAGCTGGAGCAGGTGGCTGTGGATGGCATCAAAACTTCAAAGGTCCAGTTTCATGCTGCCGTGGACTCGAATGATGTTCATTCTAGGGTCATGGCTACATCTGTTTACATGAGGAGATTTACCTGGCTCAGGTATACCAACTTATCTCAGGATACCCAGACCAAGGCCATAGATTTTCCTGTTACCAGTAACTCTCTGTTTGGGGAGCAAACAGAGACTTGTATGAAAAAGATGGACGAATACAGGACCACATATAGGAGTGCTGCAGCCAAAGAGAAGTAGACAACTCTTCAAAGGCAGCAATCTAGGGCTGACAGGGGCAGGCCTTTTTACCAGGCCCAGGCCTCCTCCTCTTTTCAGGAGAGGGGGTTCTTTAGGGGAAGAGGCAGAAGGGGGATGACAAGGGCTACATCCTCCACTCATCCTAAGCCCCCTGCCAAACAGACACCCTGATGTGTCAGTCAGGGTCGCCCCCCCCCCCAAATCCCAGTAGGGGGCAGACTGGCTCACTTTTTCCAGGCCTGGAAGTCTATCACTTCAGACAAGTGGGTCCTGGAAGTAGTGAGCCAGGGACTTGCTCTTAGCTTCACCAGGTTCCCAAAGATGAGAGCAAGGTCTTTCTGTCCTTCCTCTCCAAGGGAAACGCAGGCTTTAGAAGCAGAGGTCTCCTTTCTACTGCTTCTACGAGCAGTGGAAAAGGTACCTCTCATTCACAGGGGAAAGGGATTGTACTCCAGGTACTTCCTTACCCTAAAAAAGACAGGGGAGTGGCAACCCATCCTAGATCTATGATACTTGAACAAACATATATATTAAAGCCAAAGTTCAAGATGGTGACTCTGGGGATAATTCTTCCCGCTTTGAGACCAGGAGACTGGCTAGCCTCTCTGGATTTCAGTGATGCCTGTTTCCACATACCCATCAGGCAGTCCCACAGAGAGTACCTCAGGTTCAAGCTGCCCTCAGGCCATTACCAGTTCAGAGCAATGCCTTTCTTCCTAACATCTGCTCCAAGGGTATTCACCAAGTGCCTAGCAGTAGTGGTGGCCTTCTTCAGGAGACAAGGCATCTTAATGTTCCCTTATCTGGACGACTGGCTTATAGTAGGCCAGTCCCCAAACCAAGTCAGGTTAGCTCTAGGGGCCACTCAAAAACTTCTAGACTCCCTAGGGTTCATCCTAAATCTGGAAAAGTCTGTTCTGGAACCAACCCAGCTTCTCACATTTATAGGGGTGGAGCTGGACATTGTTCAGGCCAGGGCCTTTCTTCCTCTCTCAAGGGTTCAGTCCCTCATCACTCTGGCTTCCTCTTTTTGTCTACTAGTGTCTCGGCCAGCCAGATACTTCTTGCAGTTGCTAGGCCACATGGCAGCCTGCACTGCAGTAGTGCAAGGGGCAAGGTTTCAGATGAGAGGCTTTCAATTTCACCTAAGAACCTTTCGGTCTCAGAGAAAAGATCCCCTCTCCAAGTTGGTTCCAGTGTCTCTGACTCTGGTTCAGGCTCTCCAGTGGTGGCTGGAACAGGACAATTTGAGGCAAGGTGTCCCCTTCCTCAGTCAGGTTCCCACAGTGATTCTCATCACAAGCACTTCTCTGCTGGGATGGGTAGCCCATCTTGACCAACTTACTGCACAGGGAACTCCTCATCAGGAGTCTCTTCTGCACATAAACCTTCTCGAACTCAGGGCTGTGTGGCACTCCAGACCTTCCCGAGCATAATTCAGGGAAAAGTGGTGCAGATCAGGACAGACAACACCGCAACCATGTGGTACATCAACAAGTAGGGGGACACTCAGTCCTTGGCCTTGTGCACTGTGGCCATGAAAATATGGTCAGTAGCTTATTTCCTGCAGGCTTCTCTGATTGCCGTGCATCTCCCAGGGAAGGACAGTGTACTTGCAGATGCTCTCAGCAGGATTTCCCAAGGTCACCATGAATGGGCCCTGAATCCTCTCATTCTTCAAATCATTTTCAAGAGATGGGGCACTCCAGAGATGGATCTCTTTGCAGCCCCAGACAGTCATCAGCTCCCTCTGTTCTGCTGAAGACCCCCTCTTCTGGGGTCTGTTCTCCTAGATGCCATCCTGTTGGATTGGACCAGCAGGTTTCTCTATGCTTTTCCTCTGGTATTCAGAGTTCTGGTCAAGATCAGATCCCAACCTTGCACTGTGATTCTGGTGGCCCCGGTCTGGGCCAGACAGCCTTGGTATCCTCTACTATCATCACTATCAGTGACAATTTCTCTGTGCCTTCCCAGACAGTTCAACCTCCTCACCTTATCTCAGGGGAGGATATTGTACCCCAGTCTTCACACTCTCAGGCTCAAGACCTGGCTCTTGAAGAGCTAGAATATGCAGGCCTGCATATCTCTCAATCAGCTCTGGATATCCTTAAGGCTAGTAGAAAGCCTTCCACTAGAAAAACCTACAATTCTAAATGGAAGAGGTTTGGTTTTTGGTGTTCTCAGAGGCACATTCAGCCGGACTCAGCTGACATTGCCACTGCTTTGGATTATTTGGTGCATCTTAACAGTTTGGGCTTTCCGCCTACCACTCTCAAGGTTCATTTGGCAGCTACCTCTGCCTTTCTTTCCACTGGGAAGGTCTCCTCTCTAGCCTCCCACCCAGTTTTCAAGACATTTTTCATGGGTTTTGTCCATATCAATTCTCCCTTCAGGGATCCTACTCCCCTATGGGACCTGAATATCTGCATTGCACAGCTGATGCAGCCTCCCTTTGAACCACTTTGCTCAGCTGAGCTCAAATACCTGACTTGGAAAACTGTGTTCCTGGTAGCCATCACCTCTGCCAGGAGAATCAGTGAGTTACAGGCTTTATCAGTGGAACCTGATTTCATTTCATTTCAGAGATAAGGTGGTCCTTTGTACAAATAGGAAGTTCCTTCCCAAAGTGGTTTCAGACTTTCATCTGAACCAATCTACGACACTGCCTGTATTTTTCACTGACCATTCCTCCTCTGGAAAGAGGAGATTACACAGTCTCTTGACATAAAGAGGGTTCTGAGTTACTACATAGAATCCACTAAACCCCATAGAAATGACTGCTCCCAACTGTTTCTTATTTGTGGGGAGGTGGGTAAAGGTAAACCTGCCACTAAGAGAACTATTGCTAGGTGGATTGTCTCCTGCATACAGTTCTGCTATTCATAATTAGGGAAAGAGCCTCCATCAGACCTGAGGGCTCGCTCCACCAGAGGTACAGCTGCTTCAGTTGCAGCTGCCAGAGATAAACCCTTAGTGGAAATCAGCAAGCATTACTCCCTTGACATCCAGTTGAGAAGTGATGCTAGGTTTGGCACAGCAGTACTGCAGAGTCTGTTCCCAAAATAGGTTCTGTAGTTCCCTCCTCCTTGGGGGTACTGCTCGATAGTCTGCATATAGTCAGAATACAGCAAGACTTCATGTTGTTTGAGGAAAAAATTACTTACCTTAGTAATGTTGTTTCTTCTAATGGAGTCTTGCTGTATTCTGACCTGCCTCCCCTCCTGGAACCTAGTTGTTTTGGGATGTGGGTGGGCAGGCACAGTCTTGCACCACAGGGGGTGTACCTAGTTTACCTCTTCTTTGAATGAGGTCTTTTGTTCTTATGTTTTATTGTTATATACTTTATTACCTGCTTGGATTCTTTTGGGAGGTCTCGACTTGAGTCTTTGGACCCTAAATTTATGTTTACTGCCTTTTGGCATTAAATTTCTTAAAAACAGTTTCTGGGTTGTTAGTTAACATAGTGCTCGTAAGAATCTGATTGTTACACTGAGGAGTACCTGGGACAGAGGTTTGAAAACCGAGCTCAAGCTCAATGTTCTATGCCTTGGCATAGAGTTAACCCTTTCCTCTCCGGAGCAGTTCAAGTGCTGGAGCTAACTGCATATAGTCAGAATACAGCAAGACTCCATTAGAAGAAACAACATTACTATGGTAAGTAATTTTTTCTTCTTACCCAAAGTGGTTTCAGATTTTCATCTGAACCAATCCATGTCTCTTCCTGTGTTCTTCACTGATCATTCTTCAGGAGAGAGAAGATTACACAGTTTGAATGTTAAGAGGGCTCTTAGCTACTACATTGAGTGCACTAAGGCACTTAGGTTTGACTCCCTCCAGTTGTTCCTCACTTATGGTGAAGTGGGGAAGGGTAGATCTGCTACTAAGAGAACTATTGCCAGGTGAATTATCTCTTGTATACAATTATGCTATGAAAAGCTAGGCAAAGTACCCCCCTCAGGTCTGAGGGCTCATTCGACTAGAGGTACAGCTGCTTCTCTGGCTGCTGCGAGAGATATACTCCTACTAGAGATATGCAAAGCAGCCACCTGGAAAACAGTCCATACATTGCCCAAGCATTACTCTCTGGATATCCAGGCTAGGAGTGATGCTATGTTTGGTACAGCAGTACTGCAGAACCTATTCCCAAAATAGGTCCGGTACCCTCCTCCAAGGAGGTACTGCTCGGTAGTCTCCTTAATGTCAGAATACAGCAAGACTTCATGTTGTTTGAAGAAAAAATTACTCACCTTAGTAATTGCGTTTCTTCTAATGGAGTCTTGCTGTATTCTGACCTACCTCCCTGCCTTCCCTCTCAGAACCTGGTTTTTGGGAAGTGGGCTGGCAGGCACAGTGTTGCACCTCAGGGGTGTACTTGTCACTCTTCCCTTTTTTTGAGAGGGGGAGTGGGTTATGTTATATGTTTTTGATAATTGTGTTTGTTCACTACCTAGTTTTTTGTTTTGGATTTCTCAACTTGAGTCTTTTGGGGATTCAAAGTATTTGGTTGCCTTTTGGCTAGTAATTTTACAATTTCCACATAGTGGGTGTAGTTAGTTAGTGTTAGTTCGTAAGAATCTAATGGTTACACTTCAAAGTGCTGCAGACAGAGGTTTGAACGGAGCTCAATGTTAAATGCTCTGGCATAGAGTTAACTCTTTCCTCTCCGGAGCAGTTCAAGTGCTGGGGCTAACTGCATAATGTCAGAATACAGCAAGACTCCATTAGAAGAAACACAATTACTAAGGTGAGTAATTTTTTCTTGCTTGTCCGTGGGAGTGCAGGGCTCGTATCCCTCCACAGATGCATATATGTATGAGGCTGTGGGGCCCTTCACTTCCGTTTAGGATAACAGTGCCCAAATTGTCAGCATGGCCATCTTATTACCCCAACTCATGTACCCAGCACAAAAATATCTGAATCCCCAAAACTACATAATTCTGTGCAACTGCAATACCATTCCATGCCACAGGTGCAAAAACACATTTTGGCTAGGATTTGAAAAAATGACAGCTGTGAGATGCATGAGGTGGGGTAATAAGAAGGTTATGTTGAAAATCTGGAGTCAAAATATTTAACATTTCCAAAGTTGCGGGCGTGTGTAGTGGAATTGCAATGAATGGTCATAACTTTGCCATTTTTAATAATTTTGACCCCAGATTTTCAACATAGTCTTCTTATGACCCCACCTCATGAATGAACAAGGTCAGGAAAAATTGTCAAATCCCACCTTAAAGATGATTTCACCAACCAACTGCAAAATCACCTTTCAGGCAGGAGTTGTGTAATGACAGTCATATTGTTCATGAGCTGGGGTCCCCAAAAGGCAGTGTTGAAAAATTTGGGGTCAGAATCTCAAAAACTGGGTATGTTATGCATAAAAGTTGAAATCCCCATTAAAATACATTAAACCCCATTTACCTTAGTTTCTCATATTGCAGTCGCTGGTTCCAGCAACAAGACGTGTCTTCAGTTGGAGAGTAGATCTCAAACCTGGGACCTGTTCAGGTGAATGAAGGTGTATGTGTGTGTGTGTGGGGGGGAGTGTACTGGGGTGCGTGGAGTGGTGGGTGCTAAGAGGGAGGCGGGGGAGGCTGATCAGTGAGGGACCATTTTTTTCTTTTACAGGTTTTTGCCAAAAAGAAAAAAGTCATGAGTGACCTTTTTCTTCATTTTAGGGTTGTACCTGAAATGGAAGGATAGGAGTGCCACTAGGTACCAGGGAGCAAAATTGAAATAACTGGGACAGCGATCAGAGGATGAGGGGTGCCACTGGACACTAGGGAGCAAAAAAAAAAGGGAGGGGAGATGACCAGCAGGTGGAGGGTGCCACTAGACACCAGGGAATAAAAAACAGTTGCAAAAAACAAAAAAGTAATTGAGGGACCGTTTTCTTCATTTCAGGGTTTTACCTGAAATGGGAGGGTGAGGAGCTACCACTAGACACCAGGGAACAAAACTGAAAATGACTGGGATGGCGATCGGAGTGTGGGAGGTGCTACTAGACACCAGGGACAGGCAGTGGAGTTCGGTGGTGGTGGGGGGGGGGGGACTAGCACCAGGAAAACAGCAGTTCACAGATCACACTGCTGCTGGCAGCAGGAGTTCAGCTGCAGCTCCAGAGGTCAAGAAATTCCCACTGTTCTCATACAGAGAATGCAGGGGAAGCACCCCTTTCGCTGAGCTGGGCACCCTGGATTTTGGATCAGACCCACTTGCTCCCCTTGGCAGCTAAACCTTGCCTTGGATGCCCTGCATAAACCCCCTTTTCAATTGGACTCCCCATATTGGAAGACCTTCAGAACAGTATTTCTCGTAGCAGTGTGTTCAGCTAGAAGGATTAGTGAGCTGCAGGCACTGTCATTGAGAGAGCCATTCTGGTATTTCACAATGACAGAGTAACATTGTGGACAGTTCCCTCATTCATTCTCAAAATGTTGTCCTCCTTCCACACAGATCAGGAGATCCATTTGCTTATACTCTATCATGAGGCACAATATCCAAACTTTGACTCACACCCACTCAACATGGCTACTCAGTTAAAGACTTACCTGCATATGACCAAACAGATCTGAAAGGTTAACAGACTTTTCGTAATGGTGTCTGGGAAGAAGGCTATCCAGATCGCATCTAAAGACACAATAGCCAGATAGCTCAGAGTCACCATCACATCCACTTACATGGCAGAAGGACTTCAACCACCACTGGATATAAAGCTCACTCCACTAGGGCCATGGCCACCTCATGGGCAGAGAGGGGTGAGGCTTCTGTTTAGGACATTTGCTTGGCCACCACCTGGTCTTCTATCCACACCTTTGTTTAACATTACAGGTTGGATGTAGCCTCGGCAGATAAAGCATCATTTGGTAGAGCAGTACTTCACACAGCCTTGGACTATGTTGGACAGCTTTTCCTACACTATTTAGACTCACTGCCTGAATGCCATAAAGGTTGCTGGGGATAATGGTATTTACTCCGTTGGTAAAAGCACATACGAGCATACAAACATTCAAAAAATGCCAGCAGATACAGGCCTAGCAGTCTATCAAGTATGATCGAGTGTGTAGCTAGCAGTATATTATACAGCAGCTTCCCCCCCCCCCGTCAATACAGCTGGTTCCTTGCCCCAGTTTGCTGAGACCCTTCTGCAGTATCCTCATCACTGTGACCTTCCCCTTGACTTTGTTCCACCCCCTCTAAAAGCTACTCACCATATTCAAGGCAACCACCTTCTCCGGCAGTGCATTCCACTTTGCCACCACCCTCTCCATGAAGTAGTGCCTTCTCATCTTCCTCTTGAATATTCCCACCCTCCAGTTTAAGACTGTGCCCTCTAGTTTCCTTCCTTCCTTTCAATCTAAATATTCTCTCTGTATCAACCTTATTTATGCCCTTTACTTACTTGAACATTTGAATCATATCACCTCTTTCCCTCCTATCCCCCAGTGAGTACATGTTGAGTTCACTAAATCTCTCCTTGTACGAGTTGTCCTCCATTCCAAGGATCATCCTGGTTGCTCTTTGCCGGCCCTTCTTCAAAAGTTTGATATCCTTCTTTAGATAGGGGCACCAGAACTGCATGCAGTACTCCAGGTGTGGCCTCACCGGTGCTCTGTACAGCGACAGGATGACCTCCTTCCTCCTGGAGGTGACACCTCTAGCAATACAGCCCAGCATCTTGTTTGCTTTAGCTGCCACCTTCCTGCAGTGTGTTGTATGGTTCATTTGACCTGTAGTTAGCACCCCAAGATCCTTCTCTTCCTCAGTAGTGGATAACTGCGCACCCCCAGCTGATAACAGTATCTCTGGTTCTTGGCTGCCAAATGCATGACTTTGCACTTCTTTGCATTGAAGCCCAGCTGCCATGTGTCTGACCAGCTCTCAGGTTCAGCCACATCCTCTTGTAACCCCAGCCAACCCGCTTTGTCATTCACCACCGCACCGGTCTTAGTGTCATTGGCAAGTAGGCTGATCTAATTCTTAATCCCATCCGAGATGTCAGCACTAAAGATGCTAAACAACACAGGGCCTAATATCGAGCCTTGTGGTACTCCACTAGTTACAGCTCTGGGAGTCGAGAGATCTCCCTCTACCACTACCCTCTGCTGTCTGTCTAGCAGCCAGCTCTTGACCCATACCACCAGCTTCACCCCTACTCCCAGGCAACCCAGTTTGCTAATTAGCCTCCCATGTAGCACTGAATTGAAGGCCTTACTGAAATCCAGATACAGGACATTCACCACTTAACCTTGGTCCAGTGCCCTAGTTACTCAGTTGTAAAAGTCAGCCAGGCTGGTCTGGCAGGATTTGCCTGAAACAAACCCATGATGTCTTTGATATAGGAGACCATTTTCCTCCAGAAAGGCTTCTAGTCTCTCCTTAAGGATGGTCTCCATCAACTTCCCCACAATGGAAGTAAAGCTAACTGGTCTGTAGTTACCAGGTTCATCCTTGGGTCTACTTGTATGGAGGGGCACCACATGCGCCATCCTCCAGTCATGGGGCACACAGTCTGTCCTCAGGGAAGTGGTAAACAAGTCTGCCAGTGGTTCTGCCAGCTCTTTTAGAACCTTGGGGTGTATGCTGTCTGGGCTTGGTGCCTTATCTACCCGCGGGGCCCTGAGGCCTTCCAGCACCCTGCTCACTGGAATTCCCACATCTGTGAACTCTGCCCCCCCATGCCCACCCATCCCTTTCTTGTGACATTGGCCCTTGCTTCTCTCTGATAAACACAGAGCAGAAGCAGTCATTGAGTCCTTCTGCCTGCTCCACCCACTTTTCCACCCCCCTCCTTTTCAATTTTAACAATTTGGTCCTTACAACTCCTTCTTTCCTGTATGTACTTGAATAAATCTTTCTCCCCTTTCTTGATATCCCTATGCTAGCCTTAGCTGCCCTGACTGGCCTGCTCACCTCTCTAGACTTCTTCCTTTACTCCTTTCTGTCCCTGTCCCATTGGATTTCATGTATCTTTTGAAGGCAGCTCTTTTTTCCTTCACCCTTACTACTACTTCCTTACTCAATTAGCTTGGCTTTTTGCACCTGTTCTATTTACTTTGTATCTTAGTACAAGATCTAGTGGCTTCTGCCAGTTGCAGCTTGATACTTTACCACTTTTGGTTAGCGTTCATGTACAGGCCAATGCTGTTAAGGTGCCCCTGCAGTATGTCCTTCATCCTGGCAAAATCTGCTCTCCTAAAGTCCACCACCTTTGTCCTGGTCCTGACTGCCTCTCTACCCATATTAAATGAGAACCACACTGTGTGGTGGTCACTCCTTGCTAGGGGATCCTCGACCCCAATATCTTGCACATGCTCCCCATTCGTCAGCACTAGGTCCAGTATGTTTCCCTCTCTGATTGGCTCCCTCACCATCTGCACCAGGAAGCTGTCCTGGATATCCTCCAGGAGGACTTGTTCCCTGACAATTGAGGTAGCTGGGGTGTGCCAGTCTATCTGAGGCATATTAAAGTCCCCTACCACTACAGTGTTACCCTTCACATTTACCCTCCTTATTTGCTCCACCAGTTCCCTATCGATATCTTCGTTTTGGGCTGATGGCCTATTCACCACCCATAATGTCTCAGCGCTGCCCTCCTCCATACTACATATTATCCCTTCCCATATGTAAATAGTGACCCCTTCCCTCCTTCCCTCTTTCCTTGGCCCTGTGATATAGCCTGTACCTTGGGACCACCAGGTCCCAGTATGAATATTGGGTGGCCCATTGTTTCAGCGATCGCAGCTATGTTTACCTCTACTTCTGCCATCAGTGCCTGCAAGTCTGCTGTCTTATTACCTAGGCTCCTTGCATTTAAGGAAACCACTCTCCAGTGTGATCCCCGCCCTAACATGCCTTCCTTAGTTGAACCCCCCCATATTCCTCTTCATGTTAGCTAGGGGGAGTTCCATTGAGCTCCCCGGCTTGAAGACCAGTTTTGCCACCCAACCTTTCACCCTCCAGTTTAAATTAATTTTGGACCCTATGTACCTCCAGCCTCATGCTAGGACCTCTGAGCTTTCCCTACTCAAAAGTGATTATATTTGCAACCTTTATAGTACTGAGTCCCTCCCAGTGCTTGAAATACCACAGTCCAAAGCAGCCAGAACAACCATGTCATTTTTTTACTATGATTAATGCATGCCAGCTTTTAAACATGTACGTTATGACTGAGTCAGCCAAGATAACCATACCACTTCTTTATTTGACTGATACGTGCCAGTTCTTTTTAACTTGTGTGCTATGATTGACAATCATCTTTTTTAATACCACATAGTGAATAGCTTTTATTGCCTCATAGTGAATGTAGTGCCTTACTCTGAACATAGTATAACAGTAAAATACTGCTGTTTTCAAAATTACTGATTCTGTAGTACATTTTTTCATTTTTTTCCGGGCTATGTTGTTGTTTCCCTTGGGGATGTTTTTCTTTGCTCTTATTTCATGAAGTCTTGCTGTATTCTGACAATATGCAGTTAGCCCCAGTACTTGAACTGCTCCGGAGAGGAAAGAGTTAACTCTGTGCCAGCGCATAGAACGTTGAGCTCGAGCTCAGTTCAAACCTCTGTCTGCTGCACTTCCAAGTGTAACCGTCAGATTCTTTACTGTGCCTAACTGAACAGTCTCTCCGGAGATCTCGCCTACGCTTTCGGTTTGGTATCCGTAAAATGTCGTCTTTTTACCGTATTTTCTTTCGGTTCAGATCCCTGTTTGTGGTACAATAAGTGTATAGGTAGTGGACTGATTATTTAGAATCTGTGTGTTGTGTGGAAATTGTAAAAAAAAAAAAAAAAATGTTTTTCTATCGGTTCGGTTGAACCGATTCTCTTGTTACTTTATTTGGATTTTTCTGTTTAGTGTGAGGTACCAGTCCTTATCGGTTCTAAAAAAAAAAAAAAAAAAAAAGAAACGTGTTTTAATGTTTTTTTCAAACACCCGTAACACGGTTAAGAACCGATAAGGGATTCTTGCCTGGCTGAAGCTGAGCAAAGGGTAAGTTTTAGGATGGCTACGTCTGAGAAACCCAAGAGAAAAACCGGACCCACTGGGTTTCAACACTGCAGTGTGTGTGGGGAGGCCTTTCCTAAGGCTGATCCCCCACACCACCTGTGTTTACTGTCTGGGGTTTGACCACCTCGATTCAGACTGCCAAATCTGTAAACATTTTCTTAACCTGAGGGAGTGCCCTCTGACCAGGGTGATACTCCTTCGGGCACAAGGAGAGCCGATCCTGAGGGATCGGTTCCAGTAAAAAGAAAGAAGAAAGACAAATTGGCCAGTTCCGATCCAGAACCGCATCGTCCAACTACCAAAGAAATTGCCAGGGTGATTAGTGTTGTGGAATTGCTCCATCCAGTTCCAACTGATCCGGCGCCATCAGGTAGGCGTTTGGTTCGGTCGGTTCCTCCAGTTCCGGATTATTACCCTGAAGGCTCTTATGAACCGGACCTGGAGGGGGGGGTGAAGATTATGATGATGACGATGATGATGGTAATGAAGGTCTGGATGAGCCCATAGAACCGGACATCTCCCCAGACAGACCTTCTGATGTTTCCCCTCCTAGGCTTTCTGAGTCCCCTTCCCACTTTATGTTTTACAGGAAAGTGGCAGAAACCCTCCAGCTCCCTTTGGTTGAAGCTGTTGAGGAGCAAGAGGAGCCTATGTGGAGATGCTGGACATCCCAGAGTCCAAGAGACTGTCTATTCCCCTCCATAAATCTTTTGGGAAACAGACACAAAGACTGCTTAAAACACCAAATTCTCTACCTCCTGTGGACAGACTCATGGACAGAGGTAAATGTTGTCGGGCTCAGGTATGGATTTCTTGTACCAGCAATGCAGCCATGTTGGGGTTGTGCAGGCTGCAGCCTGTGATAAGGCTAGCATACCCTTGGCTTCACCCCCCCCCCCATATAAGGATTCCAGGAAGATAGGTACCATGGCTAAAAAACAGAATTTGGCATCCTCTTTGGGACTCAGGCAGGCTAACTACGTGGCCTATACAGCCAGATAAAAGAAGTTCAGATGGGATACTGTTCTGGAACTGGCTAAACAGGCTTCCCCCCCCAGCTAGCCAAGGAGCTGGAGGAGGTGGCTGCTGATGGGAAAGAGGCATCAAAGATCCAATTTCATGCTTCTGTGTACTCCAGTGATGTATCATCACGAGTCATGGTTACATCTGTGGCTCTTCGGAGATTGGCTTGGCTCAGCTGTACTAGCCTTTCACAGGATACCCAGGCTAAGGCCATGGATTTCCCCTGTGGTGGATAATTCTGTGTTTGGGGAGCGGACAGAGAATTATATGAAGAAAATGGACGAATACGGGACCACCTATAGGAGTGCACAGGCCAAGGAAAGGCAGGCAACCCCTCAGAAGCAGCAAGCTAGGGGCAGGCCTTTCTACCAGGCACAGACCTCCTCTCCTTTTCCTCAGATGGGATTCTTCAGAGGGAGAGGTAGAAGGGGATGAGCAGGGCTGCATCTTCCTCTGTCCAAGGCTCCTACCAAGCAGACACCCTGATGTGTCAGCCCGGTTGACTTCCCCACCCCCAAGTAGGGTAGGCTGGCTTACTACTTCCAGGCCTGGAAGTCTGTTACCTCAGACAAGTGGGTCCTGGAGGTTGTAAGCCAGGGACTGGCCCTCCGCTTCAAAAGGTTCCCAAAGCTGAGGGTCATGTCTTTTCCTCCTGCAAACATCACCAAAACCATTGCCCTAGAGGCAGAGGTTTCCTCTCTGCTGGCTCTCAGAGCTATAGAGAGAGTTCCTACAGTACACAGGGGCAAAGGTCTGTATTCCAGATACTTCCTTACCCCAAAAAAGACATGGGAGTGGCGACCCATCCTATATCTCAGATACTTAAACACCTACTCAAGCCAAAATTCAAAATGATGACTCTGGGAATAATTCTTCCCTCTCTGAGGCCAGGGGATTGGTTAGCCTCCCTGGACCTCAAGGATGCCTACTTTCACATTCCCATCAGGTGCTCCCACAGAAAGTACCTCAGGTTCAAATTGCCTTCAGGCCATTATCCGTTCAGAGCAATGCCCTTCGGGCTAACATCAGCACCAAGGGCATTCACAAAATGCCTAGCAGTAGTAGTGGCATTCCTAAGGAGACAAAACATCTCCATATTCCCGTACCTGGACGACTGGCTCATTGTGGGGCAGTCTCCAGACCAAGTCAAGTCAGATCTGCAAGTGATTCAGCAATTGCTCACTTCTCTAGGATTTCTTCTCAATCTTCCAAAGTCAGTTCTTGAACCAGTGCAGCTCCTGACCTTCATAGGGATGGAGTTGGACACTGTCCAAGCAAGAGCCTTTCTTCCTCTGCCAACAGTAAAGGCCCTTACAGACCTGGCTTCTTCCTTTCGCCTTCTGGTGTCTCGACCAGCAAGGCATTTTCTTCAACTCCTGGGCCACACGGCAGCTTCCACTGCCGTGGTACAAGGGGCCAGATTTCAGATGAGACATCTAGTTCCATTTGAGGGCTTTTTGGTCTCAGAAAAAAAGATCCTCTAACCAAACTAATTCCAGTGACTCAGACCCTGATCCAGGCTCTCCAATGGTGGTTGGATCAGAGCAACTTCAGACAAGGAGTCCCATTCATCACCCAGTCTCAGTCTGTGGTTCTTACCACAGGTGCTTCTTTCCTGGGGTGGGGTGCTCACTTGGGAGCCCTCACAGCACAGGGAGTGTGGTCCCCTCAAGAGTGTCTACTTCTTATCAATCTTCTAGAGCTCAGGGCAGTGTACCTGGCTCTACAAGCTTTCTCAGACTCAGTACAGAACAAGGTGGTTCAAGTCGGGACAGACAACACCACCACCACGTGGTACATCAATAAGCAGGAGGCACTTGCCCACGGTTTGTGTAATGGAAGCTAGAAATTATGGTCTCCTGGCTTATTCTCTACAGACATCTCTCATAGCAGTCCACCTTGCGGGGAAGGACAATGTGCTAGCAGATGCTTTGAGCAGGATTTCCCAGGGCCATCACGAATGGTCCCTGGACCCCCTAGTGTTGAAAGTGATATTTTCAAGGTGGGGCACTCCAGAGATAGACCTCTTTGCAGCCCCAAACAATCACCAACTTCCTCTTTTTTGTTGCAGACCCCCAGTATTGGGCTCGGTCCCTCTGGATGCTCTACTTCTGAATTGGCAAGGGAAATTTCTGTATGCCTTTCTCCCCTTTTCTCTATTATTCAAAGTTCTGGTCAGGATAAGGTCACAGTCTTACAAAGTGATCCTGATTGGTCCAGACTGGGCCAGACAGCCTTGGTATCCTCTATTACTGTCCCTGGCAGTCCATCTCCCCATAGCTCCTCCGAAGAATCACAGTCTGCTAACCTCCTCTCAGGGCAGAATTTGGTACCCCAACCTTCGGTCTCTCAACTTCAAGGCATGGCTCTTGAAGAGCTAGAATATGCAAGTCTGAATTTGTCTTAAGGGGTTCAGGACATTCTCAAGGCTTCCCGAAAACCTGCCACCAGAAAAACTTATAACTCCAAATGGAAAAGATTCAGCATTTGGTGTTCCAGTAAGCACATGTCCCTAGATTCTGCTGACTTGGCTACAGTTCTGGATTGTATGGTTCATCTTAATGGCTTAGGCCTCAGACCAGCTAGCCTCAAAGTACACTTGTCAGCTGTTTCTGCATTCCTGTCAGTGGGAAAGCCCTCCTCACTGGCATCTCATCCTGTTTTCTGTAAATTCTTCAAAGGATCTCTTCATACCAATCCTCCCTTTAGGGATCCTGCTCCTGCTTGGGATCTTATATTTGCATTGCTCAGCTTATGCAACCCCCTTTTGAGCCATCTGAACCAATCCATGTCTCTTTCTGTGTTCTTCACTGATCATCCTTCTTCAGGAGAGAGAAGATTACACAGTTTGGATGTTAAAAGGGCTCTTAGCTACTATATTGAGCATACTAAGGCACTTAGGTTTGACTCCCTCCAGTTGTTCCTTACTTATGGTGAGGTGGGGAAGGGTAAACCTGCTACTAAGAGAACTATTGCCAGGTGGATTGTTTCTTGTATACAATTCTGCTATGAAAAGCTAGGCAAAGTACCCCCCTCAGGTCAGAGGGCTCATTCGACTAGCGGTACAGCTGCTTCCCTGGCTGCTGCCAGAGATGTACCCCTACTAGAGATATGCAAAGCAGCCACCTGAAAAACAGTCCATACTTTTTACCAAGCATTACTCCCTGGATATCCAGGCTAGGAGTGATGCTAGGTTTGGTGCAGCAGTACTGCAGAGCCTATTCCCAGAATAGGTTCCATACCGTCCTCCAGGGAGGTACTGCTTGGTAGTCTGCATATTGTCAGAATACAGCAAGACTTCATGTTGTTTGAAGAAACAATTACTCACCTTAGTAATTGTGTTTCTTCTAATGGAGTCTTGCTGTATTCTGACTCTCCTCTCCCTCCCTGCCTCCTTTTCTCAGAACCTGTTTTTTTGGAAGTGGGCAGGTGCAGTGTTGCACCCCAGGGGTGCACTGGCTCTCTTCTCTGTTTAGGGAGGGGGGAGTGCATTGTGTTTTCAATGTTTTTAGAAGTTATATTGTTCACTACCTGGTTTTTGTTTTGGAGTTCTCGACTTGCGTCTTTGGGGGACCCAAAACATTTGGTTGCCTTTTGGCTAGTAGTTTTAGAATTTCCACATAGCAGGTGTAGTTAGTATTAGCTCGCTAGAATCTGACAATTGCACTTGGAAGTGCAGCAGACAGAGATTTGAACCGAGCTCGAGCTCAACATTCTATGCTCTGGCATACAATTAACTCTTTCCTCTCTGGAGCAGTTCAAGTGCTGGGGCTAACTGCATATTGTTAGAATACAGCAAGACTCCATTAGAAGAAACACAGTTACTAAGGTGAGTAATTTTTTCTTTTCTCTTCTAGGGAAGCATCTCACTGGAGTGTTCAGGGTTGGGCAGGGGAATGGCCTCCAGTCAGCTTGAATTTGATTAGATTGTGCCTCAGTCTATAGGAAGAACAGAGAATAACCCATTGGTGAGTAATGTCAGAGTACAATACTATAAAGGAATGTTTGCAGGTATAATCACCTATTTCAGGTGAGTTAATACCATTATTCTATTTGTCTGTTTCAAAGATATGCAGTTTCTTTTTGTCGTAGAGAAAAATCTGGGTAAGATACCCATCATACTGCAAACAATAAGCTCATCATCGCATGGTGAGAAGGTGAAAGTAGCGCAAGAACAAGAAATTGCTTTCCTCAACACAAGAGGATGCCACATCCTCTCTGGTTTAGTTTTCCTATGCAGGACAAATATTTGAGGCCTTCCTATAAATAAATGGGGTTTATACATTCGTATCTAGTCCTCTGGTGGGGGCTGTGGCTAGGATAATAAAATGTGTACACTAGAACCCTCTTTAGATTCCCCCAAATATATACATCACTCTGTGTGATGCCCTGCCCCTGCTATATAGTATTTTATGTTCCAATTAAGGAAGTGCATAGTATGAACAAATTAAAAACAGTAAATCTGTACTTAGTTTAATGCATTTAGCATTTTGCATGATGTTTAATGCAAACGGAGCACAACAATCAGTATGGGTAGAAGCAGGGATCATACAGGGGAGCAACCAGAATCAACAGCCAGGGCCCAGAATGGTGCTTCCCTTCAAGCAATTACTAGTAATCCATGGCATTGGAAGCATAGGTGTTCATATGCCAATGGCCCTGAGATATTAGGGTAATGGCATTCCAGCAACATTTGCAGCCACTCTTGAGGAAGGCAGTACAACATCTGTCCACATCCCAGGCACCATCAAAGCAAGATGACAATCACATTATCATTCAGTTAAAAGCAGGGGTCTTAATCTGCACTTTTCAGAGATTAGAGACAAGAGTACCAGAGAGAGAGAGAGAGACAGAGACTGGGGGGGGGCCGGGGGCAGGGGAGATGGAGGAGAGCAGAGCCCTAATTGGACATGTGCCAACTGGTGAATAAGGATAAGACAGGATGAGGTCACCTTGTGTCAGATTTCTTTTTTTTAGAATTAGTTCTATTATTTTAAGCAAACAGATTAAAATCAAATAGATATGATTTTTCAAAGTATGTTTGTTATGATCAGCAAAAAAAAGGAAAATGCTTTGGAAAAGAAGGGTCAGCAAGTTTTAAAAATACATACAAGGGATGGTTTCTCCTGCCTGTAATACTCCACCATGTGTACCTGAAAGATATCAACCTCTGTCAGATATTGTGCTGCCATTATAACTGTGTATGAGCTGTTCCCCCTTCTGTGGGAGAGCCCTTCCTTACCTGCCATCCGCACAGTTTTCTGAATGAGACAGCTGTACCACACTAGTAGTAGTGTTTGGTATAAATGCAACAAGGCTGAGACATTGAGGACTGTCACCGAATTTGTGAATCCTTGTCTCTAATCCTCATGCTGAAAATAATCACACTGGATACCATGAAGTCATGTCCTCTTTTGAGGAGAATTAGGGATTTGTGAGGCAGCTTCTGTACAGCTGGACTGCTGCCTTCTTTTACTACTTAGATCGTAGTTTTAGCATTCTACTTTTAACATATTTTTCTGTGCTACTGTCCGACTTTCTTCACAAGTCAATTTTTGTTTACTATTACTTGCAAATCCAAATCCCTCCACCTCTGGCACCCAGCTGAGCACATGACACTCCCCAAAATCTACTTTTTAATTTGGTATGGTGTGGTAAAACTTTAGTTTTATACAGGAAAGAAACATGCCATTTGGACTTTTACAATCCAGTTTACAGGACAGTCTTGTACACTATCTAAAGTTGCATAAATTATAAAATACAAATACAACAAGCACACTTACAATAATACACAATGAATTATAATAAAAATATATAAAACATTTAATTTCCATCTGAAATTTTCTCCATTGCTCCTTTGTTTCTTTCCTCTTTTTTTATAGCCAGATGTTGACATCTGCACTCTCACTCACTCACTCACTCACAGTTCAAAGGTTAGAACAAAGTGAAAGATGTTAATTATCTGGTTTCAAACAACATCACAACAAGCAAAAGTTAAAGACTAAATTAAAAATTGAATTCCATAGGGTAGGATGTGTTCAGCTGGTTGAGAATTTGGATTTGATAGTTAAAGAGCTTCTGACACCTCAAAGAAAAGTTTGAAAAACATTCGAATTAGGTGCAGTTCAACTTTGATTCCATATATATTCTATAGATTTCTCCTCTCTGTTATTTATTACTGAGGAGATCTGTATGAATACATGATCTTTATCCCTTAGAGTTCATCTGCCTCTTTAGCTTTCACCTACTTCAAATCATAATTCTCTGTTGTGACATCACAATCTGTTGCCATGGGAATACCTGTGATGTCACAAGTAGTGCATTATGACCGCAGATAGGGAGAAAGCAACAGGAATGGATGTACTCTTCAGGAGCAAAGATCTTGTTTTCATGCATATAAGCTCGGTAATAAATAATGGTGAGGATAAATACAGAACTAATATGAAATATAAGATAAACTGTGTGTAAATATTATGATTTGTTAAAGTTCTCCTGAAAGCATCAGCTGCTCTGTAAAGCGAACAAAGGGAGTTGGGGATTATCGTGGTGGGAGGCAGAATGGCAGGCTTAATTAAAAAGGAAAACAGCACATACCATCGGCCACCTGAATGTTCTTACTCATAATACCATTTATCTGATGTCAGAACAATGATGTCCTAATGTTTTGTTACTGGAATGATAGCATTGAGGTTTGAATGTCACTGAGTCACTATATTACAAGTAAATATTTAGGGAGAGTAGGTGAATTGTACCTAAGGGACAGATTCTAAAAGTGGTTAGAATGACACAAGGCACTTGCATCAAAGGAGTTTGACGCAAGAGGTTATTTGCATCACAATTTGCATCAAACCGTGATTTTGCAGGGTACTCTGCATCTGTGCAAAAGCCCCCTTGCACCAGGGTTGCATCCAACAACCCAGTGTGCAAGGGGGCTTGCACCATGGAGGGGCTGTCACATCTTTATTTGTAGTTTCAAAGCCCCACCATGGATGCAGCAGGGAGCACTACTTAAATCATCCAGGAGGTGGTCTAAGTGGTTATGCCATGGGGATGTGGGAGAGCATTGGACTGTGGGGTGCAGTAAGGGCAGGGGAAGAGCCATGGTGGGTATTTGGGCACAGCTGTCCATCACCCCTACTGATGTGGCATCCCCGGAAAAAGTTTGAAAATCCCACTGTTACTGTCACAAATGTTCCCTAGTAGTGTAGCCCCTCCCCATTCCTCATGCTGATTTCTCATCCCTGGTGGTATAGTGGCCCCCCATGATCCCTGCTTTCCTCTAGGAATCTGGTATAGTCCCCCATTCCGATCACCTGGAAAACTTGAAAACACTCTGAACATACCCCCTGGTGGTCTAGTGGCCCCTCCCTCCCACCTGAAGTCATGGTCAACCACCCCATTCCCAACCCACTTCTATGACTGGCACTTCCCTCCTCACATCACCATGGCCAGCCCCAGAATACCCTCACACAGACCGCGTAAGTGCACAGTACACTTGCACGGTCTGTGCGATAGTATTCTGTGGCTGGCTTTGGTGGTGTGAGTGCCAAGTTGCAGAAGCGTGTCAGGGATGGGAGGGGAGTGGGGTGGTTGACTACTGCCTGTCGATGTGGGGTGGGTGGGGGACCACTAGGCCACCAGGGTATGACTGGCATTCTTATTCTTTTATTTTTCCCGGGGAGATAGGGGGTTTGTTTGTCTGTTTCCCAGGAGATGGTGGATTGGGGGGGCATGCTATACCGCAGGGGGCACTCTGCCATTATTCTTGGGGAAGGTTAGGGCTCAGGGGGAGTGGGAAGGACTGGAACCGGGGGCCTTATAGAAACACATCTGGGCTGACTGGGGATTGTTGACAGTTGGGGCTGACTGGGGATTGTTGACAGTTGGAGGGCACACTACACTACCAATTCCCTCTCCATATATGGAGATTGCAGGGGGTTGCCAGTTCCCTGCCATGGCAGGGAGTATGTCACGATGCCACTGGGTCCCCTGATTACAGGAGACTACTGCGGTACAGCAGAAACCTGCCCGGTGATGCAGCCTTGCATGAGCTCCCCATTTTCTTCCTGGGTTCCCAGCTTGGTGCTCCTTGGGGCACCTGGCTGCCCCCGTGCCCTTCTCCACAGATGTATCACGGACTTGTGCCAATGCCTCAGGATGTGCCACTCTTTCAGGTGCAGGGCTGCAAGTTGCAGCTATTCCAGATCATTTGCCAGAAGTGGCAAATCTTCTAGACTAGCACAACTTGAATTTGCTGCAGCTACATCGGACGCAGCCCCCTTCTTTGCTGCAACTTGTGTTTGATGCAGGTGGCTTCTAAAATCGGGCCCTAAATGTTATGTTTTTTAAAGATTTCTTTGAGGTGTCAGCAGCTCTTTAAAGAGAGTAGTTCCAAGAAAACAAAAGTTCTCAAGGAAGACAAAAGACTTATTCTAGGAGGAGCCAGTCTGTCTGGCACAATCAGTAAAACTTTGTCAGGAGGTAGACTGCAATACTCACAACGTATAAAACGTTCTGTTTTATTAAACTTCTTAGTGCAATGACCACATAACATATCCTTAAAAAGTCCACTCTGGCCCACAAATATGCTGTCTGGGAGGGCACAGAGGCCACCATAAATATGGCTGTGCACAATCATCACTATCAAGTCAAGTGGCATGACCTCTGTAGTAAAACAAATACTGTCTTGCTGTTGTAGGGTGCAGCCAGTCACTAGTATGGGGGGATAAGCCAAGTTAGGATGATGAGCCTGAGTTGAACCCCATCAAGGATGTGGTCACTAGTACCTTCAGCCAGCAGTCTATGGACTGGACGATAGCATGGATACCCTGGAGTATAAGTGACACAATGTAACACTCTGATATGCATGCTATATGACACCTGGGAACCTAGTGATGGACATCTTCAACCCACAGACCCTGACCTGCGGCAGACTGACCTTATTATAGCTGGGACTCAGTGCAGTCCCTCTGTCAGGCCAAACAGTTAGTTTAGAGAGGGTGGCACCAACAGAGCTGTAGTAAAGTGTACCGTATACATAGTGCTACAATACATGTATCCATTCTGTGTTCACAGGGGACCAGACTGAACCAGGCAGTAGAGACACAGAAAATCGGCTATGACACAGGGATGCATACATCCCTGATGACAGTAGTACAGGCACATTGGGTGACACAAGTGACTCCGAAACTGGTGGTGGACCGCAGTGGAACACATGGCACAGGGCAGACTTGAGATACAGACATTATACTGATGGGACCCACACGAGTCGGGAATTCCCCCTCACCTGCACCTTCTCCTGCACCATTACCAGTGACAGGCACACCCGGGAGCACCCAGAACACCAACTGGCTGGTGCACCTTTCCAGCATTTCACAGGATACACCCCCAGCCACACGTGCAGAGCTCGACAGCAGTGATCCCCTCATGAAACCATCCAGGGCTGAGCCAGCACCTACTGGCAGCAGGCTTTGCTGGGGCTCAGCCCTAAAGTACGACTGTTGGAACAGCAGAGGATGGAGCATTCAAGGGTAAAACAACTGGAGATGTGGTAGTTGTGCACAAAGGTCGGTGATGCGTCTACCCAGCTAGGTGCTATCAGCACCCAGATCAGTACCATCACTACAGAACTAAGTCCAGACAGACAGATAGCAGACAGGGGCTTTGATTAACTGCCAGGCATGTTTAAACATGGTTTTGTTGCCATTACATAAGCATTGATGTCAAGCCAAGTGAGCCACTTGTGTCTCTCTGGGATATGCAGCCCATTAAACATTGTGCCTTCTACCCCTGGAGAGAGTAGCACATTGGGAACAGTGCATGGCAAACAGCCACTCACCCCCACAATCCTGCACAATGCCCATGACTCTCTTGTGGTTCAGGGGAGGCTGACATGGCACATAACCATCCATTTGGGTATCATCACCAACTACAGTGTCTCCATCCTCAGGAAAGGGCTGCTGTTTATGCACAGCTATGTTGGCAGCATGCAACACATATATAGAACAACTTGTTGGTGGCCAGTAATAGTGCGCCATTAGTCATTTCCAGGCATCTGAATCTCATTTTCAAACACCTGCTTAATTATGGCTCTTGTCTGTCTGTACACATCACTGTAACATGACTGTGCCTCTGTTTCTGTGTTTTTTGGATGTGATCAGCAGGTATTTTCACAGGGGGTAACAGCTATCACCTGTATGAGGCGCAAAGATACATCATAAGACATGTTGCATGTTACACACATGATGACACATGACAGGCTGCTCTATGTGTATTGACCAATCATTCAGTACTGCTCAGACTGTATGGCATGCAGGTGTGGCCACAGCTGTGGCTTCTCTTGGATGAAGGCATCATGTGTAAATTACTTGCTTATTCATGCTGTGGAATGCCTTCCTATTGCAGTACACCACTTTATGCTCAGATGATGCCAACATAGCCACATGCATTCAGTCAGTTTCCCATATTATATTGGGAGTTTAGGCCACTGCATAGATTAAAATCCAAAAACAGCATGATCTATGCTTGTTTACAAAGCTTTACATCACATTTCTGATGAGTGGTGCTACTGGTTGTGTGGCACTTTTACAACAAACAGAACCCAGTTCACCCTCCACCCCATGGTAAATCAGAAAAGTTTTTCTGCCTAAATTGGCTGCTTTCTCAGTTTTCTCTCCAAGAGAAAGGGGTTTCCTTAGTTGTCATTTAATATCTGTAATGTGTACAAGCCAAACCACCAGACATCAAGGTGGAACCACACAGTTTGGTCCTAACTATGAAATGCCTGCAGTGGCTACTCTTTTATATAGAGTGCATTGCCTACAATGGCTCCTTTAAAGTGAAGTGCTTTAGCCAATTTAGGAAAAAAGATATTTTTAATTTTCAGATTTACCAGAGGGGTATGTGCACTGGACCCTGTTTGTTGAAAAAGTGCCACAGAACCAGCAGCACCCCTCATCAAAAATGCAATTTGAACATTATGAATAAAGTGTGTTATTTTTGGATTTTGTTTAGAGTTTAGGAGTTATGTAGTACTTCTTTTAACATGCCACCTTTGATCACCTTTGACTTACCTAGGTAGAAGCACTTTACTTTAAAGTAGCTAATTTAGGCAATGCACTCTGTATTAGTAACCACTGCAGGACTAGTTAGGACCAAACTGTGGGTTCCACCTTGGTGGCTGGTGGTTTGTCTAGTTCACATTATAGCTGTAAAATAACTAAAAGAACCCCTTTTCCATTGAGATAAAAGTAAGAAATTAACCAATTTAGGCAGAAAGAAATTTTAACTTTTCAGATTTACCATGGAGGTGTGTGCACTGGACTCGGTTTCATAAACTGAATACAAATCTGATATCCCTGAGTTCATCCTCTGTGGTGGAAACGTGCATATAATCCTGTATGTCCTACAGCTGTGCTTCTCTGACCTGTGACAGGCTCTCGGGCACGGATGTCTGACATCTCCTGTGATGCTTTTGAGTAACCCTGTGGAATTGTATGCTAGTGTTGCAAGCATCCTTATATACATATCCAGGGCATGGCGCTGTCTGATCCTCATTGACAGGCATGGCCCAGGAGTGTGTGCAGATAGTCAGTGGTCTGATGGTTGAACCAGAACCACCCAACGCACTGTAGTTCTGTTCGGTTACCAGGATCCAGTTTTGGCCTGTACACAGGTCAATGCCTTTTCTGGCCTCTCTTCTCCTCAGACTCCAGCTTCAGCTCCAGCTCCATCTCTGCTAAGAGTCTTGAGGAACCTGGGATGCATGCCAGCCATGGTTGTCACTGATAGCAGTTGTGCATCACACTGGCATGTGTTTCAATGATGTGCACACAGCTGAGAGAGTGTACCCTGCATCTGCTTGCACCACTTGAGTCATAGCATGATTCCCTTTTAAGACATTTAGAGAGTTGACCCTGGCTAATGACTACTCCACGTGTGGAGCCATGGTCAATGGTTGTGTCCCTGAGCTGGGTGATTCATGCACACTCACGTCTCACCCATCATTCACCCATGGGAAGGACAAACACCACTATGCCAAAGCTCAAAGCCAGTCTTTATGAGGCCCACTTCCCCGATACCCTCACCAGGTGGAGATGGATACCAGACTACAGCAGGATCTTTTGTATGGTGGTGAGTCCCACTGGGTAAGAACACAGTACACTACTACATATATGTATACTACTAATCTCCTGTGATTATGTAATGTGAACTGAACACCACCCTTATCCTGTCATTGCATAGTCTATCTGCTCCTTGGGGACCCGATATTTGGGAGGGAGAGCAACATCAGGAGCTGAAGGAGGTGGCAGTGGATACTGGATACAATATGTCCTACAACAGGATAAGGATGACCAGCCAGGACCTGACTACTGATGCATCATGTTGGCCGGGCCAGGGGGATCAACAAGAGCTGGAGCAACCAGAGGCATGCTGATATGCTGACTGCCCAGTGAGCTATGCGAGCCAGCACAACGTGTGGCATGGCCTGGGTAATGGGACAAATACCCATGGGCCCTCTTACTCCCAGTGGACTGTCAGTCTACTAAACTTTATTATTTTATGCTGCTGTGTATTAATGTTGGTGGTTCCTTTTTGGTGTGCTGTGTGGCTGTCCCTCTTGGAAAAGGGATGGCCCTGGTGTATGTACGTGTACTTGGGTGGGCACAGGGCTTCCTCTTGCTGGTATCCCAGCTTGTAGGAGTATAGGCAGGCTTACTCACTGTACAAATTTGGTTACTGTTTTTCTACGTATCCATGCCAGTTTACAGTATATTTTTGTCTGAACATTTGCATTCTACTAGATACATAGATCTATATATCTAATAGAATGCAAATGTTCAGACAAAAACATACTGTACACTGGCATGGATATGTAGAAAAACAGTAGTGTGTGGTTGAATATGTCACTGTTGTATCTGATTGTGGCCACTGAATCGTGTGCGTCTGGGTGACTATGCCACTGCTATATCTGACTGTGGCCTCTGAGTAGTTTTTCTGTTTACAGTTTGGTTATCTAGGGCGTGGATTAACGTAAAGGACATGTTCATAGATTAAATACATCTTCTAGCAGAATGCACCAGTCTGTTCACAATTACACAGGCCTAAACATAACAAGGTAAGGGGATTGGGGCTATGATTAGACAGTGTGTGTACAGCACTGTGATTTCTGCCTATGCTCCAGCTTTTATGTGCTAACATGTTTGCTGACACCTGGTCATTCCGTACTGTGCTGTACTGTGTGACTGTCTGCTGTTTCTATTGTGTGCAATAGGTTCAGGATATAATAGTGGTGACCAAAGGTTGTGCCATCACTGTTGCAGGCCCTAGGGTGGTGCAGTTTCGGGGCCCATGACCCCCACATGAAGACTGACTGACTGCTGCTGTGGGGTGGTGTCCGCATGCATGAGTTGTGTGCATGACCTTCAACACTTACTGATAGCGCTCCTCGCAGACTGTGTGCGGCTGTCTGTGCAGAGCATGTCCTCATGGTGCAAACTGTGTACTGTGGATATGCATCCCTCTGAGCTCTGCTGATTTCCCATGCAATATTCCAGATGTAGACTGGAGCCTCCTAGCAGCAGTATCAACCAAGAGCAGGTTTATCCTAGACTTCCTACAGGGAGCCTTCCTTAAACAACTGGTCATGGAACCCACATGGCTGATGGCAGTACTGGACCTGGTACTCACAGATGGGGACAGTGTAACAGGGATCACAGTAGGGGAACACCTGGAGAACAGTGACCACTGGTCAGTGTGGTTTGACATAACTAAAGGGGCAGAACCCAGCCACACAAAAACACGAATCCTAGACTTTAGGAGGGCAGACTCTGGAAAAATGGGAACTGCATAGAAGACGCACTAGCTGGAATAGGGAGGAAATTAGAGGTGGAGGAACAGTGGGCAGTATTCAAATCAGGGATAATAAGAGCAACACAGTTATGTATAAAACAGGTTAGCAAGGGGAAAGGGAAGAGGAGACCAGTATGGTATTCTAAGGAGGTAGTTGAGAAAGTGAAAGCCGAAAAACATCGCCTTCAAACAGTACAAAAAGACACAGGCAGAAGGGGACAGGGAGAGGTACCAGAAGAAACAAAGGGAGGCAAGGAGGGTAGTAAGGGAAACCAAAGCACAAACGGAGGAACACATCATAAAATCAGTGGTTAGAGGGGACAAAACCTTTTACAGGCATGTCAGTGAAAAAAAGGAAGGCAAAGGGAGGGATAGTGAGGCTGAAAGGGGCGGATGGGAGTAGATTGGAGGATGACAGCTGCAAAGCAGACATACTGAACATATAATTTTGCTCATTGTTTATGGGGGGGGGCAAGTAATTGGCCAGAAGGGAGTAGAAAGGGAAGGAAGAGCACTGAAATTGTACAGGTCTTTTTCCACGGGAAAGGGTCCTAAAGGAACTGGAAGAAATAAGAATCGATAAAGCTATGGGGCCAGATAGGGTGGCACCCCAGGATGCTAAGGGAGCCAAGAGGGGTGGTGGCTGATTCTCTGGCAACCCTGTTCAGCCAGACACTGGAAACAGGAGAAGTACCCAAAGACTGGAGGGCAACTGATGTAGTCCCGTATAAAAAAGCAGGAACAGAGAGGAAGCAGGAAACTAAAGACCAGTCAGCCTGACCTCAGTAGTGAGGGAAGATCATGGAAACACTACTGAAGGAAAGAATAATGTAACACCTGGTTACCAACAGTCTACAGGACCCAAGGCAACATAGTTTTACTGGTGGAAGGTTATGCCAGACTAACCTCACTGAATTCTTTGACTGGGTGGCAAGGGAGGTGAATGGGGGGCAGTAGATGTGGCCTACCTGGACTTCAGCAAGGCCTCTGACACTGTACCATGTAGAAAGCTGTTCAACAAGCTGGGAAACATGGGAGTGGGTAGGATGGTGGTGCAGTGGGTGGGGAACTGGCTGGATAGCAGGACACAGAGGGTTGTGGTAAATGGCTGTCACTCTACAGATGGAAAGATAACCAGTGGAGTGCCACAGGAATAATTTCTGGGTCCAGTCCTCTTCAACATCTTTATCAGTGACATTACAGATGACCTAGAGGGGAGAATTTGCCTGTTCACTGATGACACAAAGTTCTGCAACAAGGTGGACACTCTGGAGGGTGTGGATAGAATGAGGAGAGATCTGCAGAAGTTTGAAGACTGGTCAAGGGCGTGGCAGTTGAGCTTTAACGCAAACAAAATGCAAAATTATGCACATGGGGTACAAGAACCCAGGAACAGCATATCAGCTGGGGGGGGGTGCAGATAGTGAATGTGACAAGGTGGCAGGAAAAGCAAACAGGATGCTGGGATGCATAGGCAGGGGTATCACCAGCAGAAAAAGGGAGGTCAATAGTTCCATTATACAAAACATTGGTGACGCCACACCTCGAGTACAGTTTCTAGTTCTGGAGGCCTTGCCTACAAAAGAACATTGACAGGGTGGAGGCAGTTCAGAGGAGGGCAACCAAGATGGTGCAAGGATCACACCAAAAAACCTATGAGGACAGGTTGAGGAACTTAAATATGTACTCCCTGGAAGAAAGGAGGGAGAGGGGGGATATGATTGAGACACACAAGTACCTCATGGGGAGGAACAAGGTGCAGCAAGACAGTTTTTCATAGAAAAAGATGCTCCAGGACTAGGGGACATGGGATGAAACTAGAGGGAGCGAGGTTCTGGGGAATGTGAGGAAGTACTTCTTCACAGAGAAGGTGGTGGACCAATGGAATGTCCTGCCATAGGAGGCGGTGGAGGCAGAAATGATTGCAGGATTTAAGAATGAATGGGATAGGCATAAGGGGATTCTAGTAGTCATGGGAAGGGGACAACCTAGTTGTAGGGAAGCTTGAAGAAGCACAGTACGTGCGCAAATGGGTAGACTATTTGGGCCATAGGCCCTTATCTGCCATCAGCATCTGTGTATGTAGCCGACCTGGTGGTGCTGAGGGTTGAGGCACTGGATGCCACAACTTGCGCCATGCTGGTGACCCGAGTTCGGGAGCAGACTAGGGCACCAGGGATTGGCAGGGGAAGGAGATGATTGGGCATCTTAAGGACTGCTCTCCTCTCCTGGAGAGGGTTGTTGGGGGCTCCACACTCAGTAGCGGCTCCCGGTGGGGACCGGGAGTGCTACAAGGAGCAGGACTACAGATGAGGCAAGGCAGCAGTGGACATCAGTGGGAAGGGGCGGATGCATCCTCTGAGCACAGACATCATTGCATGTCCACGGCTTGAGAGGACATAATCAAGGAGGAAAACCCTGGCCACTGGGGAGGTGGTGGCAGGGTTCAAGGGACCAAGGCCATACGCCCGTACTAGCCATGATTTGACTCTCCATGGTCCCCACCTCTTCCTGTAAGGTGCTGGCAAAAGAGGTGAGACCCTGCACCTGATTCCTCAGTCAGGGAGGGGTTCAGGTGGATAGTAGAGGCAAGGTTGAGTGGGTCCCCGCCAGAGAGATGCCCCGGTGGTCGGTGCCCAGGAGCGAAAATGAATTCACAAAAAAAAAAAAAATCTGTGCATCTATGTTTCTATACCTCTGTTGTTTACACAGTCGCATAGCCCTTCTAGGCCTTTTGTGGAACTGACCAATGGCCTTTTTCCAGCCCAGGTATCCTCTTATACTTTCATCTCCCCAGAATCCATACTTACAGTAATAGCACACCCTCATATCTTGCAAATGTTATTTATTTCCTTGTCAACAGTCAGTGCTTTTCATGTAGCTGTTGGCGGTATATGTGTTTGCTTTAAGTTGTTTTCACTATTCACACCAGCCCCTGTAACTAGCCTGGGGGGGGGGTCTCCATTTTCTGGTTGTTGAAATCTCCTTGTCCCTGAGAGCTGGATAAGCATCTGAGAACATGGTGGATCAGCACCCGTTTATACCATGTATCTGTATGCTGAAAGTACACATAAAGTGGAAAAAAACCCTCTCTAGAAACACACAGACTGAATTCAGTTTAAAGGAAAAATGTTGCATTACATGTAAAACAGTGGGTAAAGCTAATTGAAGATAAATGTGATATTTCACACCATGCTGCAGTTTTTTTTTTGTTGTTTTCCAAGTAAGCAAGCAGGCATACTGTGGAGTCTAAAGGGTGCTGACACATCATGTTCTCATATGCTGATGCAGCTCTCGGGGACATGTAGATTTCAGCTACTGAAAAATGGAGACTCCCAGGCTACATAAAGGAGTTTTAATGAAAACAAGTGTCCTTGGGAAAAGGTCTGTATCAATGATGTGACCCTGAGGTGCAAAATCCATTCAATAAAGTACTGTCTGTGGTTGCTCTTTAATCTTGAATAATACACATTTCTTCAGAGAAGTATTTATTTCAAAAAACATTTATTTACTTTCCCTGATGTTTCGCTCTGTCACAAGGAGCTTTTTCAAAGGGCTTTTTGCTTATCTGTAATTTAATTCAAAAAATATTTTTTAGTTCGTTTTACGTAGTAGACTTAAATTATTCATTTAAAGTTTGTTTTTTTTTGGACAAAAATTAAAGTATTGTTTACTGGTATCTGTTCTGCCCTTTAAACTAGAGACTGATAAAAAAAAAAGATATCAAATGTACTTATGACTCATAAGCATATTTTATATATTTTTCATCATAAGTTATGAGTATTGCCACCATATTATCCATAATCTTAACCACATTTCAAACAACTTGAAGTCTTGCTGTATTCTGACAAGTCCCTGGGCAGTTAGCCCGAGCCTTTAAACTGCCCCGGAGAACAAAGGGTTAATCTTTCTATGCAGAGCATAGAATGCTGAGCTCACGCTCGGTTGATGTCTCTGTCTGTTTCCCTTTGAAAGCTAACCATCAGATTCTTTACTTCGCATCACTGAACAGTCGCTCCGGAGATTTCTCCTGCAGCTCGGTTCGAAAGTCAGTTGAAGTGTCGTTTTTTTTCGTCGGTTTCTAACCGAAAAAGTTTCCCACATAGTCGGTTCGGTCTCTGTCTGTGGTAACGTGAGTACTAGATAGGTTTTGTACTGTGTTTTCTGTGTGGAACTTGTAAAAAGTGTGGATCGGTTCAGCTGAATCGATCATTTTTGCTTAATTCTTGTGTTAACTTTAGTGTGTGCTTACTGGTCCTTATCAGTTCTAAAAAAAAAAAAAAAAAACTGTTTTGAAATGTTTTTTTCCAAGACCCGTGACACGGTTAGGAACTGATAAGGGAGTCTATCCTGGCGGTTGCCAAAAAAAGGGTACGTTTGGTTAGGTTGGCCATGTCTGAGAAACCCAAGAAAAAAAATGGGCCCACTGGGTTTCAACACTGCAGTGAGTGTGGGGAGGTCTTTGCTAAGGCCGATAGCCACACCACCTGTGTTTATTGTCTGGAGTTTGAACACCTCGATTCAGACTACCAAATTTGCAAACATTTTCCCAAATCTACCCTTGAAAAGAGATTAGCTAGACTGAGGGAAAAGGAGGCCGAGAAGTCCGCTGACCTGGATGGCCAGCCCAGTTAGGTTCCGACCGAACCAGAAGGAGTGCCCTCTGACCAGGGCGATACTTTTTTGGGCAAAAGGAGAGCCAATCCCGTGGGGTTGGTTCTTACTAAAAGCGCAAAGAAAAATCGTCCGGTTCGGATCCAGAAGTCCATGTTCCGACCACCAAAGAAATAGCCAGAGCGATTCGGATTGTGGAATCGCTTCGCCTGGTTCCGACCGATCCGGCACCTTTTGGCAGGGTCTCGGTTTGGTCGGTTCCCCTGGTTCACGACTATACTCTGGAAGAATTTTATGAATCGGAGTTTGAAGATGGTGATGGTGAAAGTCTAGATGTGCCTGTGGAATTGGACATCTCCCCAGACAGACCTTCAGGTGTATCCCCTCCTAGGCTTTCTGAGTCCCCTTCCCACTTTATATTCTTCAGAAAGGTGGCCGAGACCCTTCAGCTTCCTATGGAGGAGGCAATGGAGGATCAGGAGGAGCCTGATTTTCTAGAAATGATGGATATCCCAGAGTCCAAGAGACTGTCTGTTCCCCTCCACAAATCTTTTGGGAAACAGACACAAAAAATTCTGAAGTCTCCCAATTCTATACCTCCTGTGGACAGAAGAATGGACAAGAGGTATACACACTCAGGCTCAGAAACGGAGTTCTTATATCAGCAATGCAGCCATGTTGGGGTTGTGCAAGCTGCTGCCTGTGATAAGGCAAGCATTCCTTTGGCTTCACACCCCCCAGACAAAGACTCTAGGAAGATTGATGCCATGGCAAAAAAGCTGTACATGGCATCTGCCTTGGGAGTCAGACAGGCGAATTATATGGCCTATACAGCTAGGTACCAGAAGTCCAGGTGGGACACTGGCACTGGCTAAACAGGCCACCCCCCAGCTAGCCAAGGAGCTGGAGGCAGTGGCTGCAGATGGGACTGAGGCATCTAAAGTTCAGTTTCATGCTGCTGTGGACTCTAATGATGTCATCAAGAGTCATGGCTACATCTGTGGCTCTTCAGAGAATGGCTTGGCTCAGATGTACTAGCCTCTCGCAGGATACCCAGGCTAAGGCCATGGATTTTCCTGTAGTGGGTGATTCTCTGTTTGGGGAGCAGACAGAGAATTACATGAAGAAAATGGATGAGTACAGGACCACCTACAGGAGTGCTCAGGCCAAGGAGAGGCAGGAAACTCCTCAAAGGCAGCAGTCTAGGGGCAGGGACAGGCCTTTTCATAGGTCTTTTTACCAAGCACAGGCCTCCTCTTCCGTTTCACAGAGTGGATTCTTCAGAGGGAGAGGCAGAAGGGGAATGAGCAGGGCTGCATCCACTCCTCAGCCTAAGGCCCCTGCCAAGCAGACACCCTGACGGCCTGCCCAGGTCGACTCTTCTATTCCAGTAGGGGGCAGGCTGGCTTATTTTGTCCAGGTCTGGATGTCTATTACATCAGACAAGTGGGTCCTGGAAGTAGTAAGCTAGGGACTGGTTCTCAGCTTCAGAAAATTTCCAAAGATGAGAGCCAGATCTTTTTCACCTGCAAATCTCTCGGAAACCCTTGCCCTAGAGGCAGAGGGTTCATCTCTTCTGGCCTTAAGAGCCATAGAGACAGTACCTACCCTACACTGGTAAAAGGGCTATACTCCAGGTACTTCCTGACCCCAAAAAAGACAGGGGAGTGGTGACCCATCCTAGACCTAAGATATCTAAACAAACATCTTTTAAAACCAAAGTTCAAGATGGTAACTCTGGGAATAATCCTTCTCTCTCTAAGGCCAGGGGACTGGCTAGCCTCCCTGGACCTCAAAGATGCCTACTTTCACATTCCCATCAGGTGCTCCCACAGAAAGTACCTCAGGTTCAAGTTGCCCTCAGCCCACTATCAGTTCAGAGCAGTACCCTTTGGCCTAACCTCAGCCCCAAGGGTTTTCACAAAGTGCCTGGCAGTAGTAGTTACCTTTCTAAGAAGACAAAAGATCTCCAGTTTTCCATATCTGGACGATTGGCTAATAGTGGGCTAGTCTCCAGACCAAGTCAAGTCTCTCCTGCAAGTGACCCAGCAAGTGCTCACTTCTCTAGGATTTCTTCTCAACCTTCCCAAGTCAGTTCTCGAACCAGTCCAGCTTCCTACCTTTATAGGGGCAGAACTGGACACAGTCAGAGCAAGAGCCTTTCTTCCCAAGGAAAAAGGCAAGGGTTCTTATAGAATTAGCCTCTTCCTTCAGCCTTTGGGTATCTCGACCAGCAAGGCATTTCCTCCAGCTCTTGGGCCACATGGCAGCTTCAACAGCAGTGGTCCAAGGGGCAAGATTCCAGATAAGGGATATTCAGTTCCATCTGAGAGCTTTTTGGTCTCAGAGGAAGGATTCCCTTACCCAATTGATCCCAGTGACTCTGACCTTGATCCAAGCCCTTCACTGGTGGCAGGATCAGGACAGTTTAAGACAAGGGGTCCCTTTTGCCACTCAGCTTTATTCAGTGGTTCTTACCATGGACGCGTCTCTTCTGGGCTGGGAGCCCATCTGGGGGCCCTCACTGCCCAGGGACTGTGGTCCCCCCAGGAATCCCTTCTCCATATCAATCTCCTAGAACTCAGGGCAATTTTTCTGGCCCTGAATGCTTTCTCTCAGTCAGTGCGGAACAAGGTGGTTCAGGTCAGAACAGACACCACCACCACCACCACCACCATGTGGTACATCAACAAGAAGGGAGGCACTTGGTCCATGGCCTTGTGCACGGAAGCCATGAAATTGTGGTCCCTGGCTTATTCCCTGCAAACCTCTCTGGTAGCAGTTCACCTTCCAGGGAAGGACAATGTGCTAGCAGATGCACTGAGCAGGATCTCTCAGGGCCATCACGAATGGTCCCTGGACCCTCAGGTGTTGAAAGTGATTTTTTCAAGGTGGGGCACTCCAGAAATAGATCTCTTTGCAGCCCCAGACAATCACCAACTTCCTCTCTTTTGCTGCAGACCCCCAGTCTTGGGCTCAGTCCTCCTGGATGCTCTGATTCTGAATTTTGAAGGGAAATTTCTGTATGCCTTCCCTCCCTTCCCATCCTGTTCAAGGTTTTAATCAAAATAAGGTCTCAACCTTGCAAAGTGATTCTGATTGCTCCAGATTGGGCCAGACAGCCTTGGCACCCCCTGTTGTTGTCCCTAGCAGTCCACCTTCCCCTGTCTCTTCCCAAGAATTACAACCTGTTAACATCTTCTCAGGGGAGGATTTGGTACCCCAGTCTTCAGTCTCTCAATCTCAAGGCATGGCTGTTGAAGAGTTAGAATTTGCAGATCTGCATCTTTCTCAGGGGGTTCTGGATATTCTCAAAGCATCTCGAAAGCTCTCCACCAGAAAGACTTATAACTCCAAATGGAAGAGATTCAGCATTTGGTGTTCTAAGAAGCACATTTCCGCAGATGTTGCTGAATTGCCTACGGTTCTGGATTATATGGTCCATCTTAATGGCCTAGGCCTCTGACCAGCTACTCTCGAAGGTACACTTGCCAGCTGTTTCTGTGTTTCTGTCTGTGAGGAAGTCTTCCTCACTATCTTCTCATCCTGTGTTCTGTAAATTTTTTAAAGAATTGCTTCGCACAATCCTCCTTTTAGAGATCCTGCCCCTGCCTGGGATTTGAATGTTTGCATTGCTCAACTTATGCAACCTCCTTTTGAGCCTATATCCTCAGCAGAACTTAAGTACTTGACTTGGAAAACTGTGTTCTTGGTAGTCATTACCTCTGCCAGGCGTATCAGTGAATTGCAAGCCCTGTCAGTGGAACCTGATTTTATCTCCTTTCACAGGGATGAAGTGGTCCTTAGAACCAATAGAAGGTTCTTGCCCAAAGTGGTTTCAGACTTCCATTTAAACCAGTCTGTCTCTTCCTGTTTTCTTCACTGATCATTCTTCCTCAGGAGAGAGGAGGCTACACAGTTTAGATGTTAAAAGAGCCCTTAGTTACTACATAGAGCGTACCAAGGGTCACAGGTTTGACTCCCTCCAGTTGTTCCTCACTTATGGAGAAGTGGGAAAGGGCAAACCTGCCACCAAGAGAACTGTTGCCAGATGGATTGTGTCTTGTATACAATTCTGCTATGAAAGACTGGGAAAGATTCCACCCTTAGGCCTGAGGGCTCACTCTACAAGAGGTACAGCTGCTTCCCTGGCTGCTGCCAGGGATATCCCTCTCTTAGACATTTGTCAAGCAGCCACCTGGAAAACAGTCCATACCTTTACCAAGCATTACTCTCTGGATATCCAGGCTAGGAGTGATGCTCGGTTTGGAACAGCAGTACTTCAATACTTATTCCCAAAGTAGGTTCTGTCCCTCCTCCATGGAGGTACTGCTTGGTAGTCTGCACTTGCCAGAATACAGCAAGACTTCAAGTTGTTTAAAGAAAAAATTACTCACTTTAGTAATTATGTTTCTTCTATTGGAGTCTTGCTGTATTCTGACCTCCCTCCCTGCCTCCCCTCTCAGAACCTGGTTTTGGGAAGTGGGTGGGCAGGTGCAGTGTTGCACCTCAGGGGTGCCCCTTTTACACCCTCTTCTTTTGTTTGGGTGTTTATTGTTTTATATTCCTGTTTGGCTTGGGTTTTGAGTTTTGGGTTTCCTGACTTGAGTCTTCTTTTGATAATACAAAACTTTTTGTTGCCAGTTGGCTATTAACAATTTTTTATAATTTCCACGTAGAATAGCTACTAGAATGTTGCTCGTAAGAATCTGATAGTTAACTTTTGAAGGGAAACAGACAGAGACATCAACCAAGCTCGAGCTCAGCATTCTGTGTTCTGCATAGAAAGATTAACCCTTTGTTCTCCGGGGCAGTTTAAAGACTGGGGCTAACTGCCCAGGGACTTGTCAGAATACAGCAAGACTCCAATAGAAGAAACATAATTACTAAGGTGAGTAATTTTTTTCTTCTTTTGCTTTCCCCAGGTATACAAGGCATTCCACTAGAGTTACCTAGTGACTGTGGATGTATCATACCTCAAATATCTCTATACCACATGCCCAGGGGTTGGAAACTATGGGCAGACTGCTAGATTTAAGAGAACAATAAGCTAGACCGAAAACAATAGTGCTACATGAATTAGCAGAAATAATTTTAAATAAATTTGAATTGGATGGGAAATACTATCTTCAGGTACAAGGCACAGCCATGGGCGGCATAATGGCTCCGGCCTATGCATATGTTCCAATTTGAAGAACAAAACGTACTAAATCAAGCTAGGAATCCTTTCTTTGAACATATTATATTGTGGGTTCGCTGTATAGATGATATATTTTTTTCATGTGGACAGGAACTGCTGATGAATTGCAGAACTTTCATCAATACTTGAATGGAAGAAACAGTAAGTTTGTTATGCAGTTCAGTAAGGAGAGAATACCATATTTGGACTTGATGATTAACAACAATTGGCCTCTGGAAACGAGCCTGTTTAGAAAAGAAATGGCTAGAAACACCCTACTACATGGCTGGAGCTACCACAAACATAAACTAAAAAAAAAAGCGTCCCCCACTCACGACTTGTTAGGGTGACACGTAATTGCAGTATTGAGGAAGAATTTAAGAAAAACAAAGCTGAAATGCTAGAGAGGTTCAGGAAGAGAGGCTATAATAAAAAAAAAAAACACAGGCAGGCTGATCTCAAAACAAAAACGCAAAAACAACCAGACCTCCTTAAACAGAGAGAACCGAGTGCTCCATTGAATAAACTTGTGTTTGCCACTAAATATAATGATACATTTCAGGAAATCAGACAGATAAACATTGGAACCTGGTCAGTGTGCATACTCCTAATGTCTCGAGACTCCAACAAAGACCTATAATAGCAGCAAAACAAATTCCTACACTTAAGGACAAACTAGTTAAGTCACAATTTCAATTACTACCTAAAAAAAGGAGCTTGCCTTCTGTTAGGACCCCTACAACCAGGAATGTCTCCATGTGGAAAATGCTTAGTTTGTGGACACACAAACAAAAAGACTCAATTTCAGCACCCACATGCAGGTAACAAGTTTGACATTTAAGCAAAATATTAACTGTTTAATTCAGTGGCTCATTTATGTACTACAGTATCCATGTGACATGCTCTGTGTAACAATATGTAGTAAGCCAATGATCCTAATAGATTCACAGCATTCTGTTTTATCAAACACACACACTGCTAGTCAGATATAAGTTGGCTGGCTTTTGTTACAATGTTGTGCTAAGCCTCAGTACCACATCAAGGTAGCCAGTCTTACAGAAGGCCATTTACAGTACACCAGTACTCATGCATACATACATACTCGATCGGGTCACTCATACTGTAATGACCTCTAACTTTAGCACCCACACATCTTCCAAAGATCATTCACAGAGTCACACTAAAGCTCCTGAGGAGGAGGCAAACAGTTCTTCAGGTACATCAGGCTCTGTTTGTGTTTGTTGCCCTGGCTTGAGGCTTATGTTGCCCCTGGTTTTTCCAAAATTTTCTGTACTCCGAAAAGCACACTAAATATGCCTGCCAACACCCATGTACCTGAGCCCTTAAAATTAGAACTCAGGAGCTTAAGGGTGACATATGCAGGCAAGACAAGGCTTCACAAGTTGCTATACATTTTAGAAATGCACAACATACTGCAGCGTCCCTAAGATTCTGGGGTATAGAGGCAGTCTACCCTCTTCAATGGGGTGGGGTGGGGACTACCAGAAAAAGCTAGACTGAGCAGAGATGAAGTGGATTTTTAACTTAAAAGCATTGGACAAAAATATAGGGATGAATACTGAAACCAGTTGGCAGGCCTGGTGAATCAGGTAGGGGGTATGGCAGGTCTTGTGTAGAAGACAAATCCACTCTTTCCCCTTTCTTCAAAAAATAAGTTACACCTCACAAGGTAAAATATAGTACCTGTACAGTGACATACCAGTCATGAATATGAAATATCTACAACTGATTAAAGGTGAAATAAAGAAAAAATTCAAATAGAAACATATAGAATCAGACTCTGTTAGGATATTAAGTGATGGAAATCATTGGGTAATCAACAATTAATGCACCAATAGTTTACAGATAACACAGAACAGTAAAAGGGTTCCCTCAAGAAAATTTTTTTTTTTTTTACAAAAATATTGAAGGTAATATTAATGGCTGGATATGTTAACAAAAACTGGTAACTAGTAAGACATCTGAACAGTATACTAATAAGGTAGCTGAAATGATTAAAACAACCACCACCTCGGCTTTCCCCCAGGTCCCCCCCGCCGCTGTATGTGCTTTTGACAGCATGTAGTAAGCATTCTCACCATCCATCATCCCATGGGCAGGAACTACAGCCGTATAAAGACAGATTTTTATGGTTACAGTACCGTATATAGTAGAAAAATATCAGCTGCCAGAAGGTCTTTATGAGCCCACTTGCCCTGTAGTACAGCTTTGGTTTAGCCTTATCTGTTTTTGGTTTTCAGTTGTTTAGCAACTGAACTCACCCATTACCTAGGGTGAGAGTTCTGGTGGTCATGTTACTGCAGGTGCTGGACAAGTGGGCTCAAGAGGGAAGAGTGGACAAGCTACGCAACACAGCAGTTTGAACACGTCATTATTCTCTGTAAGAAAGATGCTAACACCAAGAAAGGTACTCAAACTAGTATACCTGTGGAAGGCACAAGAAAAATGTTTAAGATTATGGATAATATGGTGGCAATACTTATCACATTTGCTATATATATATATATATTTTTTTATCATTGTCTCTAGTTTAAAGGACAGAACAGATACCAGCAAACAATGTTGGCTACAGAAAGAAAGCTGAATAAGGCAATTGTATACTGCAAGGTGTGCTGGCATTAACCAATACATGGGGTTAGTCAGGCTCTATATGAGCATAGGTAAATATTTTGGATTCTTTTGATGGTGGAATTAAATATAATATCTGATACTAGAAACATCCTAAAAAAAACTTTAAATGAATAATTTAAATCTAATATGTAAAATGAACTAAAAAATGTTTTTTTGAATTAAATTACAGATAAGCAAAAAGCCCTTCGAGAAAGCTCCTAGTGAGGGAGCGAAACATCATAGCAATTAAATAAATGGTTTTTGAAATAAACACTTCTCTGAAGAAATGTACATTATTCAAGATTAAAGAGTCACCCCAGATACTACTTTATTGAATAGTTACATGGGCTTGTGTGACCAGTGAAAACAAACTAAAGCAAACACATATATCCCCAACAGCTACGTGAAAAGAGTTGTCTGTTGGCAAGGAAACAGAATGTACAAGCTATGAGGGTGTACTACTCCTTTAAAGGTCCCACTCTGTTCTTAGCAGCAATGCTGAATTAAAGAGTAAGTAAATTAGTACACAGGACCCGATTACCTCTAAGGTACAGTGGTGAAGCAAGTCCAGATATAAAGCGGTACAATATACACAACAAAAAATTAGCATTGGCCAAAGCCAAAAAAAACAGAAACTGTAAAGGAGTAAGTTCTGCACTGAGCCACTTAAAATTTAACATGATTTTATTGTGGGAGAAATGCTGGAATCTTTCATGACAGGATTCATTCACTTTTATTAAACTGTGGCTTTATTCATGAAGGGGGAGAGAGACACACACAAGTCACTCAAAAGGTAATGTGTGAACCTGGCAGTAGTTTGGAAGGGAAAGGAGAAAGAGACAAGTACTTCAAATAGCAAAGCTGAAACTGAATGTTGGTAGCTTGGGTGGCGGGGGGGAGAGAGAGGGACAAGCCACTCAAACTGTTGATGCATTAGTTTATGGGGAGATGAGAGAGAGAGAGAGAGACTCAAGCTGCTCAAGCGACAGTGCTTCGGACCTTGTTGCCCTTCTCAGTGAAAAATAAAATATAAAAGGATTTGCTTATTTCCTATATAAACTCACGCATGCTCATATTGCTGTTCCACAAAATTATAGTAAAGATTTTTCTCATATCCTCTGCTCAGTTATTTTGTCACAACTTTATATAAATAATAGCAACTTTTATACTTGTATTTCCTTTAAAAAAGGCTTCTTGAACCCTGGATCCATACTGTTGATAATTATATTCACTACCATGTATAAGTTGCCCAACCATCTTTCTAAAACAGTGAAGGGTAGTCAAATACTTACAGTTCACAAGTAATGCAAAGTCTTTCTGCTCTTATTTCAGAGGGCTACTTCTACTAAGAGAAGAATGTTTTTATTTTGCTGCTATTTAGAATCCAGCACTAACCATTGAAGGCTTAGAATTTGTTTAACATCACGGCTTTCCTAATTTCATGGTTGTTGCTCCCCAGATGGGGGCCAGTGCTGCTGGTTGTGACACTTGGCCAGCTAGTTATGATTGTTCTATGAAATTTGTAATATAAAAATATAGTTGTGATTGTCTCTCATAAGATGGCCTGTGCTCTTGGGTGACCCCCCCCCCCACAAAACCAGGTTTCAGTGAAATGACATGATATATATTAAACCAGGAGATCTCTGTAATGTAATTAACTTCCTTGAGACATTACATTTTATGGCCTTTTTATGATCTGTTGCCTCTCTGAAATGGAAACGAAATGAGACTTTATTAGTCCGCCAGAGGATGAAAATCATAAACATTTATGATGTCTCAAGAGGAAGAACATTTAATATCAACTGGTTTAAAAAAATCTATAAAGCCCTTTGAAATGCCTTAGGAGAAGGAACTGGAAAATCAAAGACTTATAATTTGGAAAATGAGTTTTTGCTGATGTCACCTTATTTAAAATACCCCCTGATAGGACAGCATGTTTGTATTTTTTTATATTCTAAAAGGAGGTGCTGGATGACTCATTTAAGGGGTGTGGAGAGACACAGTTTAAACTAATACTGGTGTCTGAGCTGTTTGACATATCATTTTGGGACTCAGAGGCGCAACTCTCTGAGCATTTAGAGGTAATACGTTAGAAAAAGTCTAACTGTATTGTGGTAGGAGTTTGTCTATAGTTTTGTTTGTTTTCTTTTAAGTGATTGTATGCTTTTTGATATAGTGCTCTTTGTTTACATTTTACATATTTTTTATCCATTTTAGTAAATATATTATTTTGAAAGACTGCCTGAGTCTGCCAGTTCTTTTTTGCATGTGACATATAGCGGGTTAAGACTGACAAAAACTGTTCAAAAGCTTGTTGGTGTTACTAAACTGCGAAAAGGTAAGAATATACCCAAGGTCTTTTTTAGAGTTTTAAGGGTTCATTTTGGATACCTGGTTAGGTGCCCTTAGGCGAAAGATATATTGCATCCCCTGAATAGAATATTATCTGAACCTGTACATTTGGGTACGCTAGCATAAGATTCACAGTTTGAATCCCCCCAGAACTTGAGACTAAAGGTGATTTGGACTGGCAAGCAGACTGGAGGGTTACCCTGTCTGTTACCTGTTCACATTACTGCACTCAGAGGTTGGCACTGTGGGAGCAGAGGGTCTGACCTGCTGAGTGCATTTGTGACACTGGTTTCACTGGGAGGAACAGAAAACTGCTCAGTGGCACCAACAGTGACATGCAATGTCAGTATCATGGGATGGGGGCAAGAGACAGAAGGAACTGCACAGTGTAGGCCTACTAACCCTTTGGTTCCCCATATACCATCACCATAACATGTTGGGAAATGATTATAACACAGTTTGCTTATAATATAATTACTGCTTGGCTATTGTAAGAAATCCACAGTATAATCATGATCTAGGGTGCTATCTTGTGGCATTAGCAAATATAACTGTTTACTGATGTATATATATATACACACACACACACAGAATGCTATTGTTTTACCAAAGTGCCTAACTTCACAAGAAATGTATATCTAAGATTACTGTACACCAGCAGGAGATGCCCACCAAACTGACCAATGAGATAGTTATTAGCAATGTATGAATGTGTCATTACTACAGTAACCATCAGCCTTATCACCCATATATATAATATTGTGCAATTGTGTTTCACTCCAAGTTCCATCATTCTTCCCAGGTAGGCAGAGATCTTTCGGGCTCCTGGCTAGGTAAGCTGCAACAAATGGTTGTCTCTTGGGGACAGTAATAAACTTTATTACTAATACCTGCAACACCTGTTCCTGGGTCATCTTTTGCTATTTGATCAGAACACTGCAGGGACTAGGCCTCCCAACTTTCTGGCAATCATAGCAGGATCAAATTGGACAGAACCGAACCAGTAAAACAACAGATGTTCAGAAGAATGGGTTTGGGGTAAGCAGGGACTTGAACATCTGCCCACCCATTCTGCCATAAATCTGAACCATCTCCCAGGCCCTTCTGCAGTATGGATGGATTAGGATACCATCCCTTAGCAATAATGTTCTTGGGGGGGGGGGGGCTTCAGAATTCCAGAGACAAATCTAATTAGCTGAGTTCAAAGTGGATCAATACGCTTTGTGCCTGTGGTTAGTGCAAAACCAAATTGAAAAGATCTCAAAAATATGATCACTCTCTGTACAGAACTGATACTTGGTGTCTCAAATTTCCTGACTTCCCATGGAGGCTGGGGTGATTTTGTGCTGGAAGTGGTATCACAGGGCAACCCCATACAGCAAGTGTGCACACAGTATGTGGAGTCAAAGTCAACAGCTAAAATACATGATCAGAAAGGGTTAATGGTTGCTGCACTCTTCGCTGCCTTACAGGCAGTGGAAACAAGAGTAAAAGCAGTGGAATTGGAGGTTTCATCTCTGAAAAAGGAGTTGGGCACCTGGTCTTCTGAAATGTCTGAGCAACAGAAGCAACTGGAATCGCTCCGAAAGACTGTGATCTGCATTGTGCTGTGCAAGATACAGAGAGAGAGAATTATGTAGGTTGAAGGACGCGTATGGTAAGTTGCAGCAGGATAAGAGGCAAGTGTTACAGATGAATGATTTATTGACTGGTGCAAACTATACATTGAGAGAGGGAATGGAGAGTTGTATGAGGAAATGAGAAGGATGCATGGTGAGCTAGACAAAGAATTTAAAGAAAATTACGATATCACTGCCATGTACAGAGTGTTGCAGGAACATATTAGTAAGGGGCAGCACAGTCGCAGGAACAATTACATAGTATGCAGAGTTAAGATGGTGAAACTGCGCAAAGAGAGGTGTTGGCTGGTCATGTGAAGGTGATGGGCGGACCTTATCCCCCACCCATCGACCTGGCGTCATCCGGTGGTGATGAAGGTGATGACGATGTCATCTAAGATGTCGACTTCCATAGTGACAGAGGTGGACGGAGACGCCTACCACTGATTGCTGTTCTTAAGAAACAAGTCAAGCAGCAGATTGATCAAATGATCGATATTGCAATCTAGCAGGCAGGTATTGCCACAACGCGCTCTGATGAGCAGTCGGAGGCACTCAGGAAATGAGAAAAATGTTCCATGATGAGGGAGAGAAGCAATTTGTCCTTAAGAGCGTAGCCACTACAACGGCTGAGGCAGTTGTAAAAGGCATATGAGGAGCTGGTAGTTCCAGCCCTCTTGTAATTTCCAATCCACTGCAAGCCGCCAAGGCAATCCAAACCATTGCAGACAAAATAGGTCATATGACCACCAGTGATAATTTGAGATCTTACTTTGGAGGGTTCTTTCAGTAGGTCATCAATATAGGACTGGCGCCACCTGGCGTCTGGCGCATGGCAGACCTTTCTAGCAATACCCGACGTGGGCCGCCCACCCGTCACGTGACTGTATATAGTGGGCAGTCCCCACGCCTGCCCTCCAGTTCTTTCCCGCTGTCTCCTCATGTCAGTCACACTGCAGACTTCCCTATAGCGGTCGTCATGAAAGTGTCTTGCATTGTAATTTCCTTCACTAATTTTTCGTGTCAGTTATTGATGTCTTCTCCTAAGAAGAAGTGCTTGTCCTGTGGCACGTAGATCCCGCACAAAGATGGTCACCTCAAGTGTGTCCTCTGTTTAGGCCCGGACCATCCGGGTCTCCTCCTGCCTGGAGTGGCAGACCTTTAACTAGGCCACAAAAAAGAGACAGCAGGCTTTGGAGGCCCATCTGCTAAAAGCCAGCCTGGCTTCCCTTGAGAAGAAGATGGATCGGCTTAAACATTCTTCGTCTAAAAAGTCTTCTCCTTCTAAAAGGCATAAGGAGAAATCTAGGGAGCAGGAGCGCTCCGCAGACGACGCCAAGCCCTCGACGAGCAAGGCCCAGCCGCTGCCTAGAAAATCGGATGGTAAGTCTGGCAAATCTGCAGTGGATCAGTCAGCTGTCGGCTCCTCCGACGACCGCACCGGCCGATAAGTTGGCCCCCGCCTCCTCCGGGGACCGCGCGGCGGCCAGTAAGACAACTACACAGGTTGTGGGTACTCGCCCAGCTCCAGTCGATAAGTCGGCAGGGGGCTCCTCCCCCGCCCGACTCCACCCGCTGTCGGCCGTCCCTAATGACCGCATGGGTACGGTCCCCCATTTGGGCCTGATGGTGCCTCACCCGATGTCCGGTGGAACCAGAAGGAAAAAGACCATCTCCCTCTGCCTCCTTCCTTGCCCGTACCCTCCAGTTCACCAGCGGGTACCTCTGGCAACAACGGAGAGCCCCTTGACTCTGTCGATGCTTCAGGGTCTGCTCTGCTTTCCCCTCTGAGGGTCAAAGAGAAGGAGGCTCCTCTTCGGCCATTTGGCCTTACTGTAGAGGCCTCTCCACTGCCTTCCAGTGGGTTCCCCGGTGCCTCCTCCGATGCCAGTTATCCCGACAGTCCTGCAGCTGTAACCAGTTGTCCGACCTCTGCCTGTGGCCCCAACGCCGGATCAGGTCCCGCTGCCAGGGCCCCTACATCCGGCTCCGATGCTGGATCAGGTAGTGCCGGTTCTGATGTCGGCTGTCCCGACGCCAGACCCTCAACCGATTTATACAATGGCGCGTCCGATGTGGGTACCCCCGACACCAGATCAGATGGGGATTTATACCAAACCCCAGTCTGTCCTGCATTACCTGCAAGGGTATCCTAGGGGCCACCACCCGTGGGGCCCCACTCTGGACTGGAGTCATTTTGGGCAGTTCTACCCTGGATCCAATCCCTACTTGAACTTTCAGGGATTCCAGGGTTATTACCCTCCACCGATTACTCTTCCTCCTCCTTCCCCTCACTCTCTACCTACTCCACCACCCCCTCCTCTGGTTACCCCAGATTTCAAGGCCTTAATACAGTCTTGGTGGCAGGGGGCACGGTCGGAGTTGGTCTCGGACCTGGAGACTAGGCTCCCACAACCGCAGTCTCCCAGGTCTCCTTCCCCAAGCAGTTCTTCCACTACCACTGTCCATGTCTCGGAGAAGACTCAGCAGGACATTTCCCTTCCGGATACCAGACATCGTCCTGTCGAGGAGGCGGATGACAATAGTTCAGAGGGGGCAGACGATTCTCCAGAGGAGGTCCCGGAGGACTCCGAAGAGCCAAAAGGCAAGGTTTCCCCAAAGTCACCATCAGAGGACCCTGCCTTTTTGGACCTGTTGAGGTCCATTAAGGATTACTTTGAGAGTCTGAGGAACAGGACCCTATGAGACATAGGCTCACAGAGCATCTCGAACTAGAGTCTCTGTCTCCGGTCACCATTCCTCCCTGGATGGCACCTCATCACTACCATCTGACAGATGCCTCATTCCCTCCTGGCTGTCCCAAAACGGGCGGACAGGATTTACCGTGCGCCGAAGGATGCCCCGTTCTTGAAGGTGCATCCCAAGGCTGACTCTGTGGTCATCTCTGCAGCTCATGATCACTCCTCAACACCAAAGCACATGAGCACATCTCCTCCGGACAAAGAGTCGAGGCAAATGGACCAGTTCAGGAAAAAGATATACTTATCGGCCATGTGCGCCCTTCAGTCCCTCAGTTACGTGGCCCACATGTCCCATCAAAAGGCTACCTTGGCCAGGCTGGAAGCATGAGTCCAGTCCACAGACCCCTTGCCTTTGAAGGAGGAACTTGCCAAGGATCTCAGCCTCTCCAAAGTTTCATGTAGGCATGCCTTACGCACCACTTACGACTCCGTCGACCCGGTGGCTCGTACCTCTGCAACTGCCATTGCCCTCAGATGGCATTCCTGGCTTCTCCTTTCCGGACTTGCCAACAAAGTCCAGTCGGTGATTCAGGATGCCCCTTTCAGGGGCTTGGTTCTTTTTGGTGGGGACACCAAAGATATTATCACAGACCTACAGGACAAGGGCCTTGCACTTAGGTCTGTGAGGTCAGTGTACCAGTTGGGCTCCCAACAGCAGCAGCCCTTTCGGAAAAGGACCTGGAGGCAGAGAAAGAACATTCAGGTGCACCAAGGGAAGTGTTATGCCACAGGTACAGCCACTCCTCCTGCTTCCAAAAATCAGAGACGTTCAGGAGGGCCTCCCCCTGAATGTCCTGCCACTTCTTGACTCCCCGGCCCCACTGCCTCCTCAGTCTTGTGACAGTGAGCAGGTGGGGGGGGTTCACCTGCCATGTGCAGGAGTGGAGGGCGATCACCTCTGATGAATGGGTCCTGCAACTAGTGTCCATCAGACTCACCATAGAATTTCTGGAAATCCCTATTGGAAACTCTACCACAGAAATCCTCCTATTCTTGAGACCAGGCCCTCATAGTTCGCGAGGAGTCAAACTCGCTCTTGCTGAAACAAGCAATCAAGCTGGTCCCCTTCGGGCAAAGGGGAAAGGGATTTTACTCCCACTGTTTCCTGGTTCCAAAAAAGACTGGGGACTTCAGACCCATACTCGACCTAAGTCAGCTAAATCAGTTTGTCAAGTACAAAAAAATTTTGAATGCTGATGCTCCAGGGCCTCCTCCCTCTCCTCATGGAGAACCACTGGCTCTGCGCCCTTGATATGCAGGATGCCTACCTGCACATCCCCATCTTCCCCAGCCACCGCCGATTCCTGCACTTTCACTTCCAAGGGGAACACTTTCAGTTCCGAGTGCTCTCTTTTTGTCTGTCTTCGGCACCACGGGTCTTTACCAAGTGCCTGGCGGTGGTTGCGATGTTCCTGCACTGCTGGGGTATTGTGGTTTTCCCTTACCTGGACGATTGGTTGATTTCAGCCCTGCCCAGGGATTCTTTGTTGGAGGTTCTTACCTTTACCCTGGACCTGTTTTAGCAGACTAGGGATCACGGTCAGTGTTCCCAAGTCATCCCTTATCCCTGCCCAGAGATTTCAGTTCATTGGGGCAGTCCTGGATACGGTCCGATGCAGAGCCTTCCTGCCTCCAGACAGGGTGGAGACCCTTACCTGTCAGGCCTCCAAAGTGGCCTCCCACAGAATCATCCCAGCTCGGGAGGTCCTACGCCTTCTGGGCCTGATGATGGCCTCCATCACAACTGTACCCCTAGCAAGACTTCACATGAGGGTCACTCAGTGGTCATTGCGGGTGCAGTGGGATCAGCTCCTGGATGACCTGGACCATCTGGTTCTGGTCTCCTCTGCGGTTCAGAAAGAGTTGCAGTAGTGAATGGATTCTCACAATCTTTCTGTGGGACTTCCCTTTCCGAGCCCTGCACCACCAGCTACCCTCACCATGGATGTCTCGAATATGTGGTGGGAAGCTCATTTCAGGGAGCACCAAGCCCAGGGACTATGGTCCGGCTTGGAGACTTCTTTGCATATCATTGTTCTGAAGTTGAGGGCGGTCTTGTACACCTTACAGGCCTTTCAGACCCTACTTCCAAAGGGATCACTGCCAATCCAAACGGACAACATGTCGATAGTTTGTTATATCAACAAACAAGGAGGAACCTGGTCGTACCCCCTGTGCAGGGAGGTGATGCGGGTGTGGAACTGGGCAGTCCAGCACCATCTGGTTCTCATGGCCATGCACGTGCCGGGCATTTTAAATGTCCTGGCAGACAGTCTCAGCAGATCTCGGACCCTAGCTCATGAGTGGGAACTGCATCAGGAAGTGGCAGAATCCATCTTCCAATGTTGGGGGCGTCCAGAAATCGACCTCTTCGCCTCGAATCCAACACAAAGCTTCCCAGCTTTTGCGTGCTCGTTCCAGGGGATGGTGCTTTCTGGAGCGACGCATTGTCTCTGTCTTGGACAGGGAAATTTTTGTACGCATTCCCTCTGTTTCCCATTCTACAGAGGATCCTTCTCAAGCTTCAGGCGAAGTCGGCAAGGATGGTCCTTATCGCACCTCTCTGGCCAAGACAGATCTGGTTCCCGCTGCTGCAGCAGCTTTCCAGGGGACCACTGGTTCCATTTCCAGTGACTCACGACCTCCTGACCCAGGATCAAGGTCGACTGTTGCACCCAGGGCTCAGGACCCTGCATCTCCATGCGTGGCTCCCGCAGACATAGCGATCTCTCATTTTGGAATTTTCTCCAGGGTTGCTCAAGTCCTCTTTGAGGCTAGAAAGCCCTCTACCCATTCCACTTATGCCATGAAGTGGAAGCAGTTTTCCATTTGGGGACCACTAAGGGTTGGAACCCCTTCTCTTACTCGGCACCACAAGTCTTGGAATACCTCCTTCATTTATCAGACTCCGGTCTGTCCTACTCTTCTTTGAAGGTCCATATCTCTGTGTACCACGAGCTAGTAGATGGTAAACCAGTGACTCAGTTGGAGGTCTCAAAAACCTTTCTGAAAGGGATTCTCCACCTGAAGCCCCCCCATCTGTAGCCCAACTCCATCTTAGGACTTGAACTTCGTCCTGGAAAAGCTCACTCTTCCTCCTTTCGAGCCGGCTATGAGCTGTGATTTGCATTTCCTGTCTTGGAAGGGGCTTTTTCTTGTAGCTATCATGTTAGCCTGAAGGATTTCGGAGCTTCACGCTTTAGTCTGCAAGGAGCCCTATTTGATTTTCTATAGAGACCGTGCAGTCCTCAGAACACATCCGAAGTTTCTTCCCAAGGTGGTGTCAGAAGCCATGCTGAATCAATCAGTAGAAGCTTCTGATGTATTATCCGTCCCCCTCTAACAGAGATGAGGCACTCCTTCATACAATGGATGTCCATTGGATCCTCCAATGTTACACCCACTGGACCAAAGAGTTCCGCTCTTGCGACCAGTTCATTTCCTTTGCCCAGAGATCGAAGGGCAAACCAGTTTCTAAGCAGGGCCTGTCCAAATGGTTAGGCAACTGCATTAGATCCTGTTACCAGAAGTACGAAAAGCTTCTGCCAGGTTCTTTCAGAGGTCATTCTACTGGTGGCATGGTTGCCTCCACAGCCTTTCTGCAAAATGTTTCAGCTGCCGACATTTGTGCTGCCACTACTTGGAGTTCTGCCCATACCTTTACCAAGCATTACAGTCTGGACATTGCTTCTAGGTGGAGAGCTGGCTTTAGCCTAGCCATCCTGCAGGGCCTTGTGTTCTAGACTGGGTCCATTCTGGATTCCATTTTTTTCCGTTGGGGTTAGTTTTCCTCCACCTTAGTTTCTCTCGGTCTCTCCTTGGAGGGACTGCTTGGGACTCTGTCCTATATGTGATGACCTACTGAAGGAACCCTCTTGAAGTAAGATAGTACAGTTACGTAGGAACTTACCATAACAGTAGATCTTCGGGAGTGGTTCCTTTAGTAGGTGATATTTTCTCTCCCTCCTTCCCCTCATTTTCTGTTTTACAGGGACTCCAAATCTTGTTCGCTCCTGCTGTCAGGCCTCTTCCTGGCTCCAGTGGGAGAACTGGAAGGTGGGTATGGGAACCACCCACTATATACAGTCACTCTGACATCAGTCACATGACGTCAGATGGGCAGTCCTCCATCAGGTGTTGATAGAAAAGTCTGCCATGCAGTCCGATGCCAGGTGGCGCCAGTCCTATAAGTGATGACCTACTGAAGGAATCTGTCTCTAAGATCTACTGTTATGTAAGTTCCTACATAACTGTACTTTGTCATATGGAAAAGATTAGAAGTCACTGTGAAATGCTCAGTCGCCCTGAGGTGAAACTACCCAAAGCAGCTCGAACTGACACAGAAGCGAGTTTAGATGGCATAGCCATTGAGCTACTGGCTGCCCATAACCCCAATCTCATTGATGTAATGCTAGCCCAACCTGTGAAGCAATATGCCAAAGAAAGCCCAGGACAGTAAGATTATCGATTGTTGCTGACTCACAACACTGGCAAATGGCTGACACATGAGAGCAGCAGCCATGACTCAATTGAGTTCAAAAGTTTATTCCTGAAAAACATGCAGCCGGCCCTCAAAGACAAACCGAACTGGCAGTGTTTCCCAAAACCGATAAATTTGACAAAATCCTAGAAAGAACAGAAAGAGTTTTCCAACTCTACATGCAAGACCTGATGACAGGCTCCAAATCTAAAGTGGCCGTGGTGCATAACACCAGTGAGCCATCTACGCACTATGCTACCCATGAGAGAAACTAAAGGAGCTTAATATGTATACCCTCAAAGAAAGGGGGGGCATGGTAGAAACTTTCAAGTACCTCAAGGGAATCAACAAAGTCCAAGAGGGTAACATCTTTCGTAAAAAGAGATGTGCAAGAAAAAGGGGGCAAAATTTAAAGCTAGAGAGATGGCTCGGGGCAACGTGAGGAAGAATTTGTTCATGGAGAGGATGGTGGACATGTGGAACAGCCTTCCTGAGGGGATCATGAGGTCAAAAACAGTGGGGAAATTCAAGAATGCATGGGGCAGACATAAGGCAATTCTAGAGGGGGGTGGGAGGAAGTAGGCTGTTGGTTAAGTAGGATCAGCAGCTTATCTAATAGGTAGGGAAATTGAGAGACTAGGTGGGCCAAGTGGTCCTTATCTGCCATTAAAATCTATGTTTCTGTGTTTCTATGCAGTAGATGGGACGCGCAAGGAGGCCCAGTCCAGCAAGGCCTCTGCCTACAATCAGAAACCCTATTGGGCGGGGGAGGGGTTGGGATACCACAAGAATGAAAAGAAATGGTACTACCAGCCTAAGCAAAACCAACAGTCCAATTCACAAAAGCAAATGAAGGTAGGCCCTGGATACAAAGGCCAAAACCCTGGCCCTATGTACTGGGAGTTGGCCCAAGAAAACAACAGGCTTAGGGAACTAGTGACAAGTCCAGTTCCTGACCGATGCCATTCCCAAGAAAACAATAGCTTCAGTGGCAGCTGCCACCACTATTACAGTCACAGCACTGGAAGAGACTTGACTGGAATCTGTAGAAATCCCAGATTCTCTCTGCCAAGGCCCGCCAGATGCTCGAGGTAGCCAAGGCTGACCCAGCTGGGCAGAGCTACAACTACCTGTGATGTAGACAGCCAGCTCTGAGTGCTTGAGTGCTGTATTAATTTTTATTACATATAAAACGTGAAGGGAAGGTCAGTTCAAGGAAAAGGCTGTCTTAACGGAACTGACACATCAAGACCCCCCAGGAATAAGTTCAAAGGACAGGAGGTATTTTAAACTGCAGAGATCTAGGGTGCAATTACCTTGTCAATTTGCTTTCCTCCCAGGAAATAAGATTAGCCATTCATAATGCCCTCAGGGAGATCCTTTGACTTGCATGGTTACCAAGAAGGACTTGGGAGGGGCATCGGAGAGAGGCCAGAATGGACATTGAAGAAGTTTGATGTCTGAGCCAGGGAGAACCCAGACAGATTTGGAAGGTCCAAAATACATTTCCCGGGGAACCCTTGAATTACATCAGAAAGACCTGAGGTGTAGATTCCAAGGTCCAGATGGAATTAAAGAGGCCAATACACTTTTGCTTTGAATACAGTGACTTAGATCAAAGAAACTTTTGAGATGTATGTGTAGCAGAGCACAGACCAGTTCTGACCAGTTAACCTGTGGAGAGGAAAGTCAGTGAGGTCATCTCATATGTTTTTTAAATATTTTATTTGGAGACCCTGTATTGTAAAATATAGAGTTTGATACACCAAGGCGGAGTTAGTGACCTCATGAGAAGGCCGGCTCAGAAATGTGCTTAATAGTTGAAAGAACCTGACAGAGACACACAAGAAAATATTTCTGACTGAGAGAAGAGAAACTCTAAAAGCACTGAAAGAAAGTAAGCATTAGATTATACCAGTCTGAAGTTATAAATTGTAGGAACTGTACTTTTTACCTGTTTGTTTTAAGGCTGTATGTGTTGGGATATATATTTGTTCTGTAATTATCGTTCTGTTTTGATATTTTTAAAGTAAAGATATTTTTTTTACAAACTAAACTGCATGGAGTGCCTTGACATTTCTTTTTATTTTATGTGGAGCTTTTAAAAGGTTAAAGTAACACTGTGTATGGGCTTATTGTATACCAAACTGGGAAATGGATAGAGTTCTCTAAAGTCTTGCATAGAGTTCTAGGGGTTCATTTGAAAGACCTGGTTGGGTGCCCGTAGGCAAAGATATCTGGCCCCCCGAAGACAGAATGATCTAAGCCTGATAATTGGGTACGCTAACAAGAGGTTATCAGTTTGAATCCTTCCAGAGGTTGAGACTAAGGTGACTTGAACCCACAAAACAGACAAGAGGGGTTATCTTGTCTGTTCACTGTACACAAATCATACATTCAGAGGTTGGCACTTTGGGAGTAGAGGGCTGACCGGCTGAGCGAGATTGTGACACTACCCACCTGAAGAAGAAGACCGTGAAAGTTCAGACTGATGGTTGCAGGCCCCAATTCAAATCATTACCACCCTTGAGAATGATGATAATGGATGGCCTTCTGTAAAGGCCTTGGTGTGGGGGCCACCAGCTACAGCTACTACTAGATATGGGTGTGGCTGTGTTCATTCTACACCAGGGTGAACCATGGAATTCCCTGTGGTCAACTGGGAGGGCAACTTCTGCTCAAACCTTTGATGGGACCACCTATTGATCCAGTTCAATACCAGTGGAGATTGGTCCACTGATTGTGACCCTCCGGTTCTGTCTAATGGTATTACATCATCATCCCAGCATTTTGGGAATTGATTTCCTAGCACAACACGGCTGTGTTGTGGACCTAGCTAACCAACTAATTCAAATCCCAGAACAATGCCATGCATTGCTCATTTCTGACTCGCACGTGGTGGCTGCAGTAGCAGCCAGTCACATGGAGTATGATGTCATCATGATGCTCCATGCACACAAACTGTTCGCTCAGCAGGAACCTATCCTGCAAAAACATTTGGAAGCTTTTGCTAAAAACAAACATGACTGTGGGAGAATGAATACTCTCATAGAAGTCACAAGCAAGGAACCATCTTGACAACGACAATACCCATTCCTGCAGAGGCATTACCCTCACTAAGGGCCACTATCAAATCACTGCTAAAGCAGGGGTCATCAGACCATGTGTCTAAATGGCCAGTTCACCCACATGGCCCGTGAAAAAGCCAAACCTCACCTGGAGACTCACCATTGATTACAGATGACTTAATCAAGCCACCCCCAGCTGTGCACCCACTGTGGCATCTGCCCCATTTCATTTGGAGACAGCAACCTCTGGGTGGGGCATGTCAGCAGTCCTCGCTCAGAAGGTTAACAACACGCTCAGATCCATTGTATGTGGATCCCAAATGGTCACACCAGATGAACTTAAATACTCTCTGTAGCAGAGAAGCCTTCTGGCTACATACTGGGTGATCAAACACTTCTTATACACCATAGGATTCTCTCCAATGATATGCTGCACTAACCATACCACTACCAACTTCCTGCTTTCAGACAGAGTCAAGGATGGAACAGTCTCCAACACCAGATTTATCCACTGGTCCCTCCTCTTGTAGGATCAAAACATCAGATTACAGCCATGGTCTGTTATTTAAAGGACCACTACATGTGTGTGGGCTACAGCCACCAATCCTATCAAATCCAGACCCATTCTTGCCAGCCACAGAGCTGGACCTGAAAAATCCTACTGTGTGCCATATCTTTACAGATGGCTCCTCATCCTACCATGAGGGAGAACAAAGAGCAGGATTAGGTGTGTTGATCATCTACCCCAATGGGGATACCATACAGGCATCCAAAGAATGCCCATTCAAGTCATCTCTGTATGTAGAACTAGTAGTAGTGGCCTGTGCTCTGGAAATGGTTAAAACTGGAAAAGCTGATACCATCATCCTTTCTGACTCCTCTTGGGTCTGTAAATCCCTCACAGAATTCATGCCCTTTTGGAAAATCCATTCTTTTGCCTCCTCTGATGGCACTCCAGTCAAGTACAAGGACCTATTCATATACATTGATGGCCTTGTTCAGAAGTTCCAGTACAGACTGTACATACATAAGGTAAATGCCCATTCAATGGCTGAACCCTTTCCTGACTGCAGTGATCAAGCAGAAATCCTTGCCAAGGATGGTGCTCGAGGTGGGGGGACATAAGGACCATGTCCTACCCAATACCAGCAGCAGCCAACACAAAGGAACAAATGGTTCTACTGGATCTTAGTGTAGCTCAAAGGACACATCCACAAATCAAAGAGGTGTTTCACTACTTGTCAAAAGACAAGGGAAAAGAGCTTCCAACAGACAATCCATTTAAAAGACATGCAGATAATTTACACTCTCAGAAGATCAAACACTGGTATGGTACCAGTCAGCAGATGACCAAAAATCGTGGGTGGTCCCTTCATTGCTGCTATTAGAGTTCATTTATCAGGTCCATGACACCCCTATGGGTGGACACCAAGGGGTGGACAAAACCCTGCCGAGACTCAAAACTGCAGGATGGTGGCCTGGTAGGACAGTGGATATCCAGCAATACGTGGATAACTGTATAGTCTGCACAGAACAATCCAATTCCTGGCAAGAAACATGCAAAATTGCTACCCCAGAGGCAATCCAGATTGACTTCATTGGTCCTCTACCCAGAACTAGCAGAAACAAGTTTGCACTTGTGATTACAGACCTAGTCTCAAAATGGGTAGAGGCCTGTCCAACTTGAGCACCCAAAGAAAAACTGACAACAAGAATTCTGGTAGAACAAGTATTTAACAGATGGGTCCAGCCTCTTAAGGTACTCTGACCAAGAATCCAGCTTTACAGGTGAGGTAATGAAACAGTCTTTGATAATGCTTGGTGTTAGCCAAAAATTTAACATTCCATACCATCCTCAATCTTCAGGTCAGGTGGAAAGAGCCAATAAAAGGCTCAAATGAATGCTTTCCAAATTCATAGATGACAACCCAAAAAACTAAGACACTTTGGTGCCTTTACTCCTAATGGCAATCGGAGCGACCCCAGCTTCATCAACCCAGTGTACTCCATTTGAAATAATGACTAGGAGATGCTTGAGATTACCCGAACATCTGTTGACTGACCTCACTGCACCAACCACAGATAGAGTGGCACTGGACACCTGTGTTGTGTAACTGAGGGATAACATTATCCAGACTTGCATGTTTGCAGCTTAACACATGAGACACTCCCAACATCAATCCAAAATGTACTTTAACAAAACTGTCAAAGAAGTTAATTGGCAAGTAGGAGATCGAGTCATGGTACTCAAATTCACCACCCCGGTCCACCCATTTGCAAACAAATGGGAAGGCCCATATGACATCATCAACAAACTCAACCCAGCTGTTTACCAAGTCAGAATCGCAAATCACAAAATGGCAATAGACAAGTGGCTACATACCAATCGGCTAAAATTGTACAAAGGTAATTAAAAGAATACCTTCCCGCCAGAGAGGGGAAGGTCATTGATTACTAATTGTTTGTTTTTCTCTTTTCAGATACCAAAGATGACTGTGGTGCTGTTTCTACTGATTTTTGTGATCCTGGACACACTGGCAGGTGTGCTCCTCAAAGATGTTTTTACAGACTCTCAAAAGGAGATGAATCCTAACACCAATCCAAATTTAAAAAGGCTACTCCATGCTTTGCATCTTGCAGATTATATTTTTTCCCAGGTTGTGTGCCACCACCAAAACCATCCGATGGTGTTAGTATCAATGTCCCATCCAGACTGATAACCATTCAAGAAGGTAAAGATGCATATCTTAATGCAATGGTGGTGGCACCTGACCATGCTTCCCTACAACTTGAATGTCAGACTGATAGCAATGGTAAACAAATTCCAGTATCCCGCCTTTCCAAAGGCACCCTCCAAGGCTGGTCAAACACTTGTATTTACCCCAGTGGTACTCTATCCATGCGTCAAGCCTTACCCCAGCACACAGGTATGTACAACCTCACAGCACTTATGAATCCAAATTTTTACTCTAAATTTCCAAATGTGACAACCAGACAATATTGTGCAGACCATTCCATCGTTAGCACTACCATGTTTCTTACTGTAGTCTTTTATACTCGGGAGGAACCTATCCAATGTCCTATTCAAGAACCAGGACCAATATTCGGCCCGGTGGTGCTGAGGGTTGAGGCGCTGGACGCCACACCTCATGCCACGACGGTGACCCACGTTCGGGAATGGACTCGGGGAGCCAGGGGCTGGCAGGGGAGAGGAAGGATTGAGCGTCCCAAGACTGCTCTCATTCCTCTGGGGTGGGTCCGGGGTATGTGGCGCACTGCAGTGGCGCCCAGCAGAGGCTGGGTGTACTGCCAGTGGTGTGCATTCTGAGAGGAGGGAGCTTAGCGGACATCTGCATGTAAGGTGCAGCAGATGTCATTGCATGTCCAACTTCTTAGGGGCAAAAGTAAAGGTGGAAAATTGTGGGATGATAGTGGCGACTCATGGCCAAGCACTGAACCCCCAAACAAGAGAGGCATGGCCACCTGGTTCCTGGTCGTGGGCCCCTAGAGGGGGGTGTCAAGTTAATTTCATCAGAGCCTGTGTGAGTCATACACCGTAGCGTACACCAGACCTAGTCTGGGGGCTCAGGTGCCGTCAGTTGTAGTGGCCTGCTCCACAACATAGGAGGAGAAATTGTAATAAAAGAAAAAAAAAGAACCAGGACCAACTAGTGGTCTTGTAGCATCATTACTCCCAGGTACCCTTGTAAATAACATACAGTTTATGCATGTCCCAGTGGTGCTCAATCTCACCAACTGGAACATGGCAGATTTTGGATATTGTGCGGACACAAATATTTCAAGATTTTACAGTTTTATGTTATTAGACCTACTAGCAGCATATCAAACATGCACACAGCACAGTAGCCATAACACAGAATATTTAGGGGTATTCTGTTTTCCCCACCCAACAAAAGCAAGGTAGAAAACAAAAAGGAGACCTTACTGGTGCAGCAATTGCTACAGGAGTTGTCACATGTCTCCTTGGTACAGGTATGTCAGTTTGGAATAGGGCAGACCTGGCAGCCATTAAAAGTCAAACCCTAAAATTTCAGACACATGTGGGGCAAGATGTACTTACTCCTGTATTACATGGTATTACTCAAGAAGAATGTTTTACTGTATACAAAATGTACGATATTGCACACAGATTTAAAGAATTTAATCACAAGATCAATTAATTGGTATTTCAAACTAGCAAGGAAGCCTCTGAGCATCACATACTGTAGCCAGGGAACTCTTATGTTCAGCATATGGTTCTTATGTCATGACCACCATGACAAATCTCTTCTGAGATCTCGAATCCAGTAGAATCCCTGATTTGATTCACAATAAACGTATGGCCAATTGGCATTGCTGTTCTATATCATGTACTACAAAATGTGTGCAATGCACTGTTTCTTTTCCTTTAGCTACAGCCAGAAATCTAGGTTATGTTACTAGACACCCCCAACCAGGGGTCCTGTTACAACACACGCCAATGCTGTATTCAGGACACTATGTATGCGACTTTTACTGTGTCCCTCCCACATTTCGACCCAAAGACTGCAATTGTAGACAAATTGGTCATCCATTCCATGGGACATCTCAAGGGCAGCATCTACAGAGAAAGGATTGATCTACCACCTATACTGATCTTTCATAATGAAATTGATGTGTGGGTTGCACTCCACACTGATTGTTGTGCCAAGAAAGGTTATCACTACTTATGCTGTTGTAACATCTTTGATTTAATCAAACCTGTATGTGGTTATGCACCAGATTCTTTTGATTGGCCATTTTCGATGGACAAATGGTATGTCTGGTAATGACACTAAGAACTTTTGCACTGTCAAACCACCATTTTCTACAGATTCGCCAGCCATGCTGAATTCAGCTTCCATAAACAAGGACTACAAGGAGGATGTTCAATGCTTCACCAGCTGTCTGATGAATTTATCGTTTACCTGCCCTGATAAGCTCAGCAAATGGAAGATTCCTCAAGTTCATGTCTCCTACAAATCTGATGGACAATATTGTGCTGTAACAAATAAAACCTTTGCATATGGTGATTTAACGTGTACTATTACTGAACCTAACTTTTGCTCTGTTCCACACGAAAGTACTGTTATTGGCAACATGGTTATCACACCTGTTCCCATCCCAGAACTAGATACATTGATGGCAACCCTGACAATCTGAATGCTCTATCTCAGTATTTACCAATCTTTAATGTCCAAATTGACCCTTTGACACTGAATTTACGTTCGTTGCTTGAAAGGAAAAACTCATATCTTAGTATTAGCAATAATATTACCAAAGCAGGGGACTTCCTCAATGATTTAAATAATGATGGGGATCTTGAAACAGCATTATGTAGTACCTGGTTAGAATTTACATTTAAAGGTTTTGTTATTTTGCAAGCATTTTTGATTATGTTTCTGATATTAACCCTTTGCTGTTTGAGATGCACACTCCAACAACATCATTCTCAACTAAACTATCTTTTAGCCTCTCGTCCAGCTGGTCTGTGAGAGGACTAACACTACCCAACCACCTTATTGGTGTTGCCTCCTTATTCAGGCAACAAGGGGGGATTATATAGGCCTGCTAACCAACTGGTTCCCCACGTACCATCACTATAACATGTTGGGAAATGATTATAACAATGTTTGCTTATGATATAATTACTGCTTAACTATTGTAAGAAATCCACAGTATAATCGAGGTCTAAGGTGCCATCTTTTGGCATTAGCAAATATAACTGTTTACTGATATATATATTTTAGTTTTACCAAAGTACCTAACTTTATAGTTATTAGCAATGTACTCGTGCCATTACCACAGTAACCAGCAGCCTTCTGTCCCACATATATAATATTGTGTAATTGTGTTCCACCCCGAGTTCCATCATTCTTCCCTAGTAGACAGAGATCTTTCAGTCTCCTGGCTAGGTAAGCTGTGACAAATGTTTGTCTTTTGGGAATAGTAATAAACTTTATTACTAGTATCGGCAACACCTGTTCCTGGGTCATCTTTTGCCATTTGGTCAGAACACTGCAGGGTCTAGGCCTCCCAACAACAGCAGCACTGACAATAACAGCATTTCAAACAACATGAAGTCTTGCTATATTATGACATATGCAGTGAGTCCCAACCTTCGAACTGCTCCGGAGGTGAAAGAGTTAACTTTCCATGCCAGGCATGGAACCTTGAGCGCGAGCTCAATTGAAAACTCTGTCTGTTGTTCTTCAAACTCAAACTGTCAGATTCTTTACTCTGCCTCACTGAACAGTCGCTCCTTAGATTTCTCCTTCTGCTCGGTTCGTTTGTCGGTTAAAAAGTCTTATTTTTCGGTTTCTTGACCGAAATTAAACCGCAACCGGTTGGTTCAAGCTCTGTCCGTGATATCGTAAGTAATAGATAGGCTTACATTTAATTTCTTCTGTGTGGAACTTGTAAACGTGTTTTTGGTTCGGTTTGAACTGATCAGGTTGTTTTTCAAAAACTTTCTAGTCCTTTAGAGTGCGGATTTCATTACATTTCTTTCCACGGCCCGTGACACGGCTGGGAACCAATAAGGGAGTCTTGCTTGGCGGATTGCCACTAACGGGCAAGTTTGGTTAGGCTGGCACTATGTCTGAGAAACCCAAAAGAAAAACCGGGCCCACTGGGTTTCAACACTGTGGTGTCTGTGGGGAAGCCTTTGCTAAGGCTGACCCACACACCACCTGTGTATATTGTCTGGGGTTTGACCACCTCAATGCAGACTGCCAGATTTGTAAGAATTTTCCTGCTGCCACCGTGGAAAAGAGAGTTGGTAGGCTCAGGGAAAGGGAGGCCAAAAAGTCCGCTGTTCTGGATGGCCAGCCCGGTTCGGTTTCAACCGAACCGGAGGGAGTGCCCTCTGACCAGGGCGATACTTCCTCGGGCAAACGAAGAGCGAGCTCTGAGGAGCCGGTTCCAACTAAAAGGGCTAGAAAATCAGTTAGTTTGGAGCCAAAAGTTATTTCTCCAACCACTGAGGAAATAGCTAAAGCAATTCAAATTGTCCAGTCACTTTCCCCGGTTCCGTCCGAACCGGCACCATCAGGGAAGCACTCGGTTTGGCCGCTTCCACCGGTTCAAGATTTTGATTTTGAGGATTTTTATGAACCAGAGGAAGGGGAGGAGGAGTAAGGGGAGAGTGAATGTGATTTTGAAGGTTTGGATGTGCCCATTGAACTGGACATCGCTCCAGACAGACCGTCAGGGCCCCGCCCCAGGCTATCTAAGTCCCCTTCTCATTTTATGTTCTATAAGAAAGTTGCTAAAACTCTCCAACTCCCTGTTGAGGAAGCTGTTGATGACCAAGAGGAGCCTGATTATGTAGAAATGATGGATATTCCAGAGTCTAGGAGACTGTCTATTCCCTTGCATAAATCTTTTAGGAAACAGACAGTAAAAATTCTAAAAACTCCCCACTCCATCCTCCCTGTTGATAAAAGGATGGACAAGAGGTATACTTTATCAGGCTCTGATACAGAGTTCCTCACTCAGCAATGCAGCCATGTGGGGGTAGTGCAGGCTGCAGCCTGTGACAAAACAAATATTCCTCTAGCCTCGCACCCTCCTGAAAAGGACTCTAGGAGGATGGATGCCATGGCAAAGAAACAATACATGGCAGCATCTTTAGGACTCAGACAGGCAAATTATATGGCTTATGCTGCTAGGTACCAGAAGTCCAGATGGGATACTGTGCTGGCCCTAGCAAAAAAGTCCCTGACCAGCTTGCCAGGGAGCTGGAGCAGGTGGCTGTGGATGGTATTGAGGCATCCAAGGTGCAATTTCATGCTGCAGTAGACTCTAATGATGTGTCATCAAGGGTCATGGCTACATCTGTGGCACTTCGCAGAATGGCTTGGCTCAGATATACTACCCTGTCACAGGATACCCAGTCTAAGGCTATGGATTTTCCTGTTGTGGGAAATTCTCTGTTTGGGTAGCAGACAGAGAATTATATCAAGAAAATGGATGAATATAGGACCACCTATATGAGTGCATAGGCCAAAGAAAGGCAAGCCACTCCTCAAAGGCAGCATCTCAGGGGCAGGGGCAGGCCTTTTCAAAGGTCTATTTACCAAGCCCAGGCCTCCTCTTCTGCTTATGCCCAGAGGGGGTTCTTTAGAGGGAGAGGCAGACGGGGTACAAGTAAGCCCACTTCTACCCCTCAGCCCAAAGCCCCTGACAAGCAGGCTCCCTGATGGGGTGGCCAGGGCAGATTCTCCACTACCGGTAGGGGGCAGGCTGGCTTACTTTTTCCAGGACTGGAGGTCTTTAACATCAGACAAGTGGGTCCTGGAAGTAGTAAGCCAGGGACTGGTTCTCAGCTTCAAAAAGTTTCCAAAGATGAGAGCCAGGTCCTTTCCACCTGCAAATCCATCAGAGGCTTTTGCCCTAGAAACAGAATTTTCTACCCTCCTGGCTCTCAGGGCTGTGGAGAGGGTTCCACCCCTACACCAGGGCAAAGGGTTGTACTCCAGGTACTTCCTTACCCCCAAAAAAGACAGGAGAATGGCGGCCCATCCTAGATCTCAGATACCTAAACAAGCACCTTTTAAAACCAAAATTCAAAATGGTGACTCTGGGAATTATTTTACCCTCTCTAAGGCCAGGGGACTGGCTAGCCTCCCTGGACCTCAAGGATGCCTACTTCCATGTTCTTATCAGAAGCTCCCATCGAAAGTACTTCAGATTCGAACTGCCCTCAGGCCATTACCAGTTCAGAGCAATGCCCTTCGGCCTCACCTCGGCCCCAAGGGTATTCACAAAATGCCTGGCAGTAGCATTTGTCCACTTAAGAAGGCAAAAGACTGCCATCTTTCCTTATCTGGATGACTGGCTCATAGTAGGCCAGTCTCCAGACCAGGTCAAACTACATCTTCAGGTAACTCAGCAACTGCTCACATCTCTAGGTTTCCTTCTCAATCTTCAAAAGTCAGTCCTAGAGCCTGTCTAGCTTCTCACCTTCATAGGTGCAGAACTGAACACAAAAGAGGCCAGAGCCTTCCCTCCTCTGGAAAGAGCAAGGATCCTGATCTCTCTGGCCTCCTCTTTCACCCTACAGGTCTCTCGACCAGCAAGGCATTTTCTACAGCTCCTGGGGCATTTGGCTGCTTCTACAGCAGTAGTGCAGGGAGCAAGATTTCAGATGAGGGATGTCCAGTTCCATTTGAGAGCCTTTTGGTCTCAAAGGAGTGACCCTCTAACCAAATTGATCCCAGTGACTCGAACTCTGATCCAGGCCCTTCAGTGGTGGCAGGACCAGAGCAATCTGAGACAGGGGGTCCCCTTCACCACCCCAGTCTCACTCCTTAATCCTTACTACAGATGCATTCCTCTTGGGGTGGGGAGCTCACATGGGTGACCTCACTACCCAGGGATTGTGGTCCCCACAGAAATCTCTGCTCCACATCAATCTGTTGGAACTCAGAGCAGTTTTTCTAGCACTTCAAGTTTTTTTCCACATCTGTTCAGAACAAAGTGGTACAGGTCAGAACAGACAACACCACTACAATGTGGTACATCAACAAGCAAGGAGGCACTCGGTCTACAGCCTTGTGCACTGAAGCAATGAAGTTGTGGTCTCTGGCTTATTCCCTGAACGCCTCCCTTATGGTAGTTCACCTCCCAGGCAAGGACAATGTCCTGGCAGATGCTCTCAGCAGGATTTCCCAGGGCCATCACGAATGGGCACTGGATCCCCTAGTACTGGAGGTAGTATTTGCCAGATGGGGCATCCCACAGATAGATCTTTTTGCAGCCCCAGACAATCACCAACTTCCCCTTTTTTGTTGCAGGCCCCCAGTATTGGGCTCAGTCCCTCTGGATGCCTTTCTTCTCAGTTGGGAAGGAAAGTTTCTCTATGCTTTTACCCCTCCCTCTCCTGTTCAAGGTGCTAGTCAAAATCAGATCTCAACCCTACAAGATGATCCTGATTGCTCCAGACAGCCCTGGTACCCACTCCTTATGTCCTTAGCAGTCCACCTTCCCCTGTGTCTTCCAAGGAATCACAACCTGTTATCCTGTGCCCAGGGGAGAGTTTGGTATCCGAACCTCAAATCTCTCAATCTCAAGGCCTGGCTCTTGAAGAGTTAGAGTTTGCTGACCTACACCTTTCCCAAGGTGTATTGGATATCTTGAAGGCCTCTAGAAAGCCCTCCACCAGGGCTACTTATAATTCCAAATGGAAGAGATTTTCCATATGGTGCTCTGGCAAGCATATTCCCCCAGAATCTGCTGACTTGCCCACAATCCTAGATTATTTGGTGCATTTGAATTCATTGGGGCTGAGACCAGCTACCCTAAAAGTGCACCTGGCAGCCGAGTCTGCTTTCTTATCAGCAGGTAAACCCTCTCCTTTTTTAGCTCATCCTGTATTCTCCAAGTTTTTCGAGGGGTTGCTTCACACCAACCCTCCATTCAGGGACCCTGCCCCTGCATGAGATCTTAATGTTTGCATTGCCCAGCTTATGCAACCCCCTTTTGAGCCATTGTCTTCAGCAGAGCTTAAGTACTTGACTTGGAAAACTGTGTTTTTGGTAGCCATCACTTCTGCCAGGCGCATAAGTGAATTGCAAGCATTGTCAGTGGAGCCTGATTTTATCTCCTTTCACAGAGATAAGGTGGTCCTCAGGACTAACAGGAAGTTTTTGCCCAAGGTGGTTTCAGACTTCCACCTTAACCAATCCATTTCTCTTCCTGTGTATTTCACTGACAATTCCTCCTCTGGTGAGAGGATATTACACAGTTTGGATGTCATAAGAGCCCTTAGTTACTACATAGAACGTACCAAGGGTCACAGGTTTGACTCCCTCCAACTGTTCCTCACTTATGGTGAGATTGGTAAAGGGAAACCTGCCACTAAAAGATCCATTGCCAGGTGGATTGTCTCTTGTATCAATTTTGCTATGAAAAACTGGGTAGGGTTCCTCCCTCAGGCCTGAGGGCTCACTCTAGAGGTACAGCTGCATCTCTGGCTGCTGCCAGGGACATCCTATCCTAGAGATATGTCAAGCAGCTACCTGGAAAACAAGTTCACACTTTTACAAGCATTACTCCTGGACATCCAGGCTAGGAGTGATGCTCGGTTTGGCACAGCTGTGCTTCAGAGCCTATTTCCAAAGTAGGATCTGTCCCTCCTCCATGGAGGTACTGCTGTGTAGTCTGCATATGTCATAATATAGCGAGACTTCATGTTGTTTGAAGAAAAAATTACTCACCTTAGTAATGTTGTTTCTTCTAATGGAGTCTTGCTATATTGTGACCTCCTCCCCTGCCTGCCCCTCTCAGAACCTCTACTTATGGGATGTGGGTGGGCAGTGTAGTGTTGGCACTTAGTAGATGCCCACCTTATTTTTCAGCCCTTCTTTTTAGGGTGTTTGGGTGTTATGTTTTTACTTTTCTTTCTTGGATCCCCTGACTTGAGTCTTTGTTTTGGGACCAAGAAAAATGTGTTCTTGTATTTAGTAGCCAGTGGGCTAGTGTAGGTTTACGGCTTCCACACAGAACCTTAGTGAGTTTTGCTCATAAAGATCTGACAGTTTGAGTTTGAAGAACAACAGACAGAGTTTTCAACCGAGCTCGCGCTCAAGGTTCCATGCCTGGCATGGAAAGTTAACTCTTTCACCTCCGGAGCAGTTCGAAGGTTGGGACTTACTGCATATGTCATAATATAGCAAGACTCCATTAGAAGAAACAACATTACTAAGGTGAGTAATTTTTTCTTCCAGTATCATAGTAGGTGGAGGTTGGGACAAGAAAGAGAAAGCGCCTCAAAGCGTCATTTAGCATTACCACCACTGATAGTATCAAAAGGATAAGTGGAGAGCAAGAAACAGAATGAGATGCACAGCAGTGATGGTGTTTGCTTGCAAGGTATGTCAATAAATTATCAGTTTAAACTGTGAGATGGCTTTTGGGATTGTACCCCCTCTTCACCTCTCACAGCATCATAATACTGAATTTCCAACCTAAGTCTGCCCACTCTCTGCCTTTTTCCTTCTTTTCACTTTGAAGTCCTTGCACAATTACATGACACACAAGATGCAAAGTAAGAAAATTGTGTGAACCTCTTCATTTCCCAATGTCAGCAAGCTCACTATTATAATGCCTCTTACTAATTTGTTAATTTCAACTGCTCCACTTTCTGTGACCAACAACTAAACAGCAAATATGAGCAAGCAAACATTTGACATTGGCCAATACATGTTTTATTGCTTTTGAATTTTACATGTCATACATGTAATACATAACATGACAATCTAGTTGCCCAATTTTCTGCAATGGCACATCCTGTCTTGCCTCCTGGGACACACTTACCCTACACACATTAACTCTGACTTTAGAGCATTGAGCTTATAACCTGAGAAAGCTGGGGAGTCTGAAGTTGGCTAATTGCTGGTAATTTTTTGTGGTTAGCAACAAGTAAAATCAGCAGCATACAGTTACATTTTATGCTGATGGTTTCCCATAGCTGAGACTCCATTGATTTCTTTTTAATGTGAGACAGTGATGGGAGAGTGTTGGAAAGCTGGGCTGCCATGACCAGGCCCTTCTCCCATCAGACCAGGTCAAAATAATAAAAGAAATGGGAAAACTGTACCTTACCTTCTCATGATGAGTCCTTATTTATTTCTTGTTGATAACTGGGTAAGCCCACTGGAACCATGGGTCCCCTTTCCAGGGATGACCCGGGATTAATTACATACATAACAATTGAATGGACAGTACATCATATAGAGGTATAAGGAATGATACATTGAAAACACTATTTACTGGGTAATGAGTGGCTTAATTACACTACATTGAACAATAAATTTTGGTCTTGGGAGACAGAACCCTATATAATCCTGGACATGAGGAACTCAACATGTGGGATAATTCAAGGTTGAAATCTTAGATAAAATAAGTGCCCTTTACGTGCACAGCAGCTGGGACAGAAAATATACAGATATACAATAAACAGAATATATATACAGTGTACAGATATACTGGTGGGTCATATGACCAAACCAGAATCTACATCATACATCTGTGGGACCTTAATAAACTAAAAGTAGAGTGGTCAGTGAAGGCAGGAGACTAGGCACCACTCAAGAAGGTGAGTGTTTAGGCCTTTTCTAAAGCTGTCTAAGGAGCTGGACATTTGCAAGGCCTCTGGTAGGGCATTCCAGAGATATGGGGCTGTGTATGCAAAGGACTTGTTCCCCAAAGCAGTTCTGATTCTGGGCACCACAAGCAGTTTTTTGCTAGAGGTACAGAGCAGCCTGCATGGGCACTTCAGGAGTAGGAAGCCATTGAGACTAGGGAAGCAGGTTTATATATCAGTTTGTACACCATGGATAATAGGGAACAGTGGATCCGACTATCAAGCGAAGGCCAATTTAAGGACACCAGGACATTGCAATGGTGCTTTCTGGGAGGGGACAAACTGTAGTTGCAAAGCACTCAGTTTTGTTGTACAGTACCTTTAGCCTGTTTGTCTTGGACCTGCTTAGGGACTGCAAGATAGGGGCAGCATTTGTAAGTTTTGGAAGCAGGATATTCAAACAACATGAAGTCTTGCTGTATTCTGACTATATGCAGTTAGCCCCAGCACTTGAACTGCTCCGGAGAGGAAAGGGTTAACTCTATGCAAAGGCATAGAACGTTGCGCTCAAGCTCGGTTTTCAAACCTCTATCCCAGGTACTCTTGAGTGTAACCGTCAGATTTTTTACTCCGCCAAACTGAGAAGTCGTTCCGGAGATCCTCTCCTTCACTTCGGTTCAGTTACAGTAAAAATCGGTCAGTTGTTCCAAACCACTTCTTTATTTTCAGAGTTCACATCTCTGTCCTTGTACACTAAGTGTATTAGTAGGTAGTAGAGTGTTTTTGTGAAGAAATTGTTTTTCTGTTCGGTTTCTTCCAGGTCGATCCAGTTGGGAACCGAAGCAATTTGTCTATTTAAGTTGTTAAAAAAAGGAAAAAAAAATCTTGTGTGTGGTTTCCGGTATCTATTGGTTCCTGAAAAAAAAATGACGGATTTTGGAGTTTTTTCAACCGACCTGTGACACGGTTGGAACCGATAGGTTTTATTAGTTGCCTAGCTTGAACGCTGGTAAGGGTAACTTGGTTCTTTTGAGGCATGTCTGAGAAACCCAAAAAGAAAACTGGGCCCACTATGTTTCAGCACTGCACTGAATGTGGGGAGGCCTTTGCCAAGGCTGACCCCCACCTCATCTGTGTTTATTCTCTGGGATTTGACCACCTCAAGGAAGACTGCCAAATCTGCAAAAACTTTCCTAAAGCCACTGCTGAAAAACATTTACATAGGCTGAAGGAAAGGGAGGCCGAAAAATCTGCTGACCCAGATGGCCAGCCCGGTTCAGTCCCGACCCAACCTGAGGGGGTGCCCACTGACCAGGGCAATACCCTCTCGGGCAAGAGGAGAGCCGATTCTGCGGAATTGGTTCCTGTAAAGAGAAAATGCAAGTCGGCCGGTTCAGATCCCGGTCCCCATGTTCCGACTGCCGACGAGATAGCCAAAGTGATCGCTATTGTGCAGTCGCTTCGCCTGGTTCCGACTGAACCGTCACTGACTCAGGGACAGTCGGTTCGGTCAGACTTACCTGCTTCTGAATATGACCCAGAGGCATTTTATGAGGGCGAATGGGAAGGAGACGAAGATGATGAAGATTACGAAGGCTTAGATGAACCTATTGAGCTTGACATCTCCCCAGACAGGCTTTCCAATATGTCTTCTCTCAGGCTTTCTGAGTCCCCTTCCCACTTCTGGTTTTACAGGAAGGTGGCTAAAACTCTTTAGCTCCCTGTGGAAGAAGCTGAACAGGATCAGGAGGAGCCTATGTTGAGATGATGGATGCCCCAGAGTCCAAAAGGGTGTCTGTCCCTCTGCACAAGTCTCTGCGGAAACAGACCCAAAAAATACTACAGTTTCCAACATCCTTACCTCCTGTGGATAAGAAGATGGACAGGAGGTATGCCCTATCAGGCCCTGGGAAGGAATTCCTTACCAATCATTGCAGCCATGTTGGGGTAGTGCAAGCTGCAGCCTGTGACAAGTCTAATATTCCCCTTGCATCTCGCCCCCCAGATAAGGTTCCAGAAAAGTGGATGCCATGGCTGAGAAACAGTACTTGGCATCCTCTTTGGGACTCGGGCAATCCAACTACATGGCATATACAGCCAGATACCAGAAGTCTAGGTGGGATACGATTCTGGAGCAGGCTAAAAATACCCCTCCTCAGCTGGCCAAGGAGCTGGAGCAGGTGGCTGTGGATGGCATTGAAGCTTCAAAGGTCCAGTTTCATGCTGCTGTGGACTCGAATGATGTTCATTCTAGAGTTATGGCTACATCTGTTTCTATGAGGAGATTTGCCTGGCTCAGGTGTACCAATTTGTCTCAGGATACCCAGACCAAGGCCTTGGATTTTCCTGTCCCCTGTAACTCTCTGTTTGGGGAACAAACAAACTTACATGAAAAAGATGGATGAATACAGGACCACATATAGGAGTGCTGCAGCCAATGAAAAGCAGACCACTCCTCAAGGGCAGAAATCTAGGGCTGGCAGGGGCAGGCCTTTTCAAAGGACTTTTTACCAGGCCCAGGCTTCCTCTTCTTTTCAGCAGAGGGGGTTCTTTAGGAGGAGGCAGAAGGGGGATGACAAGGGATGCATCTTCCTCTCAGTCTAAGCCCCTGCCAAACAGACACCCTGATGGGTCAGTCAGGGTCGCCTCCCCAATCCCTATAGGGGGCAAACTGGCTCATTTTTTTCAGGTCTGGAAGTCTATCACTTCAGAAAAGTGGGTCCTGGAAGTAGTGAGCCAGGGTCTTGCTCTCAGCTTCAGCAGGTTCCCAGGGCTGAGAGCAAAGGCTTTTTGTCCTTCCTTTCTAGAAGAAATACAGGCTTTGGAGATAGAGGTCTCATCTCTACTGCTTCTGCAAGCGGTGGAAAAAGTACATTTCATTCACAGGGGAAAGGGATTGTATTCCAGGTACTTCCTTACCCTTAAAAAGACAGGGGAGTGGCGAACCATCCTAGATCTATGATACTTAAACAAACATATATTAAAGCTAAAGTTCAAGATGGTGACTCGGGGATTAATTCTTCCCTCTCTGAGACCAGGGGACTGGCTAGCTTCCCTGGATCTCAAGGATGCCTATTTCCACATACCTATCAGGCAGTCCCACAGAAAGTACCTCAGGTTCAAACTGCCCTCAGGCCATTATCAGTTCAGAGCAATGCCTTTCGGCCTCACATCTGCACCAAGGGTATTCACCAAGTGTCTAGCAGTAGTGGTGGCCTTCCTCAGGAAACAAGGCATCTTACTATTCCCCTATCTGGACAATAGGCTCATAGTGGGATAGTCCCTAGACCAAATCAGGTCAGCTCTAGGGGTCACTCAAAACCTTCTAGACTCCCTGGGATTCATTCTAAATCTGGAAAAGTCTGTTCTGGAACCAACCCAACTTCTCACATTTATAGGAGTGGAGCTGGACACTGTTCAGGCCAAGGCCTTTCTTCCTCTCTTAAGGGTCCAATCCTCATCACTCTGGCTTCCTCTTTTTGTCCTCTTGTGTCTTGGCCAGTCAGACACTTCTTGCAGTTGCTAGGCCACATGGCAGTCTGCACTACAGTAGTGCAAGGGGCAAGGTTTCAGATGAGAGATATTCAATTTCATCTAAGAGCCTTTTGGTCTCAGAGAAAAGATCCCCTCTCCGAGTTGCTTCCAGTGTCTCTAACTTTGGTTCAGGCTCTCCAGTGGTGGCTGAAAGAGGACAACTTGAGGCAAGGGGTTCCCTTCCTCAATTAGGTTCCCACAGTGACTCTCACCACAGACGCTTCCCTGCTGGGATGGGGAGCCCACCTGGATCAGCATACTACTCAGGGAACTTGGTCTCATCAGGAGTCTCTTCTACACATAAACTTCCTTGAACTCGGGGCTGACTTTCTGGCACTTCAGACATTCTCAAACATAATTGCTGTGCCATGCCCACATGGGGCTCACACCTCACTGCCAGAGGAAAAGCTACAAACCTGTCCTGGGAACCAACCCACAGTTCTGCTACTGCAAATTTGCAGACTCTGAGGCTTTCTTCCCCTGTTGAAACTGCCACCTGGGATCCTCTGAACTCTGGTTCTTTGCAGGGCCCAGAAATCTACGGAAACAGCCAAAAGCTGTATACCCCCTCAGGTGTGCTGTGCCCACCTGGGGCTCACACCTCGCTGCCAAAGGAAAAGCTACAAGCCTGTCCTGGGAAGCAACCCACAATTCTGCTACTGCAAATTAGCAGACCCTGAGGCTTTCTTCCCCTGTTGAAACTGCTGCCTGGGATCCTCCAAACTCCAGTTCGTTGCAGGGCCCAGAAATCTACAGAAACAGACAAAAGCCGTATACCCCCTCAGGTACGTTGGTATTTGGTGCCTTTGGACATTCTGAATTTTCAGCACCAACACTCTGATTGGAAGATCTCAGCCTCACTGACTTCTTCCTGCTGGTCTCCATTTTACCTTGCTTCATCGGAGACGTTTATCAGCGCTACTGACCCTGGGAGACTATCCTTTTTTGTAAAGCAAGAATTTCATTTTTAATTTTTTCTCATTTGCAAATTATACTACGTAGCCACTAGAGGGTTACAACAGCTGACTTTTCTGTTAAAGAGGAAACACATTATATTTTCTACTTCCTCTTCTGCTCTAGTGGACCTGGGATACCTCTCTTTCTGAGGACCATCCCCGGGGTTTTTCTGCCTGTTTCTCAGGCCGAACCATGCTCGTCCACTAAGGCTGTAAGACTTGAACACCTTCCCCCACTCCCATTCTATACTGGTGGAGCAGGGCCAGAAATAGAAATGAAAGCTACAGACCAATCTTGCCACACTGGATTGCAGCCTTGAACCACCTCACTGGCTCAGCTGCAAAGAGTTGCTCCACAGGTACGTTCAGCACCAAAACCGCCTCTCAGCCAACAAAAGGATTTTGAACTTATGGCGCCTGATCGCCAATTGGTCTAGGCTTCTAGTGACTTTACTGCCAGCTGTTGTGGCATTTAGATCTACCATGGTAAGTTACAGCTGGTTCCTCAGTGTGTCACTAGCTTTACTAGCGCTCAGCTCAATTCTTCAGAACCCTCATCCCTCCCTAAAGTGGAATGACCCTTGCGCTTCTCCCTGTCTTGCGTCCAACAGCTCCTTTCAGGTAGCCATTCTAGACTATTGGGCTTCTCAGCTGTCTCTGCTGGGGAGTGGGACATCTCTCGAGCTACCTCTGCAGATTACTCCCCCATCCAGGCTCGAGACTTCCTACTCCTGGCAAATTCCTGCCAGGACACTAGTGGCTGCAACACTAGTCCAGTAAAACACCAGGAGTGGGTACAGGCCTACCCATCAACAACGCCGCTCCATCACCCAAAAAATAGTGTTTACAAATTACAGTTCGCTGCCTTAAAAAGAATCCTGCTTCTTTTACTATTGTGCTCAGGCAATGTTGAACTCAACCCAGGACCATTAGACACCCTTGCTTCTCCATCAAACCTGGCAGGTATCAAATGAATGTCTTTTATGCATCTTAATGCCTGTAGTTTGGTGAAAAAGTTCACCTTTATCCAGGCTTGGGTAAGCCACACCCTACCTGACGTCCTAGTGATCACTGAGACCTGGCTTAGGCCAGCCACCCCAGACGATATCAATATCCCAAATTATTTACTCTTCTGAGCAGATAGGCAATCAAGAGAAGGTGGGGTGGCAATTTATGTAAGGGACAAATACTCACCTATATGCATAGACGCATCATCCTCCCCCAAAGAATTTGAGTGCTTAACCCTAAAGATCGAACTTTCTTCTTCCAGTGCAATCTGTGTAATAGGCTGCTACAGGCTCCCTTCTGCCGAGCCTCATCTTCTGACTCACCTCAGTTCCGTACTGGGGCTCAGTTCCTTGGAAATCATTATTCTTGGTGACCTGAGCTATGACTGGCTATCAAGTGCATCAGCTCCCTTGAAATCCTTTTGTGACACTCTAGGGCTGGTGCAACTCATTGGCGAGCCTACTCGCCCAAATAAAAAGAACCTTAACAACAGCTCCCTCTTAGATGTAATTTTGGTTAGCAAGCCACACCTGTTCTGTCATATCGGAACATTTTTCTCAGACATTAGTGATCATTGTATAATCACCACCTTTAGATCAGTGCACAACCCACAGTTTGTGGCAAAGTTCTCTGTCAAGAGGTGCAAACACAACTTGAAACGTGACTTGAAACATTCATCATGACGGCAGGAATTCTTCCTAGCCAAAACGGTTAACAGGGCATATATTATTTTTTACGATATTTTAAGTGAGGCTTTAAATAAGCATGCACCCTTGGTTAAGGTGCGGGTCAGGAGCAGCACCTGTCGTTGGTTTTCACCTGAGCTCAAAGCTTACCTGTTAGGGATACTTTATGAAAAAAAAAGCCTGAAGAAGCAAGAACGACTCGGATTGGTGTCTTTTTAAGAGAGCACGTAACAAGTGCACCAAGTTGGGCAGAGCAGCCAAGGCCGCTTACTATCGTTCGGAGCTAGCCTCTGCCTCAAGAAATCCTTCAAAGCTCTGGAAAACATTAAAAGACATGTCTGGACATGCACCTGGTAATTCCATTCCAGCAAAAATTAAGTCCAGTGGCAGCGTTATCTCTAACCGATCGGAGATATTGGAAGCCCTCAATAACCATTTTGCAACGGCAGGGCTAGCATTTGATACTTCCCCTGCCAATGACCTCCACACAGCTCAGGGTCCACCAACCCAAGAGCCCCCCTCTACCGAGGAGGCCTTCTCCCTCCTGCCTGTCTCTCTAAAAGAGGTGGAAGACCTACTGCTGCAACTGGACACCAGAAAGGGAGCAGGCTCTAACTTCATAGAGCCATACTATCTGAAATGTGCCTACCATGTGCTTGCAGTGCTGCTCACCCACCTGTTCATCATGTTACTCTCCCAGGGTAGCCTCTCCTCTCAATGGAAAATAGCCCATGTCATCCCTCTTTTAAAAGCAGGTGACCCCTGCAATCTAAATAATTACAGACCGATCTCCCTCCTCCCCATCCTGTCTAAATTACTAGAAAAAATAGTGTGTGGCCAGCTAGGGGTATACTTAGAATCCAGAAGCCTATTAAACCCAGTTCAGTCTGGATTCAGAGCAAAGCACAGCACCATAACAGCCCTAGCTAAGGTGACCAATGATTGGCTCCTAGACCTTGACAACAAGAAGCATGTCTGTGCCATTTTCTTGGATCTTAGTAAGACATTCGACACAGTCATTCACAGCCTGCTTCTTTCCTCCCTAAGCACCTTAGGCCTGGACCATAAATCTATGTGCTGGTTTGCAGACTACCTCGGAGAACGGAAACAGCAGGTTAAAGCTGAAGGTGATCTTTCTCCATTAAAACCTATGCTGAGGGTTGTGCCTCAGGGCTCTATCCTTGGTCCCCTCCTCTTTGCAGTCTACATTAACAACATCAATGACCCCATCAAAAAAGCCAACATCCACTTATTCACGGATGACACTGTACTTTACTTGAGTCGTCCCATGCCGGAAGCAGCCTGTGAAGACCTCCAAGCTGAATTTAACCTTCTACAATACCAGCTCATAAACAAAAAGCTTTTGCTCAATGCGAAAAAGATGAAAGCCATGCTCTTCTCCCCCTCCTTGCATGCGGCAATTCTTGCTTGGGGGGGGGGCTATCCCACAAAATACCACTGTTCTTGAAGAAACACTAGAGTATGTAGCTAAATTCAAATACCTAGGAGTTTGGCTCGATCATAAACTTTCCTTCATCGACCATCTCGAAGAACTACAGAAGAAACTAAGGCAAAGATTAGGACTATTCTACAAAATTAACCACCTGCTCACAAAGGAGGCCAAGATTCAACTGGTTCAAGCTACCTTTCTATTTTTAATAGATTACGCAGACCTGCTCTACAGCCACTGCACTGCTTCTGCACTGGCTAAGTTGGACACCCTCTACCACAGAGCTATTGGATTCATTACTGGCCTTCCACTTTCCACACACCACTGCTCCCTGTACTCATCGTTAGGCTGGACTTCCCTTCACTATAGAAGGAATAGAAGAGCTGCCCTATGGACTTTCAGAGCGGTGACCAACAAGCTCTCCTCATATGTCTCAGATTGTATTCCCGGAGTGTGTTAGGCACCTACACTCTAAGGAGCTATTCCCTAATTGCCCTCCAAGTTCCAAGGGTCAAAACTCATTTTGGAAAAGCTACTCTAAGCTTCTCTTTACCCACATTGTGGAACGGTTTACAAAGGAAATTGAAGCTGAGCTGCCCTGTTAGCCTGAATATCTTCAAGGCGCTCTACGATCGCTACATGAAAGCAGCTTGCAAATGTTTTCCTTACCACTAGCCCAATAATTCCGCAACTCCCCCTTTCCATCCTGACGCTCGCCATGTTTCTACCCCTGGCTCTCACTCTTTCCCTATTAACTCTTCCTGCTGCACCCACCCTTCCCTGTCTGCTCCAGCCTGGCTAAAGTTCCACCCCATCCATAGTAGTATCCCAATTATCTATCCCTCCTCCATCATTATAATAAACAAGTACACGACAGCCATCGTCACTTTCTGTGGTTTTAGCCCAATTTTTCCACCAGTCTTCAGTAATATATCCCTCCTCTTCTTTACCTCTCTAACCTGCCGCCCCATACATGGCCTCTTTCCCCTATATGTGTAGTTTCTGGCTGCCTCACTCAAAGATCTCTACTTATAACCCCTGTATGCCTATGGTTGGTTGTACATCTGCTGACTTCCTCAATTGTAAAATAATGCTGTTTTATTTATTTATTTATTTCAGCCTTGTACTGTACTGTATATACTTTTTCTTCCTTGTACATTATTGATTTTTGTATACCTGCCTCTGTACTGTACTTTGATGTATTCATGACCAGGTCCACCTTGCAAATGAGCCTTGCTCAATGGTGCCTGACTGGATAAATAAAGATTTTGATTGATTGATTGAATTCAGGGGAAAGTGGTACAGATCAGGACAGACAACACCACAACCATGTGGTACATCAACGAGCAGGAGGGCACTCTGTCCTCATCCTTGTGCACTGAGGCCATGAAAATATGGTCACTAGCTTATTCTCTGCAGGTTTCCCTGATTGCTGTGCATCTCCCAGGGAAGGACAATGTACTTGCAGATGCTCTCAGCAGGATTTCCCCAAGGTCACCATGAATGGGTCCTGAATCCTCTCATTCTTCAGATCATTTTCAAGAGATGGGGCTCTCCAGAGATAGAGCTCTTTGCAGCCCCTGACAACCATCAGCTCCTTCTGTTTTGCTGCAGATCCCCTCTCCTGGGGTCTGTTCCTCTAGATGCCCTCCTACTGGATTGGACCAACAGGTTTCTCTATGCTTTTCCTCCCTTTCATTTGATATTCAGAGTTCTGGTCAAGATCAGAGCCCAACCTTGCACAGTGAATCTAGTAGCCCCGGACTGGGCCAGACAACCTTGGTCTCCTCTACTATTGTCACTATCGGTGACAATACCTCTGTCTTCCCAGGCAGTTCAACCTCCTCACCTCTTCTCAGGGGAGGATTCTGTAACCCAACCTTCTCTCATTCAGGCTCAAGGCCTGGCTCTTTAAGAGCTAGAATATACAGGTGTGCACCTCTCTCAATCAGATCTGGATATCCTTAAGGCTAGTAGAAAGCCTTCCACTAGAAAAACCTATAGTTCTAAATGGAAGAGGTTTAGGTTCTGGTGCTCCCAGAGGCACATTCAGCTGGACTTAGCTGACATTGCCACTGCTTTGGATTATTTGGTGCACCTTAGTAGCTTAGGCCTTCGGCCTACCACCCTCAAGGTGCATTTGGCAGCTATTTCTGATTTTATTTCAGCTGGGAAAGACTCTTCTCTAGCATCCCACCCATTTTTCAAGACATTTTTTCAAAGGTTTGATCGATATTAACCCTCCCTTCAGGGATCCTACTCCCCTATGGGACCTGAATATTTGTATTGCACAGCTGATGCAGCCTCACTTTGAACCACTTTGCTCAGCTGAGCTCAAATACCTAACTTGGAAAACTATGTTCCTGGTTGCTATCACCTCTGCCAGAAGAATCAGTGAGCTACAGGCCTTATCAGTGGAACCTGATTTCATTTCATTTCACAGGGATAAGGTGATCCTTCACACAAATAGGAAATTCCTTCCCAAAGTGGTATCAGATTTTCATCTGAATCAACCCATGACACTGCCTGTATTTTTTACTGATCACTCCTCCTCTGGAGAGAGGAGATTACACAGTCTTGATGTAAATAGGGTTCTGAGTTACTACATAGAATCCACTAAACCCCATAGAAACGACTGCTCCCAGCTGTTTCTTACTTATGGGGAGATGGGTAAAGGTAAACCTGCCACCAAGAGAACTATTGCTAGATGGATTGTCTCTTGCATGCAGTTCTGCTATTCAAAATTGGGGAAGAAGCCTCCATCAGGCCTGAGGGCTCACTCCACCAGAGGTACAGCTGCTTCGGTTGCAGCTGCCAGGGATATATCCTTAGTGGAAATCTGTAAAGCAGCAACCTGGAAGACTGTTCACACATTTACCAAGCATTACTCCCTTGACATCCAGTCAAGAAGTGTTGCTAGGTTTGGCACAGCAGTACTGCAGAGTCTGTTCCCAAAATAGGTTCTGTAGATCCCTCCTTCGTGGGGGTACCGCTTGGTAGTCTGCATTTAGTCAGAATACAGCAAGACTTCATGTTGTTTGAAGAAAAAAATTACTCACCATAGCAATGTTTCTTCTAATGGAGTCTTGCTGTATTCTGACCTCTCTCCCTGCCTCCCATCCTAGAACCTAGTTGTTTTGGGATGTGGGTGGGCAGGTGCAGTGCTGCACCTTAAGGGTGTACTTGGTTGCCTCTTCTTTGAATGAGATTTGTTGTTGTTATATATTTTATTGTTATATACTTTATTACCTACTTGGATTCTTTTTTGGGGGTCTCGACTTGAGTCTTTGGACCCTAAATTTATGTTTATTGCCTTTTGGCAGAAAATTTTTTAAACAGTTTCTGGGTTGTTAGTTAGTTTAGTGCTCGTAAGAATCTGACGGTTACACTCAGGAGTACCTGGGACAGAGGTTTGAAAACCGAGGCCGAGCTCAACGTTCTATGCCTTTGCATAGAGTTAACCCTTTCCTCTCTGCAGCAGTTCAAGTGCTGGGGCTAACTGCATATAGTCAGAATACAGCAAGACTCCATTAGAAGAAACAACATCACTATGGTGAGTCATTTTTTCTTACTTACTATAGACAGTCTAGAGTCCAAGGTGAGGTGGAAATTCAGTCTATATAGGAGACCCAATTTTTGGTTGATGGTCCAGGTAATCTGATCTACCTCTGCCTTAAAGGTGAAGCCTTGATCAAGCAATAGGCCAATATATTTGATCGTATCCACAACCTCAGTTGTAAGTCCTGATGAGGTTGTGAGGGAGAACAGGTTTCTTCTAATAGGGCCTAGTTGTTTTGGTCCAAATAAGACTGACTTTGTCTTTTTGATATTTAGTACCAGTTTATTTGATAGGATCCAGTTCTCTTGCGTTTCAAAGTCACTTTGCAGTTGGGTATCGAGTGCCAGGATGTTATGAGAGCCCTTCTAAAGGATAACATCATCTGTATACAATAAGAAATTACTGCTGCCACAGTTATTGCCCAGGTCATTGATAAATAAGAAAAACAAAAGAGTACCTAGAACTGAGCCATGGGGTACACCATGTGAAACTGGCAGTTAGGTAGATATAGTACCCCTCCATTTGACCATTTAGGTTCTGTGACAGAGATAATGGGTAAACCAGGTGAGTGAGTGGGAGTTTAGACCAAGTTGCTTTAGCTTCCCAATGAGAACCTCATGACTGACCAAGTCAAAGGCATTGGTAAGGTCTGTGAATATGGCCCCTATAGGGGTACCATTATCGAGTGCATGTGGTATATCCATACTAGACTTAATGCAGTATCAGTGCCATGGTTGCATCTAAAGCCATGATGCTGATTGGATAATAGGTGATGTAGTTCAAGATAGTCCCTCAACTGTTCATACACCAGTCTTTCCTGAATCTTTGTTTGGATACAGAGGAAGGAAATAGGTCTGTATCCTATCAATTCCTTGAGGCTACCTTTGTGAATAGGGACTACAACTGCTTCTTTCCACTTTCCAGGGATTTGCCCATCTAGGAATTATCTGTTAAACAGCATGGCAACTGGGGACACTATGGCCGGTGTAGCTGCCCTCAGTAGCCTAGGTTCCAACCTCTCAGGTCCCACTGAGCTGCTAGGTTTTGTTTTCATGAGCAGGGCCAGTACCTCATTTCTTGTTACTAATCTGAGAAGAAATTTAGGGGGAAGGGGACCAGTTCCAGAGGGACTGGGGAAGGGGGGCAGAGAACCCATTTTTATATTTATCAAGGTCAGTAAAGTTTTGATTAAAGGAATTTGCAGCAGACTGAGAGTCACTTTTGATCTGACCATTGACTATGATTGGGCCATTGGAGGAGCTGGGTCCTCCCTTGAGCAGGGTCCTGTGGAAGATATCCTGGCTGACATCCCAGAGGAATCAGTAAATGATCAATCATGTTTTTGATGGCTAGTCATGACTGATCATTTTAATAATCATAAGTTACTATATGATCATCAAGGGAAATCATGATATAAGATCATCATCTAGATCATGATTAAATCATCATCTAGATTATCTTAAATCATGATTTAATCAAATGTGTAACTTTCAAATCACCAACTGATGACTATTAATTAATTTTGTCACATAATCCTAGTCTTCTTGTAGATCGTCTTCTGTGTAACCCACAGGATCCTCATATTCAGTTAGCCTTTTGAGGTAATGTGCAATTGTTTCTCTTTGTTCAGTCACTAAGTAACCTCACTCTTCTGGTAATATCATTGGGTAAATAGAAATAAGCATGACAAAATATAGTTCTTATGAAGAATTTCTTCCATACAATCAGAGGATACAAAATATAACATTACAATGCCTATCTCATATCTGCTTTTAATTCTTGTTCTGTATAATATGTCACTTTCCTGAATGTGAATTCCCAGTTTCCTAATTAAAAAAGGTTAACATCTCCAACAAGTTCCGTTCTATGTTGATTTAGTCTCTCTGTAGGATATTAGAAAATGTATCCATAAGCTTATGATTTTTATACTTAGGGAGAACTGTAAAAGACGGATGCTTCATCTCACTGATGTTGGTTTCAATAAGTTCAGCGGCCTGGGCTAACTGATGATCCCTGATGGTGCCTGAAAAGGAACTTCAGTTAAAGGAATTATGGTACCTGTAGTTGATTCATGTGAGTGTATTACAATAATGTCATTAGAATCCAACAAAAGATTATTTGTCTGTACTTAAGTATCAGCTGTCATTTTTGAAGTTTGAACAAACTGACTTTTTTCTTTTTTTCCTTTAGGTATTCCCATGTTGTTTCTTTTTCTTAGTTCCTTATTAGATAACAGCTCAGTCTCTATATGAACCAGTGAGAAGTTTGGCCTTTATGCATTCATTTCATTTCATTTTTATTTTTATGTCTGCTTGTGCGCATGTGCAAGAAATATTTCGTCACAGCTTAGGAGAGAAGTGGGGTTTTGGAGGTGTGGCACTGTGGGGGCCAATGGCCCCAGTGCCTTTTGAGGCTTAGCCCGCTTTCCCTAATGTGGTGGCATGCTGCTGACACTAGTTCAGCCAGCATGCCACCACCTTGAAACGAATCCACTGCTGCAATGAGGGAACAACCTGTCATTGCAGGGCAGTGCCTTGCTGTCCCTGATCCAGTTTATTTGCCGATGGGGGAGCCCACTCCCCATCAGCATACTGTAACCCCCTTCCCCATTTGTTGTGTGCTGAGGGGGTGCCCAATGCCCCTCAGCATCATGCACCCGATCAGTCCTTTTTTGCCAACGGGGGGCCCAATCCGCTTCAGCTTCAGTCCCCCCAGTTCAATTTGCCAATGGGAGATCCCACTCCCCATTGGCATAATGTCCCCTACCAATTTGTTGTGTGCCAAGGGGGTGCCTAATCCTCCTCGGCTCTCCCCCATATGTGCCGATGGGGTGACCAATCCCTGTCAGCTACACCTCTCAAAATAAACACTCAGGTGGCATGCTGAGGTCACCCAGCATGCCAAATATCCTATGAAAAAAAAAATCCCACAATGTTTTTTAAACCTGTAAAACAAAGCGGTCCCTTGTTGAGTTCAGTAGCCCCTCCCCAACCCACACCCACCCTCTGGCATCCTGCCTCCCTACACCCCCTCACCCCATACTTACCTCCAGAGCCCAGCGCGATGATTTGGTGGACTGGGAACACGTCTTCACTCTTGAAAGCCAACTGAGAACTGAAGAAATGCCGGTAAGCTGTATAATGGCATAAATAGGGAGTTTTCAACTTTGGTACATATCGCAGGCATTTTGGGGAATTTTGGCACCAAATTTTCATAGAAACATAGAAACATAGAAACATAGACTTTGACGGCAGATAAGGACCGCTAGGCCCATCTAGTCTGCCCATTTCCCTACCTACAGGATAGGCCGCATATCCTAGTTAACCAACAGCCTTTATCTTCCTGCCCCCAACAAGAATTGCCTTATGTCTGTCCCATGCATTCTAGATTCTCCCACAGTTTTAGACCCCACAACTTCCTCAGGAAGGCTGTTCCATGCATCCACTACCCTCTCTGTGGAAATAATACTTCCTCACATTGCCCCTGAACTGCCCTCCTTCTATCTTTAAATTGTGTCCCTTGTTCTTGCAAGTCTCTTTTCTGAAAGATGCTACCCTCTTGGACTTTGTTGATTCCCTTGAGGTACTTGAAAGTTTCTATCATGTCCCCTCTCCCTTCTTTCCTCAAGGGTATACATATTAAAGCTCCTTTAGTCTCTCCTCATCGGCTTCTCTTGCAGACCCTGCACCATTTTAGTTGCCCTCCTCTGGACTGCCTCTATCCTGTCTATGTCCTTGCAGAGATGGGGTCTCCAGAACTGGACACAGTATTCCAGATGGGGTCTCATCAACTGTCTGTACAGAGGGATAACAACTTCCTGTTTTCTGCTGCTGATGCCTCTCCCTATACATCCCAGTATACCCCGGCCCTCCCTACTGCCTTCTCCATTGCTTGCTAAACTTAAGGTCATCTGATATGATTACCCCAGGTCCTTTCCTGTTTTGTTGTTGTTACTACCTCCCCACCCATTGTGTATTCTTCCCTGGGTTCTTGTTTCCCAGGTGCATTATTTGACTTTTTGCATTGAATCCTAGCTGCCATCGTCTGACCATTCCTCCAACCTTGCCCAGTCCCTTTTCATCCTTTCCGCCTCCTTGTGTATCAACCCTGTTGCAGATCTTTGTGTCATCTGCAAAAGGCATACTTTCCTTCCAGTCCCTCTGCAATGTCACTGATGAAGACATTAAAAGGACTGGACCCAATACTGAACCCTCGGTGCCCACTAGTAACCGCCCTTTCTTCAGAGTGGACTCCATTTACAATTACCTTCTGTGTCCTGTTGTCCAGCCAATGTTTTACCAGGCTATCACCCTGGGACCCCTCCCAGGCTGGTTAATTTGACTATCAATCTTTGTGTGGGACTGTGTCAAATGCCTTGCTAAAGTCTAGGTAGGCCATGTCCACAGCCCCTCCCTGGTCTACTACTTGGTCACCCAGTCAAAGAAATCTATTAGATTCATCTGACATGACCTTCCCGCTGTGAACCCATGCTGCCTTGGATCCTGTGCTCCACTGACCTCTAGGTACTCAACTATTCTTTCCTTCAGAAGTGTCTCCATCACTTTCCCTACCACAGAGGTCAGACTGACAGGTCTGTAGTTTTCCTGCCTCTGTCTTGGCCCCACTTTTGTGAAGGGGAATCACATCCACCTTCCTCCAGTCCTCAGGTACCACACCATCCTCCCATGATTTATTAAAAAGATTAGCCAGTGGTTTCACTAGTTCCTTCCTTAATTCTTTTAGAATTCTGGGGTGAATTCCATCAGGACCCATTGCTTTGTCTACCTTCAGTTTTAGGAGTTCTTGCAGAACCCTTTCTTCTGTGAAAGGACTGGGATCGACCCCCCTATCAAGAGTGCTTCTGTTAATTGGATTAGGCACTTCCCCCTCCTCTTTTGTGAATACTGAGCAGAAATATTCGTTCAGTATTCCTGCTTTTTCACTGTCCCCCTCTGCCCACCCACCGTTCATTCTATTCAGCCTCACTATCCCTCCCTTTGTCTTTCTACACTTGCTGATGTACCTATAAAAGGTTTTATCCCCCCCTTCTTAACTGAGTTGGCTATCTTTTCCTCAGTTTGGGCCTTTGCTATTCTGACTTCCCTCTCTGCTTCTTTCTGCCTTAATTGGTACAGCTCTCTGTCCTGCTCCTTCTGTGTTTCCTTATACTTCCGGAATGCTATCTTTTTCTTCCTGACTTTCACAACCACCTCTCTTGAGAACCATAGTGGCTTTTTCTTTCATTTTGATTTGTTTATTTGCTTCACACAAAGGCTTGTTGCGTCTGTGATGGCAGTTTTGATAATTCCCCCATTGTTGCTCCACACCTCCTTCTAGCCTGTTTGCTAGTGCTTTTCTGAGGCACTCTCCCATCTTGCCAAAGTCAGCCCTCCTAAAGTCCAGTACCCTCACTTTTGTATGGCTTGACTCTGTAGCTGAGTTTAACATGAACCACACTGTTTGATGGTCACTTGTCCCCAGATGGCAACCTACTTCTAGATCTGAGATCCTCTCACTGCCCCCGTTTGAGAGTACGAGGTCTAAGATTGCTCCCTCACGAGTGGGTTCCGAAACTAGCTGTCTAATGCCTGCCACCTGTAGGGCGTCAAGAATGGCCCTGCTCTTGGATGTGGCTGCAGCAAATGTGCTCCAGTTAACATCATGGGGCATGGGGTTATTGGGACCCCTCCTCATAAATTCAGCCATTGTCATGGCATTATTCTGTCCTGAAAGGTGATTTCACGGTCACTGCGCGGAATCACCTTTCGGAACCAAATAATGAAATGTCAGTGCCAGTGTACATGAGGTGGGCTCTCAAAAGGCCTATGTTGCAAAGTTGATGAAAAAAATTCCCAAAATTACCGTTTTATGAGCATGCATTGCGCAGTTTCCATGCATGCTTGTACCTTCGTAAATTTGTAATATTTTCATTCCAGATTATCAACACTGGCATTTTTCCACACCTCCTTATGAACAGTACAGCTGTCATTTGTCACATCCTGACTGAAATGTGTTTTCGTACTTCCGGCTCCGAATAGTGCACTGTGGGAAATCAGTGTTTGGGACACTTGAGGAAAATTACAGTGATGCTGTTCATGAGCAGAGGTCCTAAAATGCCTATGTTGAAAATTTGGTGATGAAAGTCCATAAAATGACTGTGTGACAAGCGTGTGTTGCACAGTTTCCACGTATGCTCGGAAGTGTGCAAATTTGTAATATTTTCACTCCAGATTTTCAACATCGCCATTTTGCCACACCTCCTTACGAACAGTACAGCAGTCATTTTTCATATCCTGCCTGACATATACATTTGCACATCTGGCACACAATGGCATGGTCGCTGTGGGAAATTAATGTTTCGGACAGATTAAGAAAATCATAGTGACAGTGTTCATGAGCAGAGGTCACAAAATGCCTTTGTTGAAAATTTGGTGAAATAATTCCACTAAATGACTGCACTACAAGCATGTGTTGCACAGTTTCCACGTACGCTCGGAACTTCGAACATTTTTAATATTTTCACTATAGATTTTCAACATTGCCATCTCTTCACACCTCCCTGTGGATGGTACAGCTGTCACTTTTCACATCCTGCCTGATCTGTGTTTTCGCACATCTGGCACAGAATGGCACAGATACTGTAGGAGCTCGAAATTTGGGACACATTAAAAAAAATCACACTGCCACTGTTCATGAGAAGAGGTCCCAAATGCTTTCATGAGGTGGGGGTCACAAAAAGGGCATGTTGAAATTTGTAGTGCAAATACCACCACACTCCTGGGGTGTTTGGGTTTCTAACCATAATGTCACACCCTGTACAGACTGACAGGCATCAGAGGTGTAACTTTGGCTCACTGGCTGTAATGCTCATGCCATCCCACCAACACCCTGAAGCCAGTGACAGGCATTGAGGTGTGCCTTACACTCTTCAGCCCCAGATTTCACCCTATTCTCCTGTACTGCACCCATTTCAGCATATGTCCTTATGAAATGGGGTGACTGTGAAGCCCAAAACCCCAAGACACACCTCAACACTTGTCAGTGTCTACAGGATAGGGTGAGGTGAAATGCTGTGAGCATTATGGGCAATTACCCACAGGCACGCCCCAATGCCTGTCCATCTCTGCAGGGTGGAGGTGGGACTGGCGTGAGTTCAATACTTCACTGCCACTCCTATTCTGCATCTGTCTAACTCCTGCACATCCAATCCTAATAACAGCAAACAAACATTTGTCATTGACAAATGCTTGTTTATATTTGTTCTGGTCAATACCCCAATTCAAGTTAAAATCTCCCATCAAAATTCACTCCCTGTTTATTGGCAAAGGTTTTCTGAATGCAGATAATAAATCTAAACCTTGCCCAATATGACCAGGTGGAAAATAAATCAAGGTAATCGCAAAATGTTTATCAGAGCCTAACAGAAGGGCAACAGAAATTACATAACACCCTAATCTATTTGATTGGGAAACCATTTCAAAAGCCTTGAACTTAACTTTAGAATAAATTGCCACCTCACCACCTTTCCTTCCCATCTTGTCCTTTCTAAAAATATTATAATTAGGAAGAAGTATCTCCTTATTAAGAATCTTGTCAGTTAGCCAGGTTTCTGATAATGTTATAATATCAAAATCACGATGGGCTACCCAGGCCTCAAATTTGGTCCACTTGGCTACAAGACTCTGCACATTAAGATGAACAATACTAAGTGCTGACATTTTACCATGTATCCCTCCTACATTGAGAGAATGAGCAGACTTATCCTGAATAATATTCTGATGTGGTCCAGGGTGAGGACAAACTGTTCCTGATACTAAGAGAAGTAAAATTATTCTTCAAAGCATAGGATGATTTGACCTTTCCTCAATTTTCCCAATAGCTTCGATCATGCAACCCCATTTCTTAGAAATGCTTTTACATAGATTTGCAGTTTCTTGCACCAAAGATAGCAGAGCCCTAAATAACTCTATTTATTTATTGAATTTTGATGACCGGGTAGGCTCACTGAGCCTCGGAGGTCCCTTTTTCAGGGGCATTTCTTCTCTAATTAACAGTAATTGTTCTAATATGATTGTATTCACTAAGTTGTGATCTTTTATGGCTAATAGTAATTATTTGCTAAATTTTGTGGATTAATATTCTGATGTTGGACTTACTCGGAGGCTGAGAGATTATGGGCCCAATATTTAAAAGTTTGCACAGGCAAAAATCCTGGTTTATGTATGCAAACCAGGCTTTGCATGGATATCCTATACTCAAAAGCTTGGTTGGTTCCTGGGCAAACTGTGGAGGGGGTGCAATGAAAATGGAGGGGTGGGGATCTGAATATCAGTGCAGTCTGATATTCAGAGTATTTGCACCATGCAAGGGCATTTTGTGTGGTCCCCTAGTGTGGCACAAATACCACCGACGGAGACCACAACTTACTGCAATACAACCCTAGCAGTTGGCAGAGGAAGTGCTGCAGCCTCTCCCCCCACACCAGTCCCGATCCACAAAAACAGTGTTCCTGGTGTCCAGTGGTCCCCCCAATCCCTTGCCTGGTAAATGCTAACATATTCCCTGGTGTCCACTGGTCCTTCCCCCCACCCGATCCCTTGCCCAGTAAATACCAACATATTCCCTGGTGTCTAGTGGTCCCTTCTCACACCTGCACCCATGCCCGATGGTCAATAGTTCAGTCCCTGGTGTTCAGTGGTTCCCCTCCCCCACCCGATGCCCTGCCTAAGTACTAAAAGAATATTCTCCCTGGTATCCAGTGGTCGTTCCCCTGTCTGATCCCTGTCCCATTACCGGTAATATTGGTGCAAGTAATGCCCTTTCTAAATAACATGGCCCTGGCCCCAACTACCAGTCCCCCAAAGCCCCTAGCCTATTCATTATTGATATCTAGTGGCCCCCTTCCCTCCCGTGACACCAACAACCCACCCTCCCTAGCCTGCAATACTTATCAGTGCCATGGTGCAATGACGGTGAGCGACACAGCTCTCCACACGCTACCTCAGCTTCCCACTGTCTGACACAAGCAGACAGTGCACTGCTTAGTTATTTGCACCACTAGCACCAGGGAAATGCTGTATACCTTATGGGTGAGGGATGGGGGAACCACTAGCACCAGGGATAGCTACTCTTCTAGGTCCAGGCAACTGGGGGGTGGCGCTGTGCAAATATGCCTGACTACCCATGTAAATGAGCCCATAATGGGTATGCAAATGGCCCCTTAGTGCACTGCATGCCCAATGGGCTAATTTGCCTGGGCCCCTTTGAATACAGCAAATTGCGCTCCGGTGCTCTCCACTATGGCACTGTACTTTGGGAGTCATGATGGGGCAACGCTAAGTGGCTTAGCACTGAGCCAACATGGCCCTATATTCAGTCAGATAGTGCAGGTGCACTACTCCATTGAATATATCATCTTCAGGCACCCAGGCAATGGCAAGGTGGAGTGCAAAGTGTTCTGATCTGCTTTTCCTGATTTTGAATATCTGACCCTATATGTAATACAATAAAAATCTTTCAGTTTGTTACTTTGCTTCCTTACATTACTATGGGGAGAGTTCTCAACTTCAGTTGAAGCCTCACAATCTAAAATGGACTCTTCAAGAAAGACACAAAGCATTTTTCAATGGAAATGAGGAGAAGGTGCTTTCGCCCTTGTATTTGTTTTTCCATATTGCTTTTTCCCATTGGTGTGGGTTAGCAGGCATGGCTTTGGCTCTTCCATGCTGAGAGAGCTTGATTCAGCCCAGCCAGGCATCATGGATGCCTGCTAGCACCCCTTTTCCATTTTCTCCCTCCTCCTCCTCTCCCTCTCGCTGGGGTGCACACATCAATGTGCATACATGGAGGCATGTGCACGTTGCAGAGTCCTGCAGCACCCTCATATCATTGCCATCCCAGACCTGTACTACCACCAGGCCTCTACCAGGTGACAGTCACTCAGCAGGAACAAGAAGTCACCCACACCCCGGGAGAGGAGAGCAGTCCTCCGGATGCTCAATTCACTCCCTCCCCGGCCGACCCCTGACTACCCAAGTCCACTTCCAAACACAGGTTACCTGAGTGGCAGGAGGTAAGGCACCCAGTGTCTCAGCCCTCCATGTCACCAGGCCAGAGCTGTTCTGTTTTTATTAAGAGAATTCAATATTAAGGCCAGCATGACTCGAGTTAAAGGCATACTTAAAGGACTAGTGCTCCTTTTATTAGGTGCAGTGGGAATATTATTTAAATATACATTTAAATCCATTGGGTCACCATTACCATGTAATTATATAATCATTTTCAAGGGAAATGCTAGCACTATGTTTTGGAAACTAGAATTCAAATGCGGATCTCCATTCAGTCTATCGGCAAACATACTGTATGTCATATAACCCAAAAATAAGGAAGAAAGCACAGCCAACTAGCCACAAGTTGCACAGCCCAATACAGTGGTGAGCACAGCAGGACACTCAAGACAGCAGTGGCAGGACATGGAGCAGTTAGCAGGCTGGGAGGACATGAGAACTGCAGCCACAGCCACACAGCTGCACCAATGAAAAACCAGTATCCAAAGGACACTTATACATACTGGCCCAGATATTCAAACTGTGCCAAGCTGTGGCGCAAGCCTGGGCGCAGCGCAACTTAGCTGCACAGGGGCGTTGACCAGGCGATATTCAACGGAGCTGCGCCATGACTCAGCATTGTTGAATATCACACCCTGGCCACCCGTAGTATGCATAGCACAGTGGCACTGCGCCAGCGCCAGTGGCCAGAGTGGAGCATGGGGATGCGCTAGCACAAGTTCCATTGCGCAAGGTGCAGTAACTACGATATTCAAAAGTTGACATGCAGATGGGGCCATAATGTATGCAAGGTGCACATGGGGCCATTTGCATGTCATTATGGCCCCATTTGCATGCAGGTGCGCTGATCCCTGATGACTTGCGCCTGGCGCCCTGCCAGGCAGCAGCCGTCCGGGACCGATACCCCCTGTAGTACGGCAATGTGCCCCACAGTCCAATCGCTGGCTGCAGTAAAGAAAGGATAATCAGCAATCCCTGGTGGCCCAGTGGACCGCTGCCCGCCTGATCACGGGCTACATGAAAAAGAATAAGCCTAAATCCCTGGTGGTCCAGTGGACCGCTACCTGCCTGATCACGGGATAAGTGAATAAAGAATAATCATCAATCCCTGGTGGTCCAGTGGACCGCTGCCTGCCCGATCGCAGGCTGAAGTAAAAATAGAATAATACTATTATCCCTGGTGGTCCAGTGGACCTGTCCCCACGATCACGGGTTGAATTAGAAAAATAAGAACATTATTATCCCTGGTGGTCCAGTGGATCTGTCCCCTGATCGTGGGCTGAATTAGAAATATAAGAACATTATTATCCCTAGTGGTCAGTGGACCCCCTCCCCACCACCCACTGATCCCCACGCCCGTTCCCCGGTCAGCGACGGGTGGCAACCTCCACCCACCCACCTGCCATCCGCGCCAGCTGACTGTTACCGTCGGTAGGGCTGTCGCCCATTGGTCCTGGCGTGAGCCAATGGGCATGCAACCATGCCATCTACACATTCAGATATGATCCATTCACATATCTGGAATGTGTAGTACGTATGGCTGCATGCCCATTGGCTCATGCTGTGGACCAATGGGTACAGCCCTGACCGACGGTGTCAGTCAGTGGCGCGGGCAGCAGGCGGTGGGTGCTGCCGCCCGCCGCTGGGCCAGGGGAGGGGCGGGGATCAGTGGGCAGGTGGGAGAGGGGGGTCCACTGGACCACCGGGATAATATGTTCTTATATTTCTAATTCAGCTGGCGATAGGGGGGACAGGTCCACTGGACCACCAGGGATCATAATGTTCTTATTTTTTTAATTCAGTCCGTGATTGGGGGGGGGGCAGGTCCACTGGACCACAAGGGATAATAGTATTATTCTATTTTTACTTCGGCCCGCGATCGGGTGGGCAGCGGTCCACTGGTCCACCAGGGATTTTGGATATATCTTTTTATACTGATGCTCGCAATCGGGCATGGGGGGGGCGCCACCACAGAGGTGCAGCCAGAGCTTGGTGGCCACACACAGGTGGCAGTTGCTGTGTTGTGCCCTGCAATGCAGCAGCTCACCTGTGGGTGGCCATCCGTTGTTCCTTTTTTTTTTTTTGGATCAACTTTGTGCTGGCGCAGGTAAGGGTTGCTCATGCATGGTTCCGCACATCCCGGGCTGAATATCAGGCTGTGCAGAGTATGGATGGGCACACCCCCCCCCCACCTGCGCCTGCATACATTACTGATGCGCTCCGGTGCATCGAGATTTGTGCCGCGCACTTTTCCTGTTTGAATATCACGTCGGGGCACGTCAGTGAGTTGCGCATGGCGCAACACTGTTGCGTCATGCGCAGCCCTTTTGAATACCTGGGCCACATCGTTTAAGTACAGCTCAGCAGGGGATGTACTGAAAGTTTCATGCTGCACTGCCAAATTCCAGACTAAGCCTTGCAAAAAACAGTCATCACATCCAAGACCTCTTAACATGCTTTCCACTTCATTTGACTAGAGTCCCAATCTATGTCAGAGTAGTCAACATTCTCCATCAACATCATGATGCCCCTGTTACCACAGCTGCCTTCTATATATCTTAAAATTCTTCCTGATCCATCTCAAATGATTGGCTAGGTTTTTGACCCAACCCAAATATCGCATTGTCTTTGTTGCCCCCTTTAGTGTATTAATTTCCATGCCCTTTGCTTGGTCCTCCTGATCCTGTATTTCTCAGAAACGTTAGTCCCCACCTATACCATATATACTGTAATACTTTCGTCCCTCTCCTCTTTGTCTGTTGGAATAACATATAACCATGCATCTCTGCTTCCCATCATTTCCCCTCCTGCATCACGTGTCAACACCCAGTATGTCTAGCTGCAGTCTCAGTTGAACAGAACTTCATAAGAGTGCACAATATATTGCTGTTTAATTGTGAGGCTGCAATACATTCAGTCATGAAGGCTTACATATAGCCACGTTTGTTTTAACTTCACTGGTTTAATCCCATCTCTGCAGCTCCAAAACCGGAAACAACTGGCTGTTCGCCTTTAATCAGCGTAATCCCATCATGAAGCCTAGGCTTTCAGATAGAGTCACATAAACATTTTATATCAGGTCAAGGTATTTGGGAGACCAGACATTTTTCTCTCTTTTTTGTTTTTGTTAGAATTAGGTTACTGCTGCTTCCATTCTACCACAAAAAAGGCTGTGTTCTCAGCTCTCACTTTACTCAGAGCCAGATGCCATAGGTACAGAATGCAAAGAAAATGTACTTGCAGAAAATCCTGTGAACACCACAAAAATGGCCCATCTCGGCTGCCATTTATTTAATTAATAAACATGATTGTTTTAGCTTCATCAACACGCATGATCTGAGAAGTTTTTTTTTTATTAATCTCATGAACTCCATGGAATAACCAGTAAATACCACAATAGTATAATGTGGCAGCCCCTTAACATACATATTCCTCATGGGCGGATAGAATTGCGTTGTTTCAGATAACAGGGGCTATGCCAGGAATTTCAATAACTCATTCCTGGCCTTGCTACTTTTTATCTCACTTTCTGCCCCCCCGTCAGCCTGTTCCACAGACTGAGCTGTACCTCCAACTGTTTTACCTGCAACCTCTCTTGGTGTTGTGTTTAGAGCATTCTATGCCTTGTAATTGTGTCTGCAACTAAATCTTCTGTTAGTATAAAACAGGGATGGATCTATATTTGGGGACAACTAAGAAGTTACTGATTGCCTCATGTTTGTTGGTTGCCCCCACAGTAGCCAATGCTGTTTTCTTTTTTTTTACACAAGCTGCAGGGTCCCAATTATTTAGAAACACAGCAGTTGTCAGAAGAAAATTACCCCTTGGCCCAACTAGTCTGCCCTAAAAAAAAAACTACCTACTGTGTTACCTTAGACCCTGCTCAATCTCTGGCCTAACCCCCCCCCCCCATCTCTGTTACTAAGGTTCCCATGTGTCTATCCCATGCATGCTTGAATCTACTACCATTTTGATTCACACCACCTCTGCTGGGAGTTTATTCCAGGTTTCTACCACCCTTTCTGTGAAGAAGTACTTCCTCACATCCCCTCTGAGCCTCCCTCCTTCCAGCTTCAAATCATGCCCCCTTCTTGAGCATCTCTTTTTTGTAAAATGCTACCCTCCTTTACCTTATGAATACTCTTGAGGTGTTTGAATGTTTCTATCTCATCTCCCCATTCCCTTCTATCCTAAAGATAGTACGTATTTAATTCATTGAGTCTTTCCTTGTAGGGCTTCTGATGCAGGCCATGCACCATTTTGTTTTATTTATTTATTTAGCTTTTGTTTACCAGGCAAGCACACTAGACAAACATATGCCTATTTTCAGGTGTGACCTGGGAGATTACAAGGAAATATACAGACAAGGCAAGGATTTACAGGATTTCAGAGTAAAATATACAGACAGTGCATGATATGGTAGAGAGGCAAGCAAAAAAATCACATAACAAAAATAATCAGTTTGACAAGTCACGTTAAAAAATTCCATCCTGAGCTCGGGGGGAGCCAGGCAGAATGATTAAAAGTGGAACACTTGTTAAAAAGGGACATTAATACCTTAGGTAGTTACAGACTGAGGTAAGATTCAGATAATCCCAGAGAGAGTTTCTGAAACAGGTGTGGGTGAAGGTAGTGTGAACATGGGTGGGAAGGGAATTCCATAACCTAGGTGCACATATGGCGAATGCCCGGTCACCCATTTGGGTGCAAGTTTTTGGTACCTGAAACACAGCTGAACCATTTGAACTAAGTGGATATGAGGAGTTGGAAGGCTTACAGAGCTCTGCTAGGACAAGAAGGGTAGGAGTTCTAACAACATTGTCAGTAAAACAGCCTAAAACAAAGTTCTGATGATTACCTGGTGGGAGCTGTCACGTGCCCCTGGCTCCCTAACCTTGGGCAGCCCTGCAGAACCTCCTGTTTGCAGAGAGGATCCCCCTATTCAGGAACTCGTACACATGAGTAAGGGTTCAGGAAGACTTCCCAACCTTCCTTTTCCCAGTGGGAGGGTGGATTCTGTAGTTTTCGGTTCCCTTGCCTGTCCACTACTTTCAATATTTGAATCCCACCATGGTTACTGGCTAAATCTTCCCTAGGTAGTTTTATATACTAGCCAAGAAGATTCTATCTTTTTAGGCACAAAGTCTTTTCAAAACCCTTCTGTTTAAATGTTAAATCACACAACCAGACCCCAAGCAGAGTTGTTAAGAAAATCATAAAAGTTTACTTAAAATAAAAGCAATACAGAAAAGACTACAGTTTAGAAGAACTTTGAAATGCAGACAATAACAAAAGTAAAATTGGATGGTTTACAGAAAACACTAGATTCTGTATTCTAAACTATACCTTGTTTTGATGTTAAAGTTCAGACAAGATTTCAAATGTCCTGGTATAGATGACAGTTCATTAGGCAATAGAATGTGTAGCAAGTCCTTGATCCAAGTCTCTGGATGTCCTTTTAAAAAGTCTTCAGATGTTGCATTGGTGAAAAGTCTTGGTTTCCAAAATTCTGACTTAAAAATCAGAATTATCTGTTCAGTTTGTGGCAAGTCAAACTTTCCACATACTCAGGACTGGGTTTTGAGAATTTCCCAGGCCTATACATATACTTTCTAGGGTAAAAGTATATGCCAGTTGGACAGGTATTCTGCCTTCCAACTTAAACACTATTCAACTGCTGTCTATTCAAAGTGTGTCAGATATACATACTTGAGGGTCATTTTAGGACACATCCTCTTTATTTTTTTCTCTGGGGTAGGGTTAATGACTGCAGGACAATACAGATATTAGGGTGCAGCAATTTACCTTTCCCTGTAGGTGTCTCTGTGGTTCCATGTCCATCACAATGACATCTGGTCCATGCATTTGGCTTAACCTCTGACCCCTAGGTCAATACATTACCCTTCCCTGTCATGGAAAGCCACATTGGGATGTTTTATGTCTTCCTGGGGCCATATACCCATCTTCCTTTATCTTGAAATATAACAGGTCCACACTAGCCTTTATAGAAATAACAGTTATTTTGCAGATACCTGTTAAAGGGACAGTGTCTTAATTCCAGTATATATTACAGAATATACAATATGAACCCGCATAAATGGATCTAGACTTATCATGCGACATTCCTCCTAAAACAGAACCGGGGGAACATGCCCCAATTGGAGGCAGTTCTTCTCAGTTCTGTTATAGATGCAGTATACGGGATAGGCCATCTGTGTTCCTATGTAACCCTCCCTCTCTAGCAGGGAGCTTACCTGACCTCCTGCTACCTTCTATAGCTCAAGCAGCTGCTGTTTCTCACTTCATCGGCCCGATCCTGAACTGCCAAAGGGCTGGGGAGAGCTGTAACCTTATTCCAATGCCTCCTGTGCCTTTTTCTTCATGACCGGCAAACTGCTTATTGTCTCTCACTCCCCTGCCTCCCCGAGCTGCAAAAGGGGCCGGGGAGTGGCAATTCCGGTGCCTCCAGCACCAAAATAGAAGCAGCCAGTGTGTGGCACAGTACAGTTGCTCCCCCCAAAACTACTCCACAGAGGGGTGAGGAGCACAGGAACAAGGCCTCATTGGTGGCCTAGCACCTCTAGGTGCTCGCAAGAAGCAGCAGAAGTGCCACAGGAGGGGATTCCTCTCCCCAGCCCCACTGGACTGCCTAAGGGGCTGGGGAGAACAGAAACTAAGAAAATTTAACTTTGGAAGAACTCCCTGATCCTGCCAATACCACCAGTGGGTCAGGGAGTGAGAGAAAAGATGGTGACAGCCAAGGACTACAGAATGCTTAGCAGCTAAGGATGGCCATTTAGAGACACAGCTCCTTCTGGGGAGCTCACAATGGAGCCAGCGACTTGGCTCCTGTGCCCAAAATGTACCCCCTGGCCTTAGCGACCCTCAGACAGGACCAGGAGCGTGCTAGCCATGCAGCCAAATGCTGTCAACAATGGGCCATAATTATTTTACAGTTTAGGGAAAGTAAGTGAACTTAGAGAACTGTTCAATGGCAGCCATCTTTGCCGAGTTTGCTGGAGAACAGCGTAGTATCCGATTGGTAGCTGCAGTACCACCAATTAGGACAAAGAGCTTGTGAGTTGTGTGGACCAATGAGAGACAGAGTTTTAAACCTGAAGATTCTAAAGTTTACAGTTTGCCAGTGTGTCTTGAATGAGAGTTGGAAGTGAGAGGAAGTGTTTCTGGACAGCTCCCGCTGCTATTAGATAGAAAAGCCTGCATTTTGTGCTTTCGGCACAAGCAAAGAGCCAGAGTGAGACTTGCCAGTGAAAGTTAAATGAGAAGGTGTATTTTTTGTCAACTACTGCTGCTGTCAGATAGAAGATCCTGAAGTTGGAACCTTCTGCACATGTTGAGAACTGGTGACTGAAGATCCTGGTAAATCCCCTAAATCTGGGATTTGCCTCAGCTGAATGAACTGGGATATTTGGTGTCACAAATATCCAAAGTCTGCTGAAGGAATTATTTGTCTGCTGTGGAGAGTGAGGTAACCAAAGCCACTGCCTCATTGCCTTACCAGTTCAGAGACTGTTTCCTGTCATGACCTATGCTCTGAGGCCTGCCTGCTTGCTTGACCTGCTGCTGCCTACCTATTGCTAAAGTGGGTGAAAACAAGTCCCTCTTTGGGGTGAAGATTGCCTACCTACAGTTGAGGTGGGTGAAGACAAGTCCCTCTATGGGGTGAAGAGGATCATCGCCTGCAGTCCAAGCCTTTCTTGCCTGTTCTTCCAAGTTGTCTGAAAAGGGGAAACATCCCCAACAGCCTGCATCTGTTCACCAAAGGTCGTGAGTGCTGGGTTTTACCCAGATACTTTTCTAATTGTTCAGCTAGCTAGCTTGTTAACTTTACATCTGGGCTTCATGCACGTCCTTAGCAATGCCCTTAGCAACTAGTACAGCCAGGGATAAAACTGTTTCACTGCATCCCCTGGTCTGGTTGATATTGTGCACTGCAGCACCCCAGCGTTTCACCTGTGCTGCACCCAGCTTTTCCACATCACAGGCTAGCAATTGCTCAGTGTGTGCACACCAAAATTGAGAGCTGTCACAGGGACTGTGGGGTTAACTGGTGCACCAGTGGGAGGAGTAGAACTGCGGCTGGTAGTCCGGAAATGCATAGTACTGTTTATGATTGCCAGTGTTTTGTCCTATTGCTGATTTGCATAGAGTTTAGAATCTGATCATTGAATGCTTTTATTTCCCTTTACTTCCACTGTCCCCTGCCTCTTTATCCACCCCAAAATAACCACCTGTTCTTTATTTTCTGAAAACTGTTGCAGCCATTGCATTATTGAGTAGTGTGATATTTCATGCATAGAGTTATAAGTAGGGAGAGAACTGTATATTGTTTTACCTGTTTACAAGAGAGGGGGCTGAATTTCATTTCCTGTGGGGAAACATCCTGGTAGTACACTGTTAGAAGGTTCCCCATAGGTGGAGGCACCACGCCACTCACCCAGCCAATTATAACCACGAACCCAGGTGCCAATCTATATTCCCTGAGGCAGCACCACCTGTGTGTGGGTGTGCAGGTAGAAGGGAAGGGATGGTTACACTATTTTTGGTTCCAGGCCTATACACAATCTCCATGTCATAAGTCTGCAAGGCAATACTCCATCTTAGAAGTTTCACATTTGTTTTCCCATTTGGCCTAATCATATTAAAAACTCATTCCTTCCTAATGATGCCATATGGCGTCATAAAAAAACATACCTCTTTTTCCTGATGACGCTGTATGGCGTCCTAAATCATGTGCTGTAGTGCCTGATGACGCCAATTGGTGTCCATATCTTTCTCTTGGTGCAGCTCAAGCATTTGTTTACATTTGTTGAATTGAGTTGTACCAGCTAATAGGGGACATCATACCCTTACTGATTTTACCTAATATAATATGTGTTCCCATTGCTATTTTTAAGAAAACAAGCCTTAATACATAAATAAATAAATTTACTATTTTTTGCATGTGCTGTGAAAAATGTATTATGCTCATTCTGCCATTAGTTTGTATTGTAACAACAAATCATGTTGTTTTAGTGTAACATGTTAAGCTGATCAGGTTGACACTATAATTAATTTCATAACTTATAGTTTTTTTTTTTCGAGCAGTCTGATTGGCCGTCACCACTTTGGTGTATTTTTTTGTCTTTTGGGGTATTTTTCTACAATAACATGTTGTCACTGATATCGTAATTGTTATAACTATTAGTCCATTTATACCACTAAGTGAGCTGAATATTTCTGTATTTAAAAATCGAGCTCTGTGATTGGTTGGATTCTCTGAGATCATCAATTCTGAATTTAATTGGTATAAAGGGATTGTCTTAGATGCAGGCACCATCCCCCTGATGAAGCCTTAGTTGTCAAAGCACCAGGGAACCTGCACGCAGATCTTTTGTTGTGCCTTCCACTGTTCTATTCAATGTGTGTGCCTGAAATGTTAGACTAAATCCTTATTTAGCATTCAAGCAAGGACTCGTATTTTTTTACAGCTGTCACTGGAGGGAAAGTGGCTCTCTGTTGCCATGCTTGCTCTGTGCTTATTGTACACGTCACTATTTCCATTAACCAGTCAGAGCACACACTGGTGCAGGAAGAGCATGGTGACTGGAAACTTAGTTTCAAGATGGAGGTGCTGCTCTTATCCTAAAATACTCACTTCATTTCAGTGCCAAAATCTCGATTTGTAATCTGTATTTACTTTATTTGTTTTTATTTTTATTTATGATTACAGTTTTCATAGTTGTCACATTGTTCGTTTTGGGATAATTTCTGGTCATCCTGTGTGATCACATCTTATGGATCTGGCTGGCATTCCTGATGGGAGAGAGTGTTTCTTCTGCATGTACTAGATGCAGTCACGTGAATTCAGCAGCTTTTGTTACTTTTTAAAGAGTTTATGTTCGGATTATGGCTATGTTAAAATCTATGTGGCATGTTGCTTCCTGCGTTATGGATGATACGTGGGTTAGGGTCAGTAGCACGTTTGTCTCATGCTCTGCACTTGAGTTTTCTCCCTAATACGCAGTTGCTGATTGTTTAAAATGAAAAAATAATGGTGTTGCCTTCAACTTATCTGGCATCAGTCCAGCCCCAATCTCTGATGCATTGTAAAGGCCAAATCAGTTTTGAATCCCTCCACAGTCACTGGTGTTGTCCATCGATTTGTATGTCGTCAGTCCAGACTCAACCTCTGATGCACTGTAAAGTGTTCTTCAGGTTAAAATCCCTCCACAGCCACTTGTAAGATCTAGCTCCTTACCATGCATCAGTCAAGCCCCAAACTGTACTGAGTAGTGAAGTGCATTTCAGGCTCAGATCCCTCCTCAACTGATGGTGTTGTCCATTGACTTACCATGCATCAGTCCTGACCAATCCCATTATGCACTGTGAAGTGTATTTCATGTTCAAAACCCTCCACGTCCACTGGTGTTGTCCATCAATTCATATGACATCAGTTCAGCCCCAATCTCTGATGCACTGTAAAGTATTCTTCAGGCTCAAATCCCTCCACAGCCACTTGTAAAATCTCAGGCTCAAATCCCTCCACAGACACTTGTAAAATCTATCTCCTTATCATGCATCCATCGTGCTCCAAACTGTAGTGAACAGTGAAGTGCATTTCAGGTTCAGATCCCTCCACAGCCAATGATGTTGTCCATTGACTGATCTGGTGTCAGTCCAGCCCCAACCTCTACTGCACTGTAAAGTGCTGTTCAGGTTCAGACCCCACCAGAGTCACCAATTTAGTCCATCTGTTCATCAGTCTTCAGTCCAGCCTTTATCTCTGACGCTCTATGATGTGCATTACTGATATGGATCCCTCCTCAGTCACCATGGTGTAGTCCATTGTGCACATCAAGATTCATTCCAACACTACCCTCAGATGCACTGTAATGTTCTATTCATGTTCGAATCACTCCACAACCACTTTAGTCCCTTGTGCTCATAATGCTTCAGACCATCCCTTACCTCTGATGCTGTGATGTGATCAGTGCCAGTGTATGACTTATACAGTCCATTCAAATGAAACATAGCACACAGTACACATGCACCAATGAGCATCACTCCATGGTGCAGGCATACCCACACTCCTTCCCACCCACACAGTGCACCATACTGAATGTTGCAACATATCACATGTGTATGCAGGCAAATCATGTGACACAGCACATAGTACACAACCTTCACAGGTGCCCGTGTCATCACCCTGTATGTGTACCCACAATGTTTCTGCATGGCATACGGACACTATTACCAGGTGCAGGCAGCCCCACCTGCTTCCCTTCAACTGAGTATACCCCCAAAGACGGGTGCCAAATCATGATGCAAAATGACTGCAGTGCCTATGAGCATCATTCCTTGGTACAGGCACACCCACCCCCTTCCCCATGACACAGTATACCCCAAATTACCAGTGCCTTTTCAGCAATTTTATCATCCTATACGTATACCCATAATGTGTCTACAGTATCTGTTAGCACCATTATTACATGCATACAGCCCCTCTCATTTCCACAGAACATATGAAGTGCATCTGAGTCTGTATTATGAATGCAGGACCCCCCCCCGCCACTAACACACAGTGCTTCATCATACAGTCATTCCCTCACCTTAAACCATCCCATAATGCAACCCCCCAAAAATAAACTATGCCAGGAAATTAAATAATACACAGATCTATGTAACATGATGTTTACTGAACGACTGTGAACCTTTACGTGAACAACATCATGCTTCATTTACAGTATGATAAAGCAAACAGCACAAATAAAATATAGTTTCCTATACTTATTATGGGATTTTATTACAAAAATTAAAATAGTTTATTTCAATGAAATTACACATCTTAACTACAGCAGATATGCAATTAATCATAGAGAGACCTCCAGCACTACAAAATGTATCAATTTCCTGTGTCAGCTCCCTGACCTACACTGGAAGTGTTCTTCCTTTTTACATCACTTGACCTCACAAAGCACTTTCTTCCTGCATCACTTCCTTATATGTCCTTCTAAGGTAATGTGTAAATATATTCTTACTAAACTAGGGGAAATACAAAAAAAATGATTATCAGGTTCATAAACTAAAATCAGTGGATAAAAGAATTAGGGGGGCAGACTTTGGGAAAATGGGGAGATACTTGAAAGAGGCATTAAGGAGAATGGGACAGGAATCGGGGTTGAGGAACAGTGGGCAGTATTTAAAATGGGGATTATAAGAACAACAGAATTATGCATTAAGCAGGTTAGCAAGAGGAAAAGGAAGAGGAGACCATTATGGTTTTCCAAAGAGGTAGCAAAGAAAGTGAAAGCCAAAAAGATTGCATTCAGGCAATACAAAAGACACAGGCAGAAGGGGATAGGGAGAAGTACCAGGAGAAACAAGGGAGGCAGGGAAGTCAGTAAGGAAGCCAAAGCTCAGACAGAAGAACACATTGAAAAATCAGTGGTCAAGGGACAAAACCTTTTACAGGTACATAAGTGAAAAAGAAAGACAAAGGAGGGATAGTGAGACTGAAGGGGAGGATGGGAGCAGCGTGGAGGATGACAATAATAAAGCTGACATATTGAACAGGTATTTCTGCTCATTTTTACTAAGGAAGAGGGGGTAATGGGTCTGAAGGGTACAAGGGTGAGAATGGTGCAGAAATGGACACAAGTCCCTTTACACGAGAAAGGGTCCTGAAGGAACTGGAAGTAATAAGAGCTGATAAAGCAATGGGGCTAGATGGGTGCACCCAGGGTCCTTAAGAACTAAGAGGTGGTGGCTGAACCTCTGGCTATCCTGTTCAGCCAATCACTGGAAACAGGGAGGTACCCAAAGACTGGAGGACAGCAAATGTAGTCCCTTATGCAAAGTGGGAAAAAGAGGAAGCAGGGAACTACAGACCAGTCAGCCTCACCTCGGTAGTGGGAAAGATCATGGAAGCACTACTGAAGGAGAGATTGGTGGAACATCTGGTTGTCAATGGACTACAGGACCCAAGGCAGCATGGTTTCACCAGGGGGAGGTCATGTCAGACCAACCTCATTGAATTTTTTGACTGGGTGACTAGGGAGGTGGATCAGGGGAGGGCAGTGGACATGGCCTATCTGGACTTCAGCAAGGCCTTTGACACTGTGCCACATAGAAGACTATTACACAAACTGGGGAATATGGGTGTGGGCAGGACAGTAGTGTGGTGGGTAGGTAACTGGCTGGGTGGCAGGACACAGAGGGTGGTGGTAAATGGCTGTCACTCCACAGAGGGAAGAGTAACCAGTGGGGTACCACAGGGATCAGTGCTGGGACCGGTCCTATTCAACATCTTCATCAGTGACATGCACAGGATCTAGAAGGCAGAATTTCACTGTTCGCTGATGACACAAAGCTCTGTAACAGAGTAGACACACCAGAGGTGTAGACATAATGAGAAGGGACCTGCAGAAACTTGAAGAATGGTCAAGGGTTTGGCAGTTGAAATTCAATGCAAGAGTGCAAGATAATGCATATGGGGCACAAAACCCTGGCACAATATATCAGTTGGGGGTGAGGATATAGCATGCACCAAGCAGGAAAGGATCTTGGGGTTGTCATCTCTGACCTCAAGGTAGGAAACAGTGTGACAAGGTATCAGGTAAAGCAAATAGGATGCTGGGATGTATAGGCAGGGGCATCACCAGCAGGAAAGGAGGTCATAATTCCGCTATACAAGACACTAGTGAGGCCCACCTGGAGTACAGTGTACAGTTCTGGAGACCATACCTACGTAAGGACATAGACAGGGTAGAAAGGTTCAGAGGAGGGCAACAAAGATGGTGCATGGGTTGCATTACAAGTCCTATGAAGACAGGTTGAAGGAACTGAACATGTACTCCCTGGAGGAGAGGAGGAGAGAGGATATGATAGAGACATACAAGTATCTTAAAGGGAGGAACAGGGTGCAGGAAAACACTATTTTAAGCGAAAAGATGTTTCAGGACTAGAGGGCATGGGATGAAGTTGGAGGAGGACGATTCAGAGGAAACATGAAAAGAATTTCTTCACAGAGCGGGTGGTGGACAAGTGGAACACCCTGCCACAGGAAGTGGTGGGGCTGAAACAATCACGGGATTTAAGAATGCATGGGATAGACATAAAGGAATTCTAGAGGGCAGGGGTAAGGGGAAACAGACCTCTAGGAAAACAAACTGAACTTACAAGCTCAAATGGGCAGACTAGGTGGGCCATAGGCCCTTATCTGCCGACACTGTCTATGTATCTATGTATCTATGTAAACACTGCAAAATTCCAACCAGTGGAGTGGAACAAAAAACTCAAACTGTAATAACAAGAGAGTCAGATATTGATTTCTGACTAAACAATTGGTAAAAAACTTGCAAAATTTATATTTAGACAATGACAGATGTATACTGTATATTTTTAACAATTTTAATCAACAATTTTACAGAAATGTAATATTTTTGCATGACTATGTAAACAGAGCATAATTATATTTAGATAAAATCATCAGAATTTATTAAAATATGAAAACAACCTCACACAACATTAAATCCAGTTAAATAGATATTACCAAACCTCACTCATTTTCAAAAACTTTTTGTCCTGAAAAACTTTTCTTTTTACAGTTCTAAAATTGGATGTATGGCTTTTAAGATATGTAGGTTTAAGCACAGTGTGTTTCTATGAATGCTGCAGATCTAAAACCCCTTCAGGCACACAGGTGTTCTAGCAGCAGGCAGAGGCTACCTGAACATTCTAAGTGACAATAGGATAGAATGAGTTAGGTTGTGGTCTGTTTAGACCTTAAAATCCCTCCCATAAAGGTATGGTTCAAGGTTTTTTAGTGCCCAAACTAAGGCGAGACATTCCTTCTCCACTGTTAAATAGGCTTGATCCCCTACAAGCAGCTTCTTGCTTAAGTATACAGCGGGGTGCTCTCTCCCCTGATTGAATACTTGGCTGAGGACTACCTCTATTCCCACATCTGAGGCATCTGTCTGTACCAAAAATGGCCTGTTCGAGTCTGGGCTCGCCAGCACTGGGGCCCTACACAGCAAGGTTTTCAGCTGTGTGTAGGCCGGCTCACAGTCTGTGTCCCATTTTACCTTCCTAGGCTTATTTTTTTATCAGCAACCCAGATAAAGGAGTGGCCAGGGAGCTGTAGTTGGGAACAAATTTTCTATAATACCCTGCTGTCCCAAGAAAGCTCCTGACTTGTCTCTGGGTTTCAGTTGTAGGCCATGATACAATGGCCTCTATCTTTGCTTGGTTTGGGTGAAGTTGGCCTCGCCCTTCCACGTCTCAAATAATCGACCTCTGCCATGGTCACCTGACACGCTTCTGCCTTTATAGTCAGACATGCGGCCTGTGTTCAGCCCAACACCTCCCTCAGGTGTATCAGGTGTTTCTCTCAGCTATTGCTGAAGACAGCAATATTGTCCAGTTAGGCGACTGCAAAGTCCTCCGTATCCTGTAACATCTGATTTACTAACCGCTGGAATGCAACAGGGGAATTCTTCATCCCAAAGGGCATGACCTTGAACTTAACAGGCCGATTGGGGTGATGAATGCTGACTTTTCCCTAGCCCTTTCAGTCAGTTCCACCTGCCAGTGCCCCTTTGTCAGGTCTACTGTAGTCAAGTATGTCACCCCTCCCAGTTTGTGAAGGAGTTTGTCTGTGCATGGCATTGGGTGGGCAACAGATTTTATGACGGCATTAAGCCCACAATAATCTATGCAGAACTGTGTGGTCCTATCCGGTTTTGGTACAAGGACTACATTTGAGACCATGGGGCTGTGGGATTTCTGGATCACCCCAAGATCCAGCATCTCCCCCACCTCACTCCTAATGTCCTTTAGGACTGTCTCTGACACTTGGTAAGCTGTCCTATTTATGAGTGCTTGGGTTCCTGTGTCTACATCATGCACCACTAGCGGTGCTGTAAATAAAGGGGCAAAATCTCGCAAAATGGTCCTCAATTCTTGGGCCTGTCCAGGTGTCAACTGGGGTGACAGTGTGATGGTCTCCACAGATGGTGTCTGCTTACTTTTGGTTAACAAGTTGAGAAGGGGGTCTTCCCCACCTAGCTCCTCTCCAGGACTGCAAACTGCAAGTACCATGTCAGCTCTATTAAAATATGGCTTCATCAGGTTCACTTGATACATCCTGTGAGTGTGTTTTCAGTCAGGTAACTCAACAATGTAATTAACATTGTTTACCAGCTGTACTACCTTGTATGGCCCTGCCGACTCAACTTGCAGCTTGTCCCTTCAGACCGCAGTCAGAACCATTACCTCCTGTCCTGCCCCGTATGAGCAAGCTCTGGCTCCATAATCATACCAGGTCTTTTTTTTTTGCTGGGCAGCTGCCAGGTTGCTCTGGGCCAAGGCCATAAGCTCTTTCAGTGTTGCCCTGAATTTTAACACATACTCCATTATGGGAATCCCCTGGGTGGCATGCCTTCCTTCCCAGTCCTCTTGTATTAAATCTAGGGGCCCCCTCACCCTGTGTCCAAACAAGAGCTTGAAGGGTGAAAACCAGGTCAACTCGTGTGCACTTCCCTGTAGGCAAACAGCAGGTGGGGCAGGTATTTCTCCCAGTCCCGCCCATAGTGTTCTGCAAATGCCATAAGCATAGCTTTTAGGGTCCCATTAAATCTTTCTATGAGACCATTGGCTTGTGGGCTTCTCCCACAAACACTTCATTAGGTCTGACATAAAGTTATCCCCTTGATCAGAGATAGCCTCCTGTGGAAACCCAACGCGGGAGAAAATCCCTAGCAGAGCATCTGCCACTTTGTCTGCCTTAGTGGAGGACAGCGCAATGGCTTCTAGATAGCAGGTAGCATAATCTACAACTGTCAATATATACCTTTTTCCCCAAGGAACTTAGGGTATTCAAAGGACCCACAATATCCATTCCAACCTTCTGGAATGGCTCCTCCACAAGTGGTAAGGGAATCAGGGCAGCCTTGACTTGGCTTCCGGTCTTCCCTATTTCCTGAAACCCGGTGACAGGATTTGCAGTATTCCTTCACCTGCTTGGTAATATTGGGCCAATAGAAATTGTGGGCTAAGCACTGCATAGTGCAAGCAATGCCCAAATGTCCGGACATGGGAATATCATGAGCTACCTTGAGCAATAACCCATGTTACTCCTAAGGAACAACAAGCTGCCTGCCCATCACCCCTCCCTCTATCCTGATGTACTGAGTGTACAACAGTCCATTTTCCCAATACACTCTGTTTTCCATCACCTCCCTGTGTCCCAGCAGACTCTGCACAGGCCCTCAGCTTTTCTAAGCTAGGTCTGTCCATTGTGCTGCTGCTAAGTCTTCCAACTTACCCAGAGCATGGGGCATACCCCCATCAGTTCCCAGGCTGAGGTACATAGCTGCGGCAGTAGGGGACTCAGTATCACAACCTTCCCCCTCCCTTGGGCTATGTGTCACCCCTCCCACTTGAGAGTAACCTTCAGTAGCAGTCAGGTTAACTGCCACTAGGGGAACTTCCATTCCCCTGTTATTACCTTCTTTTACCAGAGCTACGGGTTGGCTGGCCTGTCTCACAACCTCTCCTGTCTGAATTTCTGTGGGGTCCCGAGAATCACAGAAGCCTCTGTTCTTTTGGCTCCTGGTCACAGCACAAACCACTCCCTGTGGAACATCATTCCTCACAATAACATACATAATACTTTTCTCAGCTATAGCCACCTTCCTTACTCCTTTCACCTGCATCTGCCCAATCCAGGGTAACACTGGCTAATGGATAAGTTTTCCTTTCCCTTGTGTAATCTCTTTGAGACAAACTGATTTGGCAGTATTTGTTCTGCCCCCATCAAATCCCCTTTCACCAGGGTAAGAGATGCTCCTGTATCTCTTAGAGCCCTAGTGTGCACCCCATTCACCATGACTGGGTGAATTTGCCCCCTCATATTGCCAGGGAGAGCCTCAGCTATACAGTGGGCTATTGTCTCTGATTGCACAGGCCCTTTTATCTTCTGGGCTTTCTTAGGACACTGCCTAGACAGATGGCCTATCTAGTGACAATACCAACATTCATCACGTTTCTTGTCCCCAACCTCCCTTTTGGGCACCTGGGAATTCCCTTCTTTTTGCAGGGACCCCTGTGGTTTTTGGTTACGTAAAATGCCCACTTTTCCCTTTCACCACTGGATTCCCTTTGGGAGCAGCCCTGCTTTGAGCATAACGATCCACCAGCTCTGCAGCCTCTTTGGCGGTGTTAGGATCCCTGTCCTCTAACCAAAGCTTCAAGTCAGGTGAGCAAATCCAATAAAACCATTCAAGCAATATCACCCCTTCAGTAGCTTCAACAGAATCCGCTTTCACCCCTTCCCACCAACGTTTTAAATATTGATGCTGTTTTGTGGCTATCTCCTCAAAGCTCATTTCTGGCCCCTTTCGGAGTTTGCAGAATTTGGCTCTGTATGCATCAGGGTTCAGATCATATTTTTTTAATAAAGCAGTTTTTAACTTGTCAAAATATTTACTTTCAACATTGTCCATCTGCCCCAATGCTTCCCTCCCCTTGTCAATAAGTCATGAAGACAGGTGAAAGCTCCAGGTCTCTTTGGGCAGATTGGCCTGGGTACAGACATTTTCAAATGAATCAAAAAACATGCCCATATCCTCCCCCTCTTTAAACTCAGCAATTAACTTTGAATTTATCTTGTAGTCCAGTCCTGGAGTTTCAGACTCAGCTCCACCTCTTACCTGCTCAGGGGTTATTGTCAGTTGAAGCATCAGCATTTTCAGCTCATGTTCCCTCTGGCGCTGTCATTCTTCAGCCTCCACCTGGTGCCGTTGGTCTTTGACCTCTCTGTTGCTGTCATTCTGCTAGTTCCATTTTGAACCTTTTTTGCTCATTCTCAATTCTTTTCTGCTCATTTTCAAGCTGCTTGTCCTGTATCTGTAGCCTTCTCTGCTCCATCTCTTGGTCCATAGGTGGCTCCTTTTCCTCTGGGCTCTGGACCTCTGAAGTCACCACCTCTGGCACTAAGTGAGGTGGCACTTCCTCCATCTCAGCTGCCAGAAGGGCCTCCATGAGTTGCCTTTTATTTTTGTTTTCACTAGCGATGCCCTTCTCCCCAGAGATCTTCCTCAGTTGTTCCAAGTTCATATTGCTGTACTGAACAGACATTCTTCTATCTACACTACTCTGCTCCAAAAAACTTAAAACAGGATTGTGCAAACAATTTTTTTTCCCCTTTCCAAATCCTGCCTTTAATTGTGTGATGGTTTTGCAAGACCGTTCATGATCCCAGTAGCTGGCACCAAATCTGTCACGTGCCCCTGGCCCCCTAACATCAAGCAGCCCAGCAGGACCTCCTGTTTGCAGAGAGGATTCCCCTATTTAGGAACTCGTGAGCAGGAGTAAGGGTTCGGGAAGACTTCATAACCTTCCTTTTCCCAGTGGGAGGGTGGATTCTGTAATTTTGAGTTTCCTTGACTCGGCACTACTTTCAGTATTTGAATCCCACCGTGGCTACTGGCTACGTCTTGCCTAAATAGTTTTATATGATAGCCGAGCAGATTCTATCTTTTTAGGCACACAGTCTTTTCAAAACCCTTCTGTTTAAATGTTAAATCACACAACCAGACCTCAGGCAGATTTGTTAAGAAAATCCTAAAAGTTTACTTAAAATAAAAGCAATACAGAAAAGTACACAGTTTGAAAGAATTTGAAATGCAGACAATAACAAAAGTAAAACTGGATGGTTTACAGTAAACACTAGATACTGTATTCTAAACTATACCTTGTTTTGATGTTAACGGTCAGACAAGATTTCAAATATCCTGGTACAGATGACATTTCATTAGGCAATAGAATGTGCAGCAAGTCCTTGATCCAAGTCTCTGGATGTCCTTTTAAAAAGACTTCAGATGTTGCATTGGTGCAACTGTCTTGGTTTCCAAAATTCTGACTTAAAAATCAGAATGTTCTGTTCAGTATGTGGCAAGTCAAACTTTCCACATACTCAGGACTGGGGTTTGAGAATTTCTCAGGCCTACACGTATACTTTCTAGTGTAAAAGTATATGCCAGTTGGACAGACTATTCTGCCATCCAACTTAAACACTATTCAACTACTCTCTATTCAAAGTGTGTCAGATATACTTGAGGGTCATTTTAGGACACACCTTCCTTATTTTTTTCTCTGGACTAGGGTTAATGACTCCAGGAAAAAACAGATATTAGGGTGCAACAAGTATGCAATAAGATGACGGGGTGTGCATTACGGTGTGATGACCACACTCCTTGGGGTGTAGTTAGGCACGAGACCGAAGGCCAAGTGCTGGTCATCCCTAGCAGTGCGGTTATCACACTGTAATGCACAACCCCGGAGTATCTTATTTTGTTTATGAAATGGCCCTTTATTTTTAGAAGCAATTGTTTATTTTGAAACTCATTTTTAAATAAGTAAAAATGTAAGTGAATCTGTGCTTTTAACATAAAATAGTCCTTCTGCCTAATGGTGCTAAATTTAAGTAGTGTTAAAAAGCTTCATATTCCCCTGCCAGCCACAACAATTCACAAATGCTGTTTTCCTCATTCTACTTATGACACATACCCCCCTTACTTTATTTCATTCTCCTCACTCTATAGACAAAACTAAAAGGAAGCCATAATAGAGGCTTCTCAGTTCCCTGATGATGCAAACATGAGTGTGGTTCAGAACTTCCACACTCACTGACAGCATCATGAACTGCTCACTCTGTCCTAAAAGCTAAACAGCAGGGTGAGTCATTTACTACTTTTTCTCTTTGTTTATGTAGTATTAGAAAATGGGAATATGCAAAGCTACATTTTGATTGGATAAAACTGGCAATCAGCCAGTCCAGTATGAGACAACAGAGACCGGGAAATATCTAGTCCCAGTTTCTGCTGCCTCATATAGTTCTAATAATATTGGGCCAGTAGAACGTTGAAAATGGCAAGTGCAGCCATGTTTCTTCTCACATACAAACAAAGCAGTTAGGTGATCTCCTCCTGTCGCGCCTGCCATTTAACCAACTTCCCTCAGTCACAACTGAGTAAATGACTGCAACATATATTTTTTTGTCATCCTGTGCCCCGTTACCAAATACAGTCATAAAGACAACATTTAAAAGAAAACAGCCCTGCCACGCCACTTCCCAACCACTAACTGACATCCCATGATCTGAATTCTCAACGTTGCACTCTCTGACTCTATTTAGTAGAAATGTCACAACTCACAGTAATAAAAGACTGTCTCTCACAAACCAGAAATTCAGATTAAATTTTCCCGCTGCTCTCTCTCTCTCTCTCTCCGTCGACTTGATCGGTGTATCACTTCTCTGCTCGGTTTTCGGCTGCCTGCCCATGCCATGCCAGCGACGTTAAACTTAAAAAAAAAAAAGCCTCTGTCCCTAGTGCCAGCTAAATCATAGTGCTACTGTCTGGGGGAAGGGTAGAGACTGCCCCTGCTGAAAACTGCACAGGAAAAGCAGCACACAGATCATGCTACTGCAGTCCCTACTACTATTTATGCTCCCAAACTCCCGAAACACTGGCCACTAAATTGCTTACTATAACCCGGCATCCTGTCTCCATCTCCTGGGAGATGAACTCGCCAAAGTCACGCTACCACCATTTCTGTTCACTCCACTCTCCACTTTTTAGTCCTAATCAGTAATGAGAGGAGCACAGAAACGAAATACCTGCTTCCCCAGAGACTGTCCTCCTCAATAACACGGTAGCCCACTCGCCAGCTTCTGAACTGTTCTGCACACGCCGTCCTGCTCGCTGTCTGTGGTATCTGTCAGTTTAAATAAGTAAACGTGTGTGGTAGAGCGGGGGACAAAAGAAAATTAATTCAAAATGGACATCATGCTGTAAATAAGGTGCACCATGGGGGGCAGACATTAGGTGTAAGTGCACACAACTAGCTTTTTTTTTATTTTTTTAACTACAGGGTCTCCAATAGGACAAACCTCGTCTCCAAAAAAACTCATTATAATGCAGGTGGAGGAACTATTTTATTACAAAAGTTACTTTAAATGAATAGTTTATTAACAATTTTTATTCAACTTTTTTTTATAATGGAGCCCATTTTCTAAGCGCAATAATACCCTCCAGGGTGGGCGGTATGGGCAATACCGGACCTTCCAGGGGCTATAAGGCCCTCCGCCTGCGGCGTCGGGCCTCATTACACCCCTGGGTGGTCCGTTATTGCCCAATACCGCCCACCCTGTCGGGTATTATTGCTTACATAATGTATTGGTAGCCCTTATTACCCACTTAAAGTAAGCTGTGTACAACCTTGTAATCCCACTGTTGTGATGCCAGAACCTTATAAACCCTTCTCATCTATGTCATAGCAGTGAGTTTACAAAACAGAATGCCAGTGTTATTCAGTATTCTACACACCAAGAATGTGATTGTTAGTCTCAGTACAGTATTCAAATAACATTCCAATTGTCACAGTTTACTGTTATTGAGTCTACCAAACTCTCCATGTTTGTTAGAGATTTTTATTCTGGTGCTATTTCGGCCCGCTGTCTTTCAGTCCGTGTATCCTAATAAATTGTTTTCCTATGCAATCAAGAGGCCATAGTGCAGATTCATTAATAAGGTAAGGCTAAATTACCTGTGTTCGGGGGGGAGGTAACTTCTAATGTCAAGTCCCATACACTATAAATGACAATGCCTGATGTACAGATGATAACCATGGTGTAATCACCTCTCGTGGTTGCTAGGGCAATGGTAAACCTCTTGAGCTGTGTTCTCAAGGTTTACTGATGCCCTAGCAACCACTTGAGATGATTACACCATGATTATCACCTGTACATCGGGCATTATCCTCTATTTATTGCTTACTTTCTTCATTCTGTTTTTTTTCGCTGTGTTTCCCCACATTCAAGAAATGGAATATACTGTATGGTAGAACGCTGTTGAGCATGGAAATCCATGCTCCCAACAGCGTGTTGGGCTACACTAGCTACGTCGTTGTAGCTGTTGTGCTGCACTAGCTACGTAGCTAGTGCAGCATAACACCGAGAAGGTGTGTGCGCATGCGTGGAAGTGGGCTGCGCAAGCGTGATTGGGCGACTGGCAATGCACTAACAGCAGCCGTGGTGGTTAAACGGGCCAGAGGAACAGAAAACCACACCGGAATCTAAAGAAAAGTAAGGGCAGACTTTTTACGAGCTAACATACACTATAAAAGATTGTGTATGATCGCTTATACACAACTAGGGTATTTTTCAACTCTCGAAGTTTCCATGGTAACGAGACTTCTCGAGCTGCGCTCTCGAGGTCTCCAGTTACCATGGAAACCTCTCGAGTGAAAAATACCCTTGTTGTGTATGAGCGATCATACACAATCCTCTATGTTTATCATGGATTGTTTACTATGAAATACATGACTTCAAAATTCTCCTCAGTTCCACTGGCAGAATGTTCCTCTTCTAACATACTGTACGCACACACACAAAGGCGCTTTCTAAAGCCACAGACTCAATTATCTCACTATCAGGGAAAGCAGAAGAGATTTCCCTGATGAACATGACAAAAATAGAAGGGTGATTTTTCACTGTCAGCAAAGAAAGAGTTGTAATGAAAACTATAAACAATATTTATTGTTTCTAATTTGTTTACATGTGTAAGGAGAGTGTGATCAAGGAAAAAACATTTAATTAATTTGTTTTGTTTTTTATTTAAGGTAGTTTTATTTTTAGGGTCCAGTTGAAGGTTTTTACAGTGTAAAGGTAACAGCCATGTCTGTGACGGAAAATCAGTTCTGGATCTAGGGAAACTGATGGAAGATAGTTCTGGTTGTAGGAGGACTGATTTGCTTATTGTGTGATGTGGTTTAGGACCAGAATGACTGTGCGTACATAGATATTTAGTGTACAGTCAGCTGATGTCTCTAAGCCAATGAGATTTCTAGATTTTCTCATGCCACTTTATAATTTACCTTTCCCTGTAGGTGTCACTGTGTTTCCATGTCCATCCCAGTGACATCTGGTCCATGCATTTGGCTTAACCTCCGATCCCTAGGTCATAACATTACCCCTTCCATGTCATGGAAAGCCACAATGGGATGTTTTATGTCTTCCTGGGGCCATATACTCATCTTCCTTTATCTTGAAATATAACAGGTCCATACTAGCCTTTATAGAAAAAACAGTTATTTTGTAGATACCTGTTAAAGGGACAGTGTCTTAATTCCAAAGTACATTACAGAATATACAATATGAACCCACATAAATGGATCTAGGCCTATCATGCGACAGGAGGCATGCAAGTTTGTTATATAGGTCACAATGATGGGTGAGTCGAGGGGCAGAGAGGGTGAAATAGCATATGTTGCTATATGCTACATCCCATTTTGACATGCTAGATTTGGTGGCATGTATGAAGGTAATGAGCCCATAACAGAGTGTGGGGAGGAGTACACCTTTAGCAAGGACAAGACAAGCAGCTGGCGTGAGATTGTTTTTTGCTGTATATGCCAGGCCCAACTTACTATTTACTGCCTTGCATACATTACAAATATGCATAGAGAGGTCAAGCTGGGGGTCAAGGGTGACTGCCAGGAATTCAAAGGAGTCAGCTATCCTCACAGCGGATCCATCGGCACCAGTGACCCTCAGAAGTGCAGGGCACGCTTTTATTTTGGCCAGGGATACAAAAAAGCATAGCCTGAGTTTTTCTGAGATTCAGGGCTAGTCTGCTGGCCATAAGTCAAGATTGTATGTTACTAAAGTCAACATTTAGGAGATGGTTGATGACACTAATGTCCTGAGAGTTGGTTAGGATCACTAGGTCATTGGCATATAACGTGGCACTACCATGAGTCAGCACAAGGGACAGATCATTTACAAATAGGGAGAAAAGAATGGGTCCTTGGATGGATACCTGGGGGACCCCAGATTTCATAGGAGTGGGCTCCAAGAGAACCTTGTTGAACTTTATAAGTTGCTGCCTTCCTTGTAGGTAGAGTCCAAAGATCTGGAACAAGTGCAGCACAGCCACACACAGAGATTTTCTTAATTTCAAAATCTCTAAGGTTTATTTTACCAATGTTTAAAGTAAGTACCAAGTATGGCTCTGCCCCTGCACTTTGGCTATCCCAGCTTTCCTTAGGGGGCCCCCTAAGGAAGGCTGGGATAGCCGAATCACAGGGGTATGCCATACTTAATTAAAAGTAAAGGCAGAAAACAGTTCTGTTACCTGTAGAGCATGCAGGATGTGGAAAATCCAGAAGAAAGTGACAAAATCAGCACAACTCCATGGCAGAAAAAAGCAGCTTTATTTCAATTTAAAAGGCATACCAAATAAAGGCTCCACGTGGGAAACAAAAGCACAGTGCAAAGACCCTGACCAGTTTCACAACAAATACGTATATCTAAGTAACACCTAATTTTTATACCCTGTTTATTGTGATCTGAATACTAGGTTGTTTTTAACAGTTAAAATAAATGTATCTAAATATGGTAGTGATTTTGCTGTCACTAGATTATGTGCAATTATTTATTTGAGCTTAGCACTTTATATAGAAATTACACTGGTGAATGTCTGCTATGCCTTTAAGAAATCGTTGTATTTAAGACTGTTGAAACCAGTGCTAAGACCATCCCGCTGATGATGCACTAGTTATGAAACTGGCCGGGGTCTTTGCACTGCATTTCTGTTTCCTGTGTGGAGCCTTTATTTGGTATGCCTTTTAAATTTAAATAAAACAACTTTTTTTCTGTTGTGGAGCTGTGCTGATTTTGCCTCTTTCTTTCATATGCCATACTTGGAGCTAACTTTAAACAATAGTAAAATAAACCTTGGAGATTTTGAAATTAGAAAGTCTCTGTGCGTGTCTGTGCTGCACTTGTTCTGGATCTTTGGACTTTGCCTTATGGGCTGGCTGCCCTATTCAGTACAAGCACTATCCCGCCCGTTAAGTCACGACTGTTTGCTTGTTTGGATCTTCCTTGTAGGTATTTAGTAAACCAAGCTAGGACAGGGGCTAACATGCCAAGAGATGGAGTTTTGAGCAAAGGAGAGTGTGATCCACCAGATCAAAGGCCTTGGAAAGATCAGCGAAGATAGCTCCTGTTAATTTACCTTGATCCATGGCAACCCTGACCTCTGAAGTAACCTTAGCAAGGGCAGAAGAGGTGCTATAACTCTTGAAAAAGCCATGTTGTGCTGGGGATAATAACTTATGACTCTGGATATAGTCAGTGAGCTGGGATGCCACCACGTTTTCAAGTAGCTTGCTGATAGCTGATAGGATGGCTATTTTTATTTATTTATTTATTAATTGAAATGTTTCTCCAGGAAGGCACACTGAAAAACAAGTTGTTCATCTCCCGGTGCAACCTGGGGTGTAGGGGAACATGAGGATTGAATACATAGGTTTGGTACAATAACAAAGATAAACATTTAAATACATGCAATTAGACAGCACGTGGGCTGTACAGTAAGCAATGAGAAAGTGGCAACTGATATTATTGAGCTAGGGGTAGGAAGTTAAGCAACTGAGAATGATCCAAAAATACAAAAAACAAAATTTAAGATTTGTAGCGAGCTCTAAATGGTTCATGGCTGTGTAGGTGGAAATGACTGAGTGGTGGGCTCATAGATTTGGTTTAGGTAAGCTAGTGAGGAGTAGTTCAGCCAGTGCTAAATTAAGTAGGGTATATAGAAGTGCTAAATAGTCTTCAAGTGCTTATAGAGAAAATTAGGACTACCCACATTAGGGGCTAGGTTATGAAGGGGGAAGAAGAGGGATAAAGGAGGAAATAGGGGGAGGTGGGGAGGAGAGGGGGAGGGAGGGACGAGAGAGGCAGTCCAATTTCCAGCACATACAAGGGCTGAGGACCCTGCCAGAGGTTGGTTTGGTGCGAAGGAGGTGATGAATGCAAGGTAGGAGGAGGAAGGAGGTGGTGGATGAAATGGTGTAGGGGGAAGCAAGTGGTTTAGGAGGAATGAGCCCCTTCAGGATGCAGAGAATCCTGCCAGGAGGAGTAAGTCAGGGATAAGGTTGCTTAGTCCAAGTAGTGAGGGGGGTAGGAAAGGGGTGAGGGGAGGAAGAGAAGGGGGATGGAGGTAAGTGCTTTCAAGAGCTAAAACCCTGAAACTAGCTGAGAGCTCAGTCAGAGGTCAGCACAGGTAATGGAGTAGAAGAGGAAGAGAAATGGAGGACAGGAGAGGAGAGGTCTGCCAGGGCCAGACCCCTCCAGGATGCAGCGAACTCTGCCTGCGCAAGGCAGAGGTAAAGTTCAACAGGAGGGTAGCAGGTAAGAGGCAGAGAGGGCTGGGGGGAGGCTGAGGGAGGGGGACTGGTAGGAAGGAGAAGGTATGGTAAGGAGAGATGAAAAATAGGTTGGGTAGATGGGAGAGAATAAAGGTTGTGGAAGTAGTGGTAGCGGAGATAGAGGTTGAGTAAAGGGTGGGTAGGGAGAGGATATTAAAGTGGATTATAGCAGGAGCAGTTAGAGAACAGGTAGTCATGTAGGGCTGTTTCGATGGAGTAGAAGGAGGAGGAGTGGCATACTTGTAGGGGGGAGAGAGTTCCAGATTTTAGGAAACTGACAGGAAAAAGTAGACTGACCGATAACTGCTTACCGGCAAGAGACCACCAGATCTTTTTGAGTGTGGAGGTAGGTGTGGGGTGGAGAGTGAGGTGAGGAGGTAGGGATGGAGTTCACCCAACCAATATTTAGAGGTGAATGTGGCACAGTGAGAGGGGTGTCTGTTAGCAAGAGGGGGAAAGGAAAGGGCATGATAGAGCTCACAGTGATGTGTCCGAGAAGGAGCATCAAGAGCAAAACAGCAGAAGGAGTTGAAGAAGGTGTCCAATCTGGCCATGGAGGACTTGAGGGAGGCACCATAAACTATGTCACGGTAGTCGAATATCATCTTCTGGACTAATTCACTCCTGGCCGTAGGAGGGATGCAACTACGGTTCCTGTACAAGGCACCAAGCTTGGGGCACAGTTTTTTCAGGATGACATCAACATGTCCAAAAAAGTGAGGTGTTGGTCTAACCATACTCCAAGATATCTGAATGAGTAAGTATCCTCTAAGGTAGTCCCATCCAGGGTGTGGAAGGAGGATAGGCACCCCCTATGCTAATCAAATCCTTACCCCCCCCCCCGTTTCCTGACAAATGCCTCTCTCTGGCTGCTATTTTGTCCTCTATCTTTAGTTTCTCTAGTTCCTTGAGGACTCTCTCCTCCACAAAAGGGCTAGTGTCCACTCCCCTTCATTTTATGCTCTTTTCTCCTGTCTGTGGCCCGTTACCTACCCCTTTCTTTGTAAATACTGCACAAAAGTACTTGTTCAATATGTCTGCTTTCTTTTGGTCCTCTCCCACACACTCCCATCCTTCCCCTTTAGTCTTACTATCCCTACCTTGTTCTTCCTCTTTTCACTTATATACCTAAAGAATGTTTTATCCCCTTTTTTTACTGACTTGCCAATGTTCCCCTCTGTTTGTGCCTTGGCTCTCCTAACTGCTTTCACTGCCTCCCTTTGTTTCTTCTGATAACCCTCCCTGTTCTCTTGCTTCTGTGTTGCCTTGCACCTTTTGAATGCTAGCTTCTTTGCCTTTGCTTTTTCTGCTACTTCCTTAGAAAACCATAGTGTTTTTTTTTCTCTTGCTCCTTGTAATCTATCTGATACAGAGGTTTGTTGCCTCCTCTATGGCATTCCTTATTTCCACCCACTTACTCCTCTACCCACTTCATTCTCCCTGTCTTTTCTATTGTTTTTCCGAGGCACTCAACCCTCCTGAATTCCAAGACCCTTGTTTTAGTGTGGTTTGTTTCCGGCCTGGTTTTTATACCGAACCATACCATACGATGATCATTTGTCCCCAGGTGACTCCCTACTGTGACGTCAGTGACACTGTCCCCTTTCGATAGTACCAGGTCCAGTATCACCCCCTCCCCCACACGTGGGCTCTCCAACTAGTTGCCTGAGGACTGCCCTCTGTAGATAGTATAGAATTTTCCTACTTCTACCTGAAGCGGCAGCTGACATGCTCCAATCAACATCTGGCATGTTGAAGTCACCTACCAGAAATACCCCCATTAGCCATCCCTTGGATTTCCTTCATCATTTCTTTATCTACCTCCTTCAGTGCTGGAGGTCTGTAGATCACCCTGTTCCAGTAGTGGCCCCTTCCTTGTTTCTTGGGTAACCCACAGTACCTCTGCTTCTCAGGATGCTAGAGGAATCGTCCAGGAACTGGCAGTTGAGATTCAATGCCAAAAAATGTAAACTCATGCACTTGAGTATAAGGAATCCATGCATGAAGTATCTCCTGGAGGGGCAGCTACAAGAAGAAACATTTAAAGTTGTTAAAGGGATCAACACAGTACAAACCAGGAGCCTCTTCCGAGAAAACAGGGCTGCACATATTAGAGGACACATGTGCCTGGTGGGAGGTAAATTCAAAACAAATGTTAGGAAGTACTTTTTCACAGAGAGGGTTGTGGACCCTTGGAACAGCCTATTACTGGAGGCAGTGGCAGCTAAGATGGTCAGTGAATTCAAACAGGCATGGGACAGACTGTATAGTCACCTTAGCAAGACAAATTGATAGTAGGGGGTAGAAAACTCAGGCAGACTAGATGGAGCACCCAGTCTCCTCCTGCTGGCAAATTCTTATGTTCTTATGCTTCTCTCAGATCTCCTTGTATTTCTGTGGATTTTAAGTTCTCCCTAACATAAGCAGCCACCCTTCCTCCCTTTTTTTTCCCTGTCCCTCCTGAATAGATCATATCCTGGTATGGCTGCATCCCAGTCCTGGTTATCATTATACCAGGTCTCTGTAATTGCAACTATGTCCAGGTCTGCTGTCACCATGGTGGCCGCTGGGTCTGGAACCTTGTTTCCCAGACTTCTAGATTTGCACACATGGCTCTCCAGATCTTGCTGCCACCTTCCTTCATCCAGTCCATTTGGTCTCCCCTATTTTCTTTCCTCTTTCCCCTTCCCTCTATTTCCTGGATTCTTACTTGCATTTGTTCTTTTGAGATTTCTCTCCCTTAGGATTCCCACTGCTGATACTTTTAGTGTGTGGGGGTGGGCAGTCTATGCCTTTCTGCCTTAGCCTGCTCCCCCACCCCCATCTAGTTTAAATGTTTACCGATGTATCATTTAAACTGTTCACAGAGGATCACAGTCCCCCTCCCGGATGGATCTAGGCCATCACTGCTGTACAGGCTTCCATCCATCCTGGTGGAGCCCCAGTCCCCAATGAATTCTAATCCCTCTTCTTTGCACCATTTCTTCAGCCATGCATTGAAGTTCCTGGTGTGGAGACTCCTGTCATCTCCCTTATCATGGACAGGTAGAACCTCAGAGAAAATAACGGATTGTGCTTCTTGCCTAAGACCCCTCCCCAATCTCCTGAATTACTCCTGAACTGCTTCTGGTTTCTCCCTTGCCAGGTCATTTGTCCCAAAATGGACCATGATATCCAGCTTTCCCTCCCTCCTTGCTTCCACAGCAATCTCAAGGATCCTCCTTCCATCTCTTTTAGCCGTGACACCTGAAAGCCACCTTACCTCCCTCTCCTGCTCCCTCCCTGTCTCCAACTGAATCCCCCTGATGATTGAGTCCCCCACCAAGATTTTGTTCCTCCTTCTCCTGGGTCCTCTGTTGCCCCCCTTTGGGCCTCCACAATGGAGAAACTCCACATTCATCCTAGTCACTACCTTGGGTGCTTCCATGGACAATCCTGCCCTGCCAGTGCAGTGGAGGAGTTTTGTAGTGGTATGGTATGTGGGATATTCCTACGATCCACCACCCTAACCCTCCCTGAGTCCACTGTTGTCCAGCCGCTCCTCCATCTTGGCACCCCTTGAGGCAGTGGAGGTGGACGGTACTGTGTGATAACGGTGAGTGCCAAACAGTGACCCGCGTTATCGCGACGTCAGGGTGGCGAAAGCAATTTCATCACCCTGACATCCTTGGTGCATGGAGGAATGGTGTGATGGGGACTTGCTTCTTTTGCTTCGCCCCCACACCCCCGCACTAAAGGATTCTCAACTCCAGGGGGGTGCATGTCAGGGGGGGCAAAAGCAAAAAAAAAAAACAAGTTTCGGGCCAGGTGCAACAAAAATGCAGTAGCGCCCAGACCCAGACCTGAACCTGGTACCCCACGCATTGCAAGTGGAGACCAACCCCTGACGCCATGGTGCAGCTCATCAGCTGACTGCAGTGCCACCCCCTACATCCCCTCTGCCCCCTCCCAGGCCATGCTTGCCATGCTCGCTCCCTTCTGCATGCGTGTACATATAATAGTGACATCCTGTCACTGCAGTCACCCACCCCACCACATCCGGTCACCCTACCCACCCATTACCATCCGGGCTTTCGCCCACATCACGTCACCATTTCGGATGGTGCCCTAATTCAGGTGCCAATGTCACAGGCTACCGAGGTGGACTAGGTAATCTCTAGAGGGGGGCAGAGGCCCTCCTAACCCAAGCCACCTTGTCCCTGAGTCTGGCAACCTCTTCCCTCGGTCCAGAGAGGAGCACACAGATGGGGCAGCACTGCAATCTCTAGAAGGTCTGTCTGAAGATTGCAGCCACTGCTCTGCACCACTCCCAACATAGCTACCACTGTATCTATCCCTAGCCCTTTTACCCCTAAAAATGTTATTTTTCTTTCTTCCCTTTGCACTATTCCTGCTCACAACTTCAGTATACTATACTCAGATGCAGAAATTACTTTGCAATCACAGGATAACAATCCCTAGCTATGCACCACTAATTTTGTTTCTGTACCTCCCAACCACAGGATAGCAATCCCCAGATTCTACTGTATACACTCCCCCTCAGAAAAATACCCCCAATGCACTATTTAACCACCCAAAAGTACCTCAGATGTTTAGCCCCCAAATGTGATATTACTCACACCACCTTACTACCTACAGATAGTTCACTCAGCTGCCCCCTTTTTTTCACCTCACAGCCCCAGGAGACTAATCACCAGAAGCAATATCAAACTGTTTCTTTCCATAGATGCAGAGCCACATACTGTAGCTGTGTGCCTTGGTAGTTCCCACCCTTCCTGTTTTGAAGCAGGAAGTTGCTGTTCCCCTCCATTTTTGTCCCTATAACAGTGGACAGACTCAGGAGGGAGGATGGGTGGGCTAATCTGCTGCTACTCTGGTGTCTGTGCTGAAACAGTCAATCAACTAGGCATAGTTACCACACCATGTCTGCTTTTTTCTCCAAGTAAAACAAAGTCAAACAACAACAATCAGTGTTCTTAGTGGTTTCCCCAGTACTCCCTTGGTACTCCTGATACCCTGCTGCCTGTTCCCTGTAATAAATATAAACAGCAGTACCACAGTCAAAATGCTGCTCTCTGTGAAAAAAAGTGACCCAGAAAAAAAGATCACACTCTTTACAGCCCTCCAACCCACTCTGGTAAGAAGGCAGTCTGAGGGAGAATCCTATGCTGCCCTGCTTTTAAAGTTTTCAGCCAAATTTCAAATCTGGTGCCTTTTGCCTCCTATCCTTCAGCGTATCCAATTGGCTTTCCTTTTACTGTTGTTTCTTCTCTGCAGCTGCTCTGGTGTCTGTGCTGAAATGGTCAATCAACTAGGCAAAGTTACCATACCACGTCTGTTTTTTTCTGTAAGAAAAAAAGTCAAACAACAACAATCAGCGTCCTTCACCAAACAATCCCTGAGTGGCTTTTGTTTAAATCAGGGTTGAGGTCCATGGGAGGGATGAAGAGCCCGTTGGACACCAGGATGTCAGGATGTACTTGGCATGTGACAGGATGATTGATGGTGTGTCAATGAACAAAAGGGGCCTTTCATGGGGCAGTTAGAAGGACTGTACCACTGGACACCAGTAAAGGGTTGGGGAAGAGATGCCAGTTGACACAAGGGAGTGATTGCAACAGAAGGTGGAGTGGTGGCATTGGACTCCATTGAGTATATGACATGGGTTGGGATGAGGGAGGGAGTGCAACTAAATACTGTACCAGCAAATGCTTGACACTAGATAAGGCAAGGGGGCCAGTGAGCACCAGAGAGTGCTTGGTGTGTGTCTGGGTGAGGTAGTGGGGTGCCACTGGACAGTTCCACCAAGCTGGTTTGACGGAAAGCCTGCTGACTGGCTTTACAGCGATGGCACAATGTTGACCATGATCGCAATCTGCATTGTGCCCTTGGCAACACCCTGCCCCCCGATTTTATTATAATCACCTCCACAGTGGAGGTGTTTTGGGGAGGGGCGCAAGACCTGGAGAAGCTGTGCCGAGGTCATGCACAATCATTAGAGCAATCAGTCATTTTGGCGGTTTTGTCACTGTAAACAACCGGTCACTACAATATTTTCAATGATGTAACATGCTACATCACTGGACACTATCAGGGATTGCATGACATGAAATGTAATCACCTGAAATTACACTACAGGTACCTAGAAACTGATGGCATTAAGCAACTCTTGTTTTCCTGTAGGACAGTAACAGTCATATAAGTGTCTCTTACTGTACATTTGTTTACAGATTAAGTTTGCAAGTACAAAGAACATACTTTTTTATTTTTGTGGCCCAATATTCTAGGATCTCTCAATAAAAAGGGTAGTCTAATATTAATAAAGGGTACTCTAATGTTACATTTTTAGACCTAAACATTAGAGTGTGGAATGTAAAGAAATCTGAAACTGAATTTCCTAACCTGACTTGGCAGGTGCTCACTTTTTCTTGAGGGAGGGTGCACTGTTTCCTAGTAAAGAACAAATGATCTTTTCTGATCACACTCCCTATCAGCAGTGATTTTATGGACAGATGCATAAGCACCACAAGCAGGACCTCCAACATGCTACATTGAGGGTGGAAGTGAACAATATAAAGGCAGCAGGCTGAAAGGAAATGAAATGAGTCTAGGCTACACAGGACTGGGGGATGAGATACTGAGGCAGGGCTGTGGCTGGGCATAGGACAGCTCTGGGCTGCTTTAAACTGGGATTGGTTGTAGACCTGGGCTGGGGCAGTGGGGCATGAGGCATGTTAAGGCTGATTATGACCTGGACTAGATCCTAAGCCGGGGCTTGGCTGATCTTGGTTTGCACAATGAACTAGGGCTTGGCAGGGCTGTTGCAGGAGGCTACTTAAAAAAAAAAAAAAATGACTGACGATTTCTTTGCAAGTATCCCCCTTTCCAAACCCAACCTGACCCCCAACTTGCCATAATAGTTACACCCCCAACCTCATATCCATGATTTCTGGGAGGGGGGCATAATATTCCACTAAATTCCTAACTCAGTAAATCCCCCACAGTGCATCCGCAACATTTTGGTATAGGAAGTAGTTGGAAGCAAGCAGGTGTGCAAGTGGGAGGAAGGAGGGGTGGAGTAGCCTGAGTCATTGATGATCCTAGCAAGCTGACCACAAGTCTCCCTAGCATCATCAGTGTTGCACACTACTCAAGCCCTCCCTTCTGGTCACCCAGCCACTCACTACACACTTTTTTTAATACCTAAGTGGAGTGGGGATGCTGCAAGGGAGGGCTTCTGTGTTAGCCTGGAATTTCCAGGATTATTGACCCCCCTCAAAATGATTGATTGTAGGTCAGGTAGTGGGCCCAAGAAACTATTCTTATGGTAGAGTAAGGAACTGCAGTAATCAGGGGTGGATAGTTGAAATATACATATTCTGCATTTAAAAAAAACTTTGGTGACAACGGGAAGGTGTGGAGGACAGAAAATGACTGGAGTGGTTAGAGGGTGGCCCCGAACTAACCCTGGCCCACTTGGGAGGGCTAGAGGTTGTTTTTGTTTATATTTTATATTTTTTTACCCCTGAGTGTGAATTACAAGTATTGAGTATCTGGAGTGCTGAGTATGAATAGTCTGGCCAGTCACCAATATTCATAAAAAGGTACTCCACACCCCTAATACATTATTATTTGCACAATGAAGATGAAATAATGTTTTATGCACAAAACATGTTTTTCCTTTTACTGTTCAATGTAGTTGTGTCCCAGTATGTGGAGATGCACGACAATGTCACACATTCTAATCCAATTTCCTTCCATGCACATGACAGAACACTAAGAACAACCCTCCAATTGTATTTTAAGGCCTCAAAAACTATCCAGCTATTGCGGGCCTAGGTGACCCCAGATCTACTTGTCAAGCCCCAGAGGGCCCTACATTGTAGATCACCCATGGCCCCACACATTTTTATTGCAGCCCTATGTCAAGTTAGGACTCGTGGCCCACTTTTTGGCTTGGCTTGCTGATTCATTGATCCACTTTACACTGAAATCTCTATGGAAAATGGTGTCTTTGGCAAAGTAGGAGGGAAGAGGATATTTTGATCCAGTATATTTAAAGAACCTCTGACATCTTTGGGGGACTTTGAAAAACCAGAATACTGCAGGGTGCAAATCACAGTGGGGAGCGAGAGGTCATCCCAGATGGAAAGATAACGACCTGATACCATACTCACTCACTTCCACGGATGGTACCTTACAGCATTACGGTCAACTGTGTATCCCCAGCAAACCCTGAATGGGAGAGTGAGGGTGGCAGTGGGGCCAGAGTACTCCTACACATTGGGCTTCAAACTGGAAAGTCTTGTCTGAACTAAACTAGATTCCACAGTGGAGGGGGGGAGTGGAATGCACTCTTTGAATTTCATTGAATTGTGGGGAATGACTGCTCTGCTACCAAATCCCTTTACTTGATGGTAATAAGAGACACCAGCATGCTGTCAGTTTATGCTGGCCATGCACCCAGCTGGACCCCCTTGTTTGAGCATGCAAACAGGGGATGCCTTTGCTGTGTGTGCTTCCATCAGGGGGCCTAAAAGAATTAATTAGTTACCCACAAAGAAAGCAAGGTGGCTTACCTGCCTGGGAAGGTGATTGCACAATGTTTGTTTATTGATTAAAACTGCACCCAATAGCTGATAGTGTTACAAGATGAAACATATTGCAAGGGCTCCAGGGTGACAGCAGCTACTAGACACATCTTTGGGACAGAGTACTTCTCGTGCCAAGTTTGTATATAACATACAGGATAGTGGATGGGCAACAGTGAAAAACAACACTGTTGTTCACTTCGAGAGGTTGTCATGACAACCAAGAAAACCTCGAGAGCGAAGCGCGAGAGGGTTTCGGTTGGCATGAAACCTCGAGAAGTGAGGAACAGTGTTGTTGTTTACTGTTGCCCATCCACATCTTTTATAGTGTATGGACAAAAGTACACAAATTAGCTGTTGACTGCCTCCACGGTCACGCCGTGATGTTGGTGACCCCTATCCCTCGCCGCCCATGTCCGTAAAAACACTGCACTCCTTCCCAGTCCACAAAGATACTGTGCGATCATAAATTTAAAAACAAATATGGCTGTCCTACTGTGTGCCGGCCACTATTTAAAAAAATGGCACTTACTGAGAGTTTTAAATGTCCTCCTGTACCTCCGATGAACTGCGGTGCCCATTTTATTGTCCCTATGAACCGCAACTCGCACATGCGCTAAGGTGGTCAGAGCTGTTGTACCATCGATGTGACATACTCACGATGGTACAACAACATCATGACATCATATTGATGGTACAACAAGACTAGGGAAAGTTAGACATAAATGCAATACAATGTTCTAAAATACACTAATCTAGATTTAGTAGTTGCCGTATTGGTCCTTGCAAGAATAGATCCAGAAGCAAATGATTTGATACCTTTTAATGGACTAACATAGATGTAACAACAAGAACAAAGTGATTGATCAACCACTTCTTCGAAGTTAAAGAATTAGAATTAGCTTCGAAGAAGGACTGGTTGGTCCGAAAGCTAGAGCACTTTGTTCTTGTTGTTACATCTATGTTGGTCCATTAAAAGGTATCAAATCATTTGCTTCTGGATCTAACATACACTATACATATAATCTGTGGGGTGATATACATTGTGAGTTTTTTTGCACACTCGAGGTGTATGATACCACATAAACCATGAGCGCAAAGCACAAATGGCTTGTGATGGTATCACACACTGAAGGTCTGTAAAACAATGAATAATGTCAATTCCCCATTGTTTATTTGATATAAATGCAGTTTTTTACTGGAAACACGAAGGCTGGAAAGGCATTGTGCAAATTGAATAATTTATTTGATTTACCATTTATTGTCTTTAATGATGAACATATTGCATAAACACAAACATTCTCTGAACACTGTGTAAAAAGTCTCTCTGAAACTAAAAAAAAACCCATACAGTACCGTTGCAATTTTTTAGGGCTGTGGACGGAGCCTACAGCCCTTCTGTTATCTGTAGCTCTAAAAATGGCTTTTCCTAGAACTTCCTTTTTAGACATTTGTATGTATTCCTCCACAGCTGCAAAGTAGTACACTACACCTCTGATTTTTGCTATGTGTTGCTCTATGTTAAAGGCATCTGAAGGGGGGAAGGGGTTGCTACTGTATTGTACCTCAGAATTTCTCGGGATATTAACAAAAAAAAAACTTTTTAAACTGCTTTTTGTATCATCTGTCCAGCTCAGCCTAACAGATTTCTTCTATTTCTTTTAGCAACCTAGGGGTTAATTCATTTCCTCTTGGTTTTTGTGAAAACAAAAGTCAGACTCAGTGTCAGATTACAGACAGTGGAATTGCAGTTTGTTAGCTGACATTCCTTTCCACAGAACAGGTTGGAGGCAAGCACTGGAAACAGAAGACTGTTTTTTTTTCCCATTTTATAATATGATGTATTGAGTGTGCATTTAGTTGCAGGGTCAGGGCCTTGAAGAAAATAATAACATTTATGTAACTCATTCAAGATTCCATCAGGTGGTCAGAAAAAAGTCTGAGAGAATTTGTGTAAAAACTAATAAAAGAAAGATGCAAAAAATAGCATGCACACTGGCCTCTGAGACTGGAAGATCAGAAAGCTGTGGGTTCTATCCCCACACTAGGCATGCGGGTTAAAGAGCTTGTGTACTGCCTAAAACTAATATTAGATTTTAAAAGCAGTCAACCATTACCTTTTATATTTCAGGTACTTTTTTTCCCCTTTGTTTAATTAGAAGATTGTTTACCTGACGTTAATATGTGTGATGTGTGGAACAGCACTCTGTGTGGCAGCTGACGTAACTAGTTGTACTGCCTCCACTACATCACCAGCATTGTGACCTCACTGACTGTGACATCACTGCTACTTGGAACAGCAATTCAGTGACTGCCAGCTCATTCACCTGTGATTTCACTGTCAGCTTGACATATGATTTTAATACCTAACAGCAAATCAGAGCCTTTTTCCTGATAAAAGGCTGGCAACATATTACATTCAAATAAGCAACAAAGTCACAAATAAGGAACTAGTGGCTTATGGAAAAATCTACAGGGATTTATACAGGGATTTGATGCTGCCTTTATAGGGAAAATACAAGGAAAATGAGGGCTTGTTACAGGAAAATGGTTATTTGGATCTGGGAGCACTGTGATTATTGTGACTAAATAACACTATATGGCACCAACAAGAAAATTACTTTGGTCATTTGGTAGCTCTTCACAGCCCTGTCGGCTCTGGCTAGAATTTGTTTTTTGTGAGGGGCAACTCATTTGGAAAATACAACGGAAAATGCAGTGAGTACCTAGAAACACACATGGAAAAGAAAAGTAAGTCCTTTGAGAGATATCTTTACTTCCTAGTATGGTATTTCACAAACTTTGTGACAATTCTTTGTTTAAACCTTAAAGGCTTTTTGTAGTGAGACTGGAGGGTGTAAGAAATAATGGTTTGTATTTGTGGCTCAAAAACACACAAAGAAAAAGTGTTTACTTGCATGGGTTAGACTGACAGCTATGCCATATTATACAATGGCAAGGAAATTTCCTGTATTCTGATTGGTCAGTGGGTGTCTGAGACAGTGATGTTATTACACAATAGCATCACTGAATGAATTTATTGAAGCACTTGGAGCTTTTGTAGCATGATTAATCGCTTTTTTCTCTTAAGAAGCACAAAAAATCTACTAAAAACATTTTAAATTTTCTGTTTATTTTGTATAACATTGAGCCATTGTATAATTGCAATAAGGCACTCCAAGGTGTGTGTTATTGTGTAATAACGTCACTCCTGGGGTGGTGGAAGCACTCGGCTTTGCCTCGTGGTTCAACCCACCCCAGAAGTGACATTATTACGCGATAACACGCACCTTGTCATGCCTTATTGCTTAAATAACAGGCCACGTATTATAGTGAAAGCAAATTAGGATAGCATTTGAAAGTGCTGCTAAAACAGTTATCAAATAACCTAACCAGTAATTATATTATAAGGTAATATAAAAATTTACAGAGAAACATACAAAATAGAGACAACACGGACAGATAAGGACACTTTCTTCATCCACTCTGTCCAATCCCTACCTCGGCCCAGGAGCCAGTTTATTACTGGCCAAGCTGTATCCAATATATATGCTGTTACAGCATTTCCCCCAACCCTGCTTCCTTACCCCTCTCATGAGAATGGAATTGTGGAGTCCCCGACTCTCAACCCACCCCGAGTGTAGGTTTTATAATATAGTAATATGGTAGGATGAAAGGCCAAGGCCTGTTAGTCCTCAAAGCACAAACCAGGTTCATGCAAGTTCATGGAAGTGAGCCAGCAGGAATTTATTTATTTAAATGGTGGCTAAGAAACACACACTGAACCGAAGCTCATTTTCACGTGCATCCTGGAATATGAGGATATAGGGAAAGTTACAAAAATAACAGTTATCTATAATAAAACATTTTACAAGGAGCAGATAGTGTGATGAATAAAAACATCAGTAAACAAGGAGCGAAACCCCAGAGCAAAATGTAACACTCAGTAGTTATATGTGTGAAATACTACACAACATGCAATTGTGCGTGAGACAGTCTGTAGTATACTGAATATACGATATAGTTTCATAGAATGTCATATGCTCATAATACTATAACTGCAACAGAATTTATTAAGGACTTCTGCTATGGACACCTGCTTGAGGTAGTCCAGTAGTTAGTTCCAGGTATCAGAGGCTTACTAAGCAAAGGCATGTCTACTAATGTATTTCTTGACATTTGGAACTGGCTTGCATCAGTTCTGCACATTGGGATGTGCTGTGACATCTGATTGAGCTTTGCAGGATCATGTAATCATTTATGCACGCCGTCCTCCTGCCCCTTTCCCTGTGCTGTTGCGCTGTTCAGTGCAACAATGCAGGGAAAGGTTTCTGACCCCACTGTGTATATCACAATGGGGTCAGAAGTAGAACTGTGGTGCAAACTGGTCATTCCAACCACTTTGGGCACCATACTTTGATTGTGTCAAACTCAAAATAGAGACTGCACTGGGCCGGTGGTGCTGGGATAAATATACAGTTAACAAAAGCTCAAGAAATCCTGCACTCATCACCATAACTGCTGCTCACAAAGTTTCTGATGTGCTAAAAACCTTTATTAGGTGCTGGTACAGACAATCCACACATCTTGACGCATTTTGGAAATTACTCTCATTATCAAAAGACATGTATCACAACTAAATCCACTTCCTTAAATACTTAAAATGACATCATCAATAAAGTACAGTTGCACAAAAGTGATGTCACACAGAGCTCATACAGACATGACAATGTAAATAAAAAGAATCTAAAAAACTTCCAATTGTGTCATTAGTGTATTAACTACTTAGTTCTCTAAATAAATGATGGCCAAAGTGGTCATCACACATAATAAAGTTAAAAATCATATAAATCAAAAATCTGAAGGGTCCAGGTCTTGCATTCAAGGTGTCCTTTGCAGTTACATTGGTTCCCTCGAAGACATAAAGTGCATGCTGTACATTCACCTGTGAAACATAAAAAAAAAAGGAAAAACTTAAAATCAACCATATTGTCTGTAAAATATATACATACGGAGATACTGTCATGAATAGAATTAATATTAATGTTGTGCACATTATAATATTACATTCAAGACAGATAGCATCTCTATATTCATTTCCAGTTGAAAATTCAATTTCACATTTATGGTTTTGTTTTTATTTCCTCAGATATGGAGAAAGGTCAAAGCAGTCATTAAGGCCAGGGTATTTGCCAAGCTTGAAGTGTATCCAAAAGCCTTCTCTCTGGAGAATAAAATTATCAAAGTTACCTCCTCTAGGTTTAGGACACACTCATTCAATAACTTTAAAAAGAAAATACATGCTCCTGTTGGTTAATAGCCTGCAGGACATGTAGTGCAGTGGCATAAGTGGCATCTTTATTCTTAATTACTCTATGGTGTTCTCATAGTGATTGCTGTATATTGCGCTCCAGGATTATATTCTATGGAATAAGCAAGCAATAAGTCACTCCCTGGTGGAAATACTGTGCTACTTACATGCCCAGAGGTGTAGTGATGGCAGAGGGTCTCACAGCCCCTGGAATGGTGATTATGTCAGCAAAAGGCCACCCTGGAGTGCATACTGCACTTATAAAATGGTAACTATGTAGTTTAAAGAATAAGAACATTTTAAATAAAAAAAGTTTGGTTTTAAAAGTGAATAGTTCCTCTGCTGGTCATCACTACAGGGAGCTATGATTTGCTTCATTGATGTGTCTCCTGCTGTGAGGACCATGACTGAGTGTCAACTTTATAGGTGTATTTTTATTTTTCCCCCCTTCTTTTCCAATACTTCAGCCCTTGTTGTGGCTTTCAGCTGTTTTCTGTTGTTGTTTCCTGGTCCTTGCTGCCCTTTCTGAGGGCCATGAGTGAGTGTTTGGTAAGTGCTGTCTAGAGTTTTATTTTTTATTTTTTTTACTTTGTCTGATCAGTTTTGTCTCTTGTTGTGGCTTCCAGTTGTTTGTGTTTACCTGGTCCTTGCTGTCTGCTCTGAGGACCAGGAGATGGTGAGTTTAAGCCCTGCCTATTTCTCAGTCCTCACTGCCTGCTCTGAGGACCGGAATTAAGAAAGCACTGTTTCAGCTGTTAGCATCTGATTTGATAGAGCAGGTGGGCCAGTGGGGGGAGACTTGTAACAGAGATAAAGAAAATAAATTGGATACTGGTGAAAAGGAAGAGGATGGAATTATGACTGCCGGAAGTAAGAAAGAAGTAGAGAGACAAATGAGCAGGTGAGCAGTGGAAGTGAGGGATGTGTAGATCTCTCTGAAAAAAATGGCACCCATTGAAAATGTACTTTCTAAATGGGCACAGCAGGGCTCCCATATCTACAGGGATTCCTGTATTTTACAGGGATTTGGAGGCATCTACAGGAAAACTCTTACCATAGACTTGCATTGGTTATACAGGAAATCAGGGCAATTCAGCTTCCATAGGAAATAATGTAATCTACAGGAAAACACAGGAATATCACCCTGGAGTTACAGGGAAAATGCCAAATCAATATGGGAGCACTGGCACAGTGTTATTTTAAGTAATAGGACAGGCTGGCATAATGATATTTTAGGTAATGGGGCAGGCTGGCATAATGATATTTTAGGTAATGGGGAAGGCTGTCACCAGTCCTTTTTTTTTACCTGGGCATTAGAGCAAGGTAAATATATGGGTACCGATGTGTCTCTGCCAATCAGGCAGCAGGAAATGTCCAACCCATGTTATAAATGTAAGGCCACTGTAGGGTAGGTGTGCACCCGAGGAGCTGGTTGATCAAGGAAATAGGTCAGGGTTGGCTGGTGCACATGGCCTACATGAACTTCAGCAAGGCCTTTGACACCATACCACAGAGGAGCGTAAAAAGGAAATTGGGCATTTGGGGGTGGGTCCTAAGGTGGTAAACTAGGTACAAAATTGTCTGAAGTATAGGTGACAGAGGATGGTGTTAAATGGCACTCACTTGGGTAGAAGGGATAGTGACCAGTGGGATAACTCAAGGCTCAGTACTGGGACCAGTCTTCTTTAATGTATCTGTAAGTTACATTGCAGAAGAACTGGAAGGGAAGGTCTGCCTCTTTGCAGATGACACCAACATCTGCAATAGGACAGACACTTCAATAGCTGGTGGAGAGAATGTGTAGAGATCTGCGAAAACCTGAGGAATGGTCAGGGATATGGCTGCTGGGCTTCAATATAAAAACATGCAAAATCACGCACCTAGGGCACAGAAACCATAAGGTAGAGTACAAAAAAGGAGAAAGAGATATTGACGATCACAAGACAGGAAAGGAACCTTGTTGTAATTATATCAGATGATCTCAAGGCAGCGTGATTGTCTGACAAAGGCAGTAGGCTGGGTCAGTGGGATAGTGGGGTGCATAGGGAGGGATATCACCAGCAGAAGGAGAGAAGTGGTGTTACCACTGTATAGATCATTGGTGAGATCCCACTTGGAGAACTGTGTCCAGTTCTGGAGACCACATCTCTGGAAGGACATAGACAGAGTAAGGGCTGTCTGGAGGAGGGCAGCCACTATGGTACAGAGGTTACATGAGAAGCCCTATGAGGAGAGACTGAGGGATCTCGATATATACACCCTGGAAGAGAGGAGGGAGGTGGGAGACATGATTGAGTCCTATAAATTCCTCATGAGGGTGAATACTGTACAGAAAGGGAATATTTTTTCAGAGAAGGTGCAGGCGAACAAGGGGGCATGTAATGAAGCTGTAAGGGGGATATTTAGGAGTGATGCAAGGTAGTGCTTTTTCAGTGAGAGGGTGGTAGATATCTGGAATGATCTTTCAGCAGAGGTGGGGAGGCGAGAAGAATGGTTGGCTTCAAGCATGAATGGGGTAAGCATAAAGGAATCTTGGAAGGGAAGCAGAGGGGAGGTAGCCAGAGATCAGGTAGGGTCTGCTATAACAGTATTGATAGGAAAAAGTGGGCAGACTGGGTGGGGCAAACAGTCCTTATCTGCGGACTAACTTTATGTTTCTGGTTCAAGATGCCCTGACAATCATCCAGGCAGCTGCATTCTGCAAAAACTGCAAACTGAGCGTCAACTCTGCCAACAACCCAAGATACAGGGCATTGCAGTAATCCAGCTGGGAAGTCACAAAAGCATGTGCCAGGGTTTTTAGGTCAACCTCCGAAGAAGGCTTAATCTGGAAAATGTTTATCAAATGATAAAAGCCATTGTGTACCACAGTCAGCACCTAAAACTCAAGTGTCTAGCTGGGTTCCACAATGACTCCCAGATTTTTCAATTTCTTGGCAACTGGGATCAAGGAACCATCAAAAGTTACCTCAGTACCACCGTTACCCATCCTAAGAGTCCTGTGATGACCTGTATCAACCACAAGCACCTCTGTCTTGTCCAGGTTCAGTCTCAGCCCACTAGATGCCATCCAGTCCTGGATTTCAGCCAGGCATTTATTGAGCAAAGGGACAGTGTCAATAACAGTGGGTGCAAAGGGCAGACACAACTGAGGGTCATCTGCACAGCAGTGAAAATTCATGCTATATCACCTGATAACCTCATCCAAGAGCAGCACATACACTGTGAGCACTACAGGGGCAGGATCGAGTCTTGCAGGACATCACACAACAGGGGCTGTGGGCTCAAAGTGAATCCACCCCAAGCTGCCTGTTGTACCCTGTCTGCCAGGTAGAACTCAAATGAGGTCAAGCAGCACCCTGGTGAGTCCACCATAGTCCCTAAAGCAATCCTGCAGCAACCCATAGCCACAGTGTTGAACGCTGAAGAGAAATTGAGGAGATTAAGAATGAAACACTCACCTCGATCCTTCACCAAGCAGAAGCCATTCTGCACCCTGATCAGCACTCTCTCAAAGTGGCCCCATAGATGTGACAAGCCTTGAGGTATGCAAGCTGCATATCTATGAACTTCTCAACAACCTTTCCTAAAAATGGGAGGTTAGAGACGAGTTTGTAATTTGCTAGGACCTTAGGTTCCAACAAAGTGAGAAGGGCTCTCACCAGTGCCCTCTTCATGGCTACTGAGAACACACCCTCCTCCAAGGAACAGCTGACAATCCCAGAGAATACTGTAGACCCAGGGCAATGCAGCCATCCACCAACAGCCTCATGGGCACTAGGTCAAGATCACAATAGGTGGATTGCAGTCCAGTTACCACCCCAAGGACCCAAGACGCTGTCTGATAGGCTGAAACAGTACATAGTTTTAATATATAAAATGTACTGGCTGTTGAATTATTTTATATGTGGTGTAGATGGGTATATCCTGTTAGCCAGTTAAAATGGCACTGGCAATGTGGCAACACTCTCTTGCTTCCTCCATCTCCTCCATTTTTACATTGGAGCATAGTTCATGCAAGGCTTTACTCCAGTTTGAGAAACGATATTGCCGTGTAAACTGTAGGATGTTCTACATCACATACAGAGCTGCTAAAGTATGATATACTTCTAGAAGTTTGTTATGGGATACTAGTGTGGTTTACTAGTAAAGATATTCGACATGCAGATTTTATTTTCTAGGAAGTGAGCACTAAGGGATCTACTCAGTCATTGAGACAATTATGGGGCACTATATTTCCCTATTGGTAGTTTTTGTACATTTTGAACCATTAAACTCTAGTCAGGGGCTTAATAAATAGTACATGTTATACTTTATTTTTTAATGGTTCATGCAATATGGCATGCGGGGCTACTTTTTTGCATTGTTATTATAATGCTCCTCTCTGTAATGCCCCTATGTAAAGCAATCAGTGCACCTACATTTATGTATCCTGATGTAATGTATTCAACTGTAATTCTCTATGTGGATTTATGCCTTCCATAATTCAAGCTTGTAAATTACACTTATAAAACCAATAAAATAAAAAAATAAAGTTGTCTGATAAACTGCCTCAACGTACAGTACAGTACAGTTCATATTAAACTTACCATGCAGTCAGTTTGCAGTCCACTGTTTATGTGATTACAGTGAGTTCCCAACTAGTTATAGTGTATGGTGGAACATTGTTGGGGATGGAAATCCATCCCTCGAATGTTTTTGTGCTGCAGTAGCTACATCATTGTAACTGTTGTACTGCACTAGCTAGGTTCTATAGCTACTGCAGCACAGCATCTTGGTACATATTCACATATGCGTGTCACGTGACCCTCTCTTCTTACTCAAATGGCCACAACATTGAAAGTGAACCTGGAAAAGAGCAGCGGTAAGAAAAAAAGGAAAAAGTAAGCCCAAACTTGTTTATTTATGGTTGCCCATACACTATAAAAGACAGTGTATGAGCAGTCATACACAACACAAATGTGTTTTTTACTCTCGAGGTTTCGGGGTAATGAGACCTCTTGAGATGTGCTCTCATGGTCTCCTGTTATCATGGAAACCTCTCAAGTGAAAAACATCCTTGTTGTGTAAGGTTGCTCTTACATTATCCTCTATGTTGTTTTTTCCTTCAACTGTAGAATGTGAGTTTCATCTTAAACTACATTCAGGCAACTCATTCAGAGCTGAGCAGAAACTAACTAACAACCAGCTCTCAGTGATGAAAATATTTACTGTGCATTGCCTTAATAGCTCAAATGCTTCCTGGCTGTTACCTGGTTGTACAGTAAGTTTAAAACAGCTGTGCATAATAGCAGTGAACATTTTGACCTACAACTTTTTATTCTATTTTAGATTGCCCCTTATCTCCTGACTTGTATGAACCCCTTTTTCCCCACTTTGAGTCTGGTTTAATAATTTTTTTCACATTGAAAATAATAATCATAATCAGAGCGCTAATTTTAATATTGCTCAAACCAATTTTTTTCCAGTGGTCTTAGCTGTTGTTGTACACCTATTGACCCCTAACTATGGTGGCCGTGATGTGCAAGACACAAACAAAACAAAGGGGAAATGCAATCAAATAAGTAAGTAATGCAACAAAGCCAAAATGAAATGCAAACAAAGAAGGAAAGCAACAAAAACAAATGTAAGTAAGTAAGTCTTTATTTATTCAGTGCCCAATCCTGGAGGCTCTGGGTGCATTACAGGAGGTGTAGCACATAGCAAGATTACACACACACACACACACACACACAAAATATACACAGGGTCAACACCACAAACAACAATTAAAACCAATGATAAATAAATAACAATAAATTCAGTGTTGCAGCTAGTTACAAAAGGCTTTTTTAAATAGGTGAGCCTTTGGACCCCTCTTAAAAGTCTTCACCAGCGGGGTCTCCCTCAGGGGTCTGGGGGGATAAGTTACAGAGGACCAAGACAGTCACCTCATAGACATGGTTCCCTGAGGTTTTCAGCCTGGCCCTTGGAACTGCTAGGAGGCCCTCAGTGGAGGAGTGGAGGGAGTGTAACAGGAGGGCAGGGTTCAGGAGGTTGCTCAAGTAGCTATGGCCTCAGCTGTATACGGTCTTGTAGGTGAGCAAGCCCCCCTTGAAGATGATGCTCCATCTGACAGGCAGCCAGTGCAGATCACGCAGGACTGGGGTCACATGACAGGATCTGGGCAGGTTCATCAACAACCTGGCTGCTGCATTCTGCACCAGCTGCAGTTAATGGAGGTTCCCTCCACTGACCTCAAAGTAAAGAGTGTTACAGTAGTCTAGCCTTGATGTGACAAAGGCATGTACCAGTGCAGGCAGGTCACCAGGCAGAATTAGAGGTTTAATCTGGGTGACATTCCTTAAGTGGTAAAAGAACACTCTGGATGATGGAAGGTACCTGAGCTTCAAGCATCAAACTGTCATTAAGGATGACTCCCAGATATCTCACCCTAGTGGATGCCACTGAAACAGTAAGGCCAAGGAATAACCCTGTTCCTTATCTCATAGCAGCCACATCATGCCGGCGACTAGGCTCAGTCACCAGTACCTCTGTATTGTCGGGGTTCAGTCGTAGCCAGTTAGAGGACATCCAATCTTGGATATGGTTAGGCAGTTGTTTATCACTTCCACAGTGTAACTTGTCCTAGGAGCAAAATACTTATACCGCTGGGTATCATCTGCATAACAGTGAAAACCCAGACTGTAACATCTAATGAGCTCACCCAGGGGTAGTATGCATACCACAAGCAACATCAGTGACAAGATGGAACCTTGAGGAACTCCACAGGGCAGGTGCTTCAGACAGAAGGAGAAATTCCCCATCACTACCTTTTTTTAACTGTCATCTTTTTTATTTTTCATAAATCATCATCAATACCTTATAAAACATACAACACATATTAACATACATACACCCATGTCCTTGATTTTTACAATAATCTCTTATGAACATACTTGCTTTAAGACCACCATATTTTAATGAATTCTTATACAACATTTACCCCCCTCCCTACCTAAACTCAGTGAGTTGCCTATCCTCACTGAAAGAAGAACCTCCCAGTGAATCTTGATAGACTTCTATAATGCTTTGTAATGGAGGAATGATTTCTTCTATTTCCCTCCATCCCAGTCCTATAAAATCCTCCTGTTCATTAATCAATTTTTCATATAAAAGGGTTTCATGTAAAATCGCCCACCACTTATAACCATTAAAGTATTGTAGGTCACCCTCCTTCCAGTTTTCTAATATTATTCTTTTACCCGCCATGGATGCTAATGCTAAAAGTTTTTCCTACTTATTATCCACACTTAGTGTTGTAAAATCATTTAATAAGTACATTTCTGCTAAACGAGGAATTTCTCTATTCAGCCATTTTGACATTATTTGGTTTACTTTTACCCACCATGAATTTATTTTGGGGCATAACCACAAACAATGAAACAGGTGTGCTTTTGACCACACTTATGCCAACATAATTTTGTGTATGAATAATGTATCTTATTTATTTGCTCTGGGCTGATATAGGCTCTATCATTTATTTTCCTTTGTATAGACTTGTTTTTTTTGCAGAGACATACAACTTGTTACCATTCTGTCTTATCGGCCCCCACTGTTTATCATTCTTTTGAAAATTAACTTTTAATTTTTTATTTGTTTTCCTATATTCCTGTATGTTTCTTTTAACCAGTTTCTCATAAAAAAGTGCCAATAACATTTTGAAATGTTGATCAATTATGTTTTGTTGTTCTTTTAAACTTAAAATTGTACTGTAGTTTTTCTGGACTTTCCCATACTTTTTATCAAGTGCATAGTAATGCATTATGTTCCATTTACCTACACCTGCTCTTTCATAGGGTATAAAGTTACCATCTACGATCAGATCTTTCCATATTATAAACCCTGTATTAGTTAAGTACTTCATACTTTCTTCTGTCAAGGTACCCATCTGTTTCCCTTCACCAGCTCTAACTGGGAAAAATAACCATGTCAAGTTTAACATGGTTGGCTGTTTGAAGTATCTCTTTATTATATCAAATCATGTTGGAAGGAAGGTGACTCTACTCCACCTAGGAACTGTATTAAACCAAAGTTCAGTAAAACACATTATCATACTTTTCATTCAACTCTTGTGAAAAAAAATCTCTTGGTACAGTTTATAGACTCCTTCCCCAAGACCACTGGTACAGCAGGGCTAAAAGTTGTGTTACTGCATATTTTATTGGGTCTGGGCATCCTAAACCTCCATATTTCCTTACTACTGTAGTGGCTTCCCATGCTATTCTTGGATTGCCCCCTCTCCACAGAAATTTCCTAAAAATTCTTTTCAATTCCTGAAACCAGTCTATAGTTGGAACCCCTAAAATATTTTGATTACGTAAATCAGGTGTGGCATAGCCATCATTTTCTGTGTGTCCACCCTTCCCCATGTTGATAATGTTAGTTCTAGGAGCATGGATATGTTGTTCATCCATACTTCCTGGCATGTCCCCTTCCACTTTAAATCTTGCCAGAAGTCTTCGAGCTGGCTTCTCTCACCTATCCGGGTGGTATATAGCTTGGCTTCGCCCCATGATGCCAGATCATCCTTTCTGCTGGAAGATACAGGTTCTGTCATGCTCTCAGCATATTGTAGGCCCCGGATTCTAACCGTTGTTTTTTAACGAAAATTAAACTCTTTCAAGTTAGCAATTGTGCTTTTGTCGCATCCACCATTGCGGAAAAATCTTCCCCTAGTTTTCTCCGGTGCCCCTGCAGCCAGATGTTGTGCACCAATCCTCACCTCATGTGCATCTACTGCCAAGGTGTTGGCCATGACACCTCATCATGCAGTTATTGTCTGGCTTTCCATCCCAACATCCTGGATGACTGCAAGGCATGCTTGAAGCTGGGGAGACCGGAGAAAAGGAACCCACTGGTGAAATCAAAGGAGGCGAGGTGGGCAGTTTCTGCAACTGTGGGATCCGCCGAACACCTGGAACAGATGAAGGCATTAGAGGAGGAAGCAGCTCGTGCTTTGGCCAATCAAAGCTTTTTTGTTCCTCTGAACCTTGGCTCCACCTTTAAGGCTCCTTCAAGGAGTTGTGCCAGTCTCTCCCCACTCAGGGTGAGGTGCCCTCGGGCTTGCACTCCTCCCACTCTCGTAAGAGAGATAAGGACCCCGCATCTTCATCTCAGCGAAGATGTTCCTGGGACCAAGAGAGGTCTGAGTCCCAGGAACATGCGGTCTTGACTTCGGACAAGATTGCATCCTCAGCTGCTGGCTTCACAGATCTTCTATCTGTCCAGAGTACTGAGGAAATGGCCAATGACATCAAAATTATCCTCGACCTGATAGACCCTTTTTCACTGGCTAATCCTGACAGCTCCTTGGAAAGGACTCTGTTCTTTGTATTCCCTGATGAGGAGACCCAACCTACTGGTATCCCCATCAAGGATCCGGTTCTGACCCCAGTGTCTCCTGATCGACCGAGTCAGCCTCCCCAATCTCGGTCGAGGTCCAGAACCCCCTCAGCCAAATGACCGAGAAAGAGCCACAAGCGCTCCAAGAAGAGGTGTCGCCACAGGTCCTCATCCTCCTCGGATAAGGAGAGGCTCCAGTGGAAGCTCTGTCAGCACTATGAAGACCTTATGTGGCAGCAGCTGATCCTGAGTGGGCAGAAGCCAGCCCTGCTGCCCACCCTCATCATAAATTGGCTCCCACCTCCTAGGCCAACGTTGACCCCTCTGGAACTGAAACCACCAGTTCCTCTGCCCATGGGACCAGTCTGTCTCCCGGTTCGGCCTATCCCGGTCTCCCCACCAATTCAGGTGGAACCACCGCCTAAACAGCCTGAGGGAGGGGCACTCCCGAAAGAGGACCGGCAAGACACCAGACTTCCCCAACGTCTGTCAATAACAGTCACCCCGGACTGCCCTCAGCAGATTGAGGGTGACTTAGGCGGTAGACTGCTCTATCACGACTCCTCGGACTCGGACATCATCGGCTTGTACTCACATCCTGGGGATGATGAGTCATCGGTCGGCACAGGAATGGAGAAAGGCCCTTCCTCCTTCCAAGGCATTCTCCACGTCCACCAGAATACCCCTGGAGCCCATCCAGAAAAAGTCAGAGTACCCTCTCACTGACATTCTCAAGAGAGGGGATACCCCAATGGAGACCTTTCCAGTGGCCGTGGCCATTGTTGGGCTGGCCCTTGAACTCTGGCAACATCCTGCCTCCTGCCCCACACCATCTACCCACATGGCCTGCTAGTACGCAGTGCCCATGGAGTCCCTTGCAGGGTTCACTGAGCACCCTTCGGCCTACAGCCTGGTGACTGCCTCTGTGTTCAGGCATATGGGTAGTTTGGCTGACACAGACTGACCCCCAGACAAGGAGTCCAAATATATGGACCACTCTGCCTGCAAGGTCTACACTGCCTCCTCTCTGGGCCTTCATCAGGCCAGCTCGGCTGTTATTATGGCACACTTCTCTCATGCCCTTATGGGGTCATTGGACGAGGTCCTCCCTCATCTCCCACCAAACATGCACACTACAGTCAAGCAGGTCTGTGACCAAGGTCATGCTGTCGCAAAACAGCAGCTCCAGACAGCCTTGGATATAGGAGATTCTTGTGCCTGCTCGTTGGCAGCTGTAGTAGCCTCTCACCACTCACCACTGGGCTTGGCTGAGGCTTTCCTCCTTCCCGGCAGATATTCAGCATAAGCTTGCTGATGTGCCCTTCCTGGGTACTGACTTGTTTGGTCCAAGAGTGGCCGGTCACCTTTAATGTATAGAGCAGTCCAACACCACCTTGGATGCTACTTCTGCCAAGGGTTCTTCGGGCAAGAACCAGCAGAAGAGACAGAAGAAGCCATTTTGGAACTCTTCCCCTGAGGTCAGGCAGCCCTGTTATCAAGGAGGTCAGCAGAAACAGCAGCAGCAGCAGGCTAAAGCTTGGCGCCTGTGGCCCAAGCAGTGTCCTCAACAGTCCCATAAAGGAGGTTGAGGTGCAGGTCCTGGAGCCTCCTCCTCCTCTAAGCCTGCACAGTGACAGGTTGGGGGTCGCCATCCCTATACCCATCATGACAGCTCTGGGTCCTCCTGTGGGGGGGTCGGATCCACCACTTCCTTCCCACCTGGTCCACTATCACTTCGGACAGGTGGGTTCTCCTCTAGTATTCGAGCAGTACCCTACCAGCTGAGCCCGCGCTCCTAGGGAGGAACAGATCTCTGCATGCACCCAGTCAGCTCTTTGAGATGACGTGGCTCAGCTCCACTGCAAGGAGGCAGTAGCTCCAGTGCCAGATCCTCCGACAGACCCAGGCTTTGTTTCCAGGTACTTCCTGGTGCCCAAGTAGATGGGGGATTGGTGCCTCATCCTAGATCTCCATGACCTGAATTAATATCTCAGGTCCTGCACCTTTCGGATGGTCATTCTGAACCAGGTCATACCATCCCTGGAGCGAAACATGTGGTTCTGTTCACTGGATCTACAGGACGCATTCTTTTACATCCCAATGCATCCATCCCATCAGTGGTTCCTCCACTTCAGGGTCAAAGGGACCCTGTAGGAGATCTGAGCCATGCTGTTCAGCCTGTCATCAGCCCCTTGGGTCTTCACCAAATGCATTGCAGTGGTGGCAGCCCACCATCGTCATTGAGGAGTCAGAATCTACCCTTATCTCAATGACTGGCTCTTGGCAGGTTCCTCCCTTCAGGAGGTGGAGAGGTCCAGTGATCTGGCCCTCCAAACCTGCTCCCAACTTGGCCTACTGATCAACAAGGCCAAATTGGAGCTCATGCCCTCTCAGGCAATGGGCTTCATCGGGGCACAGCTCGACTCTTTTCAAGCCAGAGCTTGGCTTCTGGCAGACAGGGTGGAGGTTCTCTCCTCCTTTACCCAATAATTTCTGACTGGGCTCTTGCACCCTGCCCGAGACTTTCTGCGCCTTCTGGGTTACATGGCGGTGTGGATGTCAGTGGTCCATTGGGCCCGGTGGCACATGCATCCCCTCCAATGGGAGCTGGCTGCCCGATGGACTCAACAATATGGTCACTGCGACCAGCTGATCGCTGTAACCCAGAAGATGTAGGATGCTCTCCAATGGTGGACCACCCCAGACCAGTTGCAGGAAGGGATCCCATTTGTCCACCCCGAGCCGAAGGTCGTCCTTAAGACCAATGCCTCTCTCATGGGCTGGGGAGCCCACATGGGGGACAACAAAGCCCACGGGTTCTGGACCCCCAAGGAGTCCCTATGCCACATCAACCTGTTGGAGCTCAGAGCAGTCAGACTGGTGTTGTCAGCATTCGCTCCTCAGCTCTGGGGGTCAAGTCATTCAAGTCCAGATGGACAATACCACAACCATGTACTACCTCAACAAACAGGGTGACACACACTCCCGTCTGCTGTGCAAGGAGGTGCTCCACATCTGGATCCTCATAAGCCAGTTGGAGGTGGGTCTCCTAGTCATCCATGTGGCAGGAGCCTCGAACCAGCTGGTGGATGCTCTCAGCCACACAGGCCAGACATCCTACAAGTGGTCTCTCCATCCATAGGAAGCTTACAGTCTGTTCTCCCATTGGGGCAAACTGATGATGGACCTGTTTGTCTCCAAGGAGAACACCAAGCTGAGGCTGTTTCATGCTCTACCCCCTAAGCAGGGCTCTCTGCAGGGGGATGCCTTCTCAAGGCCATGGACCCCTCCATTTCCCTTGATCCAAAAGGTGTTACTAAAGGGAAGGAGGTACAAGGCAAAGGTGATCCTAGTAGCCTCAGACTGGCCATGCCAGTTCTAGTACCCAGATCTCCTCAGCCTTAGCTGCAGGTCCCCAGAGCAGCTTTATACACTCCTGGACCTGATATCTCTGAACCAGGAGAAGGTCTTCCATCCAGACCTTCAATCCCTGCACCGCACAGCCTGGTACCTGAGTAGCTTGAGTTACAGGCTTTGGGTCTTTCCAAAGATATCTTCACTGTGGTGGAGGCATTCAGAAAGGAATCAACCAGGAAATGTTATGCCTTCAAATGGAAAGATTTTCCATTTGGTGCCGGGGTAAGGGTCTGGACCCCTTATCCTGCTCTGTGGCTAACATTCTCGACTACCTTTTGTCTCTCTCCAAAGGGGGTCTATGGTCATCGACCCTCAGGGTGTACCTGGCAGCCATTTCTGCTTACTGGGTGCAGGCCGGTCAGCTGATATTGGCACAGGAGACAGTGGTCGGGCGCTTTTTCAAAGGCTTGGATCACATATCCCCTCTGGTGCGTGAACCTCCACCTCTGTGGGATCTGTTGCTGGTTTTGACAAAGCTCATGGGCAAGCCATTCGAACCCATGCACAAATGTGAACTTTCACACTTGTCATGGAAGACAGCATTCCTGGTGGCTATCATGTCTGCCAGAATGGCAGGGGAGCTCCAGGAGCTTCCGGTGGACTCCCTTTTTCTGGTCTTTCACAGGGACAAAGTTGTCCTGTGCCCCTACCTGAAATTCCTTTCAAAGGTGGTGTCAGAGTTTCACCTTAACCAAGTGTTGACTCTTCTGGTTTACTACGCTAATTACACCTCAGAAGCCGAGTACAGGCTCCATACTCTGGACCTGAGAAGTGCTCTCTCCTACTACAAGGAGAGGACAGTGGAAATTCATGGAGAGGTTTGCCAGCTGTTTGTCACCTACTCTGAAGCCGCTTCTGGCACACCTGCAGCCAAATGGACCATTGCAAGATGGATTACATCATGCATAGGTCTGTGCTATGAGTTGGTGGGCAAGAATCCTCCCAGAGGGATAAGAGCTCATTCTACCCACCATGTTGCTGCATCAGTGGCTGTTTCCAAGGACATCCCTATCCAGGAAATCTGTTAGGCTGCTACCTGGAAGTCAGCAAACACCTTTAGCACCCACTACCACATCGACCTTGAGTCACGCCGGGATGCTGGTTTTGGGGCCTTGGTTCTCTAATCACTGTTTCCTAAGTAGGGGGTGTGTGCCTTGCCTCCCTCCTCCCAGAGAACTGCTTGGAGTCTGCCAAGAAGTGTGGATGAACAACATATCCATGCTCCTAGAAGAACAGGTTACTCACCTGTAACAGTAGTTCTAGGACTGGTATATGTTGTTCATCCCCACACACCCACCCAACCTCCCTGGCTTCAGGCGCACAACCTTGCTTCCAGTGGGCTAAGATCTGGCATCATGGGGTGGAGCTGTGGTATATATACCACCCGGGTGGGTGGGAGGAGCCAGCTTGAAGACTTCCAGCAAGATTTAAAGTGGAAGGGGACATACCAAGAAGTGTGGATGAACAACATGTACCACTCCTAGAACTATCGTTACAAGTGAGTAACCTGTTCATTTTTCCACCTATCTAGTAATGTTGTAATTTTGTTCTTGGCATGCTTATAATTTATTTTTATAGTTGTTTCTTGGTCCAGCGTCAATAAAATGCCCAGGTAATTCACATGTTTTTATATTTTAAATTCTTGAGCATATTTTTCTATATGTTCTGGTTTGTTCTTTGTAATCTTCATTATCACTGATTTGTTTTTGTTTATAAAATATCCTGCTAATGCAAAATATTTCTCTATTTCCCCTAAAAAAGGCCTTAACAATGATTCTAATTTTTTTCTGATTATGAGCACATCATCCGCAAAAAAAACTTAATATCATATTTTCTTTTTTAAATTGAACCCCTTCTATAGATTCATTATTTCTTATAGAGTTCAGAAGGGGCTCTAATGTTAATATGAATAAGGTTGGTAAAAGGGGCAGCCTTGTCTAACCCCATTTTTCATAATTCGCTCTTCTGAGAGAAATTTATTAATTTGTAAGTTTAGTGTTGTGTTATAATACAATTTTTGAATTATTCCAATTATTTCCTCTGGAATGCCCCAATACCACAAAGTTTCAAACTATCTATAAGGTCAGATGCCTTTGTTGCATCAATAGCTATGGCACAGAAAATATAATTTTTATATTTTTCGGCTGAGTTTACCAATTGTATAATTGCTTGAATCCTCCTATTTGCTTAGGATATCTTTCTGCCTTTTATAAAGCCATACTGATTCCAGTGTAAAAAGTTTTGTATATGGTCATGTAATCTATTTAAGCAATAAGGCATGACAAGGTGTGTGTTGTCATGTAATAATGTCACTCCTGGGGTGGGTTGAAGGACGAGGCGAAGCCGCGTGCTCCCCCACCAGGGTGACATTACCAATAACACACACCTTGGAGTGCCTTATTGCAATTATACAATGGCTCGATGTTATACAAAATAAAATGATTTTAAAAAAGTTTTAGTAGATATTTAGTGTAGCAATATATCTCTGTTTCTTGAAAGTAGCTCCAAACAATCATCCAAAAAATCAATAGTGATGTTATTGTGTAATAACATCACTGTCTCAGGCACACATTGACCAATCAGAGCCCTGGAAATTTTCTTGCCATTGTATAATATTTATTAATGCTGCTATTAATTTATAGTCTGTATTCAGGAGTGCGATTGATCTATAATTATCTGGCATGTCTGTTGGTTTATCTGGTTTTGATATTACTATTACTTTAGCTTTTTGCATTGTTAGCAGCAACTTAAGTTATTTTTAGTCTGTTATTTCTGCCAACATTTTATTTAACCAGGGAGATATTTCTTTATTAAACTCCATAAAAAACTTGTTTGTGTATCCGTCCAAACCTGGGCTTTTGTTCTTGGGGAGGTTCCTTATAACCCCAGAAACTTCCTTTATCATTATTTTGTGGAATTCAAATGGAAATGGCTTTATGTTAGCCTCTTTTAAATAGTTTCTTATCTCAGTTTTGTTTGGATTTGAATTCTTTTGATAAATTTGTTTATAGAGATCCAAAAACCTATTAGCTGATTCTTTCTCTGTGGTTTGAACTTCTCCTAAATTATTTTTTACACTTGTGATTATGTTCTTTTGCTTCTCTTGCCTTAATAAAGTTGCTAGTAATTTTCCTGATTAATCTGCATGAAAGTATTTTTTTAATTTTTTTATTGTTTGAATCATTTTACTAGTTTCTTTGTGAATTTGATTCTTCTTATGTTGGCTCGCACTTGCATGCCAGCCAACATCTTGTGGTAGTAGCAGATTTGGAGGCGCAGTCACTGTTGGGTGAATGCAGGGCACGCATCAGTAGGTGTGTCCCTCATTCCCCAATGAGGCAGCTGCAGGTGCTGACACCAGACATACATCAAGTGACCACCAGATCTAACTAAAAGTCCACTGCAATCATGCAGTGGTGCAATAACATGCCCTCCTGACATGCCTGTCCCGGTGGCAGCGCCTGCAGAGTACCCCGACCCACTTCTTTTGCTAACGGAGGAGTCCACTCCCTGTCAGCATAATGACCCCCCTCCCATTTAAAATGTATGCTGAGGAGGTACCCAATCCCCCTTGGCATCATGCACCCCCTCAACAGTCTTTCTTTGCTAATGGGGGGACAAATCCCTGTCAGCTTTAATCCCCCTTCCCCATTTCTTTTGCCAAAGGGGAAGCCCACTCCCCATCAGCATAATGCCCCCCACTTTTGTTGTGTGCCAAGGGGTGTGCCCAAACCCCCTCGGCTCTTGTCCCCCTTCAGTATGTGCTGACAAGGGTGCCCAATCCCCTGTCGGCTACAGCATCCCCCCAAAACACTTAGGTGGCATGCTGGGAGCCCACCCCAGCATGCCAAATCTCCTAAAAAACAAAAATTATCCCGCAATGTTCCTTTTCTTTTTTTTTTACCCTGTAAAAAAGAAAATGGTCCCTCGCGGTCTCCATACCCTCTACCACAACCTGTGCCCACCCATTGCACACCCTGCCTCCCCGCACCCCTCTCACCCCATACTTACCTCCGGAGTCTGGCGTGATGATCTTCGGTGGACCAGGAACACATTTGCACTCTTCAAAGCTGACCGCGAACTAAAGAAATGCTGGTAAGTTGTATAATGGCATAAACAGGTTTTTTTCAACTTTGGTGCATATCTCGGACACTTTGGGGAATTTTGACAAAAAGTTTTCAACATGGGGTTACTGGCAACCCTCCTCATGAATTCAGTCACTGTCATGGCGTCATTAGGTCCTGAAAGGTGATTTTGCGGTCACTGCGCAGAATCACCTTTCAGGACCAACTAACAAAATGACAGTGCCATTGTTCATGGGGGGGGGGGCTCTCAAAAAGCCCATGTTGCAAATCTGGTGGAAAAAATTAAAAAAATGGCTGTTTTACCAGCGTGCATTGTGCAGTTTCCACGCAGACTCCAAACTTCATGAATTTGTAATATTTTCACTCCAGATTTTCAAAATTGGCATTTTTCCACACCTCATGAACAGTACTGCTGTCATTTTACATATCCTGGCTGAAATTTGTTTTCACATGTCTGGTGCAGAATAGTGTGGTCTCTGTGCAAAATCAGTTTTTGGGACAGTTTGAGGAAATGACAGTGACACTGTTCATGAGCAGAGGTTCTAAAATGCCTATGTTGAAAATCTGGTGATGAAAGTCCATAAAATTACTGTGTTACAAGCATGCATTGAGCAGTTTCCACGCACCCTTGTAATTTCACAAATTTGCAATATTTTCTTGCCAGATTTTCAACACTGTCATTTTTTCACACCTCCTTATGAACAGTACAGCTGTCATTTTTCACATCCTGCCCAAAATGTGTTTTCACACCTGTGGTGCACAATGGTGTGGTCACTGTGGGAAATCAACTTTTGGGATAAATTAACAAAATTGCAATGCCACTGTTCATGGGGAAGGTCCCAAAATGCCTATTTTGAAAATGTGGTTAAAAAAATCCCAAACATAATTGGGTTACGGACGCGTGTTGCATACTTTCTATACATGCTCATGACTTCACCAATTTTTAATATTTTCACTCCAGATTTTCAACGTTGCAATTTTTTTACACCTCCTCATGAACAATACAGTTGTCATTTTTCACATACTGCCCAAAATGTGTTTTCATCTCTGTGTCACCAAATGGCATAGCCGCTGTGCAAAACTACCTTTCAGCTAAAAAACTGATAGTGCTGCTCTTCATGAGGTGGGGTCACAAAAAGCCCATGTTGAAAATTCGGAGTGAAAATATCAACACACGCCTACGGTGTTAGGATTTCCAACTGTAACTCCCCACCCCGTAGAGACTGATAAGTGTCAGGGGTGTGACTTGGGATCATTGGCTGTAATGCTCACACCATTCCACCCCCAACCCCCAACCCCACCCTGCAGCCACTGACAGGCATCAAGGTCTGTCTTGGAGTGTTCGGCCCAAAACTTCACCCCATTCTCCTATACTGCACCCACCTCAGCATATTTCCTTATGGAATGGTGTAAGTATAAGGCCCAATGACCCAAAAGCACACCACGACACTTGTTGGTGTCTGCAGGGTAGGGTGAGGTAGAATGGCATAAGCATTATAGCTGATGACCCAAAGGCACACCCAGCACCTGTCAGTCTCTGCAGGGTGAGGGTGGTGTTGGCTTCAGTTCAATACTTCACTGTCATTCCTGTTATGTGTCTCTAACTCCTACACTACTAATGCCAATGTCAGCTAGACAACATTCAGCATTAACAAATGCTTATTCTTTATCTTACACTCAGGGTGCGAAATTCCTATACTTTAGGTGCCCCAGGGGAGGCACTTTTGCTTCAGGACACCTACAGCTAATAAGTGCCTGCCCCTTTGGGCACCTAAGGTATTTTGGTAGAGTCTCTGTATTTTTTTTCTCTCTCCCAAGACAGAGTTCCATTTTTTTTCTCCCTAGTTCTCTTTCACTTTCCTTGGAGGCGGGTGAGCTGCCGGAGTAACGCAGACGCAGAGCTGACATCTGTAGAGCTGATCATGAGTCTGCTCTTCTGGATGTCAGCTGACTGCTTGTCTGCAACACACACACACACACACACACACACACACACACAGAAAAGAAAGTTGGAAGAGTAGGCTCAGGGCAGGCTGATGTGCCCGTTACAGTTGAGTGGCACATAGTCTACTCACAGATCAACTAGTCAAGTCCCTCTGTCACTGTTGGAGGTGGGCTAAAGCAGGTGCATGCATCAGTAGGTGCCCTTATGTTAAGCATTCGCCCCCCACCCGACAGCCAGATGTGAAGCGGACCCAGCATAGCGTGCCATTTCTTAGCTTGGATTCGTGGAGATCGATTGTGCTGAGTGGTTGCCTGCCAGCCTGAACGTCGATCACGATCAGCAAATAAAATAACCAGAAGCTCTTTTAAGAGCTACATTTCTCTTTAACCACCCAAAAAAAACCGGGACTGCAAAGGGAGGGGATCGAAGTAAATAGGGGCAGACAGGGAGGAGAGGAAAGTGTGTGTGTGTGAGACTGCGTAGGTCTATCTACAGTCAGGACTGAACATGAAGGGAAGGAAATGGCAGAACAGAAAGGAAATCTGTGGGAGAAAAAAATTAAACAGAAGGGGATGCAATATTAAGTTAGCAAAGCAGGCATATCCACTGCTCTGCTACTTCTGTTAGTTGTGTAGGCTAGCTGATATAAAACCAGTGGCAGAAATCTGTAATATGAGGGGGGAAGGGACACTGAATGCAGACTTTGTCATGGTGAAGCACTGCAGATGAAGAGACTAAGCTCAGACTAGTCAAAAAAAATACACTATAACCAGCAAAGCAATTAAATTAAAAGGTAATCATTCAATCTGTAATCTGTACTGGCCTTTGGATTTGTAATAGAGACAGTCCCACTGTCCCAGACAGTACGAGAGTATACTAAATAGAAAGAAAGGGGACTCTGTCTCAGTCAGGGGCCCATTCTCACACAGATTACAGGCTGCCTGCAGTCTCTCTGAAATAAGGGAGCCAAGCGCTCATTCAGCTCACCCAGTCTATAAATAAAGCTCTGCAATGAACAGTAAATTCAGGATCCATGGATGACGGATTAGTTCTAAGTTAATAAATCTATTGTTGACAACTTTTTCACTAGCTAGTAGCTACTGTTTGTGTGTGGAGGAGACTAACTAAAATCTAGACTGAATACAGAAACAGAGATCAGTATTGTTATAAAAAATAAAATATATTAAAGATTTTTTTACAAGCTACTCTGTTTACTAAATACAGGCACCCGATCAGTTGAGTTGGTTTAGGTTATTAAACATAAAATCAAATAAAGATTTTTACTAGCTAGTCTGAGTGACTCTGGATGGGAGCCTGGACTAGCTAAATGTAAATCCAGGAAGGATCAGTTATAAAAAATCTATTAAAGCTTTTTAAGCTACTGTGTAGATACTACAACTAAAATCAAAATACAACAGGGATCAGCTGGTAAAGAAATAAAATCTATTAAAGCTTTTTTGTTTTGTTTTATTTTTTGTTTTACAAGCTAAGCAACTAGGAGTGGACTCCCTGACTTCTAACTAAAAAATATACAGACAGCAGGCAGGAATCTGCAGCTGTTAAAGATTAAGTATTTTACAGAAACGGTCTATAAGCTACTCTGTGGTCGGACTTCTCTAACTGTACTGTCTAGTAGTTTGCTTTACCTAACTAATTACAGAGTGGGTCCAACACGAAGATCTGATCTGAGTTAGTATTTGTTAAAAATACAGTGGAACTGGAAACTAGTCCTATTTAAGTTAAAAGCGTTGTTCTAAGCTAGTTACCGTGACGTTGCATGAGCATCACTTTCACAGGCTCTACACTGTGGTTTTTGGACTATCTGAAATCTGAATACTGTTATAAAAAATATTTAGCTTTTTACAGGCTACACTGTGGACTATCTAAAATCTGAATACCTGTTACAACAAATAATCAGACAAATCACAGACAGGTTTTCTTGTTAAGTTTATTTTAAAAAAAAGACAACTCTTTTTTTCCTTGTTGCATTTATTAATGCTGAGTAACACAAATAAAAAATTCTTAAAATCAGTATTCACAAGTTCAGCTCTGAACAGCCAGGCAGACACCATGAGTCTTTTTAAATTTGGATTTAAGAGAAAGCGTTTTGATGAGACTGCAGGAGCTGACTCGGATTCCCTAACACCAAGTACTAGTACTACTACAGGCACAGCTATAACGCCACCATCTCCTTGCCCAGACAGTGAAACTGTTATGACCACTGAAGTTTCCTCAAGTGCTACTGCTTGTACTGAAAGCCAAGTTAAGGCCCTGAAAGTTAGAAAATTTCAGGAATCCTGGAAAAAGGGTAGTAAGTGGCTTACGTATGACAGATAAATATGCCATGTTCTGTACATGGTGTCAGAGTTATGATAAAAGCCAAAGCAAAAATAATTTCAGAACTGGATGCAGTACTTTTAGAGTACACATTATCTCAGCACATGGAGTGCCCATAGCACACAAAAATGCTGAGGTGGCATACATTGCAAATAAAACAAAAGTTGGAGAAAGACCAATAGAGAAATCCATACAATTTATGGAACAAAAAGAAATGGATCACATTTGTAAATTGTTCTGTACTGCATATTACGTTGCTAGGACCGAAAGGCCTTTCAGGGATTTTCCTGGATAGATAGATTTACAAAGAAGAAATTGTGGGGATGATGCTATGAGCCACAGTTACAGTAGTGACAAGCAATGCCGTGTCTTCATTCACTATATTGCCCAAGATATGCAAAGCACTACTGCTAGTCTACTACAAGACAATTACTTATTTTCTTTTCTTGTTGATTCCTGCACAGATAAAAGTGTGACTGAGGAGGAGGGCATTTATGTACATGTTTTTGAAAATGGCCTACCTGTAACAAGATTTCTTGCACTGAAACCAGTCAGTGTCCCTAATTCATAAAGCATTTTAAATACTGTGATTAATGCTTTAGAGGGTGAAGGTGGTTTAAGGGATAGTGGTTGGAAACATAAGCTGATAAGTGCGGCATCTGATGGTGCTGCTGTAATGTTGGGGAGCACTTCAGGTGTCCTTAGTCGAATAAAGCAAGATTTCCAGTGCACACACCTCATGACATACACTGCTGTGCACATCGTTTGGAGCTTGCTGTAAAGGATTCGTTCAGAGACTGTCCTTTTCACAAGTCATTAGAACAACTTATGCCGAACATTTACTCATTTTACCACAGGTCACCAAAAAGTTGGAAAGGCCTACAGGAAACGGGATCCCTTTTAAATATTAATGTGGTCAAACCAGTTAACACTGGTGGCATTAGGTGGCTTGCACACAGAGAACGGGCCATTTCTGCCCGTGAAAGGAATTGGGCTGCATTAGTGCCTCACCTCGAACATGTGTCACTGACAAACAAGCAGGATCATGGCCAAAAAACACTAGGAATACTTAAAGTGCTTAAGACTTTAAAATGTGTTATATACATGAACTTTCTGAAAGTGTTTTTTGGTTACTTTTCTGCTCTTAGTCTGTGCTTTCAGCAAGAGGATGCCACTGTTGAAAAAGTTCACAGCAGAGTAGAAAGCACAATTCAAAAACTAAGTGGTCTCTTGAATCAAGAAACTCTTCACCACACAACACTTACATCTGTAAATGAGAGCCTAACTCAGTAAAACAGTGTTGACTTAACTAATGAAACTAGCAGGCACAGATCAGGTTCTCCTTCAGACTTTATAGAAGCCACAATTTCAGAGATCAAAAAAAATTCTTCAGAAAACGTCACAGCACATTGAATCTCGCTTTCAGTCCTTCATGACCAATAAAGTGCTACTAGCTGCAAGAGCTTTAAATTTTCAGTCCAGGCCAACATCCACAGAGGCACTTGAAACATATGGAGATCAAGCAATTCAAACAATTGTTGATCACTATAAAGTGGTCCTAGAGTCCCATGGAGTTGATGTTACTTTGGTATTGCTGGAGTGGCTAGACTTAAAAAAACACGTACTCCACTTGCCGTCTGTTGAAAGTTGTAAGTCTCTGAAATTGTGGCAGAAAGTGATTCTTGCGGATGTGCAGGATCAACAATTTAGAAATGTGCTGGCCATTGTCAGAATCATTCTCCTGATTCCTGTGCACACTGCTGCTGCAGAACAAGGCTTCTCTCTGATGGGAAGAACAAAAAATGACTGGAGGGTTGTATTACGCCCAGACACCCTACACGACCTAATGTCTATATCTCTGAATGGACCCCAGCTTAGTGACTATAACCTTGAAGGTGCCATATCACTGTGGTGGAAAAATGGCAAAAGAAGGCCCACTACCAAAGCTTATGGCTCCAGAACACTGTCACTGCATGCTGCTTCTGCCAGCCCTAGTGGTGGTGATGAAAATGAAAGTGCTTGGTCCAGTGAAGATGACGTCTAAAATTATATAAACTAAGGGGCGGCATATAAATAGTTTGTTGGGCATGTACATTTTCTTCTTACATGCCACTTTTTTTCACGAATTTCATACCCTGCTTACACTCTTCACATTCTTTCTGATATGTTACAAAGTCCACAAGTATTAGTTGTTCTAACTGTTTTAGTCTAACATCTTTCCTCTCTTTTTAAATTTTTTCCTGTTTCCTTTGCTTTATCTGATAAGTTATAATATGTCCTCTAATGGTTGCTTTAAAGGCATCCGCTATATTTGTTACCCTTATTTGATTATTGTAACTGAAAAGCAAATAATTTTCAATTGCTTCCCTTACTATTTGCTTAAAATTTGAATCTTTTAAAAGGCTGTTTTGAAATTTCCATCGGTATTTATTATAACTTCCAGAATCTATTATTTTTATTTCCATACTAACCATCGCATGGTCGGATACACAAACTGAGTCTATCTTTAGCTTCTCTAAATACTGTACCATACTGTATGAAATAAACACATAATCAATCCTAGAAAAAGAACTTGATTTCTTATCATAGTATGTAAAATCTTTAACATTACTATTTGTTAATCTCCATGCATCTATTAATTGTTCTGCTTGCAGGAAATGTAATTATTTTTTCTGCTAAGTTTACATTTCCTAAAGAGGGAGCTGTTGTTTTATCCATATATGGATTTAACACCATATTCATATCCCCAGTCAATACTGTATTTTCATCTTGAAGTGTTTGAAACGCTTTTGCTAGTTCAGCCAAAAAATCTGCATAATTAGTGAATGTTGCATACACCTAACCTATTGTGTAGGAATTTAGATTAATCTTTAATTTTATCATACCAATCCTGCCTATTTTATCTTGATGTATCCATGATAGTATAATTCAGATCTTTTCATAAAAGAATAGCCACTTCTCTACTTTTGTCCATGCCTGTACTATATGTACAATGTGTACACCATCGTCGTTTCAGTTTCTTAACTTCTTTCTCTAACAAATGTGTTTCTTGAAAACAAATTATTTGTACCCTAGACTTTTTGGCATGCAGTAGTATCTTAACAACAACAGCGTCCCCTTCTTTCATAGAAACATAGAATTTGATGGTAGATAAGGACCACTTGGCCCACCCAGTCTGCCCATTTCCCTACCTGATGGATAAGCTGCAGATCCTAGTTAACCAGCAGCCTACTTCTTCCTACCCCCACCCCCTAGAACTGCCTTATGACTGTCCCATGCGTGCTTGAATTCCACCACTGTTTTTGACTCCACAACCTCCTCTGAAGGCCGTTCCATGCATCCACAACCCTCTCTGTGAAAAAATACTTCCTTAAATTACCTCTGAGCCGCCCTCCTCTATCTTCAAATTGTGCCCCCTTGTTCTTGCATACCTCTTTTTTTGAAAGATGCTACCCTCTTGGACTTTGTTGATTCCCTTGAGATACTTGAAAGTTTCTATCATGTCCCCCCTCTCCCTCCATTCCTCGAGGCTATACATATTAAGCTCATTAAGTCTCTCTTCATGTGTCTTCCAGTGCAGACCCTGCACCATTTTAGTTGCCCTCGTCTGGACAGCTTCCATCCTGTCTATGTCTTTGCAGAGATTGGGTCTCCAGAACTGCACGCAGTACTCCAGATGGGGTCTCACCAGCTGTCTGTACAGAGGGATAATAACTTCTTGTTTTCTACTGGTGATGCCTCTCCCTATGCATCCCAGTATCCCCCCAGCCCTCCTTGCTGCCCTCTCACATTGCTTGCCAACCTTTAGGCCATCTAATATGACTACCCCCAGGTCCCTTTCTATTTTTGTTGTTGTTAGTATCTCACCCCCCATTGTGTACTCTTCCCCTGGGTTTTTGTTTCCCAGGTGCAGTACCTTGCACTTCTTAGCACTGAATCTAAGCTGCCATACATTTGACCATTCCTCTAACCTTGCCAAGTCCCTTCTCATCCTTTCCACCCCACCTTGTGCATCAACTCTGTTGCAGATCTTGTGTCATCTGCAAGATACATACTTTCCTTCCAGTCCTCTGCAATGTTGCTTATAAAGACATTGAAGAGGACGGTCCTGAACCCTACGGTACCCCACTAGTGACCCCCTTTCTTCAGAGTGGACTCCATTTACTATTACCTCTGTGTCCTATTCTCCAGCCAATTCTTTACCCAGGCTGCCATCTTGGGACCCACTCCAGGCTGGCTAACTTGTATATTAATCTTTTGTGTGGACTGTGTCAAATGCCTTACTAAAGTCTAGGTAGGCCATGTCACATCCCTCCTGATCTACTACTTTGGTTACCCAGTCAAAGAAATCTATCAGATTTGTCTGGAATGACCTTCCTGCTGTGAATCCATGCTGCCTTGGATCCTGTGCCCTCTGGCCTCTAGATACTTGACAATTCTTTTCTTCAGAAGTGATTTCATCATTTTCCTACCACTGAGATTAAACTAACAGGTCTGTAGTTTCCTGCTTCTGCCTTGCTCCCACTTTTGTGAAGGGGAATCACATCTGCCCTCCTCCAGTCCTCGGGTACCACCCCATCCTCCCATGATTTGTTAAAGAGGGTAGTCAGTGGTGTCACTAGTTCTACCCTTAGTTCTTTTAGAATTCTGGGATGAATCCCATCAGGCCCCATTGCTTTGTCCACCTTCAGTTTTAAGAGTTCTTTCAGAACCCTTTCTTCTGTAAATGGGCTGGTATCAACTTTCATATCCAGAGTGTTTCTACTGTTTGTTTTAGGTACCTCTCCCTCTTCATTTGTAAATACTGAGCAAAAATGTTTGTTTAGTATCTCTGCCTTTTCACAGTCACCCTCTGCCCACCCTCCTCCCTTTATTAAGCCTCACTATCCCTCCTTGGTCTTCCTTCGCTCCTGATGTACCTATAAAAGGTTTTATCCCCTTCTTAACTGGATTGGCTATCTTTTCCTCGGTTTGGGCCTTTGCTGTTCTGACTGCCTTTCCAGCTTCCTTTTGCTTTAACTGATACAGTTCTCTGTCCTGCTCCTTCTGTGATTCCTTGTACTTCCTGAATGCTTTCTTTTTCTCTTGAACCTTCACTGCCACTTCCTTTGAGAACCATAGTGGTTTCTTACATTGTTTCATTTTGTTTATTTGCTTCACACAAAGGCCCGTTACCTCTGTGATGGCAGTTTTTATTATTCCCCATTGTTCTTCCAGCCCTTCTTCCTGCTCATTTGCTAGTGCATTCCTTAGGCACTCACCCATTTTGGCAAAGTCAGCCCTCCTAAAGTCCAGTACTTTTGTCTTTGTATGGCTTGACTCTATTGCTGTGTTTATTGTGAACCATACTGTCCAATGGTCGCTAGTTCCCAGATGGCTACCCACTTCTACATATGTGATCCTCTCTTCATTTCCATTTGAGAGAACCAGGTCTAAGATTGCTCCCTCTTGAGTGGGCTCCAATACTAGTTGTCTAAGGCATGCCCCCTGTAGGGCATCTAGAATTACCCCACTCTTCGAAGTGGCTGCTGCAACTGCACTCCAGTTAACTTCTGGCATATTCAGATCACCCCTCAGCAATAACTCCCCTTTTTCTGCCATTCTAAGTATAATTTCTATCATTTCCTTGTCCATTTCCTCCCCCTGAGAAGGGGGTCTGTATGCAGCCCCTTTGCGGATTGTGGTGCCTTTGCCGGTCTCCAAATTTACCCACAGTGCTTCTTCTCCTCCCTGTTTTCCCTTTTGTTCTGTTGCTTTGATTCCTTCCGTTATGTAAAGAGCTACTCCTCCTCCTTTTACCCTCCCTGTCCCTCCTGTAGATAGTGTATCCTGGTATGTTTACGTCCCAGTCATGGTTTAGTGTGTACCATGTTTCTGTGACTGCCACGATATCCAGATGTTCCTCCTCCATCAAGGCCACTAATTCAGGAAGCTTGTTACTCAGACTACGGGTATTGGTACTCATTGCTCTCCATTTTTTGATGGCTTTACCTTCTTTTGCAGCATCCCCCACTGGCCTTTCTACCTCGGTCTTTTTCTCATTTAGTACCCTGTTTTGTAGGGAGAGGTTGGGATTTTCCTGCTGCTTATCAGTGCCTCCCTTCCTTGACTAGTTTAAAAGCTTGCCAATGAAGCATTTAAACCAATTGCTCAAAAGACTTGTTCCCTTCCTGGACAGATGTAGACCATCCTGCTGGTATAGGCTGGTGTCCCTCCAGGGCCTTTCTAACATTTTAGCAACATTCTGTTCCTTACATTTACTTTCCACTCTGAATCTCAGTTTCAGCTCCAACCTGAATCTTCCATAATTCAAAAATGATCCCTCTTGCTCCTAACCACCATAGTATCTTCTTTCTATCCACTAAAAAGAAAACCCTCACTGAGTTCCAGTCCCTTTCTAACATTTTATCAACATTCTGTTCCTTACATTTACTTTCCCCTCCATATATCCCTTCCAGCCCCAATTGAGGTTTGCTTACAAGATTCCCCTTATAACCATACCAAACATACTGTATATAAGAAACATAACAAAGCAACAAGAAAAAAGGAAAACCCTCTTTGATGAAGCAAGCCCATTCCTTGACATCGCTGAGAAGCGCCCCCTTCGCCTAATACACAAATCTTCCCTGTCTCCCTTATCCCACACCTTCCCTTAGCACATTCTTTTTCACCAGCCATTTTTTTATACCACTAATAACAACAACAAACAAATGTATTCAGAATACTAAGTCTGGAAGTAGCCGTTTTAGTTCTATGATTGCTTGGTCCACAGTATCAAAGACATATCTTTGGCCCTTAATAATTATTTTCATTTTTGCAGGCATAATCATTGTTGCCTTTTGTTCCTGAGTCCATAGCTTAGTTCTTAAGTCATCACATTCCTTTCTTTTTTTGCAAAACTTCATAGGGGAGATTGTGGCATATAGCAATCTGCGCCCCTGAAATTACAAGTCTCTTCTTTTTTATTACTGCTGACATTAGTTTTCCTTTATCACCTGAGTACATAAATTTCATTATTATTGGTCTTGGAGGGGCTGAATCATCAGGTCTCTGCCGCAAGCCCCTATGGATTCTGTCTTCTTGAAAGTTTATATCTTCAGGATTTTTATCTAAATAGGCCACAGCAATTAATTTGAAAGATTCCTGCAATGATCTTACATTCTCCCATGATTCAGGGACTCCAATCAGTCTTATATTTTTCCTCCTGAAATGCAGCTCAAAATCCGTTATCTTCTCTTGCATATCTACTTGTTTGGTTTTTTTATGGATTTTATAGTTGGTGAAACTGAGAAGACCTCATTTTGAATATGTAAGGTTTCTTTTACTTCCTGTAATTCCTGCCTCAGGGCCCCGTTTTCTACTATTAACTTCTGTGTTAATGTGTAATAGTTGTCTAGTTTATGTTGAGTTTTCAACATAGTAGCCATGTCATTTGCTATCTTGTTCACGTTATTCATTAATTCTAACGCCCATCTCGGTTGTTCCTCTCCCTCAGAAAGCACACTCTCACTCTCTGATTCTACTCCATTACTTGATGCATATGAATCATTATGAGGGCCCCCCCAAATTAGTTCCATTTCCACCCCCATTCATTTCAGTAGTTTGCCCATTCACAAGCTCAGGAGAATCAGCATTTATCAACCTGCTTGTAAGATCTTTGTTTATCATTTGTACCTTGTTCACATTTACATTTACATCCTGGGGAAAAGGACACATAATGACTGGTAACCCAGATCCTGAGGGCTGTTCATCATCGATTTGCTGGGGTACCATCACTAGTCTTGTCTCTTGCAAGTTCTCCTTTTGTTCATTTGTTTGTTCGACTCCTGCTTGTGTCGCAAGTATCTCTTTTGGCACATCCATCTTTGGGGCTATCTCAGCTCTCCTCCCTCTCCTGCTGAGCCTCTGATAGTTTCATCTCTGCAGTCTTGCCGTCGCCAGCAGCATCTTCACTACTACGCTTGACCATCTTAAACAGCAGAAACAGTTTGTTTTCAACAGGTAATTCTTCCTTTTCTACCAACTGCTGTTCTACTTGCAGTTTGCCTGATTTGTTTTTATTAAGACCAGCAGAGACTGTTTTAATTTCCAAGGTATTGAGTTTAGCTGGTCTCCCTTTGTTCATAGCACTTCCACACCGTTTGGACTCCTGTCTTGCAGACATAATCCCGAATGAGTAAAAGTTTTTAAATATCTTTTTTGAAGACTGCTCTGCGTAAAAATGTGTCTTTTCATTCATCCAAGCCATGCCATCAGTCACTAACACAGCCTCTGCATCCTAATCAGTGAACTGCGGAGGCGGGGTAACAACAAGTAAAAGTTTCTAACTATCTTTTTGAAAACAGTTTTGCATAAAAATGCGTATTTTCATTCATCCAAGCCATACCGTCAGTCGCTAACACAATTTCTGCATCCTAATCGGCAAACTACGCTGGGGGGGGGGAAGCAGTCATGCAGCTCTAGTCTGCTGGCTTCTAAATTGACACCATGCTGCTACCTCTCTCCTCTGGGTGGGGCTCCTCCATTCCCCATCACTACCTGTTGCATCCTGCCTGTGAGAAAGAACTCAAACCAGTTGATGGCAGTACCGGTGAGTCCACAATATTCTCAAAGTCAATCCAGAAGCACAATGTGGTCCACAGTGTCAAATGCTGAGGAGAGATCTAGGTGAGAGAGAGAGAACTGGCCTATCTCCTCTGTCTCTCACCCTGAGGATGTCATTTTTCACCCTGACCAACACCATTTCAGTGCTATGCTTTGCCCTAAATCCAGATTGAAATGGCTTGTAGATGTCAAAGACCACAAGGTGTGCCTCTAGCTGCAGAGTTACCACTTTCCCAACAATCTTCCCCAAAAATGGGAGGTTGGAGATAGATCGATAATTTGCCAAGATGTCAAGGTTGAGTGATGGCTTTTTCAGAAGAGGCGTTGCCAATACCTCTTTCAAGGAGTTGGGGAAGAACCCCTCTGAAAGCAAGCACTGGACTATCTTGGCAAATACTGGACCAACAGACTCAACACATCTCACTAGGAGATGTATCAGACCTGGGTCCAGTTCACAAAAGGTGACCCGCAACTTTGATATTAACTTAATGACCTTAACCACCTCCACTGGCCAAAACTCAGCCCAGAAAATAAAAGTGCCTCTGCCTATGTAAGGCCCACTACTGTGAGGCTGATCTTGTCCCACTGGGAAGATCTCATACTAAATGGAGGACACCCTGTCAGGGAAGAACTTCTTACACAATGTGACTGAAAATGCTTCTTTCAGCTGCAGACAGGCAGGATGTAGTAGCCTGTCCACAGTATGAAAGAGCAGAGCTGGTGTGTTCCTTCCTATGGCAATGGCCCTAGACAGGAATGCTGCCTTCTTACAGCTTATTGTCCTTTGCTAATTGCTGTAGAGCACTCTCAAAGCCAGGTTATCCTCCTCAGACTGGGTCCTCTGCCAGCAATGCTCCAACTTCCAACCCATAGTCTTCATCTCCTTGAGAGCCCCATCAAACCATGGGGGGTCTCAACTGAGAAGACTTGGGTCATATCCAGACTGGTGTGATGGTGTCTAGTGCCTTGGAGACAGCCATATTCTAGGCAGTCACTGGCTCACTCATGCCAATGGCACATGCAGCATTCACACCGGAGAAGTCTACTACCACCAAAAGTCCTTCTCGGGACAATCCCCTCAATGGGCAGTAGCAGACCATCTCTACAGGTGAAGGACTATCAGGGAGGCCCTGAACAAGAACTCCACACTGCAGTGATCAGACCAAGTGACTGGATCAATCCTGAGGTCAGTGACCTCGAGCCCCAGTGAGAATACCAGGTCCAATGCATGGCTGTAGCAGTGAGTCACAGAAGCAACCCCTTGTGTGAGGCCCAGTGATGTCATTATGTGCAGGAAGTCATGTCCAAAATGCAAGAGTTCATCATTGATCCACGTGTTGAAGTCACCCAGAATCAACCATCTGGGTGACTCCAGCACCCTGTCAGTGACAAAGTCGGAGATTCCTGCAGGCGTTCTCCCCCATACCCGGGGAGATGGTAGACAAGGAGAATCCTGCAACCTGCACCTGTACCGCCACACACAGCCATGCATTCAAATGATGAGACAGAGCCCACTGAGTGCATGCAGAAGTTCTAGCTGGACCTAAAACAGATGGTCACACCCCCACCTTGCATTTCCTCCTTGGGTAGTGTGCTGTGGAGTACCCGGCCATAACCGATGCCTCCAAAACTGGACCTGCATTGTCTCTCAGCCAGGTGTCTGTGATGCAAGCCAGATCAACTTAGGAAATCAAGTCCACCATAATTTTGGTCTTGTTCCTCATTGATCTAGCATTGCATATAACTGCCTGAATAGGACCAGTGGAGACTGCAGGCCCACCATCTACGTGCCCAATCAGCCATACCCATCCACCCACCACCCCGATACCACCACCACAGCCAACACTGGATGGCCCTCCCATGTGCTGGACACATGCAACTGTGATACGCATATGGATGTTAACAGTGTATGGATGGGGAACCTACCTGGCCATAGCACCGTGTCCCTCCTGGCACGTCCCCGCAGGCAGGCAATCCTTTCCGGGTCCCTGCACCAGAGGTCCCCATACCGGTGGTGACACTGCTCAGCTGTGCACCTGATTCCCGTGGCCTTCTCCAGTGCCACTGCCACCTCCTCCCATACTGCACTCCTAGCCCTGTCCAAGGGTGCATCACCATAAAGTACCCCAGCATGGGGCTCTACAATGGCCACCAAATTGGCCAGCTCAACCTGGCTCCACACAGCAGCCCTCCTCTGTGCCATCTCTACAGCTAGTTGGAGTCAAAATGGCACTCGGTAGCACGGTCTGCCACATGCAGATGCTGCGCGGTACAACGCTGCCATTCAAACAACATGAAGTCTTGCTATATTATGACATATGCAGTATAACCCCAGGTTAGAACTGCTCTGGAGGTGAAAGAGTTAACTTTCCATGCAGGGCATGGAATCTTGAGCGTGAGCTCGGTTGAACACCTTGTCTGTTGAAGCTCAGACTTAAACTGTCAGATTCTTTACTCCGCCTCACTGAACAGTCGCTCCAGAGATTCCTCCTGCTGCTCAGTTCGTTTGTTGGTTTTAAAGTTTAATTCTCAGTTTATTTTACTGAAATTTAACCGCAATCGTCAGTTCAAGCTCTGTCTGTGGTATTGTAAGTAATAGATAGGCTTATTTATTATTTTTTCTTCTGTGTGGAACTTGTAAACGTCTTTTTCGGTTCGGTTTGAACCGATCAGATGGGTTTTAAAATTACCTTCTAGTCCTTTAGATTGCGGTTCCAGGTTCTTATCGGTTCTACAAAAAAAAATGGATTTTATTACGATTTTTTCCACGACCCGTAACACGGTTGGGAACCGATAAGAGAGTCTTGCTTGGTGGATTGCGATTAATGGGCAAGTTTTGGTTAGGCTGGCACTATGTCTGAGAAACCCAAAAGCTATTCAAATTGACCAGTCTCTTTCCCCAGTTCCATCCGAACCGGCACCATTAGGGAAGCACCCGGTTCAGTTGGTTCCCCCGGTTCAAGATTATGATTTTGAGGATTTTTATGAACTGGGGGAAGGGGAGGAGGGGTACGAAGAGAGTGAGTGTGATTTTGAAAGTCTGGATGTGCCCATTGAACCGGACATCTCTCCAGACAGACCCTCAGGAGTGTCTCCTCCCAGGCTATCCAAGTCCCCTTCTCATTTTTTGTTTTACAAGAAAGTTGCTGAGACTCTGCAACTCCCTGTTGAGGAAGCTGTTGATGATCAAGAAGAGCCTGATTTTGTGGAAATGATGGATATTCCAGAGTCTAGGAGACTGTCTATTCCCTTGCATAAATCTTTTAGGAAACAGACAGTAAAAATTCTGAAAACTCCTCATTCTATCCTCCCTGTGGATAAAAGGATGGACAAGAGGTATGCTTTAGCAGGCTCTGATACGGAGTTCCTATCCTAGCAGTGCAGCCATGTGGGGGTAGTGCAGGCTGCAGCCTGTGACAAGGCTAATATTCCTCTAGCCTCTCACCCTCCTGAAAAGGATTCCAGGAGTATGGATGCCATGGCAAAAAAGCAGTACATGGCAGCATCTTTGGGACTCAGACAGGCAAATTATATGGCTTACGCAGCTAGGTACCGAAATCAGGTGGGATACTGTCCTGGCCTAGCAAAACAGACCCTGACCAGCTTGCCAGGGAGCTGGAGCAGGTGGCTGCCGATGGTATTGAGGCATCCAAGGTGCAATTTCATGCTGCAGTAGACTCTAATGATGTTTCATCAAGAGTCATGGCTACATCTGTGCCTCTTGCAGAATGGCCTGGCTCAGATGTACTGCCCTGTCACAGGATACCCAGTCTAAGGCTATGGTTTCCCTGTTGTGGGAAATTCTCTGTTTGGGGAGCAGACAGAGAATTATATGAAGAAAATGGATGAGTATAGGACCACCTATAGGAGTGCACAGGCCAAAGAAAGGCAAGTCACTCCTCAAAGGCAGCATATCAGGGGCAGGGGCAGGCCTTTTCATAGGTTGTTTTACCAAGCCCAGGCCTCCTCTTCTGCTTATGCCCAGAGGGAGTTCTTTTGAGGAAGTGGCAGAAGGGATTCTAGTAAGCCTGCTTCTACCCCTCAACCCAAAGCCCCTGCAAAACAGGCTCCCTGATGGGGTAGCCAGGGCTGATTCTCCACTACCGGTAGGGGGCAGGCTGGCTTACTTTGTGCAGGACTGGAAGTCTTTAACATCAGACAAGTGGGTCCTGGAAGTAGTAAGCCAGGGACTGGTTCTCAGCTTCAAAAATTTTCTGAAGATGAAAGCCAGGTCTTTTCCACCTGCAAACCCTTCAGAGGCACTTGCCCTGGAAGCAGAAGTTTCTTCCCTCCTGGCTTTCAGAGCCATGGAAAAGGTTCCACCCATACACCAGGGCAAAGGGTTGTACTCCAGGTACTTCCTTACTCCAAAAAAGACAGGAGAATGGCAGCCCATCCTGGATCTCAGGTATCTAAACAAGCACCTTTTAAAACCAAAGTTCAAAATGGTGACCCTGGGGATTATTTTACCCTCTCTAAGGCCAGGGGACTGGCTAGCCTCCCTGGACTTCAAGGATGCCTACTTCCATGTTCTCATCAGAAGCTCCCATCAAAAGTACCTCAGATTCGAACTGCCCTCAGGCCATTACCAGTTCAGAGCAATGCTCTTCGGCCTCACCTCGGCCCCAAGGGTGTTCACAAAATGCCTGGCAGTAGCAGTTGCTCATTTAAGAAGGCAAAAGATTGCCATCTTTCCTTATCTGGATGACTGGCTCATTGTAGGCCAGTCTCCAGAGCAGGTCAAATTACATTTACAAGTAACCCAGCAACTGCTTACATCTCTAGGTTTCCTTCTCAATCTTCCAAAGTCAGTTCTGGAGCCTGTCCAGCTTCTCACCTTTATAGGCGCAGAACTGAACACAAAAAAAGCCAGAGCCTTCTTTCCTCTGGAAAGAGGAAGGACCCTGGTGTCTCTGGCCTCCTCTTTCACCCTGCAGGTCTCTCGGCCAGCAAGGCATTTTCTACAGCTCCTGGGGCACATGGCTGCTTCTACAGCAGTTGTGCAGGGAGCGAGATTTCAGATGAGGGACATTCAGTTCCATTTGAGAGCTTTTTGGTCTCAAAGGACAGATCCCCTAACCAAATTGATTCCAGTGACTCGAACCCTGATCCAGGCCCTTCAGTGGTGGCAGGATCAGAACAATCTGATACAGGGGGTTCCCTTCACTCCCAGTCTCATTCCTTGACCCTTACTACAGATGCATCCCTCTTGGGGTGGGGAGCTCACATGGGTGACCTTTCCACCCAAGCGCTGTGGTCCCCTCAGGAATCCCTGCTCCACATCAATTTGCTGGAACTCAGAGCAGTTTTTCTAGCACTCCAGGTTTTTTCCACATCTGTCCAGAACAAGGTGGTTCAGGTCAGAACAGACAATACCACTACAATGTGGTACATCAACAAGCAAGGGGGCACTCGGTCTATGGCCTTGTGCACCGAAGCAATGAAGTTGTGGTCTCTGGCTTATTCTCTGAACGCCTCCCTTACGGCAGTTCACCTCCCAGGCAAGGACAATGTCCTAGCGGATGCTCTCAGCAGGATTTCCCAGGGCCATCATGAATGGGCGCTGGATCCCCTAGTTCTGGAGGTAGTATTTGCCAGATGGGACACCCCGCAAATAGATCTCTTTGCAGCCCCAGACAATCACCAACTTCCCCTTTTTTGCTGCAGGCCCCCAGTGTTGGGCTCAGTCCCTCTGGATGTCTCTCTCCTCAGTTGGGAAGGGAAGTTTCTCTATGCTTTTCCCCCCTTCCCCCTTCTTTTCAAAGTGCTAGTCAGAATCAGATCTCAACCCTACAAGATGATCCTGATTGCTCCAGATTGGGCCAGGCAGCCCTGGTACCCACTCCTCATGTCCTTAGCAGTCCACTCTCCCCTATGTCTTCCCAGGAATCACAACCTATTAACCTGTGCCCAGGGGAGAGTTTGGTATCCGAACCTCAAATCTCTCAATCTCAAAGCTTGGCTCTTGAAGAGTTTGCTGACCTACACCTGTCTCAAGGTGTATTGGATATTTTGAAGGCCTCTAGGAAGCCTTCCACCAGGGCTAACTATAATTCAAAATGGAAGAGATTTTCCATATGGTGTGCTGGAAAGCATATTTCCCCAGAATCTGCTGGCGTGCCCACGATCCTGGATTATTTGGTGCATTTGAATTCCTTGGGGCTGAGACCAGCTACCCTAAAAGTGCACTTGGCAGCTGTGTCTGTCTTCTTATCAGCAGGTAAGCCCTCTTCTTTATCAGCTCACCCTGTGTTCTCCAAGTTTTTTAAAGGGTTGCTTCACACCAACCTTCCGTTCAGGGACCCTCCCCCTGCTTGGGATCTTAATATTTGCATCGCTCAGCTTATGCAACCCCCTTTTGAGCCATTGTCTTCAGCAGAGCTTAAGTACTTGACTTGGAAAACTGTGTTTCTGGTAGTCATCACCTCTGCCAGGCGCATAAGTGAGCTGCAAACCTTGTCAGTGGAGCCTGATTTTATCTCCTTTCATAAAGATAAGGTGGTCCTCAGGACTAACAGGAAGTTTTTGCCTAAGGTGGTTTCAGACTTTCACCTTAATCAATTCATGTCTCTTCCTGTGTACTTCACTGACCATTCCTCCTCTGGTGAGAGGAGATTACACAGTTTAGATGTCAAAAGAGCCCTTAGTTACTATATAGAATGTACCCAGGGTCACAGGTTCGAATCCCTTCAATTGTTCCTCACTTATGGTGAGGTTGGTAAAGGGAAACCTACCACTAAAAGATCCATTGCCAGGTGGATTGTCTCTTGTATCCAATTCTGTTATGAAAAACTGGGTAAGGTTCCTCCCTCAGGCCTGAGGCCTCACTCTACCAGAGTTACAGCTGCATCTCTGGCTGCTGCCAGGGACATTCCTATCCTAGAGATATGTCAAGCAGCTACCTGGAAAACAGTTCACACTTTTACTAAGCATTACTCCTTGGATATCCAGGCTAGGAGTGATGCTCGATTTGGCACAGCTGTGCTTCAGAGCCTATTTCCCAAGTAGGTTCTGTCCCTCCTCCATGGAGGTACTGCTGTATAGTCTGCATATGTCATAATATAGCAAGACTTCATGTTGTTTGAAGAAAAAATTACTCACCTTAGTAATGTTGTTTCTTCTAATGGAGTCTTGCTATATTATGACCTCCCCTCCAGCCTGCTCCTCTCAGAACCTCTATTTTTGGGATGTGGGTGGGCAGTGCAATGTTGGCACTTCACTGATGCCCACTTTATTTTCACCCTTCTGGGTGCTTAGGCGTTATACTTCATTTTCTTTCTTGAATCCCCCGACTTGAGTCTTTGCTTTGGGATCAAGAACAAAAGATGTTTTGTAGTTAGTAGCCAGTGGCTAGTGTGGGTTCTGGCTTCACACAGAACCTTAGTGAGTTTTGCTCGTAAGATCTGACAGTTTAAGTTTGAGCTTCAACAGAGTGTTCAACCAAGCTCGCGCTCAAGATTCCATGCCCTGCATGGAAAGTTAACTCTTTCACCTCTGGAGCAGTTCTAACCTGGGGTTGTACTACATATGTCATAATATAGCAAGACTCCATTAGAAGAAACAACATTACTAAGGTGAGTAATTTTTTCTTCCCTATCGCGCTGTCACCGAACAGTGCAATAGTGGTGCACCTATGCGGATGCATGGCACCTAGGGGGCAAAGGTCGGGCACAGGGTCAAGGGTCTCTCGGACACAAACAGCCACAGCGTGACTGGAACTCAATGCATGAGGCGCAACTGGGTGTCTGTGTGCCACCTCCTGTAGTGACCTACCGCACTGTGGCCCCAGTGTGCCTATGGTGCCCCAGTGCCACAGCGCCATATATGTGAACAGCGCAGTAGTACCACTGGCACAATGGTAGCCGTGCCCTGCATTGCCTCTCGCACACAGCACATCAGCAGTGCAGCAGGCATCTGCGTCATCACCCCAGGGATGCGTAGTTCGGTGTGTACTGTGCATGTCACAGAAATGCGCCCTTGCCTGAGCACGTTCAACATAATTGCGCAAAGCGCAACAGCACGATATTCCGCCGGCATATGCAAATCAGCTAATCAGCCATTCAATGGCACAGATACTGCATTTGCATCCACTTAAAAGTGCGCTTCACCTCATTTGTATGCGTTGCACTAAAAAAATGTGACATTGGGCTGCACTGGCCATAGTCGGTTACTGCAGTCTATTGTGGTGAGTAGCATGCTGTTTGGGAGTGTGGACTGTGGTGTGTGGGACATGCATGGGACTGCACAGTCACAGGTAACACCTGTCATTCTCACAGGATGAATAATGAGTGATCGTGAGGTGAAGGAAGAGGAACAGAGATGTGGGAGGAAGAGGAAGCCTAACTTCACCAAGGCAGAAACAGATGCCCTGTTTGAGGCCTACCTCGACCAGGAGCCGCTGCTCAGCAGACGGCGGGGAACACCACAGGCCCGTGCTGCTGCATGGGAAGAGGTGGCGTGTGCCGTCAATCTGCATGGCAGCCACCAGAGGTCCATGCAGGAGTGCAAAAAGAAGATGGGCACGGACAGGCAGAGGATTAAGGACAAGGTGGCTACCATCAGGGCAGCATGGTCTGCGACTGGTGGGGGACAGCTGGACGTGCAACGTCTGACCCCACAAGAAGAGCAGGTTGCTGGCAGCATGCAGCGTTGTGCCATCGAGGGTGTTCCGGGTGTTGGATTCCAGATGGGTGGTAGCCTGTCACTGCATGGTAGGTCCTGGTCTGTCAATGGGGGGACAGGGTAGGGCAGATACATTAATGCTACTGTGTTCCCTTACAGCTCCTGACCATCTACATGGGTCAGCAGTGGTGGACTTGTCCACTGAGGGTGGTACCATGGAGATAGAGGAGGGACCATCCACCTCCACAGGCATATGAGGGTCAGAGCAACAGTGGGCCCGCCTGGACGTCCAGACTGATGTTGGTGGAGCAGGTACGGAGAAGGCCCTGCCCATGTCCCAGCGTGCCAGAGTCCATGGATGTCAGCATTCTGAGACTCAGGCTGGTGCCAGATCCATCACTGATGGTGATGGAGCTCACATCATGGACAGTGATACGTGTGGGCCGCAGAATGGCCACACAGCAGGTGACATCACGGGCATGGCTGTGGGTGGTGCCGCCATGGAGGCCTGCGACATCACAGTCCCAGCCTGTGCCTGTCTGTGGGGCAGCACTGGTGTGTGTCCAGGACAGTGGGGCTGTTGCAGCCACTGCGGCAGCACCGTTGAGCCCTGGAGAGCGGTAGCCGGAGGGGCAGCGTCAGCAGTCAGCCAATGGCCATGTTGGTACAGTGTCAGGGGACTGCATCAGTGCACCACCTGTGGACATGCCCAGGCCTGTCCCTGGTGTGCAGCACACACCCTCAAGGGGTGCTGACCATCAGGACCGCGATCACCGTGAGGGACAGCATGCCGATCAGGCAGATGACCTCTTAGAAGAGCACACCCGCATACTCCAAGCATCAGTCAATCAGCAGGTGCGGCTTGTGATGGCGGTGGATGCACTCATTGTGGCTCTGTGCCAGGCAGAGGAGCGGTGCAGCAGACACACCGCTCTGCTCCTGGCAGGGATGGACCGGATGTGGGAGGATGTGACCGTTGCCATTGACAGGCAGACACAGGCAATCACAGCTGTTATGGCCACAATGGGTACACAGTTATTTGCCCATGCATCACAGACACCGCGCAGTGCAATGTCCACCCCCATTCCCAGCATCATGTGACACCCTCCTTGTCGACACCGGGTTCAGCTGTGGGCATCCCGAGCACGCCTGGCGCAGGCATATTCGGTGTGCTGCAGACCCCAGCGCGAGCACGGTCATGTTCACACAGTGGAACCCCTGGGGGACTGTCAGTGCCACCCCATGAGGCCATTGGTCAGCTTGTCACTGCTGGCAGGTCTTGGCAGGGACGCCCATGCATCTGTGGTGGCCATGGCACTGTGGCGCGTGACTGACCTGTCTTCCAGCATGGCTACTGTCAGATGCTGCCCCATGTGCATTGTGTTGTTCAACGTGCAATGCATGGGTAGGGTACCCGGCCCTGCATACACATATACACACACATGTTCCATCTGCACACCCTCCCAGCTGCTGTCCACTGTGGTGTGTGGATGATGATGCCTGTGTTGCGCTGTCCACCACTGTGCAATGGTGCCCAGCGTGTGACACACACACAATGACAGGCACTGGGCGTGGTGGTCTGTGGACGTGTGTGTGGCTAGGGGTGGTGTTTGGGGTCGGCTTGTCTCCTACCCTTTGTGTATGTCTTGTGAGGTGTGTGTGTGTGTGTGTGACTGCATACCATGTTAGACCTTGCCCATCCTTGACAGCGTGTGCGGTTCCATGCTCAGCCAATTCCCTTAATGACATGCGCCCCTGGGGTTTGTCCATGCTTGTTTGTGGGTTGTGTCTTTGCCACTGGTGGTTGCACATGGCCCCATGACTTACCTGGGTTGGTTGAAGTGCTCCTCTGTGATGGTGCCCTGGTGCAGCTGTGCCATCTGGATCAGTCGGGGGTCCCTTCGACCAAGGGAGGGCTGCCCATCACCATCTTCACCAGCTTCCTCATCATCCCCATCGCTATCCCACAGTCATTGGCCATGTTGTGCAGGATGCAACAGGCCAGGAATAGCCCACAGGCCTTTGAGGGACTGTACTGTAGGGTATCGCCAGACGTGTCCAGGCAATGGAAACATGCCTTCAGCATCTCGAACACCTGCTCGATGACATTGCATGTGGTGGCATGTGCCTCACTGTAGCGTTGCTGCGATGGGGTCACGGGCCGCCAGTATGGTGTGAGCAGCCAGGGGTGGAGTGGGTATCCACTGTCACCTGTGTGTAGAGGGTGGACGTTAGTTTGGTGATCAGCGTCGCCCTGCCTTGGGCCATCTAGGCCAATACCCATGTCACCTCTGACTATGCCCCTCCCAAGCTCCATGTCTTTCTGCATGCTTCACATACTCACCCACTAGGTGACCAGTGGAGATGTCCCCACTCTCGAACCTGTGGCACAGTGCAGACTGGTGCCAGATGAAGGCATCATGTCCTCCCCCAGGGTGTGTGGCACAGACATCGATTATGCACCCCCTGGCATCGCACACTACCTGGCAGTTGATGGTTGCATACCCCTTCCGATTCATGTATGCGACACCTTTGGGCCAGGTGATGTGTAGATGGCCACATGGGTGCAGTCTATTGCCCCGAGCATGCCAGGCATACATGCTACCCTGTGGAAATCCTGTATGCTTGCTGTGCGCTCTGCTGGTGTGCTGGGGAAATGGATGTACTCCGCAGCACGTGGCAGCAGTGCGCTGAGGAATTGGGTGAGGAGGCGTGACATGGCTGAGTGGGTTATGCCTGTCGTGTCCCCTGTTGGTCTCTGGAAGGTACCCGTGGCAAGCAGGCACATGCAAGCTGTCACTTTGGTCTCCACTGACAGAGCATGGCTCCGTCGTGTGGATGCCTGCATCACATCACTTCACAGCTCACAGAGCCACCTCAGAATCACCCGGTTTAGGTGGTACTGGCCCACGATCTCAATATCAGTGTACAGCTCAAAGCTGGTGTGGGCTCAGTACTTCCTGCTGGGGGCATACTGCTGATGGGCTCTTCCATGGCTGCACCCCCCCATGCTGCCTGCCTTCTCACCCCCGTCATAACTGCCTCCATCTGGATGGTGGCACTGGCCATGTCCCTGGCTTGTGTTACTCCCACCCGGCAGCTGTTTCTGTGTTCCCCCCGTTGTCCTTGCTGCTACTCCCCCTGCACCAGAAACACCTCCCTGTAGTGGCCTCAGTGCTGTGTGGCACTTCCCCCTTTTGACCTGCACTGTGGCAGAGGCTCCCCACACCTTCCCTTGTTCCTGGTGGTTCCAGGTGCTCTGTCTCTCTCCTGTCCTGTCCTGCTCCCAGTGTTTGTGTGCCTGTGTGGCTGCCTATGGTTCAGCAACATATGCCTTCCCTGTAGCGTTCTTGCGCCTCTCTCTTGTTCCTTTTTATTTTGGCTCATCTCCGCTATCGCGCAACTTCCACTTCCTCCCCTATTGCGCATGGCGCATGTTAAATATCGCACTGCACCCTTTATGCATGGTTCCTTCCCCTTCAGTTGCGCATGCATTCATTATCATTGCACTCTTGCACATTGTGTTTTGGGAAGCGCATCTGCCTCCTGCTGAATATCACAGAATAGCGCATTTTCGGACTTGCGCTGGTGCATCCCTGTTGCACATGGTGCAACCCTTTTGAATATCTGGGCCTCTGTGCTTAACTACTTGTCATAACACACTTAGCCGTAGAATGTTCATAAGAACAGCACATTCACAAATTGATCTATGCTGAAGTATATTGACAGTCACTTGGTTTAGCAGCTGTGTGGTGTCTGTTACATTATGCCTTGACATTGCTAGCAGTACCCTTATGTGTTTATGTACTGTGCATGAACACTCCTAGGAAACATCAGTACACGACTTACTGTTACATGTTTCAGTATACAGTATGTGGTGTATATTGTAGATGTTCAACATCTGACGCCTGATGTTGCACAACTTATTGTAATGGTTTAGATGTTTCCAAGCATTACAATTGTTTTTATTTATTAATTTATTAAGGTCTAGGATGACACCTATGAGTGTATGCTCTTTTGTAGGTTCCACATCAGTTAACAGAGAAGTACAAAAAAGAAAAAAAAAATATGCATTTACAGAGATGGTATAGTAATTTACAGGAGGTTGACACATATAGACACTGCTGAGGCATTGTACAATATATGCATGTGTCCATGAAATATAACATACTAGGAGATAGAAGGGAAGGAGGGGTGTGGCCTGTGATAGGGAGGGGTGGGCAGGCAAGGGGGACCAGAGAAGTGCTGGGTTGTTAAGTGTCCTTTGGGTTGAGGGATTTAAATTAGTGCTGTGGTTGGTTTGCTGAGTGGCATAGCAGAATCTGTCACAGTTGCCCATAGTAGTGGGGTGTGGACTTGGATCACATTTGAATACATGATGTTAACTGAAGCAGTCACAGTTGTCCTCTGCAGCGAGGTGCTGGTGGAGTTCACGCTTGAATGCACCAATGTTTGCAACTCTGGAGATGGCAGATGGTAGGGCATTGGTCCAGTGGGGTGCGCAGTAAGAGAATGCATGTTGTGCCTGTGCAGTGTGGCATCTTGGTTTGCTGAAGATTTGACTGTTGGAACTTCTGGTCGGTCTAGCACTCATAGTGTGTGAGCAGGCTCTGAACTCCTGGTGGCAGCAGATTTAGTGAGGCTTTTTTGGCAAATAGGCAGGTTTGATATTTAACTCTGTTCTTTAGTTGGAGCCAGCCTGCCTGAGCATAGAGCTCACAGGTGTGCATGAGTCTTGCAGCACCTGTGAGGAGGTGGCAGGCCTTATATAAGGCCAGGGAGATACGTTGTATGGCAGAGTTCATTGCTGACCCTTATATAGCCAGGCCATAATCAATGAGGGAGATAACTGAGTTATTGATGGCCAGGTGCAGGGCTTTGTTTGTTAGGCTGTGCTTGTGGCGGTGGAGTATTCCGATTCTGGAGTTCATGGCCTTTGCTGTGTTATCTATGTTCTGGGCATAGGACAGGGCAGAGTCAGTTGTGATGCCCTGGTACTTAAAGTGCTGCAAAAGGTCCAGCACATCACCCCTGTCATTCAGGATAGATGGGGGAAGGTTTTGTGCTTACTAAGGGAGCTGGAGTAGATCATGGTCTTTTTTTTTTATAGTTGAGTACTAGTCTGTGTTCCTTAAACCAAGCTTCAGCAGATGAGAATCCTAGTTGGAGGTCCTCTTGTAGTTGCTCAGGATGAGGATTACTGGTGAAAATGACTGCTTCATCAGCACACAGTAGCATACAACTGGAGCAGGAGCCTAGGAGTTTGTTGAGGAAGATACTGAACATTTGGAGCCCCAGGACTGACCCCTGGGGACCCCTCAGTGGACCGGCCTGCTATCCAAGATGACATCCCCTATCTTGACTTGCTGCGAGACATTGCAGGGATACCTTTTGAACCATTGAACTGTATCTGGGGAGAGTCCAGTGTCAGTTAGCTGCTCAAGGAGAAGCATGTGATGAACCGTATTAAATGCTTTTGATAGGTTGAAGAATATAGCCCAACCAGCTGACCTTGGTCTAAAGCTTGGTGGACGTAGCCCGTAAATTCCAGCAGAGCCGTGATGGTGCTGTGCCCCACCTGGAACCCATGTTGTTCCAGGTAGATGAGTTGGTGCAGGTTCAGGTACTCCACAAGCTGATCTGCCACAATCTATTTGAGTGCTTTGGAGAGTGGTAGTAGTATGGAGAACAGCCTGTAGTTATTATGCAATGTCCGATCCCCACTTTCGTGGACTGGGTTACAGTTGTTGATTTCCATCACAGGGGGAATTGTAAGTGGCAGAGAGACAGGTTGATTATTCAAGTCAGATGGCTCAGGACTTCATCAAGGGTCAGGGCGACAAATTTAAGGTCCAGGGTGTCCTCACTGTGCCTTGATTTCCCCAGTACCTTCTCCATGTATTTTCTGGCTTTGGTTGTGGAAACTTCTTTAAAGTAAAATGACAGAAGGTTGCCTGCTGGAGTTCATTTACCATTAGGTTCTTTCAGGGAGGGGGGATTGAAGTAGTCTGCTAGGAGTATTCCACTTAGATCTGTGAAAGCACTATTCAGAGGGCTCGCTATGTGCAGTGGGTCCAACGAAGGTACATCTTTGACCAAGAGCATTGTAGGGGCAGTTTTAGGGTCCTTGCCTGTTATGTCACTGAGATTGGTCCAGAAGGACTTGCTGCCGTTCCAGGAATTGGAAAGGGCTTCTTTATAGTACGAGCTTTTGATGAGTTGGATGGCCTTTGTACACTCGTTCCTGGCTTTTTTGTACTGTTGGCAGGTGTACCATGTGCTCGCTCATTATGCCAAAGTTGGTCTCTATTACTAAGTTGGAGTAGGAGGTCCGATGTAGTCCATGGGTTGCAGGGTCCATTTGTTTTTCTTGTTTTTATAGGGGAGTGTTTATCACAAGTGGCATTGAATTTCATAACGGAGTGGTCGCAGGTATCATCCACGTCCTTGGCTTCATGGAGGTCAGACCAGTCTAAGCATCATGTCACTACATATATACCATCACAGACTTTTACTGCTAGTGTACTTATTACTGTTACACTATCCTGTCTGTCAGTATGCAGCTACAATAAACAGCTGAATGCTACCTCTGTCTTGTTTGCTGCAAGCAAAAAAATCCTTCAAAACATACCTGTTTGATCAGGCATTTGAGGGTACCTAGTGAGTCAGTGTTGTAACATTGTAGTTATATTTATGGGATTAATGTATAATGGAGATTATTTGTCTTAATGATGATTGTTAAGGCGCCCTGATCTCTGGAAGGGCGCCCAATACACTTAAAGATTTACTTACTTACAAGCAACTGACTTACTGTTCGGATGTCTTCATTACGTTAGCACTACACTACTATGTGTTTACACTGGATGCAGGATTAGGATATTATTGTATAATTTTTTGTACATATGTAGAAGCGAGTTTGTTAACTGTATATTTGTAAACATGTATAGGTTACGATGTTCTGTGTGTAAATGAATATAACACTGTATGAGCTAATAATGGTATTAAAGTCTAACTATCTTATTAAATGAATGGAAATGTAGATATACCGTACACTTAGTATGAATGATTAATAATATTTTTAAAAAGCTCATCATTCTACTAATAAATACAGCATTTCTACTGTGTTGGGTATTTCATAATTTCATAATTGGAGTATTTCATAAAACATTGGTATTACTATTTTTTAGATGTTCTGATTTGTTACCCCATATCATTAATAAATGTTATTTAATAGTAGTGTGTGAATCATTTTAACACTTATATACCGTTCATTGTTCTGCAACATATAAATGTGATGTATTAATAGTTAATGACATCTTCTACAAATGTTGAGTTATTTACTTACTTACGTAAAAGTAATGTGTTTATAATGATTGTTGCATGTTATGAGTAGCATTTTGTATTTTGTTTGATCAAGAGGGGGCAATCTTAGACCTGGTGCTTTCAAATGGAGATGGTGAGAGGATCACAGATTTAGAAGTGGGTAGCCATCTGGGAACTAGTGACCATCAAACAGTATGGTTCATGATAAACACAGCAGAAGAGTCAAGCCATACAAATGCAAATGTACTGGACTTCAAGAGGCTGATTTTATCAAAATGGGTGAGTGCCTAAGGAATGCACTAGCAAATGGGCAGAAAGGAAGGGTGGAAGAACAATGGGGAATAATCAAAACTGCCATCACGGAGGCAACAAGTCTTTATGTGAAGCAAATAAACAAAACAAAATGATGCAAGAAACCACTGTGGTTCTCAAAGGAGGTGGCAGGGAAGGTTAGGGAGAAAAAGCGAGCATTCAGGAAGTACAAGGAATCACAGAAGGAGCAGGACAGAGAATTGTAACAGTTAAAGCAAAAGGAAGCAGGAAAGGCAGTCAGAACAGCAAAGGCCCAAACCGAGGAAAAGATAGCCAACTCAGTTAAGAAGGGGGATAAAACTTTTCATAGGTACATCAGGGAGTGATGGGATAGTAAGACTTAATAAAGTGGAGGGGGGTGGGCAGAGCGTGACCGTGAAAAGGCAGAGGTACTAAACAAATACTTTTGCTCAGTATTCACAGATGAAGAGGGGGAGATACCTAAACCAAACAATAGAAACACGCTGGATACAGGGGTTGATACCAGCCCTTTCACAGAAGAAAGGGTTCTGAAAGAACTCTTAAAACTGAAGGTGGACAAAGCAATAGGGCCTGATGGGATTCATCCCTGAATTCTAAAATAACTAAAGGTAGAACTAGTGACACCACTGACTACCCTCTTTAATAAATCATGGGAGGATGGGGTAGTACCTGAAGACTGGAGGAAGGTAGATGTGATTCCCCTTCACAAAAGTGAGAGCAGGGCAGAAGCAGGAAACTACAGACCTGTTAGTTTAACCTCAGAGGCCAGAGGAGCACAGGACCCAAGGCAACATGGATTCACAGTGGGAAGGTCATGGCAGATGAATCTAATAGATTTTTTTGACTGGGTGACCAAAGTAATAGATCAGGGAGGGGCTGTAGACATGGCCTACCTAGACTTTAGCAAGGCATTTGGCACAGTCCCACACAAAAGATTAATATACAAGTTGGCCAGCCTGGGAGTGGGTCCCAAGATGGTAGCCTGGGTAAAAATTGGCTGGAGAACAGGACACAGAGGGTAATAGTAAACGGAGTCCACTCTGAAGAAAGGGGGGTTACTAGTGGGGTACTGCAGGGTTCAGTACTAGGACTGGTCCTCTTTGATGTCTTTATAAGTGACATTGCAGACAGACTGGAAGGAAAAGTATGTCTCTTTGCAGATAACACAAAGATCTGCAACAGAGCTGATACACAAGGTGGGGTGGAAAGGATGAGAAGGGACTTGGCAAGGTTGAAAGAATGGTCAAATGTATGGCAGCTTAGATTCAATGCTAAGAAGTGCAAAGTAATGCACCCGGGAAACAAAAACCCAGGGGAAGAGTACACAATAGGGGGTGAGATGTTAACAACAACAAAAATGGAAAAGGACCTGGGGGTAGTCATATCAGATGACCTAAAGGTGGGCAAGCAATAGAGGGGGCAGTAAGCAAGGCTGGTGGGATACTGGGATGCATAGGGAGAGGCATCACCAGTAGAAAACAAGAAGTTGTTATCCCTCTGTACAGACAGCTGGTGAGACCCCATCTGGAGTACTGTGTGCAGTTCTGGAGACCCAATCTCTGCAAAGACATAGACAGGATGGAGGTAGTCTAGAGGAGGGCAACTAAAATGGCGCAGGGTCTGCACCAGAAGACATATCAAGACAGACTTAAGGATCTTAATATGTATAGCCTCAAGGTGGGGGGGGCATGATTGAAACTTTCAAATACCTCAAGGGAATCAACAAAGTCCAAGAAGGTAGCATCTTTCAGAAAAAAGAGGTGTGCAAGAACAAGGGGGCACAATCTGAAGCTAGAGGGGGGACGGCTCAGAGGTAATGTGAGGAAGTATTTTTTCACGGAGAGGGTTGTGGATGCATGAAACAGCCTTCCTGAGGAGGTTGTGGAGTCAAAAACAGTGGTGGAATTGAAGAATGCATGGGACAGACATAAGGCAATTCTGGGGGTGGAGGTTGGAAGAAGTAGGCTGTTGGTTAGCTAGGATCTGCAACTTATCCATTAGGTAGGAAAATGGGCAGACTGTGTGGGCCAAGTGATCCTTATCTGCCATTAAATTCTATGTTTCTGTGTTTCTACTTTTCAGTGTTTGATCGTCTTTATTAAGCCGTTGAATGTGAAATTTTCCAGATGCAATTTAAATAATACATTTACTTATGGTGCTAAACAATACCAGCATGTTTGAGATGCATTGCTCACTTTTTACTTACTTATTAGATTTACTATTAGCATCTGTTTTTTTGCCTAATCCAGGAACATTAACTCACTTGGCCATACATTGTAAATATTAATATAAACCATGTTTGCTTAACCAGACTGAAAGTTATGTTATGAGGCTGACTGTGTTAACTAATTTGGCCTAAAAAGAAACAATTGGCATTTTAGCAATAATTAAAAAAAAAAACTTAACTGCCTGTGTCTTGTATTTGATTTGAACATTATGTTATTATAGCTATAGAAGGTTTATCAATGCTGTACAGCTAGTATAAGAACAAAACAAATAATGGGTACCATGAGTACACAAACCGAATACTATGGTTGATAATAGAGCTATGTGGGTGCATTAAGAGTGTACAGCAAAGGCTGCACAAATTATGTTACTGTACACAACAGTAATTGTAAAGGTGTGATATATAATGTCACAAGTGAAACTTTATTGTATAAATAGCTATGCCTAATCAATACAATTAAAACCATATGTTGGGTAGGTAAGGCAGCACAAGTTCTAAAAAGTGAAACACAGTAACTACTGTGTGTGTATGTGAAAGAGGGTAGTACGGCTGCACATCTGTATCAATATGTGTATGTGTGCTTTGTACGACAGGTTTATTTTATTTTATTTATTTATTTATTTAGGGATTCGGATCATACCTTTGAGCTCAGAGCTCTTTTACAAAGGTTCCACATCAAACAGTGACAATGACAGCAATAACAAACAGTTTACATACAATACTCGAATAGTAGGTAGCTAGTATACAGTAAGGATACAACGTCATTCATAGTACCAATGGTGATAGTACAGCATCAACAGCATTCAACTAGGGTAAAGGACAGTGTTTATATGTAGCGAAGGAGATAAACAGGTGTGACACCTAGTGTAAGGTTATTGCTACTATGCTAATCTACACTTCTTATATTGATGTATGACAGGTATCTGCACACTGTGTGGTCCAATATCATGCATTTCAGAATTGTATAATACTGTGTAGTTTTCCTGCAATTTCATTGCCATACCAGCAGAATTATTAACATCTCAGGGCCACCAAAGCTAAGTTATCTTTAAAATAAAAAGCAGTAAACACTGTGTGTGTGTGCGTGCGTGCATGTGCGCATGTGCTGTCCAATGAGTATCAATATGTGTCATTGGTATGAGTAAATCTCAACTGATATAAAGGAGGTATTTTATGTTACATCACATTGACTAAGGCACAAGTCCAAAAAGGGCCTGCAAAATGGAACTTGAATTATGCAGAATTACATCATCCCAAAAGGAAATTAATTGAAAACAACTATGTTAATGCCACAGCTAGGGTTGCTATTACAGTGACAAAAGCTTGGAAATTCAGTGTTAGGTTTTCCAATCCTAACTCCAGATTCCTCCCCATCACACACACACACACACATGCACACACACACACGCATGGGATCGGCCAAGGCAACACAACCAATCAGAAACAGTCACCATCAGGTAAGAGAAAGAACATACAACTCTGTGAATATGCCACAAGAGGCATCCATCATCATGGTTCAGCAACTGTATGACTTCTGCTGCCATCCCAGTGTCTTAGAGGGGTACACCAGCATGCTGTGCAACCATGGGGGACAGCCCACTGCATACGCTGTGCCCCAAACTTAGTCTCAAGGATATGGAGGTGCAGGGCCTGAAGGACCCCACACTTCCAGATTATGTAAAGCCAGTGTTTAACTGACAGGACAGGAAGCAAAGAACTGTGCATTTCAGCATAGTACAGAACTACAAAAGCTACAGAGTGTAGGGTATATATTCATGGCATGTACTGCATCATAAACTTTTATTCACAGATGTAGCAGCACAGGTTCTGATGGATTTTCTGGTACTAAGCCATACAATACTGATATTTTGCTTCCAATGCAGAATCTGAATGAGCATGTGCTCCACCATAGAGGTAAAATCGAGCTTTCCTCATGCTATAAGATCTATGCCCACTGTATGTACAGTAAGAGACATTTCATTGTAGAAATGTGTTCGTATACGATAGGAATAATCCTCTTCTTTGAAATCATTCAATAGTGAAATTTAAGAAATAGTAATAAAGATTCCAGAAGAACCTCTGCTGGTACAACTTGACAAGCACATGTTTCCTTTGTGGTATATAGGAAGTGTCTTATGTGTTAAACGTGCCTCAATTTTCTCTCTACAGATGCCTAAACTCTGGCGCCTTCATACACTGTCATTCAATATGATATTACGGTAATGTTAAACTGTCACTGCAGGATCTCATGTGAACTCAATGTGTAGTGGAATATATGGGCCTATATATAAAAAAAATACAACACAGCTGTTGCAAAAGAATGTAGCATAGAGTGTATCACTACTACAAACAAAAAAATGTATTACTGTCATTAACACAGACTACAAAGCATTTACACACATGTATCATATAGCAGATATGTCTGCAAGATATTATACAGTGTTTAACCAACAGTATTTCTGTGGCCTGTGAATAATGAATATGTGCTTGTGAGAGACAACAATGTATTGGGTCATGTCATTTGAAACTCTAAACAGCTTTTCAAAAAATTGCACTGCAGGTAACAGATAATACCATGAGCCAATGGAATACCAATATCCTAAACAACTGAAACTACACTGTGGGCTGGAAGTCAGTATCATACATCTTTAGTTCAGTCATGTTACAGTGGAAAAACAAGATGCAAATGGCAATGTACTACCACCCTACATATATTAGTTCTTCTAAACTTTTATATATGTGTAAACAGAAATGTGTATCTATATATCTGTACAGACAACTTTAAGGTGCAGTGCATGAACTGGGCCATCTCTCATGGTAGCACAGCATGCGGGTGTACCCCCAAGACACTGGGATTGCAGCAGAAGTCATACAGTTACTCAGCCATGATGATGGGTGCCTCTTGTGGTATGTTCACAGAGTTGTATGTTCTTTCTGTTACCTTATGGTGACTGTTTTTGATTGGTTGTGTTGCCTTGGCCCATCCCCTGCTTGTATATATGTGTGTGTGTGTGTGTTGTGGGGAATGCAAAGTTAGGGTTGAAAACCCTAAAACCAAAATTCAAAGCTTTTGTCACTGTAATAGCAAACCTAACTGTTGCTTTAATGGAGTTTTTTGCAATGAATATATATTATAGTGGCGCAGTAGCACCAATATAATTAGGGTTGAGTGCAAACATCTATATTAAACCTGAATATTTGAACCTTAATAATGTCTGAACCATTCAATGGATTTGCACATAATTTGTCATGCATACTGTCTATGTGTAGTTTGCTTGACCTGCCAAATTTTGTGTGAATCCATTTTGTGGTTGTTGAGATACAAAGCAGCAACAAATCCTAAATTTACCACTTTTTTTATGTTTCTTTGTCCACCTGTATCTCAGAAACAGCTTTATGTTCTGGTGTGACTTTTTCAGGCTAGAAAGCCTTTGGCACAGATGTGCTTTTTGAAGGTTTGGTGAAAAAATATTACCTCTTTCAAAAGTTATTACATTTTTTATTTTCCCATTATTTCTTATGAGAAAATTTATGTCAGGCATGAAACTGTTTTTGTTTTCATAAAGAGGATTATTTGTGCAATTTTTTTTTTCACACACTTTTCTGCATGAAGGATCACATACAGCCAATTGTTTTGCAAAAACTTACTGTCTTTTTGCATGTATGGTCACATACTGTATGCTGTACCTTTGCAGAGCTCTGCTGTGTCCGTCATTTTGTTTTGCCATTAGTGAGAAACAGAAAATAAAAAAAAATGTTCAAATGAATGTAACACAAAAAGAAAATATCAGAACTTAGCTAAACAGACCCATTTACCTACAATCTGATTTTTTTTCTTTGACTGTGGCCAGAAACACCTTTCTTGGGCACTCAAAATCTCGGGTGCCAAATTTAGTGACAGGGTCACTTCTCCCCAGTTCTCTGTATGAGAACAGCAGGATGTTCTTGACTCCTGCAACTACAGCTGGAACTCATGCTGCCATCTGCAGGTTTGTCTGTAGCTTGCCCTTTTCTCTGGTGTCTAGTGACACCCCCCACCCGCCGATCATTTGAATGTATCCCCCCGAGCAGTGTGGGACACTTGGGAGTGGACTCCCAGTGTCCCATGTCCTGTACCCCCCAGCAGTGTGGGACACTGGGGAGTCTACTTCCAGTGTCCCGAGAATGCATCAACCCCCCCAACCACCAGTGTGGTACACTGGGGCACACACTTCCAGTCTCCCAATAACCCTATGCCTCTGCCCAGTAGTGTAGGACACTGTGGAACCCACTCCCAGTGTCCTGAAATGTCTTTGTTTTTTGCATCTGTAATTAAAGAAAACAATCCCCTATGTCTTTTTTATCATTAAACCTGAAAAAAAATGGTCCCTCTTCATCTCTGACAATTGGCTCCCCTATCCCTACCCTCCTACTGTGAACCCACCACCCAACACCTCCCGCCTTGCCCTATACTTACCACCAGAGGTCATCAGCTGTTATCTTCTGTGTTCTGGGACAGGATGACTATGTTCTGTCAACTGAATATTTCTTGTTTGAAAATGTGGTATGCGTGAAAATAAGCGTAGCTTATTTTCATACATACTACATTTTTGGACAAGAACTATCTACTTGATTGGCAGAGTTCATAAATAGATAAAAAGCAAAAGGAAGAGTTGTAGTTCCCCAGTGGTGTAGAAGACAAGGCATGGAGATGGAGCATCAAGGAATCCTGGATTCAAGGCCACTCTCCCAATGTTTTTTTCCACCTCCAATAAAGGTGGAAAACAAAATATAGGAAGACTGACTGTGAACCCAGGACTCTGTAATGCTTCATCTCTGTGCCTTGTCTTCTGCACCAATGGAGAACCACAACTCTTATTGTGGTTCTTTCTATTTAATAAATGTGCCAATCTCCCCCAGTAGTGTGGGACACTGGGTAGCCCATTCCCAGTGTCTTAAATTTTGTATCCCCCTTCCCCAGCAGTGTGGGATGCTGGGGAGCCCACTCCCAATATCCCATCACCACCCCCTTCCCCCAGCACTTCCTGAGACAAGCATCCACCTCCCCACCGCTGTGGGACACTGGGGAGCCCACTCGCAGTGTCCAAATAAATGTATACCTCTCCCCCCAGTAGTGTGGGACACTGGGGAGCTCATTTCCAGTTCCCAAAATATGTTTATTATTTATACCTGTAAATAAATAACACAGTCCCACAACATATTCAGTTGCTGACATCGGAGGCCCAATTCCCATGTCCACACTGGAAGACCTCTTCCCTTGCCAGTGTGGGACACTGAAGAGCCCACTCCCAGTGTCCCCAGATGTGTATCCCCCAGTATTCTGGGACACTAGGTAGCCCACTGCCAATGTCCCCAGATGTGTATCCCCCAGCAGTCTGGAACACTGTGGATCCCACTCTCAGTGTCCCAAAATCTCTCTTTTATAACCTGTAAAAATGAAAACAGTCCCCCAACGTCTTTGTTTTTGTGACCTGAAAAAAAGGAAACCATCCATTGCTATCCCCAGCATTCCCTCCACCATGTCGACCCTCCCACTCAGTAATCCCCTTGCCCTATACTTACCACTGGAGGTCATCCACTGTCATCTTCTGTGGCCAGGGACATGTCTGCACTCTTCAAAGCTGAAACACAAACTGAGGAATCAAGGTAAGGCCCTATAAAGTTATTTCAATGTTTCTTTGAACTTACATTGATATCTTAGTCATTTTGGGGTATTTTCTCAACAAATTTTCAATGTGGGCTTTTTGAGATCCCACCTAATGAACACCATGACTGTTGTTTCATTAATCAAGCCTGGAAGGAGATTTTGTGGTTGCTGCAAGAAATCACCTTATGAGAATAATTAATGAAATGACAGTGTCAGTGTTCATGAGGTGGAGTCACAAAAAGCCCATGATGAAAATTTGGTGAAAAAATTCTTGAAAATGGCTGAGTTACATGTGGCCGTTGAAATTGTTTTACACTCGCAAGTAACTTTGTTAATTTTCCATATTTTCACTCCAAAAGTTCAACATAGCCATTTTTTCACACCAGTTCATGAATAGTACAGCTGTCATTTTTCACATCCTGCCTGAAACATGTTTTCGCACCTGTGGAGCACAATGGCATTTTTTTTAAACTTAGTCAACTTTATTAAAGTTTTGAAACAAACATACAAACAAATAAGATACACAAGGTGCAAGGTATAACAATCATCCAGGAAACCAAATAACAGATAAATATCACACAGGGTAATGATAGTAGTGACAGTAAGTCTGGATCAATTGTAACAAGAATCACAAAAAAATAATCATAGGCAATAACAATAGCACAAAACACATTTGAACTGAAGCTAAGAATAAATAACAGAAAAAAAATCATCACTAATAGGAAAATGTTCACAATGGTAATGAAATAAAAACCCAGGGAGCCGGCAGTTTTAACACAAAAAGAAAATGCTAAAACATGGGGGAACTAACATTACTATAATCGAAGAAGGATGTCCAGTTTTTCCCATCTATTCTTATATGTTGGAAGATTGTGATATAGGCTGGCCAGAGATTTTTCCATTCTTAGGATCGTCAGAACTTCAGTGTGCCATTCTTTATAGGTAGGGAGTTGGTTGTCTACTCAGTGTCTCAAAATCACTAACTTTGTGACAGAAGCAATAAGGGCTAGATGAAAATGCTGGGGTCCTAATAACTTCTTAAGGCCTGCCATTAAGAGACATAACTCAGGAGTAAAACTTTCCTGGAGCTCTAACAAAGAATCTAAACTGGACTTTATTTGGTTCCAAAAACCCTGAATGGGAGGGCAGTCCCATAATGTGTCTCAAAGTACCCTCTTGGGTACTACAATGGCCACATGTGGGAATCTCTGGTTTACCCATAATAAATAGCAGAGTAGGTGTAAAATACGCATTATATAAAATCTTATACTGCATCAGTCTAAGCTTGTCCAGTTTAATATACTTGTGCACAAATTCCCACAGTCCCATAGATTCCAGTAGGGAAACAGAGACAGGAAACTCCCTTCCCCAGTAACTATATTTCCATGAAGATTTTGCTCCCAACATATCCAGAAGGTTCTTACATAGGGTGGAAATTACATGAGATTGCATCACTAGGTCTGCCAGCCATCAGTACTCAGAACCATTGACAAAATGCAATGGTTGTGGACCCAAAAATTCCAATAAGGAGTGTTTAAGATGGAAAAAGGAAAAGGCCACAGAACAGGGTATAGCAAACTTTTGACACATAGTCTCAAAAGAAATAAAATGTTCCCTTTTAACAAAATTGGATATTCTTTGTAAAGTTGAATGCTGCAAAAAGGCCAGCAGTATAGGCTTGTTTGCAATCTGCACATTAGGATTTAATCTGACTGGTTGGTGAATGTCATGGCTCGGAGCATATTTAAGCACAACACAGCAGTGCATTAATCTTAACTGCCCAGCCCACTGGGGTATCTTTCACACCTGTGGGTATCTTTGATCATGATGTATGAGACAGGGCTTGAGGCAATATATCATAAATCCTGCAGTAATGTAGTTCAATCTCTTTCCATGGTAAATGTGTTTGATTGGATGGGGTCCCAAGGATGGGGAGACTCCAAGTCAGGAATTTGCTATCTTGTGACACTAAGCAATACCAATAGAATTGCGGTAACTGAAGGCTGCAATAGCATTCAGCCAAGGATAATTTTGAATAAGCAATATAGAGTTTCTTACCCTTCCAAAGGAAGTCAGTAAGTGTACCATGCAGCACTGTAAACCAGTACAGAGGCAGTGGGGGCCAATTATAGTTAAGGGATATAAAACCCTTGGCAGAATATTCATACAACCCACAAAGATTCTGCCCCATAAAGATGAAGGTAAGAATTGCTGTTGAGCAAGGTCAATCTTTATGGTGGAAAGCAAGGGTTGTAATCAACTAGTTTCTTCATTTTCTGTACAAGATTAATGTCCAAATACTGTACCTGATGCCTTCCCTAGACAGCAATGCTGTAGTTCAGGTGACAGGTCCCCTTTGTGGGTGATGGCATTAAGAGGAAAAATAACCTTTTTAGACAAGTTTAATTTATAACCTGACAGCTGACCAAACTCCTCTAAAACTTGCAAAGCCGAAGGTATCAAAACCGAAGGGAATGTAAGATGGAGGAGGATGGGAGTTATGTGATGCCTCTGACCTAGTGGCTGTATTGCTACACCACTCCTGCCCACATCGATTCTATTTCACTTCTACAACTAAATTGATACACCCTCACTACCGTAAAGTGTTGGTATTTGCTCTGGGACTGAGTGCTGATTCAGCTGTTTTCAGTAAAGAGTGCCTCCAGGATGGATGCTGCAATGCGTCAGGCCCTGCCTCACCACATGCCACCTCCAATGCTGGAAAAGAGCTCAAAAAAATCCAAGGCCCAGAGCACTGCATCTGGGCATTCCTCCATGACCACCTCTGCTCCCCCTCCCCTCACTTACAGAGGAGAGCTTCATTGCTGAAATGCAGCCTCTGAAGGACTAACTTACAACAGTGTCTGAGGATCTAAAAACCCTCAGAATATATTTATCGGCTACAAGACAGAGAGTGGGGGACCTGGAGGCAAGAGCCACATCTATGGAAGGCTGGAGAGACTGCACTGACCTCGACGTCATCCTGCTCTGCCAGAAACTTAGTACAGTTGAAAATAAATTGGAAGACCTAGAGGGCCAGAGCAGGAGAAATAACATTGTCATATTTGGCTTACCAGAGGATGTGGAAGCCACAACTCCGAATAAGTTTGTTTAGAAGTTATTGCTTGCTACTTTGTGGAATGGGCTCACAGGTCCCTGCATCCCAGGCCACCATCTGGCTCTCCCACTAGGCCATTTCTTCTGAAATTGTTTAATTTTTTTGGACAAGCAGCATATTTTACAAAGATCGAGAGACCTTAGGGAGATCACCTGGGAGGGTCATCAGCTCAGGATTTATCAAGATTTGCCTACTGCTACTTACCAGAAATGAGCTGCTTTTCATCCAGTTGTGGTTAAGTTATTGGCAGCGACCATCTGCTTCAGGGTCCTATGTCCAACAAGGCTCCAGGTTATACTGTAAGGACACCTGGCACTCCTTTGATTCAGTGGACCAGGCTACAAAAGAGTTGAGGCAACTACTACCTGATTTGTTTGCTGGAACAGGATGCTGATTTGGTCTACAGCTTGCTCTTTAGAGGCTATCTTCACTAATGGAACATACTTTGATTTAAAGGACTCAGTGGACTGTACTCTGATTACATGCTCACTTAGAACTTGGAACCTTTAGTAATGTGCTTATGTTTTGGAATATTTACCTCCTTGATCTGATTTTTGGTCAGTGGGGGACTCTTGTTTGTCACAGTAGATTTATTTGGTAGCTTTGATGTTCCAGCTCATGGGTACTCAGACTGAATTTGTGGGGTCCTTTTTTCTGCCCCTCAGTTGGGGGCTATGCACGGGTTGCCTTGTAATATCTGGGCCTCGCTGAGGACATCTATATTCATCGATGGATGATTGGAGTGAATCAGTGGCTTCATATGTTTCCCTTAAGTTGGACTTCTTGGTTACATTTATGGACTTGTGGGTCTTCTTGTTCAATGTTAATAGAGGTGCAGCTGGGGTGAGCATACCAAGTAGGAGGCTGTCTTTTGCTGCACACTGAGAAGAGTAATCAGGTTTTAGGGTATAATCTATAACACTACTTATAACCCTGTGAAGGGTACATCTTACGAAGCAGGTGCCTCATTCTGTTTTATTTTTTCCCCATTGATTTTGCTTATTGGGCTTTTATTACGTGGGTGAGGGTGGTGAATGGGGTAGTTGTAGCTGCTGAAGAAGGGGATGGCACAAGCTGAGAAATGGGGTGTTTTTTTCTCTGATATCATACATGATATGGTTTGTCTGGGTTCAGTTTATGTTGACTGGGGTCTGTTTTTTGGGTGGGTGTGGGATAGTGGACTGTGTGGGGGAGCACCACTGGAGGAGGGGTATTTTTAATGAGTCACATCATTCCCATAACTCTTTTGCACTAGCCAGTCTGGTTTTTGGTCCCTATTGGTCATATTGCTATGGCTGCTTATATCTGCTCCTGGAATGTTAAAAATGCCCACTCTCCTACCAAAAGTGCAAACATTTTACTCCATTTGCATAAACTCCAAACCAACATGGTCTTTTTACAGGAGACTCATTTACCCCATCCCAGGTTCTCTTTTTTAGGAGATCCTGGGTTGGGCAGGCATTTGGGGTGGGTTCCAACTCCCACAGGAAGGGGGTTGCTATTCTCATAGCCCAGAAGGTTCCCTTTTGCCTCCTTCAGGAGGAGGTAGACCCCCATGGCTGCAACATTCTCCTTCATATGCTACTTGGCCACTTGGAAATGATACTGGGTGTTATATACGGTCCCACTACTGATGTCCCTTCTTTTTTCTCCTCTCTGATGTCCCTTCTAGTCTCCTGGAGTTCCCTACCAATTCTCCTTGGGGGAGACTGGAACACAGTTTTGTGTAATATCCTAGACCGGTCAGGTAGGGCCCAGCAGGTTTTTTCACCTCGGCAGATGGCTCTCCACAATTTGATGGACTCCTTGGGCCTGGTAGATCCATGGAAAACATTTAATCCGGACCGCAGGAAATAATCATTCCATTCTCTTTCACATAATTCTTTCTCCAGGATAGATTATTTCCTACTAGGAGTAGAACAACTCCCGGGGGTTCTTTCATGTTATTACTCTGTGAAAGTCATTTCGGATCACCACTCTGCCCATATTCAAATTACCTTTACTCCCTCACTGCAAAGAGATAAGATATTGGGGCTTAATAACCAGTTGCTAAAACAGGGAGATCTCATTGACTCCTCCAGTCCTTTATTACTACCTTTATGGAAACTAATACTCCATCCATGCCCAAGCTTGATTTATTATGGGGAACTTTGAAATGTGCTCTATGAGGAGATATAATCCTTTTAGCTACCAAATGGAAGAAACAGTCTTCAGCTACTCTCTCATCTTTATTAGACCGTATCCAAGTCCTGGAGGAGCATGTTTCACAATCTTCCCCTTCGTCAGAGTGGGAGCAATTGGAAAATCTTAGATTCCAATATAATTCTCTATTGGGAGAGAAAGCAGAGCATTTATCACTGTGCTCCAAGGTGAAATATTTTGATATAGGGGAGAGGGCTGGTAAGTTGCTTGCCCTTCACTTGTGCGCTCATGCCATGGACAGGATAGTATCTTCCATTCGTACTGATTCTGGCCATCTGTTTTCTTCACCACAGGATATTGTTGCCACTTTTAAAGATTATTACCAACAATTGTATGCTCCACTTTCCTCCCCCTTTAGTCTAGATCTTTTCAATAATTTCCTTCAGGATATAACTCTTCTTCAATTGGAGAATCTCGTGTTGCTATGCTCCAGGCTCCCTTGACTTTGGTGGAGATTTGCCATGCAATTGACTCCTTAGCCTCCAATAAATCCCTCAGCCCAGATGGGTACTCCACCAACTTTTATAAGACATTTAAAGCTCAATTGGCTCTCATCCTTTTGGACACTTTCAATTACATTTTTAAAGAAGGCCTCTCCAACCTCTCTCTCACTGAGGCTACTATTGTGGTTCTCCCAAAACCTGGTCGGGACCCCTTGCTGGTTTTCAACAATAGATCTATATCACTTATTATCGTGGCTTTCAAAATTCTTGCTAAAGTGCTGTCCTGTAGATTGGGCCTGGTTTGGGGCTTGCTTTTAATCAGGGAACAGGTCAGCTTCATGAGAGGTAGACTCTCAGCTGACCACCTTAAGAAGTTTTAATATCTTATTTCTGCATCCAGGTACTCCTCTACACCTGCAGTTTTGGTATCCCTGGATGCAGAAAAAGCTTTTGACAGGGATTCCTGGGGCTACTTGTTTGCTGTTCTACCCTTATGCCGTATTCCCCAAGAATTCATATGATGGATCAAGGTGCTCTATCTCTCCCCATCAGTTCGGATACTTTGTAACAGTGTTTTATCATCTTTGTTCTCCCTTCATCAGGGCATTAGACAGGGTTGCCCCTTATCTCCTTATTTATTCAATTTGTTTCTGGAACCCTTGATCCGTAAACTTAACTCCTCCCCACAAGTCCAGGGCATCTCACTGGGTCCTGCAGATTATAAGTTATCTGTTTATGCAGATGACATTTTATTACACATCTCTTCCCTACCACATCTCTACCTGCAGCCGTGAAGCTTATTTCTCAATTTAGTGACATTTCTAACTATAAATTGAACCTTGCAAAAAACCAAAGTTATGCCACTTAATGGTAATACCCTTAAATCAGATTTGGAGCACCTTGGCCTAGTATGGAAACGAGAAAAACTAAAATATCTGGGGATTTTTCTTAGCACTTCACCCCATCAGATGAAAAAACCTAATTTGGACTCAATATTAACACATATTAAAACAGATTTAGACTGTTGGTCTTTGTTACCTCTATCCCTGTGGGGCCATTTGAGTATTATAAAAAATGAACATTCTGCCCCATTTACTGTACCCCCTACAGATGTATAACTTCACCTTACCCAAATCATGGTTCACTCAGGTACATAGAATCCTTACTTCCTTTTTATGGCAGGATAAGGTGGCCCACCAAGCGTTGTCTAAACTAATGCACACCAAATGGGATGGAGGCCCACAAGTCCTTCATTTTGTTTTGTACTATTTGGCTGTCCACCTTGTTAGACTTTCTAGTTGGGTCAGCCCTTCAGTGGGAACCCCCCTTGGACCCCTATGTTCCGCTATGGCAGGATGTGGAGCACTTCCTATGTTCCTCTCAAGGGTTGAATAGCTGATCACTTCTTTACCTCTCCAACAAAAAAATCCCTCACCCATTTAAGGATACTCCCTTGGGGGCATCCATCACTGTACATTTGCAATTTTGTTCCTTACAGTTTTCCCAGATAAGGAGACATCCCAACCCCTATTCAGGAATCCTAATCTTCAAATTGCTGGGTGGATCATCTCTAAAAGATTTTTCCCAGATATGGGAGTAGATACAGTGGATCAACTGACTTATGGACAGAAATTTCTATCTTTTCAAGAAGCTGATTCCCTATACTATTGGCCCACCTCTTCTTGTTTTTTGGTATTTTCAGTTGTCTCATATGCTTTTGCACTTCTTTGTAACAGACCATGGACTAATTCTCTAAATACCTTTATCATCTCTACTCTCCACAATGTTCCTACCTCTCATCACATATCATACTATCACAGTACCCTATGGGAGTTTCTGACTGCCGGTCAGGGGCCCCAGATTCTGTTACTGGGACCAAGCTCGTCCAGTCCATATCTCCGCAAGAAACTGGAACACTATCTGGAAACATTTATATAAATACATCAAATGGGATAGATACCATTTTATGCAATTTCAGATTATTCACAACCTTTATTACACTCCAGTTAAATTGTATAGAATGGGGAGATTATCCACGGACTTGTGTTCCAGATGTAGTAAAGAACCTGGTACTCTGCTCCATAACTTGTGGTCTTGTGAGACTGTTGCCCCCTGTTTGAATTCAATTCAAACTTGTCTTGATCACCTTTTAGGGTTGTCTGATGCTTTTTCCCCTGAAACATGTATCCTGGGTGAATATAATGGTGCTCTCATTGGTAGCCAGAACCCTCATATGGCTTTAATCTTGGCTTGTGCAAATAAGGTTATTCTTCACCATTGGCTGGATCAAAGCACACCCCAGCACCCCAGTTTCCAGAGTGGTACAAGGAGATTTTGTTTGCTTTGCAGGCTGAATGCCTTATAGCTAACTTGACAGCTAAAACTTACAGATACAAAAACATTTGTGAACCACTTTACATCTTGTTAACAACATAAGGTCTGCCTTAAAATGCCAACCAGTAATCCCCCATAGACTGGTGTGTATTAGATCAGATGACTCAGATTTGTGTTTTTCTCCGGTCTACATATTGTGCATCTCCGGTGGTGGGTTGGGCAGCTTTTGGGGATGGGGGAGGATTGCAGGGAGGGGATTGGAGGTTGTGGGATATTCATTCCACTCATGACATCTTTCTGGACCTTATTGTGGCTTTTCTTGTCTGTATATGTACCTCCAGGATTCAATGACTTATGTATGTACTGTTATTTTTCTCGTTCTAATTAAGTTTATTAAATTTGAAAAAAAAAAGATGGAGGAGGATATTGTACGCATAGGTAGAAAGTTTATATGTATAAGGGCCAATAGGGATTCTGGATATTGTGGCATACTGAATAAAGTATCTTGTAAGAGGTTCCAAATAAAAGTTAAACAAAAAAGGAGAAAAGGGACAACCATGTTGTGTGCCCCTCCATAAATCAAAAAGATCTGACAGAACTCCATTACAAAAAATACAATCTGAATGGATGAAGTATAAAAGACATATCCATTTTATGAAGGAATCAGGGAGTCTGAAAACAGAAAGGGTATGGAATAAAAAGGACCATGATATACGATCAAAAACCTTTTCATCATCCAGTGAGACCAACACTCCAGGGGTGTTGGAATCCCTGGAGGCCAAAAGTAAATGAAAACTCTTTCTCATATGGTCTGACACTGAACGCCCCTGCATAAAACCTGTTTGCTCCCTACCAATCAGACACTGACAGATCTGGGCCAGTCTGTTAGCTAATAATGATGGACAAGATTTTAACGTCCACATTTAATATGGAAATTGAATGGTAATTGTCTACTTCTATGGGATACTTGCCAGGTTTAGGAATTAAAGTAATAAAAGCTTCAAGAAAATCAGCAGGAAAAGCATTATCATGAAAACAAAAATTATAAAAATCAGCCAACTAAGGAAGACAGTTCTGTCTTTAACAAGGAATACAATTTAAGGGAGAAACCATCTGGGCCCAGGGCTTTATCTAAGTGATGAAATAGCCTTATCCACCTCTGTTTTACTAATAGGGGTGGACAGAACAGGGATTAGGGCAGGGTCTATTTGGGAAGATTAGCAGCAGAGAGATAGTTCTGCATTTCACTTTGCAGTTCAGGAAGTTCAATACCAGCACTATACAGATGAATGAAGAACTGCTTAAATTCTCTTACAATGTCTCTAGGTGCTGTCAGTATAATGTTATTTGAGCTAGAGTGGACACCCTGAACCAAGCACGCCATTTCCAGTTGCTTAAGTCTCATAGAGAGGAGTTTTCTACTTTTCTCCCCAGACATCTCATAGTTGAATTTAGAACAGAATATAGTATGATCTGATTGTTCCCTATTCAAATCTAAATATGCAGCTTGTGCTTGGTTGAGTTGGATCCTCTCCTGCTCAGAAGATGTGGAACTAATATTCCTTTCTAGAGTTTGAATAATTTGCAACAATTCCTGGGCTTTCTTTTCCTGACGTTTGGCCTGAGAGGAAGCCAGGTGAATGAGTTTCCCACAGGCAACACATTTATATGTACTCCAACAAATTGCCAAGGACTGGACCGAGGGAACATTAAGAATAAAAAAGTCCTCCACTTGCTTTGATTTACTACAACACCATTCATACTTAAGGATATGGTTATTAATTCTCCATCACCTGTCCTTCTCAGTAGTGGAGGACAGACCCACTGAAAGTGAAACTGGAGCATGGCCTGAAATAAAATGCTCGATATTTCACAATATAGAACCAACCGTATGAAAACAGGGCTCACCAGCGCATAGTCAATATGAGAATTGGTATGGTCGACCAGAGAGGAAAATGTATATTCCTTATCTAATGGGTGAAGAACTCTCCAGGTGTCCACCAGAACTTGAGACTCTAACAAGTACTACACAGCCCTTTTGCACCAAAGAAAGACCCCATCAGATGGAACCCAATCTATCAATAGCATCATTCAGAGTAAGATTCCAATCACCCATGACAATTTTCAGTAGAGAATCATAAGCAGAAATAACATTCATAAGGTTAACAAAAAAGGCAGGAGAATCTGTGTTTGGGACATATACATTGCCAAGCAAAAGCTCTGCTTTACCAAGTTTTACATGTAAAAAAGGAACCAGCCATCAGGGTCAGCATATTCTCGTAGTATCTGAAAAGATAGCTGGTAATGAACCAGTAAAATTACCCCAGCCTTTTGAGAACTAGTCGTAGCCTCAACAGTGGAGCCCACTCATAGCCCATGAAAAAGTGCACATTCCTTGCTGCCAAATGGGTTTCTTGTAGAAAAACCAGATCCAGTTTAAAAGTAATGAAATCTTTAAGGATCTGGCTATGTTTCTTTGGAGAATTACCCTCTTTAATGTTCTATGTTACACAAGTTAAAGATGTTAATGCCGTCCTGAAAACCTAGGAATCCCACTGTTCAAAAAAGAAAAGTGAGAAAGACCCACACCACAAAATGTCAGCTCCATTTCCCAACTACCTTCATGTTGGCCCGTATAAAAAAAAAAAAAACAATAACCAGCCATCCCCTCTGCTAATCAAAATACCCTCTGTTGTGCACCCCATGTAATAAACAGGGCTAGAAAAAACAAACACACTAATAGACAATAAAGACAACACTCTGTACAAGCACATCAGGAATGACATGAACAGGAACTAGAACTATTCCTCTGTAGACTGCATCCAAAAAAGGGGGAGAGGGTAGGGGATACACCCCCCAAAAAGGGGAAAACAATCCCCAAAAATTACTAGACTGTGATGGCCCAGTGAGCATACTAGAAGACTCTAGCCTGCACCACTCAGCCCACATGAAAAGGCTCTGATACAAAGGCACAGTTGAAGAAAAAATAAAATGGAGATGGGAGAGAGAAAAATAATCTTTCCAGACCCTCCTGACCATGAGGTAACCATTGTCTCCTAATAGAGTATCTCTGACTGGTACACCACTAGGTTTACCTCAAAAATACAGCAATAAATCCCAAAAAGGATATAATCTATGGGTGTAAATGCTAAGTAAGTACCAAAGCATGGATGTATGCATCCATGATGTAGACCAGAAGAAAAGCTGTAGTCACCGCATATATGCCTAGAGATATAAAAACGACAAGCATGGCAAAAAAAAAACAAGCATGAAAATATTGAGTCTGGAGGAGCTGAAACAATCCTGTTTGATTAAAGTTCATCAAGAGGCAAACATCAGCCTATATCACAATAAAGAAGGAGGGAAAGAAGAGTAAGAAGGGAATACCTCTCTGTCCCCTCCTTCCTATAAAGCAACCATCATCCCCTAATGAAGTAAGACCAGGCAGCACACTAGTATATATTTCCTCTAAAATACATTAAATGTTTGTGGAATAGCCATGGGGTATCTAGTGCTTGTATAACTTGTATTACTTTTTTTGGCTTTACTCTATTCCCACCCTTGAGTAGTAGATATCTAGGTAGTAATTTGTAGGGAACAGAAGGCCCATGACTAAGGGTGAGAAGAGCACTGGAGAAGGAGGAGGAGGAGTAGGGGATGGTGGTGGACAAAAGACACTCCCTAAGCAAGGGAGGTGCATTAGTGGAGGGCTTAAGTAGAGGTTGTGGGAGGAGCTATTCCCCACATTGAACCTCGGGCCAAGCCCTCCCATTCAATGTTTGTGGAATAGCAATGGGGTATATATTGCTTGTGTAACTTGTAGTTCCTTTTGTGCTTTACTCTATTCCCACCCTTGAGTAGTAGGTATGTAGGTAGTAATTTGTAGGAAACAGATAGCACAAAATGATACCTCCTCCAACTCATGGAGAGTATGACCCCTGGCACTCAGGAAAGGAAAAAAACCCAGGTGGAGGAAACCTCTGAGGACCCATGGCCATAGGTCTGCCTGTCCTCTGGGCATACTAAGAGGAGAAGGACCATGTTCTAATAACCATAGCTAATGTAAGGAAGGTGAGCTTCTTGGAGAGACGATAATCCATCATTGATCCATGGCTGATGCATCTTGAATGATATACAGAGTCTGAAGAATCAGTCTTTTCTGCAGAAGTGGTAGAATCCTAAGTGTGAAGCAGATCCAGTTGGAGAAGCGTGAATGAAGTCCAGATTTCTGAGGTAATGAAGGATGCTTGTCCATAGGGGTTGCATGGACATAATAAGCAGAGAGAGCATGAATTGATCAATAAATTACTAGACATTGGAGGGTGGACATGCTGTGATACAAGACGTTCTGGGTGAACGATCAAACTTGTGTAAGGTTTGACTTTCAGGTAAGGTCTGGAAGCAAGGAATTTGGTAGTGAGTGAGGAGTCACTAAGAAAGCATCTGTGAAGTGACACATGAGTAGAAGAGAGTCTTTGAGTGCCTTGAAGATGATAGTCCATCCTCAATCCATTGATGATGCAGAGTGACTAATGATCCTGAGGATGAAGAGTAGGTATTTTCTGAAGGAGTGGTAGAATCCTAAGTGTGAAGCAGATCTACCTGTAGTAGAAGAAGGGTGAATGGAGTCCAGATTTCCAAAGGGATGAAGGATATGTGTCCAATGGGATTGCATGAGCGTAAGAGCAGATTTTATCGAAATGGTACCAGATAGTGAACGGTGTGAAATGCGGTAATTTGTGAAGTCATAGTTGAATGATTTGACTTGTGTAAGGTTTAACTGTCAATGTAAAGTCTGGAGGCAAAAAACTTAGTAGTGAGCAATGACTAGCTAAATAAGCATCCATAAAGTAGAAAATAAGTAGAAGAGAGTCTTTGGGTGCCTGATAGGAGTACTGCCATAAGTGATTAGTAGACAAATAGAGGAAGATTTGCAGATGCAGTCCAGATGGTAACCGAGTATATATAGAGAATGATTGGAAGTCTGGTATAAGAAACTGGATGGCTGATTTGGGCATGCTGACAGAACTGTATTTGTATATGCTCTGCTGGTACACTGGCTGGAGTAAATGCAGATATTTCCATGATGTGATTGTTCATGAAATGCATTGTGGTGGCTTATAGTTGGTTAGGTTTACAGGTAATCCAATGCCAAAATACTTGAGGTATGCTTGGAGGCGGATCTATGGAAGAGTCTGTAGGCTGAATTGAAAGTGAGGTCGAGTAGTGTGGCATGACAGAGGATCATGGTGCTGTGGCTGATTAAGACCTGTTGGGAGGCAAGACTAGGTTGGTGAATTGGCCATAACTGTTGCAGATTTCCAGATGGAATTTGGCAGAGCCTGTTTTTGTGATAGTCTTTACTGGTGAGAGTAATGAAGATAATTTATGAAGGATAGGCTGGAGGGTCCACTGGAAGGGTGGGTAAACTGATTGAAGGTACCAGATGAAGAAGTGTGGATGATTGTATGAGGAATGGTGAAGTCCAGGAGCTAAAAATGATGGTTTGGATGGAGTGGCATTAGGAAGCAGCTAGGTGGTGGAGATCCAATGATGAATATTCTGGAAGTCAGCTCGGAAGGTCTTTGAAGAAGCAATGTCTGTTGAGGAAGTAAGAGACTAATATCATGGACAACAAATTCAGTAATGGCAAGGAGCTGTGGAATGAAACTAGGTAATGTCCAAGGTGCCATGAGGTGCCTTGTGAGTCCCAGGATCCAGAGGAGCAATGATGTAGAGTAAGTCGGAGCATAATAGAAGAAGATACATCCTTACTGAGCAAGAGGAGGGCCTGTGAGGCATGGTAGACAGGAAAGTCCACACAGACTGTATGGGCAAGATTCACAGGGAGTATCCAAAGTAGAGAGATGGGAATGTTTCTAGTGTCCAGTCAAAGGAAAGTCCAGAGTGATCGATGAGAGCTGATTGGGTAGTATGGAAAACTTTACATTAATGTAGGCATGTCTGAGGCATGGTCCCCAAGGAATGCTTGCTAGAAGTAGTTTCCTTAAGTAAAATGACCAGAGATCCATAGATTAATGGATGGTAGCTGTTAGGATGGCCAGAGTAGCAGTATGCAATGGATACATGAGGGCAGTAGTTGCCTGAGTAGGACTACTGGCCAGGGATATGGTAGGATGCCCCAAAGAGCCACAGCACACAGAATAAAGCCCCAAGCCTGTAATGTGGAGATGGAAGGGTCACTAGCCGAAGATGGAAGGAAAGTCCGGCCGGAATCCTGATGGACTGAAGGACTGATCCAGGAAGGCATTGAGGTGAATGAAGCAGGATGACACACTGAGCAGAAAGGAATGGGTCCGGGTCAGCTTCTCAGCGAACAGCAGAAGAATGCAGGAAGGCTGTAGCAGACATTAGAAGATGATCCCGTGAGGGCCGAGGAGTGAATCGAAGTTGAGACACATAGGTTCCACGTCTTATGAAGGCTTCAACCAATTAGTGAAAGGATGGAAGATGCTGAAGTGAAGAAGGATAAAGATCCTACATCTGATGGAGAAACTAAACCTGGACAGCAACTGGATGGGTCACCTGCAGCAAGGAAGTCCCAGAGGCAGTCAAACTGAATTAATCAATGCCAGAAGCTTAGTAAACAAGTTTGATGAACTTCAAATATTATTATCAACATGAACAATACATCTAACCTGTATCACTGAAATGTGATGGGACAATAATGACACCTGGGAAAAATCTATACAGGGATACAACTTATATTATAAATCTCGAGTCTATAGGAAGGGGGGTATATCTATGTGCGTTCATGACTCCATCAAGAGTGTTGAAATTCTTCATGAAGACCCCGAACTAGAACTTACATGGGTTAAATTATTCCCAAAGGTGGGTCCCAAAATAATAACAGGTCTAATTTATAGGCCACCTTCTACCACACTAGCCAACAATCTTGTTTTTCTTAAACAGCTAAGTAACTTAAACCCTGCTGATAAAATATTATTGTTGGGGGATTTCAACCTTCCCAATATATATTGGAAGCTACTTAAGGGAGTTAATAAAACAGATTATATGTATTTAGAGACATTTGATCAAATCTGATTGGACCAAAAAGTGTATGATAATACTAGAGGCAACAACATATTGGACTTTGTACTAACCAATCTGAAGGATTCACTTGACATAGTAGAGATCTCTTCCCTACTGGGAAATAGCGACCATTCCATGGTATCATTTAGGTTAAAAGGGTTGGAGTTACCCACAGAAGAAGGAAGGACTACCAAGCTCAATTTAGCTAGAGCAAATTTTCTTTAGATGAAAAGAGAGCTAGCCTTATGGGATTGGGTTAAGGATTTTACGGGTAGCTAGGTTAAAGGAATGTGGAATATACTTTCTGCTAAATGAAATGTACTTACTGATATACACATTCCAATCCTACATAAACAACAAAACAAATAAAAAGAAAACTCCAGGGTGGCTGAATAATATTAAACAATTAATCAACAAAAAATAGAATGCTTAAAAAATATAAAAAAGATAAAATCCAGATTAATTTCCAGGTGTATAGATACTTTACAAAGGAGGTAAAGTTTATTTATTTATTATTTGTTTTTGTTAACCATGTAGGCACACTAGACAACAAATGCCTATTTTCAGGTGTGACTCGGGAGGTTACAATACAGAAAATGATGTACAGAGTCAAGGTAGCAAACATACACAATACAGAAAACAAGGTACATAGACATGGTAGAAAACAAGCCCATACAACAGGTGAGCCAGCAAAAATATTACAATACAGAGAACATGGTACACTGTCAAGGTGGCATGTAAGCCATCACACAGGGAGGGGGCTGGGGTGCAGGGTAAAGACTTGTGTTCAAACAACAGCTAGAAAGGAAAAAAGTAGAGAGTATAAGGCAACAGGTGCATATCAAGTTGTCTATAAAAAGGGTGTGAGCACAGCAGAAAGTCTTCCTAGCAAGCAGGGTTAAGGATAATAAAAAGTCCTTCTTCTCATATATTAACAGCATGAAGAGAAATTCAGATACTGTAGGTCCCCTTTAAAAATGGAGTTGGGGCATTGGCATCAGAAAAAGAGACTGCCGACATTCAAAATAGCTAATTTGCTCGGTTTTTAATGATGGGACTGTTCCTTCTGTCTCTGCAATACTTGAGCCAACTCTTGGATGAATTAAAATTGATCCTGAAGATGTTAGGGACAGACTGTATAAACTGGATATTAACATATCCTCTGGACCAGACAATATACACCCCAGAGTATTGCATGAACTGGCAGATCCCTTAACACTTTCTCTCAAGTACCTTTTCCAGACCTCTTTGGATAGAGGAAAAGTTCCACAGGACTGGAGGGTTGCTATTGTAGTCCTACTTCATAAAAAAGGGCACAGGTCTGAGCCAACAAATTTTAGGCCAATAAGTCTTACGTCTCTAACAGGGAAAGTATTGGAAGGGATACCGAAAGCAATGATTGTGGATTATCTAGTGGAAAATAACTTAACCAATCCTGTTCAACATGAGTTTTCGAAGTCAAGGTCATGCCAGACTAACCTACTTACCTTCTATGAAAAAGTGAACTTAGAGTTGGATAGAGGAAATGCAGTGGATGTGGCTTTTATGGAATTTGACAAGGCATTTGATAAACTACCCCATGCTGAGTTAACTGAAACATTAGTAACTCTTGGATTGGACAATAACATTCTAAGGTGGATAGCAGTATGGCTAACTGGGAGGAAACAAAGAGTCACGGTGAGAGGGGTGCTGTCTGATTGGTCACCAGTCTCAAGTGGGGTCCCGCAGGGATCGGTTTTGGGGCCCTGTCTATTTAATATATATATATATATATCTCTCAATGCTTAAATTAAAAGACTCTAACATATGGCTATCTAAATTTGTGGACGATTGTAGAGTGGGTAGGATTGTGAACAACATATCTGAGGTTCTTTCTCGGCAACTGGCTATTGATGAAATTTATTGGTAGACCAATATTAAAAATCTTGAACTGAATATTGCCAAATGTAAAAATAATGCATCTGGGCCCCCATAACAATAATTGCATATACATCCTTGAAACTAAAATATTGTCTGTCACTAGTGAGGAAAGAGATTTGGGTGTAAAAATAACATCTAACTTAATGTTTAGTTCACACTGCAAGGATCAGGTAAAAAAGGATAACCAAAATCTTAATTGTATTTTAAGACACATTGCCAGTAGGAGTGAGAACGTTCTCATGCCTCTGTATGGAGCCTTGGTTAGGCCTCATTTAGAGTATTATGCCCAAGTGTGGTCATCACACAACAGGGATGATGTAATAAAGATTGAGGGAGTGCAGTGTAGGGCTACAAAATCTATTTCTGGGCTGAAAAATATTCCTTATGACAAAAGGTTGGAACAACTAAATCTCTATTCACTACACTATAGAAGGTATAGATGTGATCTGTGTATGGTGTTTAAAATCACAGGGGATAATACACTGCAAGAAGATCTAAGATTCACTTTTAGATCCAGCTGGACTAGCAGCAGGAGACACAATAAGCAATTGGTTCTGTCCAGGTGGAACACAAATCTGAGGAAATATTGGTTTACCCAAAGGGTTATTTCCCCATGAAACAACCTACCAACTACAATGGTTAACAGCAATAATATGGATATATTTAAAGTCAGACTGGACAACTTTCATTGAGGAAGAACTACTAAATTCTAAACAATGTGGGATGGGCAAGCATTATGGATGAAAGTCCCTCCAGCTTGACTCTATCTATGAAACCTATGAACCGAGATGATGGCCAGGACGCTCCAGATAATGGCTGAGGTGAAAGCACAATTGGGACATGCTTAAGTCCAGGAGGGATCAGCAAGTGACATTCCAGTGGCGAGCAAGTAAGATTGAAACAGTTGATTGGAGAAAAAGCCTCTAGGCTTGAGAAATGAGGAGAGAGACCTATTCTTTGATACCACTCTGCAGAGGTAGGAGGATGGAGACAAACAAGTTACAGAGGTCCTTTTCAAATGGGAAGCGGCAACCAGGTGAGAGACAGAGAATACAATGACTCAGGGGATCCAGAGATGGGCTACCGCTCCCTGATGTCCATGGGATGACATGCAGTCAATGTCGACAGGCAGAGCTGAGAGAGGAAAGCAGTTATAGTGGGATGGTCCAGGTCCCGAAGGGAAGTGGTGATCTTTATCAGGTAGAGGATGCAGAAGCAAAAAAAGTGACGCAAACTCAGGCACTTGACCAGGAAAGGTAGTGTGAAGAGACTTGAGGGAATGCTGCTGACAAGGAAGGATGGAGGCTATCAGCAGGAGGAGGTCCAGGTCCAGAAGGGTTGCAACATCTGATAGCAGATAGAGTACGGATACAGGAAGCAATGTAATGTAAACTCAAACAGCCACCCATGACGGTCGAGGCAAGATGATCCTGATTGGATGCAGTGAGGAGAGATAGGACAGTGAGGGTGCATGCAGACTAAGTATGATAGGAAAGGCACGTCAGGTGAGTCAAGGTCCTGAAGAGAAGCAGCATCTGGGTATGAGGCTGAGAATGCGTAATGTGAAGCAGTAGACTTTAGACTCAGGTACCTGTTAGGGATGCCTGAGGCAGGATGATGAGAACTTGAAGCAGCCAGGCATAGTTAGAATGATGAGGTCACATGGTGTATAGAAATTCCATTCCTGAAGGGAAACAGCAACTGGTAAGTGGCAGAAAAAGTATGGTATAGGTCAGTAGATTGTAGACATAGCTCCTATCGCTGGTAGTCGGGGTGAGCTACCCTTCGCTCAATGCTGCCAAGCAGAGTTACATATAGAGGATGGCATGTTGGTGAGTAGTAGGAGGTATTGGATGTAACAGAATCCCATCCCCAGTAGACAGGGGAAGCCTACCTTTGCTCAGCACCTCAGAAGGCATGAGTTAGGGATGGAGTCCAGAGTACTGCTGGTATGGGCTGGCAGAAATCATAGATCACAGCTGTAGAAAGAGAATGGAGTAGGAAACTGAAGTGAGACAGGCATGATGGCTAGGACATAGGCATGATAGGATAGCGGCATAGGAACCAGCGTAGATGTACAGTCAGAAGGACCATCCATGATGGCAGTAGCCCTGTAGGGGAGGAAGACCTTGTTGTAAACAAAAGTATGGGTCAAGGGGAGAAATATAAGAGTGCAGATGAAGGAGGTTGTAGGCTAAGGGGGTAGTGTAATGGGAACAATTAGATACAAAAAAAGGAAGCACCCACCCAACTCCCCAATCCACGTCCAGAAAATGCAGCGTAATAATTATCCGGGAAAGGGACAGGCACCACGAGCATCATGCCAAGATAGCAATGGAATCAGGGATGACTATGGAGGTAGCAGTTAGGAGAGAATCATGGATCCCCAATAGAAATTATTCCAAAGGGTAAGAGAAGTAGATGGGTCAGTGAGCAAGTTCAACCCTCCCCTCCAGCCAGGACCATACACAAGCTGAGCAGTGGGAGATGTAAGCAGTTGGAAAGTGCAAGGTAAGTGCCTACTCGGGGGGGGTGGAAAAGCAAACACAATGACCACGGCACTAGCAGAGAACAGGGAGGTTATGAACAAAATGCAGTGATTATACAAGCAGAGGTAGTCAAACTCACAGGAACTACTGAACCTACAGAAATACTGTGCCAGAGGGAGTTGATGTTCAGATACTCAGGAAAGTACTGGTTGTAGGCAGTTAGGGAGTTCATGTTGCAGAGATGGTACTGAGGTTTCAAGTGTCATGCAGAGTATCACAAAGTAGATTACTGGCAGTAGTTAAAGAGGGATTTGAGTGGAGGATGAAAGATGGGAAATAGTAACAGCAGGCATGTAGGACAAGTGATAATGCAGGGGATATTGATTTCAACCAGTGCAGGGGGAGTTCATGTCAGTCAGCAGGAATATAAAAAAAACAGCTGAGGTTACTGGACATGGAGAGAGAGAGAGAGAGAGAGAGAGAGATGTAGCCTGACATGCATAATACGGTAGCTTGAACATGAGTCACACTCACTGTAACGTGGGAAACTGACGCTTTGTTTATGGGAAAATGTGGGACACATATCCAGAATATGGGTTCTGTGTAACAAACAGGGAGCTACAGGCTCTGACCATTCTGCAGACTTCTTTAGTAGTGCAAAGTCAGATTTCGATTCAGAATCCTATAGTAGCAAGAAGTGCAACTGGAAATGAGAACTGATACTTAACGCAGAGAGCACTGCACCATAGAGAGGAAATGGGAAGTAACTAAGGAGAGTGCCATGGAGTAGGTAGGGAGCTGCAGCACCATAGGTGAGGAGGAGAAAGGGATGGCAGGAGGGGATGGACAGGAAGTGGGCACATGTCTGGAAGGGCTCAGGAAGCGAGTCTCAGACGAATGGAGTGGAAGAGGCTGGGAGACACGACAAAGCCACTGTGCAGTAGGCAGGACTGAAGACTGGCATAGGAGGCAATGGAAGTGGATGAGGTCCCAAAAAGGGATCCAGAGAAGACCACTCAAACATGGGCAGTAGATAGAGGTGAGGGGAGAAAGGCAGAATGGAGCAGGCTGGAGGCGAGTACCAAACAAAAAAAAAAGAAAAGCAAGCATCCAAACCAGGCAGTATGAGGCAGCAATGAGAAAGGGAGGGGAGACACATGAGAGGGGAGGAGCGGACAGGCAGAAGGGGAAAGAAAAGAAAAGGCACAGCCACACAAGCCATGCAGGGAGCCCAGGACTAAAGACACTTCCTAATCAAGGGAGGTGCGGTAGTGGAGGGCTTAAATAGAGGTTGTGGGAGAAGCTATTCCCCACATTGAACCTCGGGCTGAGCCCTCCCAGTATATAAAAAGTATACATCGCGAGTGAAGAGATTAAGTGAGTATCTATGTAGAAATGTACCTATCCAAGATACAACTTAAAGAAACGTCCATAACATTAACATGCAATCATATATATATATATATATATATATATATATACTAACACCAAAACATGAAGAAAAAGCATAATAATATCAAGTCCAGGGTCATTAAAATTGTCCAGTCAATCAATCTCTATTAGGATGGGAACATCAACCAAATCTTCAGTAACAAAAAAAAAATGCCAGCCTGTACCCTGAACTTTGGGCCATTTCTGTGTTCCCCTGAGGTTAGGAAATCAAATGAGTGTCCTGCATCTCTAAATCAAGATTGCTTCTGTGATCCCATGGCATGTAAAGTAAGTCCCAACTATAAAGGAGTCAATCACATGTGCAGCAAAAGGAAACCAGTAGGAGCCCTATTAGGAGAGGCAGAATAGAATAGCTTGTAAGAATCCAGGACCGATGCTGGAAACGAACACAGAATAATATGATCATCCTGTTGAAATATCCTCGGTCCAAGCAAATGTAACTTAACTGTGGTAAACGAAGCAAAGCAAGCAGAAATGTTCATATAGGTTGGATCTCACATCTGAGCAGAGAACTGAACAAATAGGGGACAAAATTAAGCCAGTTCAAAGTCTGCTTATGGAGACAGCCAGAGGAGAGACTCTCAGTCACGTTTATATTTTTCAAAGTGACCAATAATAAAAAGCACCACCATTCGAAGTGTTCCAGGCATTCAGTTCAAAGTTCCTGAACCAAGCAAAAAAGAATTTCAAGTGTCCATATTCTTGTGGATAGTGAAAGTGAGCTGGGGATAGCTCTTGGATAGCTCCGACTGAGCTTACTCTGCTGAGCTGAATTCTAGTACCCCCAAGGCTGTAGTCACAAATAATTGGGCAGGGTAGCTAATGTAAAACTTTATACCTTCTTTAAAAAGTACTTGTATAATGTTTCTATAAGTCAGCTGGTGTCTGACCAAGGGAGTTACATCACTGAAAATCAGGAGCAGGCGACCCTGGGCAATTAGCCTTAGCTTGCTGTAAAATATGTACTTTATCGAGGAAGTTCAGACATCTTAAAATAATCATCCTCGGCTTGCTCTGTGAAGGGGGTTGCAGGCATAAGGAATGATGTGCTTATTCAATACAGTAATCAGAACCTGATGGTGGGGGGCCTGCAATCTCCTTCAGGAGGCTTTGAACAAAAGACAGCATGTTGGCACCCTCTGCTTTTTCGGGGAACCCTGCAATAACTAAATTATTGTGGCGACTACTTGCCTCCTGGTCATATGCTTTGAGTTCAAGCTTGGCAAGACATTTTCAGAGATCTTGAAGGTTCTTGCCCTCTCATGCCTGTGTATCTTCCACGGCACTAATTCTCACCTCCAAATCCCATAATCAGTGGTTAAAGGATTCCAGCGTCGGCCTCAATAACTTGAGATGCTTCATTACCTTTGGCAGTGTAAGCTTTATGCTGGCCATATCAGCCAGTATATGATTTAGCTTATCTGGCTCATCATTAGGATCTGGGGAGTCCTTAGTAGGCTTTTTTCTAGCAGGCTTCAGCTGTGACTGCCCTGCTGATGCAGCTTCAGGATAGCTTGTGTTAGACTGCTCTAAAGTAAGATCCATTTCCAATAATTGATTAACTGGGCCCTCCATAAGTACAGAGATGGTACCAGAGAAGAACTGAACAAAAAAGTGGCTGATACATAGCAAAAATAAAGTAAAATTCAGGCCAGTTATGAAGAGCAGAGCTGGAGACATGTGTTCAGTTCAAGAACATCACGTGACCTCTGAAATGGCGTTTTGCCACAGATTTAAACATTGTCATCTATGGGGTTCATGAGGTGGAGTCATAGGAAGATTATCTTCAAAATATTGGGTCAAAATATGGAAAAATGCCAAAGTTGTGACCACTCGTTGCAATTTCGGTATGCCTGCTCGTAACTGTGGAAATATTAAATATTTTGACCCGGGATTTTCAACATAGCCTTCTTATTACCCTACCTCATGTATGTCAGAGCTGTCATTTTTTAAATCCTTTCCAAAATATGTGTTGGCTCCTTTGATGTGGAATAGCATTGTACTTGCACACAAGCATGTTTTGGCAGGGATTTGAAATATTTCTACTGCCTACATGTGCTGTGGTAATAAAATGGCTACGCTGATAATTTGGTGACACATCTACGGAGGGATAGGCACACAGGGTCGAAAGGACCCTGGCTCCCATAGAAAAATAAGGAAAATTATGGAGCATGGAAGCTCAGGACATGAAGGGCCCTGTGCTCCCATTGTGACATTACGACAGTTATGGAGGGTGGGAGTGCAGGGCCCTTTGAGCCCTGCACTCCCACAGGCAAATAAGGATACTTGTAAACTATCTCAAAAAGTAAGGAAGTTCATTGCAAAAAACTTTGATAATGCATAAGTTAGGGTTGTTAGTAAAGCAACAAAAGTAGGAAAATCTGGCATTAGGGTTTCCAACCCTAACACCCCGCCCCCACCCTGCAGACACCTACAGGCATTGGGGGTGTGCCTTGTGGCCATCAGCCCTAACACTTACTCCATTCTCCTATACTGTACCCATCTCAGCTTACTTACTTACTTACTTATGGAATAGGGTTAGCATTAGGGTCGAGGACCCCAAGGCATACCCCCAATGCCTATCGGTGTCTGCAGGGCAGGGTTGGAGCCTTAGGAATATATATATATATATATATATATATATATATATATATATATATATATACATACATACACACACACACACACACCATGGGGTGAGAGCTTTCTCACTAAAACATCCGTTATTTCCACTGCAGTGAGGATAAATCCTGATGACATCAGCAGAGTGAGGATAAATGCCATTTATCCACACTCTGCTGATGTCACCAGAGTGAGAATATTTTAACTGCAGGTTGCATTCTAAATTAAACTGCTTCAGAAAACAGTTTCTCTTTCTCACTGAAGCTGCAACTTATCACTTAGCTTTGCAAAACACTCTCACCTGTGCCCCATTGTGTTTCTAACACTCATAGCCCATTACTGTGCTGATCTCAGCTTCAAAACATTCTGAATGCTAAAGGAAACTCTTTAACACAGCTGTTTCTCTTTCTCAGTGCTACCTGCAACAGTTTCTGTCTCACTGATGCTGCAACTTACTCAATTGGCTTTGCAAAACACAGTCACCTGTGTCCCATTGTGTATCTGACTCCCAGTCCATTCAGAACAACACACACACACACACTCACACCACACACACAGAATGACCAGAAAACACACAGAAACAGAAAAAATGTTCCTAAAGCTCTCACCCCCATGGAATAAATTGTGCACATGATGTGCAGATTGTGGGATATGGAAAATATTCTCACTCCTGCAGAGTGAGCTGTGCATTCTCACTTGTGCCTTTGGCACTCATGAGAATACACAGCTCACTCTACAGGAGTGAGAATATTTTCCATATCCGACTCCTGCCCATCATGTATGCCCTATATATGTATATATTCTTTGCAAAAAAAGTACAGTATGTTAGAGGATCCATAAACAGGATCCATTTGGAACAATTCTCTTTTTTTGATATTTTAGTGCCTTATATATTCATTTTACATGCTGCAAGTTCAGAAATGTAAGAAAATGTTTTTTACCTTATTTTTTTACATTTTTAATAAGACTGTTCCAGTGTTTGTTCTCCTGCAGTTTTGTTAATGAGGCTTCCGAATCACATGAAGTGATGATGTCATTGGAGCGATGGTTGCATTTTTAGATAACTAGTGGAGCACTGGGTAAATGCAATGGTAGAGTTTGAAGAGCTGGGTCTTGATCTGGATTTTAATTTGAACATTGAGCCCTGTATGTTTGATCCCAATACAGAGGAGGTAGCAGCTAACGGTGCAGTTGGAGGAAGTGAATCTTCTGATGAAGAGGAGCAATTGTTGATGGGCTGTCTTGCTGTCAGGAATGGCTGTCACAGCGAAGACGCTGGGGAATGATGAGTTGATGAGGCACTGCAGGGTCTGATAAAAAGGCAGTACACTTCCTATTGCGTTACATTAAGAATGAGGACATGATCGTATGAACTCTGCATTGCTATGTTTTATTGTTCATAGTCATTGTAAGTAAGACAGGGGAGTAGCCATGCCATATGGTGATTGCCTACGCCTCTACTGTCTTTTAGTTTGATTGCAATGACCACGGATGTGGCTTCAAGAATTGTTAGCCACAGTATGCTTGTGCTTTCAATGATTGTTATAGTGGCTAGTTCCCGGTGACAAAACTAAATTGCTCTGGCACAGATTAATTTTCTGTTTCACCCGCAGTTCCAATTCTGTTTATCCATGTGTCAATATGTATATACAGTATATACTATATATATATATATATAGCCCTCCATTCATTGCTGCTTCGTGTGTGTTTTTATTTGAAGAATGATACTGTCTTCCAAGGCTGTTGTTTCATTCTGCATGTGTTTTGTACTTTCTCAGTGAATCTGGATGTGTAAAATTGGTTGGAATTCATGCACATGTCGTGAATCATCCTAGCTGCATAGTGTGTTTTGTGTTTTTCTACTCCAACTGTATATGTGTCACTCTGTGTGTTGTCCTATAAGCTGCTCTAATCATGTTGGCACTGTTACGATGTGTGAAACTTTTTCATTCAATGTCACTGATGATTCTTCCAAGTGCTGTGCCCTCTGTCTTTTGCTTTGTAATGTCAGTGATGTCTGTGCATGTCACTTTTTTGTCTTCCTTTTTTGGTTTAGGAAAATGTATCTGCATCGCATTTGTATGTGACATTTGATATGTGAATTCAGTGACTTTTGATTTTTTTTCTGGGGGAGTGGGGGGAGTCATGGTATCTGTCAATCTCCACCCTTTCCTTACAGTGTTGTCCTGTCCTTGACATTCTATTACTGTTACTGTTTGCCTCCATATTGTTCCCTTATCCTCATAGTATGTCCATCCCCTGCTGTGCTGTGGCCACATTTTCTGTCCTTACTTCCTGTAGCACGGTCATTGTCCGTAATACTTTGATATTGTACTAAAACTCAGTTTTGTTTAGATTTTGTGCTTACTGTGCCAGATGGATACATTCAATGGCCAGTCTGACTTTGATGAAATTACATAGCTCAAAATGACTTGCTGTCTTGACGGGATACCCCTCTCTGAAGGTACTTGTCCTCACTGCTGTATCCATAAGCTTCTATGCATCTTCTCCTTGCCTTGCTGTGTGGCATGTTGATAGGAGTATATAATATGATGTACGGCATGTAGCTTTTTTTGTTATACATAACCTCTGCCCCAATTGGTGCTTATTTTGTTGTATTGTAACCCCACGACAGTGCACATAACCATTGGTCAGTAGAGTCGGTGCATGAAGTCTGCACAAATATGCTTTGTTTTTTAATTTTATTTCGTCATGCTCTGTTCTCGCACCATTGCTGTGCCACTCCCTCATTGTCTTTATAGGTTCACGTGGCTTCTGTATTATGTCCCCACCCTTCCCCAGTGTGTACATTCCTAATGATGATGTTTGTCTCACTGACCTGGAATGACACTGCAGTGCCTTGTTGCACTGCCTGGCCTGTAATGAGATAGCTGTGCCTCTGTGGGGTAATTTCTACCATAGAAAGTTTTCTCCCAGTGATAGACAGTGGCTCTGTGTTTTGTTATTGTAGCAGGGTGCCTTGTGCTGTCGTCATGCCAGCAGCTTTGCTTTAAACTTGTCTGTTTCCCCATCCATCATATAGATTTAAGGAGCATTTGCACTCATGTGTGATGCTACTCCTGATGTAGGCTGCCATCTAACCCTCCCATTGTGTCCCTAAGCTGCACTGCATCCCTTTGTCACCACTGCATGAAAATATGTAAAAGTAAAGGTCATCTGTGTATTTAAACCTTTTTAACAATGTGCAATGTGTAAATACATTTTTAATACTTAAGTGTATTCATTATTTTCTATGAACTGTGTTTTACAGGTGCAACTGTGGAAATTGCTTAGCCATGGACACTGATCTTGAGTGTGTATGCTGCACTGATATATATCAAGTTAGCAACATCATCGAGAGGGAAGAACTGAACTGCATTACAGAACATGAAACATTCTGTGACAACTGTCTGAACCTACATGTTATTGAGGTCTCTTTCTATGAGTACCTGGAACTGGAAGGGCCATTGGATGACAGTATGCCTAAGAATGAGTGAATTATTCTCAATGACTTTTCTTATTAATTCTGTTAATTTTTGTGGCTGGGTTATCATTAGCTGCCCCTTACCCCCACCCATCCCCATCCACCACTCTTTCCTGTCACCCAGGATCAACCCAGTTTCAAATAATCACCTCTGTCTCCATGCTGTTGTCCTTTAACTGTGGCCACAACTTTGCTGTACATATCCCTGTGCATGAGTGGTCCCCTTCCCTGGACCTGACAGCTGGAAGGTGACTGCTTGCACATAGTCACAGTGAATTTGTTGTTTGGTGGTTGTATCGTATGGCATTATCCTGAGGGCTGCTAAATTATTGTCATGTTTTATCCTCATCCACCCATCACCACAAGATGGCCGCATGCAGTATCATCCTGTTGAAATGTAGCTTGTCCCCTTCATCCATGACTCAAGGTATGTCACTGGTACTGTACACAGTGATCCTTATAAGAGCGATGAAGGATGGAACCCAAAGCCCCACCTGGTATGAAACCACATATTGATGTTTGAAGTATCCTTCCTGTGGCCTGTGGGGTTGTCGTCCCGTTCTCTGGTGGTAACCAATATTGGAAGCATACCTAGTGATCCTGTGTCATCCCCTTTCACATAGCAGGCATACTGTTTTGGATCAGGGATTTTCACCATCCTGTGTCATGTAACTTAGGAACCATTTTCGGTGACTGGAGATATCAATGTCCAAACTTTGTCAGTCATGGCATTTGATGTTATCCCCATGGCAGGCTACCTGCTTGACATTACAAGTGTGTGACTTCAATGACAGTGATGATGCTGTGCCCTCCTTGGTGCCTGGGGTCTATTTTTGATGCAATTAGTGTGGTTGCCCAAAGATAGAAATAATTTGTGCTGTGCCTACAACCAGAGTACAATTTTAACTGGATCTCAAATTTTATTATTGCAGCCCCTGGGATGATGAATGGACCCACCAGCACATACTGTTACCCCACACATGGAACCCCATAAACAATAAACCCAATTTTCAATACTTCAAATTCTTGACTTAAGCTAATAGTATGCTCACATGAGGTACACATAATATGCTCATGACTCCAGTTTTGTAAAAAGAATTAACCAACATTTTATTTACAACAAAGGGTACGGTTAGGACTGGGAAACTGGAAGCCAAGGTTAGGCACCATTTGCATTTTTGCATTGGCATCAGAAACAATCATTTCACTTTTAATTTCAATCTTCTTGTCCTACTTGCCACCCACCAACCTGTTGATGGAGTTTATGTAATGATGTAGCTTTCTAACTGCCTAATCTCTTTAACTAAAAGATCTGGTGCCTCCTGTTGTGCATCTTCCATGTCTATGGCACCTGATTAACTGAACAGGTGGACTGGGACTACTGGAGAGGCTTTTATTTGGCTGCAGAAGTGGCAAGAAAAATGATCATTCACCACAGCGTATGCACATACCCCTGACTATGCTCCTCCAGCCCCTTTTGAACAGAAAACACACTGTGGGGCTTGACAGAATCTTCAAGGGACCACTGGAACTTGTGCCAGGCAGTGGTGGCAAGATCAGGGAAATGGGATTGGGAGGCCTTCCTGGTAAGCCCCACATGGTTGGTTACACTGAGATGTTCCATTATGCTAATTACGACATGGAAACACAGAGCACCAACTATAACAATTCGATGAGTTCATGTTCCACAAATTCCTGTTGTAAATGCAGTAATAAGTCCTTATGTTTCTGGTTGCCAGATTGACAATGATAGCAGTAACTAAGCACACTGTGTAGAAAATAATTTGTTTATGTTATTTTGTTCATTTTTTTTTGTGTGTGTTCCCCTTCCCCTTGTTGGTCACCGCTTTGTGCCATCATAGGACACCATTAACCCACTGAGACATTGTCACCAATGCCATTTATACAGTCAATCATACTGCAGTGCTTCTTCATACTTGGTGTATGTCCCCGATGGCTGGATGTCAAACCATCTTGGTCGTGATACAGGAGTGGAGATATGTTCCAAATTTGTGATGTGCAAGCAGTGGTGAATTGGCACTTAAGTGTGTTCTCCAGGGCTCAGTGGCGTGAGTATACCAGGGGAAGTGTTATATGGTTGCGTTAGCATCTTATTGCCATGTTTTCTTTTTTTTTTACCTTTCCCCTTGTTTTTCCCCATCCCCATGTCTCGGCCACTCATGCCCACATGGAGGCATGCACACACCATGGTTCCAATGTGCCCTCCTTCTGCTTTGTCACCCCAACCACCTACACTGCCCTCGGACCACCACCAGGGGGCACTGGAAATATGGTGGGTGACAGAGTTCCCTCCTGGGAGAGGAGAGGAGAGCTGCCATTCGGCTGCTCGGTCCTGCTCCCTCCCTCCCTGCCCCCCAGCCAACTCCTGATGACCCTGGCCCTTTCCCAAACCCAGGTCACCAGTATGATGCAAGGTAAGGCATCCAGCACCTCAGCCCTCAGCACCACCGAGCTGGCCTTATTTTCATGTTTTCAATCCATGCCCCACAGCATTTTATGGCCTCCCAGCATGCATTTCCTTTTTGATCATGTACAGTGGTGCGTAGGCATAAAAGCCTCCCTGTGCACTTCCTGTGGCGGTTGGTTGTGTGCCCAGAGATGCTCGACAAGTGTCCAGGCTGGTGTCATCCCTGACAGGTAGGTGTGCCCTCCAAGTGTACCTTCATAACCCTACCTGCTGGTGACAGGTTCTGTGGTCACAGCCTTGGCTGTGAACTCTTGTCAATGGCATGCAATTTATCTACCATCAGTCATTCTGATAAAGGTGGCTGCTTTTGGTTTTGAAAAGTGATGTTACATGTTACTTTGTAATTCTGTACCACATTTTATAACTTGGTTATTTATGTGTGTCTTCTCTGATTTTACCATCAATCACACACATTTATCTCTGGTGCTGTAAAAGTATTGTCTCATTGTTGAAAGCACCTGACATTCAGCTTTTCAGTACTATTGTGTGGTCATGTACTATACTACTGTATTTATGAACATATTGAAGATTGTGTCTGCTTATAAGCCGATGTAACATGTTATTACTTTCTGTTCTCAGGACTTATAGTCACATGACCCACAGAAGATTTGTGACCTAGATTTGGCAACATCTGGGAAGATGGAACAGAGAAGTCCTGTCTGCATGTGTGGTGTCACAGATTTAGGATAAGTTTCCATCTGAGCAATACAAGGGCTTCAAACCACTTACGGTTCATCAGGATAACTAAATTGATGTTGGACTTTCTTATCACCTGACCAAACAATATCTACTTGCCTGTTGACACTGTCAGTTAACGTCATATGAGTTCTTATTCAGTTCCTCTTATCATTTTGGACTGATGTGCAAATGCATGCTGTCAATTGAATTGACACCATGGTTTCTTCAAATATGTAATAATGGTTACTCATGTTACTGTTGCTTACTGTTACATTGTTAATGATGTTACCAAATCTGTTGTCATGGGAACACAAAGTTTGTGGTTAGTGGACTTTGATGTTATGAGTGTTTTTTTTTTTCAAATAATCAACCTTTAAACTGCAATAGAAATATGCAGATTGTTTCACTTATGCCATGCTACTTCAACAATACTGCTGCACACTAATTGTATGTCATTGTCTCATGCAGTGATGAACACAGGCACCCTCAAAGATCTGAGGTTTGCTTCTGTCTCTTGTCCACAACCCCCCCCCACACCCACCCCAGTGTCCCATCAGTGTTGTAATTCATTAGTGGTGTGTGCAGGCACAAGAGCTCTCTAAGTGTACCAATTACAAAGTGAGTATTGCACTACACTGCATGAATCAAGGGTGCTGTGACTGTCAACTCAGTGAGTTCGCCAGGTGTGTGATTCATGGCATCATATGGCTCATTATCATATGAGTGTCACAGCGTATTCCCTGCAGTGCAGTTGTTATGTCCACAGCCATCTATTTAGAGCACACATAATCACATTGCACATCAGTGAACATGTCCTGTGCACCGTTATCCATGGTCCAGCACCCCCTGATGGTGCCTCCACTTCATGGGCAGCAACCTATATGGGTATATGTACTAACCTTTGGGCAAAGACACTTATCATATAAGCATAAGTGTCAGGACCTGTGTTTTACCATGCTTTACTGATGCATATGATGCTTCATTATGTTTTGCTGAGATATTAGCCATGAGAGATGCTTTTTGCTCTATTCTTACTGTATTTTCATAAGTAAAGCAGCAGTGCCATCTTTAGTAATTGCACATTTCTACAAATAACCTTGGGATTATAGAGGCCCATTGTATTGTGTTATCTACTGCCAGCTATGCAACTTTTATACTAGTTAGGATGGTCACTCAGACCACCTGTTTTTGTCCAATTATACACATTTAATGTATCTTCTTTAGCTGTTGCCATAGTGATTATCAGGGTGTAAGACCCCTTGTAACATGTAGCTTCTCTGAGAATGAGGAACTGTCTGCATTGCCTAGGTAAGAAAAACTGGAGTTCTCCCAGTGTTTTCACTGTCATGGTAGTAAGCCTGTATTGCTGATCTGTAATAAATTTCATTTATTACATGAGTACCACTTGTCTGTTGTCTCTTCCTTTTGTACTGTTCCACCAAGAACCTGAGAAGGGTGATTTATCACTCCAGTTACAGCACATACTGTACCACATGAAGGGTCCATTGGCCTGACATTATGTGTTCATCCTCATGGTGTTTGTGGTAAATTTGGTCCTGATAATTGGCCATACAATGAGGTGTCATTGGTGGTAGCAGTTTCCACCCTCACTCTGATCACATGTCCTACTAACAATGTGGAACCACATTTGAGTACGGTATCACCTACACCCTTCCAACACCCTATATCACATATTATTACTATTTTTATGTTGTCCACTTGTTATTCATCTCAGAGCACCACTGTGCCTCTATATAGGACATAAAAAACACAGGTGTTGCAACCCCCATTCCCCAAGACAAGGAAGTGTACTGCAATCCCAATGCAGATGTCAGACTTTGTATTCAAGTAAACCAACCCCCACCCATGCAACAAAAAATCCTGTTGGATGCATTTCAAATACATGGATGCATATGCAGCCACAGGCAGCAACACCACATTGATAGTACTGTGCAGCACCATCCAACAGTGTCACGGATTAACCCAGTCCCCAGTGCTGTGATTATACAGCCGTACCACACACCTCTCTCATCACATGCACTGTCACGGTATATGGAGCATGCTGCTTAGGTGTCATCACGCCATAAAAACATAGCACGCCTAATGCAAGTATGACACTGTGTATGTCTGAGGAGGTTGGTGGTGGGGTGGTGTCACCCGCTGTCCCTTCAGTGTGAAAAGTACTTCACTGAAAGTGTTATGACAAAGCCAGCCCAGTGGCACTAAGGGTTGTGGTGCTGGGCGCCACACCTTGCACCACGCTGGCGACCCGTGTTTGGGAACAAGCATGGGTGGCCTTGGGTCGGCAGGGAGGAGATGGATTGAGCATCTGATGGATCCCTCTCCATCTCCAGGGAGGGGGGGTTTCCTGCGGCTGGTGCCTGCCTGACCCCTAGTAGAAGCTGGGGCTCGACAACATGGAGCCACACAACATGGGGAGTGGTGACGTGGCCGATGTTTGACAGGGGTGCATATTGGAGTGTGTGTGCATCCAGTTGCTGGTTTTATTGCACACCACATGACCACATGGGAGAAAAGTGGAAAAGGGCACCCAGTCACAGCAGCTTGATGGCCATCTGTGAGCACCTGCGCTGGCTCCAGGAGGGGATCACCATGTGGATCCAACTTGGTGGGGGTAATTGGCCACCCCCCTGCCACCCCACCACGGGGGGTAAAACATGGGGCAATTAAGTTGATCTCCCTCTAAGGAGACCAGTATGGGTCAGATGGTGGCCGGAGGAAAGGGATGCGAGGATGGATTGGCTGACTGGGGGGGGGGGCCCCAGTAGAAACAACACCCACAAAAAAGAAAGTTATTTACTTTGCACAATGAGACAATCAATGCACCATTGCATGGTTCACACACAATGTAAGTTTCACTGAGACAATATCCATGTCCCATCCCCACCATGCTCGTGACCCTGCTATACTCATCCCTGCAGTTTTTTCACTGGTGCAATACCAGTATGCCATCTCAGAACAATATTCTAAGTATGGAACCTTAGAGTTAAAATGGTTTGGTGATTTTGAGCTGAGTTTTGCAGTTTGTCAGCCTTCAAAATATCGTGCCCCATGTTGTGTGCATGATGGTGTATTAGCCGCACCAAGGTGGCATACTTATGCCGAATGCCAAACTATGACTGCCGGCTGTCCATAGGAGCTGCGACATCATAACGTTGATGTTAACTACCTTGTGTGTAACCTCTTACAAGGACAAGTGTTGTTGATGGGCCACTAAAGATAGCCTGAAGGTGTTCCTCAACTTGGGCACTGTGTTGCTGGTTTAATTACACTGATAGAACTGTTTTGATGGGCTGTGAAACATTTACAATACATTCATGCCAGTGATGTAATCCTGTTCATTAATCTTTACTGCTAAATATCTGTATGTACATCTCATTCTTTTCAGTTAACACTTTGATATCACATTCTGTGAAAGTGACAGCTGCCACGGGTACAGTATTGTGGCACTTTAAATTTGTAATAGTAATACATGCACTTGTCCTGAAAGTGGAATGTGTTATGTATGTTGTACACATATTTTTGTCAGTCACTGTTGCTGTAGTAATAAAGAAGTACTTCTTGACAGACAACCTCATCTATTGTGTTTTTATCACAGGGCATTCAATTTTTGGTATGTTTGCATTGCACTAATTGTAGATGGGTAGACTTACTTCCGTATAAAAATCAGCATGATGAGAAACTTTGTGGTGTATAGTAGAGTATTGTGCCACATTTTCAAAGTGCTGTTCTACCACAGTGTAAAGGTCATGTAATGTAATTGTACCCTTTCTGTGTTGCAAGAACATTGTTGAACCTCTACTGACTGGACAAGTCAGTTGCATTCTGAAAGTGGAAAATACACAATGCACACATTTCACATAATGCTGTACAGTATAAAAAATACCATGTGAGCCACTTTATGCATAAACAGTGTCTTCTGCCAGCTGTGTATTGTGATGCCCATAGACCTCTCAAGCTTCACTTGAGCGGTCATATGGAATGAGAACCATTGTGTGTTAGAACACACTGATGGTACATAGCTGACCATGCAGTATTGTCTATGTTGCAAACGTTATTAACTATGGTGTGCATTCAAAGGTGTTGTTTTGTGTACTGCGACTGTTTTTTTTCTTCACAGTTCATAGGACTGTCCATTTGAATCTTTACATTTATTTCACAATGCCCTAATTAATAACCAATCACTTCACAAGCTTTTACTGTTTTACTTCTACAAGTTAGTGAATTTGATTTTGTTCCTGCAAGTGAAACACAACAAACTGCAGTTTTTTATCATGTGTTGTCAGTTCAGTGTATTTTGTTCACAGCCATGACAAAAACAATATACTATACAAAATACCATGTGGGCAACCACACAACTTGCCATTTCCTTCCATCTAGTGGTTAACATGACAGCATGAACCTTGAGACCTTTGCTGTCGAGGTTCATATGCTGTCATCTCAATCCCTCGATGTAAACACATGCATGCTGTGCATGGTTGCCCATACATCATTATATATCTTACTGTACTTCATGTGTGACTGTGGTACAGTGATGACAAAGCAGAAGTTCTGACCTCCATATAGCGACTCCAGTACATGAACCATGGTACATAGGTGGCCTCATGTGTTAACCTTTTATGTGTTTCCATTTTAGTGATGCAATGCATGGTATAACCACTGTTGGAAATTAGCAAATGTTGGTCTTGCTGGCACACTAGTAATGCAGCTTGTTAGCATAATCTGTACAGGGCTGTATGTATCTTTGCTTAACCTGTATTCTCACATTAGTTGGTAATTGTACATAACATTGTCCATAAACTACACAATGTCAATACAAAGGTGATGAGGTAAGATTTATGGTATAAGTCTTTGGGAAGTACATTAATCAGTGCATGAGAAAAGACACATGACACAAGCAATAATACCCAACAGGGTGGCCGGAATTGGGCAATACCAAACTGTCCAGGGGTGTAATGAGGCCTTATAGCCTCTGGAAGGTCTGGAAATTTTTGCCCATACTGCCCACCCTGGAGGGTATTATTGCTCTAAGAAAATGGGCTGTATGTGTCATTCTTTTATAGAATTTACAAAACTACTTAAGTAATGCTAAAAAATTACTATATTTTAATTTTTAGCCCTATTTTGATAAAGTAGTCCCTCTACTGCTGGCATTTGGTAGAAGAAGGCACTGTTGGTATAATTACCAGTAGATGGTGCTTTTCTACCTGGTTCCCTAGTTTTCTCTCTCCACAGACCATTTCCCTGTATGTATCTCTCTGTTTCCGTTTCTCTGTTGTTGTACCTCTCATCTGCACACATTATACTTCCACTTACTTGCAGCCCCAGCGCCATGTCAGAGATTAAACCCCTTCTGTAGCAATAGGTAGTTTAGGTACCTTCTGAATCTCCACCTGCATTCCCGCTGTCTCTCCTGGTTTGTCTGTGCAACATCCACAGTTTGAGCTGACAGCATCTACAATGTTGTCATTTGGCGCATTTGATGAACGTGTATCAGAGGGTTTTAATGACACTGTCAAGCTTTGCTTGTTTGCCAAAACCTTGCATTCTGACACAAATGGGGCATGAGACTAACTGTGGTTGGCCTCGAGGTGAGAGGACAGCACTGACAGTGTTGTGGCTGTTCTCTTTTGTGTAATAGCATTTTGGTTTTTGTAAATTGAACTCCGAGGCTCAGCCAGAGGATGGTAGGGGTTAGGGGACAGCAGGGGAAATGTGTTGAATCATGGTATTGGGTGTGTAGTTGCAGTTTGGGGGGACTAGACTGGCTATCTTGTTACTTGTTGCTGGGGGCAGCTGGGAGGATCGATGGTGCTGTAGCACTATGCTGATTTTATTTTTTTTTTCATTAGAAAATTTCAAAGAAGGAAATGTGAAGAGGGAGCGGTGGGGGTGGGGGGTAGTAATAGAGCTGTGACTAAGGTCCTGTACTCGATGAGCACATGATGAGACCAAGGTGAGTCCAAATGGATGGGAACAGCATTAGTAGAAAAATAATTTTCTTTTTTTTTTTTTGGCGTGAGAAGGGATGGCAACCAAAATGTTCCGTGAGATTTGGTAAATCATTTCTGTCTGAAACTGAATCATTCGGTGGATAGTGCCGAGCAGGGCTGGGGGGAAGGCACCACTCTTAACAAGCAGAAAAAACATGGTGGCAGATTGATGCTTAAAATTAGGGGTGCCCAATTATGCTCTGGGTAATGGGGCACCCCAAACTGGCACTTGTTTTACACCAGAAATGTACTGAAAGTTAATGTACCCCCCTGCTGTGGCTCTCAGCCAGTTGGAGAGCTGCTAGTATCTAGACCATTTTCTAAAATATGTTACCACACCAATATCAGTACTGTAGAAATGCATGACTGGTGTAATTTGGAGTATGCGTGCTGCAAATACAACACATTGCTGGTCATGGAAACATCAACTCCCTAACAATTATTCCCATGTTAAATATTTCAAGGCACATAACACAAACAATTAATGCTTATAATATTAACTGGTTTTATGAGTTATATTGAAAAAACATTCAACAGTTAGCATCGTAAAACCTCTTGTTTATTGACAAAAATGATGACATGTCAACACTAGGTTAGTGTGTAGACACCGCATTGCTTGCTTATTGGTGTAACCCAGCCCCTGCTGATAAGACAACATTTGTGATGTCATGTGGCAATGGGCTGTCTATATTCATTCCTTCATCCATCCCAAAACAGTTGAACTGTTCAGTTCTGTATTACTGTACATGTCCCCTGCTTGTAGAAGAAGGTGAAGAATGTCAATAACCTCAAAATGGTGGAAATGGAAATGAATAGGGTCGATAGTGCTGAAGACTGTGCAAGGAGTAAAATAGTGTGTTACATCACTACATCCCATGTTAGTAATACTGAAAAATTAAAACATCATCCCTGGTACTGTGCACATCCGCCATGCCCCACCCATGATTATAATAATGTACAAACAGATCTTGATTGACGTTGTAGTTTACTGTTCTACCCACACAATGCATGTGCACCCTTTTCTGTGAGACTCGTAGTTGTCCCGTAGTCTGCTGTGTGTGGTTTGGGGGGGCTGGACATGATAAAGGGGTTGATTGGCACCTTTTGTGTCATGCATGTGTCATTTGTGCCATTCATTGTTTTGGCTATTTACCAGTGGAGGTTGTGGGTATCGCCATGCAGTAGGCTGGCCTGTCGCTATGCCATGGGTGGCTGTATAGATGTAATTTCCGGTTATGATTCACTGTATTTCATTGAGGCACATTAAACAACACAAGCACACAAAGTCAGAAAGGCAGCTCTCCAAGCAGACCTGGACCTGAGCCAAAGCAAATTAAATACTCACAGGAACAAAGGAGCTCGGCTTCCTGGTCTCCACCACCAGTCCACATGCTTTCATGTTGCATTCAGAATAACTTTAATTCAATCAAAAACACAGCAGCAGCCAGATAATGCACCTGCCCCTCCCTCAGTGACCAAACATTTTCATGCCGACTCAAGCACTTTCTCAGGGTGGAGCTGGTGCACAGGCAATAGAGCATTTAAAGTGCTTTCTTAAAGTGGCAGTGCACTAATCACAGTTCAATAACAATAGAAAAAGCTCTTCACATATTGCACCAACCCTACTAACCAGGCGAACAAATTAATAATAGAACATAAAAAATATGTTTAACCAACTCCAATTACTAAATAATATTATATAGACTATTTAGACAATTTAAAACCATATTATAATAATGCATATGATAAATGTCATGCAGATACACATGAAAAAGTCTAAAAACTAAAAACAAACAAAAAATAGGAGGAATGGGGAGGGGAAGGTCGTGAGGAAAAAAAAGAAAAACAGATAAAGAGGATAAAGGAACAGTTAATAAGGAATGGGAGGGATGATGGGGGGAGAGGAGGGATTTGGAGGGAGAAAAGGAAAGAAAAAGGAAATGGAGGGAGGGCTGGGACAATAAACCACAGGTCAGAGACAGATATCACAGAAACAGTACAGTACATATATTCTATCATTGTGTCCCATGTAGGGATGCCAGGATATACATCATGCTGAAACAATTCATAAATACCATCTTGGAAACCTAATGGAATAAAGTACCAAAGACACATACCTATCCATACATGTTTTTTAAACATCTGCATGTCATTGTACCACAAAGCATAAAGCTTTCATTACAGATATGGTGACAACTGAAAGTGATCATTTAGACCCATATTTTCATAAGACTTCATTCGATACTTCCAAGAGGTCTCCCTCTGCAAAAGCTTCCTGTCTACATGGCCACCCCTTATAGAATCATAGACCCTTTCTAGTACTTGAAATGTGAAGCTATGGGCATTCCCATACTTTTCAATGTGTACCGATAGGGCACTTACACCATCCTGTTTTTGGATGCTACATATGTGTTGCCCAATGTGTACCTTTCATTTCCTTTTAGTTTTTCCTATATAACAAGACTTACAAGTGCTGCACTGAGCAAGATATATAACATTTGTTGTATTGCAAGTTGCAAAATCATAGATATATTGATATATAGATATATAAATCATAGATATATTGACAAAAATGACAATTTCCACATTTGTGTGTACCAACTGGGAGGTGTTTAAACTCTGCTCTTCCACCCTTTTTGTCCCCAGTAAGTGCTATGCACTAGACTATCTCTCAGATTGGCATTCCTTGTATGAATCATTTTCAGAGTATCATGCGTGATAGATTCCAATTTTTTATCAGTTTGAAGGAGGTGCCAATTTTTAGTGATAATCATTCTGACTTCATGGACTTGTGGGCTAAAGGTGGTAATGAAAAAATGGTGTTTCATTATTATTGTACACATTATTCTGTCTGCTTTCTCTACATGTCAGTGACGTTTCTCTTTCCATACTGCCTACTTTTGTTTTAGCCTTCTTTATTAATTCTGTATCATATCCCCTCTATATGAATTTTTCTGTTAATATTTCAGATTATTTCTGATATTCTTCTCTGGTGGTACAATTATGTTTAGTTCTTATAAATTGATCCCATGGGATGTTTTGGTCACATGACCCAGATGACACCTGTCATACTGTAACAAAGAATTCCTATCACATTCTTTACTGTATAATATAGTAATCAAATCATTATCTTTTCCTTTTTAACAGTCAGATCTAAATCATTGACTTGATTTAAACTGTATTTCATTTCAAATTGTAAGTTACTATTAGTACTCTCAAGATATTCCCACAAACTGAATAAGTTCTACTTCTGCACCCTTCCGGATGAAAAAGAGATCATTTATGTACAGTATCTCTTATACATGTCTATCTTGTCAAAAAAAGGGTTTCTCTCACTATAGACAAGTCTTTCTCACATTGAGACATGCATATTGCTGTGTAATTGGGTGCCACGGCTGCCTTCATGACGGTACCCTTACATTGTAAATACATTTGATCTTTAAACAAAAAAGTGTTATATTTCAAAACTTTTTCTGTAAGATTTACAAAAAATTCCACAAAAGGTGGAGAATATTCACTTTCCTCATACAAAATGTTCCTGAGGGATTCCTGCCAGTCCTCATGGGGGATATTAGTGTATAGCTCCCGAATATCCATAGTGACCAGGAACCAGTCGGGCTGCATGTCCACTTCTCCCAAAATGTTTAAAATGTCCATTGTATCCTTAAGGTGGGATCTAGTATTCTGTGCAGCTGCTTCTATGTGGCTGTCTACGAATTTTGCAAGGGGTTCTGTAATTGCCACTGTACCTGCCACAATCGGATGAGCTGGTGGCTTTTCCAAATTTTTATGGATCTTAGGTAGACCATACAAAACTACTTTCACAGGATGGTCTACCTTTAAAGAAAGATATGTACCCTTGTCAACAATGCCAATTGTCAGAGCATCATATAGCAAAACATAGAATCAACAAAGAAGTGTGCACTGGGCTGTGGTGCACTAAAACTACATGTACATCAAAAAGAAAAGGTTTTAGGCACACACTAACCTCATAAAAGGGATGCGGACTTCGAGATGAAAGTATAAAAAAGTTCTTTATTTTAAAGTCAAACCATTAAAGCAACAGTGCCACTGAAGCCTGACATGTTTCGGACCTGTAGTGCTTTGAAAAAGGACTACAGGTCCGAAACATGTCAGGCTTCAGTGGCGCTGTGGTTTTAATGGTTTGACTTTATTAGTGTGTGCCTAAAACCTCTTCTTTTTGATATAGCAAAACATCAATGTTCCTTTTATGTAGTTCAGTATAGTCTTTTGACAACGGGAGGCAAAATTCTTCATTACTTAGCTGTTCTAGCATTTCTGCTTCATAATCTTTTCTGTCCCAAGCCACAACTGATCCCCCTTTGTCCACTGGTTTTACTATAATATTTTTATGATTTCTAAGATTTTCAGTAGCCTACTTTTCAGCCATTGTGCAGTTATAATAACTTGTTGATTCAAGGGTGGTATTCTCCAAATCTTTTAAGCAGGCTTTCTCAAACAGTGATACTGTCATATTTGGGGGGATAAAAGTGGATTGTGGCTTAAGTGGCTCGAGGTAATGTTCAAAGTTGTTGAAATGCACAGTATTGTTTCCTAAATTTAATGTTTCATTATTTTCAATGTTTTCCCCTTCTTGATGAAAAAATGCCTTGAGATGAAATTTCCTAGTAAATTTGAAGAGATCCACCACAGAATCAAAAGTATTAAGGTCTTTAGTTAGAACTAAGCTTAGTCCCTTTTGAAGTACTTTAAATTCATCGTCAGTGAGATTATATTTGGAAATGTTGACCACCATGTCAAAATGGTTCTCTAATATCTGTTGTCCCAATTGTTACTCATGAACCTTTGCTTGTTGGTATTGTTGTCCCTCCTGTTGAACTGGATACCCCATTGCTCCTTTCATTTCCTCTCCTCCTCTTTTCCCTTGTTCCTCTTCATATTGATTTTTCTGAACCGAGTAAATCTCAGGCTGTGTCTCAGCAGGCATTCTGGCAGTGGCCAGGCTTGCAGGTGGGGGGGGGGGTAATTTGTTGTTGTCTGGGATATGTCATGCAGTTCCCCTGTGCTTGTTGCTATATTGCTAGGGCTTCTTGCTTGGGAGGGATATCTTCCTCACCGTACTCTAAAAAAAGGATTATTGGCGTATTTGGAGTCAGAACTGCTTGTACATGTGTTAGTTTGGTGCCCTGGACTCTGCTGGGGCACAGGTGTGTTTTTTTCAGAATGGACTTTTTGGGGGTATTTTGTCCTTTCCAATTAAATACAGCATATGGCCTTCCAGATAATCCTGCCTGTCTCTTCAAACTTGGTTGCCTTAACCTTTTTAAGTCTCTCATCACATTTTTTGATGGTAACATCGAGTTGTTCTCTGAAAATGGCATCTTCAAAATGGCTTGAAAAAAATGGCACTGTTTTTTCTTTTTCCATCAATTTAACTCTAATCTCCTGTTCCACAGACTTGGCCGCTTTTAGGATATGACAAATCAAATCACCAGCAGAACATTCTAGAAGGTAAGCTTGCCAGCCTGCTAAGAAACCATCATGTTCAATACCAAATGCTGCTTTTATAATAAATCTTAAGCCCTGTGGGGTTCTATTAACAGAGGGATAGGTAGTTAATGATAAGCATTGCCAATACAGCCACAGGGTTTTAATGCAGTATGTTCAAGTTCAATAAATGCCATTTTGATTTCCGTGGGTTTATTTGTAGTATTTTTGTAAAGGGATGGACTGTCTAGAATGAAGGTGTTCCACATTCTCGCTTAAAAGCAGATTAATGTGTCCTTCTTTATAAAACGAGTCTACAAAGGTACTCATGAAAGCTTGGGAGGGAGGGGAGTCCCTGCTGCTGTTAATGGAGCAGTCCATAGAATTATACACCGGCATGTTTTCTGCCGGTTATTGGTGAGGATTGCTGAGCACACCAATATACAAAGCAAGTACACAAAGTCAGAAAGGCAGCTCTCTCAACAGACCTGAACCTGAGCCAAAGCAAATGAAGTATTAACAGGAATGAAGGAGTTCAGCTTCCTGGTCTTCACACCGCCAATCCACATGCTTCCAAGTTGTGTGCAGGATAACTTTAATTCAATAAAAAACCCAGCAGCAGCCAGGTAATCCACATGCCCCTCCCTCAGTGACCAAACATTTTCATGCTGACTCAAGTACTTTCTCAAGGTGGAGCTGGTGCACAGGTGGTATAGCATTTAAAGTGCTCTCTTAAAGTTGCAGTGCACTAATCACAATTCAATAACAATAGAAAACACTCTTCACATATTGTACCTACCTTACTAACCATGGAGACAAATTAATAATAGGATATACAAAATATGTTTAACCAACTCCAATTACTAAATAATATTATATACACTATTTAGACAATCTAAAATCACATCATAATTATGCATATGATAAATGTCATGTAGATGCACATGAAAAAACTAAAAACAAACAAACGAAAAATAGAAGGACTAGGGGGAAGGAAAGGTAGTGAGGAAAAAACAAGAAAAACAGATAAAGTGGATAAAGGGACAGTCAGTAAGGAAGAGAGGGATAACAGAGAGAGATGATGGATTTGTGTGGAGAGAAGGGAAGGAAAAAGGAAATGGGGGAGGGCTGGGACTATAAACAACCACGGGGCAGAGCCAAATATCAGAGAAACAGTACAGTACATATATTATATCATTGTGTCCCATATAGGGATGCCAGGATATACATCATGCTAAAACAATTCATAAATATCATCTTGTAAACCTAATGGAATAAGTGCCAAACAGACATACATATCCATGCAAGTTTTTTTTAATATCTTTATGTCATTGTAACAGCAAGCATAAAGATTTTATTACAGATATGGTGACAACTAAAAGTGGTCATTTACACCAGTATTTTCATAAGACTTTATTCGCTACTGTCAAAAGGTCTCCCTCTGTAAAAGCTTCCTATCTACATTGCCACCCCTTATAGAATCATAGACCCTTTCTATTACTTGAAATGTGAAGCTATGGGCACCCAGAAATATATAAGATCTATGATTTTGCAACTTGCAATACAACAAATGTTATATACTGTATAGCAGGTTATATTAGCTCTCCAATAATATTAGCACTGTTAGCGGAGACACCTGCATGCGTTAATATTATCTGAGCCCTAATATTTTCCCAAATTATATGCAGAAAGTGCTTAGCAATACTGTGTTGTGGAGACCAGACAGACAGCGTAAACAACGTACTGCTCCAAAACAGTACTTTATATATTTATGCACACAAAGTAAGTTAATATAAAGAAAAATATCCCAAGAATCACAAAAAAAGCCCTTCAGGTCCAGTCATTGAATGTGCACTCAATCTTACTGTTGCTGGTTATCCCCCCCATAGTAGCCAAGTTTGTACCCACTGAGCTTCTGCTGTTCGGCTTCTGCTTCTTTCAGATTGCATTACTGGTATCTAAATAAAGAAGGAAGCAGAAAGCAAGCAACAGAGGCTGAAGCATTTGGATCCACACCTGAACACTCAGCGAGATCCTGCCCAGATACAGCACCAGCCTCCATGGGGTATTTGCACTTGACTTGGGACTGGGACTACTGCATACACTTCAGCAGAGACATACAGCTCCTGTAAGTACTGCACCAAACAACAGGGAAAGTCAGCAGCTTCGGGGAGCACTGGCGTTTAAGTGAAATCAGCTGTGAGTGTCTGAAGAAGACCTACGGTACTCACTGAGGCTGGCTGATTAAGATTCCTGAGCTGTAACTACCATTACACTGAGCGCTAAATATATTGGGTGCTAATATGTGTGCCAGGGCTGCTACTGCTAAATATATTGGGTGCTAAAATAACCTGCCATACAATATCTTGCTCAGTACAGCACTTGCAAGTTTTGTTATATAGGAAAAATTAAAATGAAATTAAAGGAACGGATTGGGCAACACATACATAGTATCCAAAAACAGGTTGGTATAAGTGCCCAGTTAGTACAGATTGAAAATTACGGAAATGCCCAAGACTTCACATTTCAAGTAATAGAAAGGGTCTATGATTCTATAAGGGGTGGTGATGTAGCTAGGAAGCTTCTGCAGAGGGATACCTTTTGGCAGTACTGAATGAAGTCTTATGAAAATATGGGTCTAAATGACAACTTTCAGTTGTCACCATGGGCCAGATATTCAAAGCCTTGTGCCGGGCGCAAACTATTAGCACCGGAATTCTACCACATTTGCACCGGGCTGCAATCTTCAAAAGCCCACATAGCTCCTGAGCAACATGTTAAGCCAGTGCTAAAAACTAATGTATGCAGGGGACCAAGAGAGGAGTGGGGATATGCATACAGGTGCACTGCTATATTCAAAAGAATGGCGTCATGCAATGGCCCTTAGCATCACATGCAGTGCGGTGCAAAATAACGCCATTGAAAAGGTGGTCTTAATTCTGTCCAAACATGGTAAAGTGCAGCTCCCCAAACCCTGAAGCCACAAGAAATATAGCAAGCAACAGAACCTGGTGGTCTAGTGGCCCTTCCTGATCCCTGACACAGTTTGTAATTACTAAAGTCCATTTTCCCATGTAGTCTAGTGGCCCCCCCAGCTCCGATCCCTGATACAGTTTGTAATTAATAAAGTCCATTTTCCCATGTAGTCTAGTGGTCCCCCCAGCCCCGATCCCTGATACAGTTTGTAATTAATAAAGTCCTTTTTCCCTGATAGTCTAGCAGCCCCCTCAGCCCTGATCCACAATCCCAAACACACGTTGTGAATAAGAAACACATTGTCCCGGTAGTGCCCCCCCTTTCCAATCACCCATAATGAATGTGGAATTATTCCTGGTGGTCCAGTGGACCGCACCAGCCCGGATCCCATGTATCTTGAAACCCCAAAGTCCCTGGTAGTCAAGTGGACCCCCATCCCCTCACAATGCTTACCATCCTACTCCCCCCTTCCCGTAACCGAGCTGGCGACTGGCTCAGCCCACCGCACACCTCCATGGGTCAGCCACCAACTGAGCTCTGAATGAACACATACTGTATACAGTACGTGGTCATTCAGAGCTCAATCACTGATTGGCTGCGGAGGTGTGGGAAGGGCTGAGTCAGTCACTGGCTCAGTTGTGGGGAGTGGAATGGTAGGCACTGTGGGAGGCGGGGAGGTCCACTAGGCCACCAGGTATTTGTGGGTTGCAAGATTCATGGGATTGGGGCTGGTGCAGTCCACTGACCACCAGGGATAATTCCATATTTATTATGGGTTATCGGGAGGGGGGCATTGTAATTACCAGGACAATGTGCTTCTTATTCACAACACGTGTCAGGGATCAGAGATTGGGGCTGGGGGGGCCTCTAGATTACCAGGGAAAATGGACTTTATTAATTACAAACTGTGCTGAGAATCGGGGATTGGGGCTGGAAGGGCCACTAGACTACCGGGGACAATTACATTTGGTGCTGTCACATTGTGTCTGGGATCAGGATCAGGGAGGGCCACTAGACCATACCTCTCCACTGCTTTGCAGTTTGCATAGTGCTATGATTTGTACACTGAATTTATGCTTGCACAGCAAAGGTCTACTGATGTTCTTAATATTACAGCTATTTCTGAAGACAAAAACTATTTTATCAGAGAACTAACGTGATAGGAGCATTAAGTAACTCTAAATATACAGGGCTCACTATTTGCAGGCATTATTCTTTAAAATAGGACAGTGCTACACATTCTACCCATTTGCCCTGAACTGTAATAGGCCAGTGCTATGCATTTTAATGCTGAGAGGTTGAGAGGTACGTGCTGCAATTATGCTGCCAAAAGATGCAATGATGAATTAACTGTATGCAGGTTACGGGACCGTTTGAGAATTGAAAACATGAGAAAGAAAAAACACAGAATGCCCTTTTCCACTGAAGCAGTCACATTTGTCTACTGACAGAAATATTGTAGAATGAAGGTCCCTTGAGGCCAAAGCACAGGGAGGTCAAGTTACTTGCTTAAAGTCACAGTGAGTAGCTGGCTGTGTTGGGATTTGAACCTGGGTTTCCTGCTTTCTAAGTGTGGGCTCAAACCACAAGACCACTCCACCTCCTCGTTTCTTTGATGGATGATTTACAGACAATGGGCACTATACCTACGCGCCACGTAAACCGGGCAAGTAGGCATAGCTATGTGGGATTGCAGAGCAGTGGAGTCCTGTGACCCCCTGGCAGCATTCTCAAACAGCTGAGAATGCAGTTACATGTGAAATTCCCTGGCCTCACAGTCAGCAATGTGTCGGGTTGGGCGTAGGGCGTGTCTGCACTATGCACCATTCAAAAAGACACATAGTGCAGTTCACAAGAGTATGTAGGGGTGAGCAGGATATGCCAGGGGGCCCTACCATAACAGCTATACACAGCCAGGCCTGTGCACTCACAGAGTCTCCCCCGGTCTCTGCAATGTGGGTGCAACACCCTCCAACACACTGAGCCCCACCAGTCCTGGCATCACAGAGCCCCCCTCAACTGAGCCCCAGCCCAGGTCAGCAAGTCAGTGGTGGGTTCCCCTCCCCAGCACATGTCTGCCCAGTCCCTGTAACAGGCATTAAGACCCCCCCTTGAATGACAACCCTATCCATGGTATAGTAAAAGACCTCCCCTACATATGGTTGGTCCCCAGCCCACACATCCCAGAGCCCTGATCCCAGTGTCCCAGTAGTAGCATTGGTGGACAGTGGCCACCCTGTAACACTGACAACACCCCCATCCTCCGTACCTGCATGCTGGTGCTGCGGCTGAAGATGGCCAGTGGCACAGCCCTCCGCACACCTCCACAGCTGCCATCCATCTAACTGCTGCAGGGAGTGATTCACCTATATATAGGGGATCGCTCCCTGCAACTGTCAGATGGCCGACAGCCATGGAGGTGTGTGGAGGGCTGTGACACTGGCCGTCTTGAGCTGTGGCACCAGCATGCAGGAACAAGGGGTTGTTGGTGCCATGGGGGGGTGGAGGGGCCACTGTCCACCAATGTACTCCCAGAGGAGCTGGGATTGGGGGTTGGGTGTGTTGACCATGGCAGTGTGCTTCACCGTGGGGCTCAGGTTGGGGGGGTACTTCCCCTGTGGGGACCAATACCTATCTACCTCCTGCCATGAAAATCGAGACAATGCTGACATTAATCTGGGACAATGGACTGCTATCAGGGACATATGTTGGAAATGGGTGATGGCTACACAGGACCCCGATGGATCAAGAGCATCAACATTCCCTGTGGAATAGCATGACAGTATGTCCCTTAGCTGACAGCAGTATGTGCTTATGGTCCTCACTGTTCAGTCCCAAACACACCATCCATAGGAGGGACAGGAGTCAATACAATGGCACTATCAGGGACATACCTGGCTGTCAGGGACAGGTGAAGGGTATGCAGGGATGGGGCACAGAGGAGTGGGGGACAGCACATATGGGGCCGGGGTACTGTCGTAATGTGGTGGGTCTGCTGTGCACTGGGTGCAGAGGGTTGCCACGGGGGGGTGGGTATCGGCCAAGGAGTCAGCTTGCCAGGGTGTTTTATGCTCACACATTGTCCAGGTGCCTGTGAGTGCTATGCATGCACCCGGACCTGCACCCTCCTGTGCAGGGGATCCACTGTGAGACCCAGGGCGAGCATCACATTGGATGCTCACATGGGTCTGCAAATCTGCCCCCAGCCAGCCTGCACATTCCTGCACACCAGGGGGTGGGATCACAGACAGGTGGCTGGCAATAGTACATGACGGCATGGACTCACCTGTCCACAGGCGTGTAGCTACACTGGCAGGGTACGCACCTCAGGTGCGTATGTTCTGCCCGTTGATGCATAGGCACTCATGTTAGAAGCAAGCACAGGGACTCCAGAAAGTGAGTTGAGTCAGTATCAACACATAAACAAAAAATGGACCATAGCCTCCAATCACACCTCTCAACCTTCTACCTCATACATCAGGGACAAGGCTTAAAACATCAGGGGCACATTTTAAAAATCACTGATATCCACTCAGGAAGTTGGTAGAATACGGGGTTTAGTGCAACATGCATTTTCTAAGGAAGACCAAGGGTCAGATATTCAAAGCCTTAAGCCTGGTGCAAACCGTTTGCACCAGAATTGCACTGCATTTGCACCGGGCAGCTATATTCAAAAGGCCAACTAGCTTTGCAACGTGTTAGCGCAAGTGCTAAAAAATAATGTATGCAGGGGATCGAGAGAGGGATGGGGATATGCATACAGGTGTACCACTATATTCAGAAGAATAGCGCCACGCAACAGGTGTTAGCGCTACATGTAGCGTGGTGCGAATTATCACCTTCAAAAAGGTGGTCTTAACTCTGTGCAAATACAGCCAAGCAGTGCTCCCCGATCCCCAATCCTTGATCCCTCCCCAATCCCCGATCCCCAAAGCCACAAGAATTGTAGCAGGTAACAGAACCTGGTGGTCTAGTGGTCCCCCAGCCCCGATCTCCAACACAGTGTGTACTTAATTCATGACATATTCCATGGTAGTCTAGTGCCACCCCATCCCCGATGCCTGACACAGTGTGTACTTAATCATGACATATTCCCTGGTAGTCTAGTGGGCCCCCTAGCCCCGATCCCCAACATTGTGTGTTTGTAATGCATGACATATTCCCTGGTAGTCTAGTGGCCCCCCAACCCAGATCTCTGATCCCCCACATTGTGGGTATGTAATGCATGACATATTCCTCGGTTGTCTAGTGGCCACCCAGCCCTGATTCCTTATCCCTGATGCATGTTGCAGGTAACCAACCCAATGTCCCGGTAGTCCACTGCCCATCCTGACCTGATCGCCCATAAGAAATGTTAGATTCTCCCCAGTAGTCCAGTGGACGACACCTGCCCCAATCCCCTGTCTAGTGCAACCCCAAAATACCTGGTGGTCTGAAGGACCCCACATCACCCCGCAGTACCTACCACCTCACTCCACCCCATCCCAGAACTGAGCCAGCGACTGGCTCAGCCCACTGCTCACCTCCACAGCCAGCTGCCATCTGAGCTCTAAATGAGCATGAACAGGAAACGGTACATGTTCATTCAGAGCTCAGTAGGTGGCTGACTGCAGAGGTGAGCTGTGGGTTGAGCCAGGTGCTGGTTCGGTTCTGGGATAGGGTGGAGTGGGGTGGTAGACACTGTGGGGTCTCCAAAACAGAAGTTTGTTAAGAAGTCAATGAATGAGCATAATATGCTCATTCATTGACTTTACAGTGGCTACAGGCCGTGAGGAGAGTGGAGGGCTGTGCCGGTGGCTTGCTCTGTTTGGGGATGGGGAGAGCGAGGTGGGATATTACTGGACCTGTTGGGATGCAGAGGGGGTGTGTGGGAGGGACCACTAGACCACCAGGGAATAAATTGTAAAAATTACAATATTGAAGATTGGGACTCGGGGATGGGGCGTGGGTGGGGGTTCTACAGTGCTGAAGATCAGGACTCAGGGATGGAGCGAGGGTATTACCAATAGACCACCAGAAAAAAAATATATATTTTACTTTTACTGGTGATAGGGATGGCACCGGCTGTGGAGGGCTAAGGTACTGTGACTGTTTTTCTTCCTTTTACAGGTATCTCCGGCGTGGTGGGTGATGGGGGGTACCGCTAGCAACAGTGCAGAAATATCAAAGAGCAATATACTGTACTGTACTGCTGCACAGAAATAAACGTTAAGTTGAACAGTACACTGTAACAGTATTTGACTAAAAGCCTTGGGACATGGATTGCTGTTTAATACAGTGTACAGTATTGTACTGTACAGTACTGTACAATAGTTTAGCATTTTTATGGGTTGCTTAATGTGTGCCCTCATTATTGAACTGCATTGGATAAAAGTTTCCTGAGAGTTGCAAAGTAAGCTGCAACTGATTAGCAGCTAACAGACAAACCATCAGGAGACTCTTTATAATTCACTGCAGTGAGAAGTGCACACATTGAGCAGCTCACTGAAAAATGCTAAACCAGTGAGTTGGAGGAAGAGTTTAATGTGACTTGTACTGTAGTTTTTAATCTTTTTCATGTGCATCTACATTACATTTACCATATGTATTATTGTAATGTGATTTTAAATTGTTTAAATAGTGCATATGATATTATTTAGTAACTGGAGTTGGTTAAACATCTTTTTTATGTCCTATTATTAATTTATTCCCCTGATTAGTAGGGTTTGGTGCAATATGTGAAGAGTTTTTTCTGTTGTTATTGAATTGGGATTAGTGCACTGCCACTTTAAAGGTTATATGCAAAGGTTTTTAAAACTAAAACACAGCACCGTTCAAAAAACACTGCTACAAAACCTATTTATGTTCCAGGTTTTGTAACAAAAGTCAACAAATTAATGCATTTTTAGTGTCTTTTTGTTGTGGTCCATTTCCCTAAGGTTACTGGATGCTGAGTCAGCATGCCCCAGGCTGCTTATGTCATTTGGGGTGCTTGCCTGTTAGGAAGTTGTATTGCTGCTAGTAATACAATGCTGGTAACTTCATTGTTGTTGGTCAGTGTCTGCTTTAAAATAATTTAGATTTAATAGGGACCTTATCTGTACTAATTCCTACTAGGGATGGCTGTGCTAGCCCTGGTAAAAAAGATCATTTTATAGTGATTTATTGTGGTTTGTCTTAGCAAATGGGCAAAGTGACCTGTATTAGTGTACTCTACTGTACCCACAATGCCTCGCTATATAAATTATAATGCAGGCTTTTATTTTTCTGTGCTCACTACAGAAATAGGTACCAACATCTCTCAGTAAGAAGTCTTGTAGCTAGATATGGTATGTGCAATGCATTGTTGTGAAAATAAACAAACAAAAGCTTATAATGTTGACACCACCACACAAATATGGGACAGCATCTCAGAGTATGGAAACTGTAAAACGGGTTTGTATTTTTACCCACAATGCCTTGCTACAGTTATTTACATATTACTGCTCACCACCAGCAACATAAGGGAGTATACATCTGAGTAAGGCACATTTAAGGCAACATTATAAATTACCCATAATTCCTTGTTGCTGTATGTAAAACAATGACAGCTCCCTGGTATGACATCATTTGGGGGGTGTCCACACACAAGAAACTGGAGGACAAAACCCTGATAAAACAGTAATAAAATGAGAATGACATATTTTTTTACAAAACAAATTGCAGCTTCAACATTTGAAGCATGCCTGGCAATGGCATGCCATGTGTAACAGACATTTGGGGAACCTTTAACATTTACTTTAACATCAATGTGCTACTCTCCCTGACTTCTGCATAGGCTATAAAATTAAATTTAAACTGTTATTGTGCGTTACTGGCATTAAGCATGACATAACCACAATCAAACAACTTTCAGATTCTTGCAACAGGCACAGTGCAAGGAATGAGAAGTCTTTACAGACCTCAACAATGTGACTGCCTCCATAGCTTATGTGTTGAAGAAAGAGAATAGCACCCTAAATGACATCACCAGGGCGGAGACATGCCGATCACCACAGGGAACAGAAAGTCTCAGCATCTAGCAGTGTTGTTGAAACACACCACACAATAAATAACTATAAATTGTATGAAATGGTAGATTTTCATATAAAACACTAGGCAGACGTTGTTATAACAATATTTAATGAATGATGCTGACAGTTTAATTTCTGTAAATGGCATCGCATATGATCTTTAAGATAGCACTTTAAATGCTCTATCACCTGTGCACCAATTTCACCTTGAGAAAGCTCTTGAGTCAGCATGGAAATGTTTGGTGACTGATGGAGGGTATGTGCATTACCTGGCTGCTGCAGTGTTTTTTACTGAATTAAAGTTATCCTGAACACAGCTTGGAAGCGTGTGGACTGGTGGTATGGAGGTGTGGACTGGTGGTGTGGAGACTGGGAAGCCAAGCTCCTTTGTTCCTGTTAAACAACACAACACACCTGTGCAGTGACAGGCTTAGATTGATGTAACATCAACTTCAAAACAAGCTATCTGTTTAGAAAAAACAATTTCCTGAGTTTGGCATTCAAGACAGAGTAAAGCCTTACAGTGACAAAGCCGGTCTGAAGAGAATCCCCTGTGTGCTACAGTGACAGTCACAGTGTAAAAGTCATGATGTATAGTACACTGGCAACAGAAGTCACATTGCATTACCAATTTATGGTAAACAAGAAAGCAATGAAAATTGAAGAATAAATGCACCGTGACATGCCTAGCCTGACCACACAAAATCACCTCACTGTAATTTTCCATGTCAAGTACTGCATAACAGAGAAGAAACTGTGCAGTCTGCAATGTAACTAGATAGTCTTTATTATCAGAATAATACATGGTGAGAACAGATGTTGTGATGATTATTTTTTGGTGGACAGTCTATGTCATTAAGCAGTGTATGAAATCTTGACCTGTGCTTTTCAACCAAATGCTTTTTGTTAGGCTTCTCAAACTTGGATGACAGCGGATTGAGTAACATGTCAGAGTACAGAACATGAGCTGCTGCATAAGATGGATATTCTCCACACAACCTGATTACCTCTGCTTGAATGTCCCTAACATAACCTGAGCAACAGAGATCATGGAGATTATGTGGGATCATCATAGTATACTCAGTGGAACTCATCTTGTAGCAACATGTCAATGTACAGCATGTATAAGCAACTTCTTCAGATACTGAGTTATCACACAAGTCCTGAAAAATTAAAGTTAGCAGCACCAATGTAGTCACAGCCTCCACGATTTTGAAGCATGATTGTTTATACGTACTATCCAAGGTGGAAGTGTCTGCTCACACTCTGCATGGACAGCATGATTGTTTATAAATAAAGTAAGTAATAAACCCCAACAGGGTGTGGGGTTATTGGGAATTAATCAACATCCCATGTGCATTGTGAAGCATGAGGCTACAATCAGACTACTCCCACAGCACCATGTGTGTTGATTAATCCACAATACCCCAACACCCTGTTGTGGGTTAATGTGTTTATAACATGGGATATGTTTAAACAACCAAAAAATACCCAGAACAGTGCATTTGGGCTGTTTAAATTGCAACTATGTTTCTGTTGTGTGGCGTCTCCATCAGGAAAACTGATCAGTGTATGGTACTGCACTATACTGCACTTTGATACACAAGGTGGGGTGAAAAGGATGAAAAGGGACTTGGCAGGGCTGGAGGAATGGTCAAATCTATGGCAGCTTAGATTCAATGCAAAGAAGTGCAAAAGTAATGCACCTGGGAAACAAAAACCCAGGAAAAGAGTACACAATGGGGGGTGAGATACTGACGACAACAAAAATGGAAAGGGACCTGGGGGAATAGTCATATCAGATGACCTAAAGGTGGGCCAGCAATGTGAGAAGGCAGTAAGGAGGGCTGGGGGGATACTGGGATGCATAGGGAGAGGCACCACCAGTAGAAAACAAGACGTTGTTGGCCCTCTGTACAGACAGTTGGTAAGACCACATCTGGAGTACTGTGTACAGTTCTGGAGGCCCCATCTCTGCAAAGACATAGACAGGGTGGAGGCTGTCCAGAGGAGGACAAGCAAAATGATGCAGGGTCTGCATCAGAAGACATATGAAGAAAGACTAAAGGAACTAAAGATGTATAGCCTCGAGGAAAGGAGGGAGAGGGGCGACATGATAGAAACTTTCAAATATTTCAAGGGAATCAACAAAGTCCAAGAGGGTAGCATCTTTCAGAAAAAGAGATGTGCAAAAACAAGGGGTCACAATTTGAAGATAGAGGGGGACGGCTCAGAGGTAATGTGAGGAAGTATTTCTTCACTGAGAGGGCTGTGGATACATGGAACAGCCTTCCTGAGGAGGTCGTAGAGTCAAAAACAATGAGGGAATTCAAGAATGCATGGGACAGACATAAGGCAATTCTAGTGGGGAGTAGGAGGAAGTAGGCTGCTGGTTAACTAGGATCTGCAGCTTATCCGTTAGGTAGGGAAATGGGCAGACTAGGTGGGCCAAGCGGTCCTTATCTGCTGTCAAATTCTAGGTTTCTATGTATAGTGAACAGACATAGGAGCTCACTTTAGTGCAGAAGACACCAGGGCATCAAAACATTATGTGCTGTCCTAAGCTGTGCATTCCTTGCATGGCTGGGGAAATGGGACACATTACAGCAGCACTGGGGTGAGGTGTTTGGGAGATAGAAACACAGGAACTGGAAACAAGGTGATTCAGACACAGACACAGAGCAGTGGACGAAAACATGGCACATTACTTGACTTCTTCACTGTGTCAGTGTTCGTGTGTCTCTCTGTCTCTGAAGTCAACAATGTTGCTGCACCTCCGATCCTCTGGCACCTGCACCCAGTGTCTAGCTGTCTGTAGCACTCCTGAGCCAACGCTGTGCAGTGCTCAGTGCAGCTGCTCACAGTGTGTGGGGGGGGGGAATAGACCAAAAGCAGGACATTGGCTGACACTGTGTAAGGGGAGGGGGGCTCACTAAGGGACAGATGTCAGGCACAGAGTTAAACTTACTGTGTCTCTCTGTCCATCTTGCTCTCTATCACTTGGTGACAGGCAACTCACATGGTACAGTGCTTCTCAAACATTGTATGCCTCCATACAACAAAAGCCACAGAGACAGAGAGAGAGAGAGCTGTGCAGGAGGTTTGAATTACATAACACGGCCGTGCTGTGTATGTCACTCTCTGAACCAACTGGAAACATGGGCCCTGGCAGTGCTCCCCCCCCTGTATTAATGGCTGCCTTTAACTCATCAGTTCTAAGCACTATAACGAAAGCTGCTATGCCCAGTGATACTGCCACATGCTACTTGACACCAACTGTGAATATATGTGGGTTTAATCAACATTCAGGTGGTGGTGGTGTTTGTACAATTGGGCTACTGCCTTTTCCATACCCCATGTGATAAGTATGAATAAACTCCATCCATCTTGCTGTTCTTCAAGACTCAGTAGTGATCTGTGTGGTACTTGTCAAGCAATACTATGTGTGACAGAAACGGTCAACAACATCCAAGAGATACCGTCACCACCTTACACACATTTGACTTAACCCACTGTAAAATGTCCTCCACCCACTGACATGCAGTGTGTACAGAGGTATCCCTTGGGACACCAGGGACTCCCCACCACCCCTCAGAATGCGTAATACATCAGTATCACTGTTCAAAAGTTGCACACACTCCATGTTTGTGAACGTACAGAATGCTGGTGGTTTCTTAACACATTACATGTGTTATCATGCCTGCACTGCATCAGTGGTAATGCATACCAAGTGGATGACACATTTTCTGGCAAGAATCCTGGAGTGCTATCCTAGGCCAGGGGATCTTGGCGAGGTGGGCCATAGACTGCAATCATCCTCCAAAGGGGAGAAGCAATGTGGTCATGCATTTGCATGTCACATTGCGGTGCTCAGGTGTGCAGCAGGTCATGACCTTTGGCCAACGTGTCTGTGGCCACCAGTGGATGTATACAGCAAGCATGTTGAAGCCTGATCTCATTGTGTATCGTCTGTGCACATCCATGGACTCTAGGAACATTTATTGACTGGAAAAATCAGGGTACTGCACATAGGTATGACACTAACCATTGCATTCTGCCTGCATGTCCATGGAGTGACCATAGTTGATGGCCATGTAGCTGGATCATGAAGCGCAGTGCTGTTGCCATGACCACAATGGTGATGGCCAAGAAGGTGGTCCACATTGGTGGCCCAATCTGCACTGTTAACAAGGGGTCAGTAAACAGACCCTGTTACTGAGTTCTCAGGGTAGATATGAATGCACCAAAAAGGATAAAGAATTACAACCAGTTATTTTTAGCAAATTAACATGTTATAAACAGTCATTTGAAAACTTATTATCTAATGTTGCTGAAATATATGAATAGCCATTCAGGACTGTATATGCATGTCACCATGTCTGTGTAAAACAGCAAAATAGTAATGATATTTAGTGATATTTCACTGACATTACCTGTATCAGCTGCAAGTCCACAAACTTCCTAGCCTCCAGGTCCATAACAGTGCACAAGCCATATTTGGCAGAATGACCCGGACAGTCGCATCTTGCATCTCTTCCAATTATTAGTTCATGTTGATGGCACAATTCCAGGATCTGTGACTGCTGCTGAACCCAAACTCGATTCACTGCCGGGATAATGTAGGACCGCTGCAGATTATGAAATGTGACCAGTGAAAATACCAGTATATACATGTGATGCACTACATGCAGTGCCCTAGCCACAGGTAATCCAGAACACAGTATGGAGGTTGCCAACAGTGCAGTACTCCAGTGGATTGTTCCCATGAAAGACTGGCTGTTACATAGTCAGAGATGTCCATTTTTGCACATAGACTTGACCACAATCATTGTGCCAGTGACATGAATGACGTACTACTCGGTCTTCTTCCCACATTTAGGACAGTACTGAATCAGCAATGCCAAGGTTCTCTCAGACACAATGAAGTACCTTTCATCCAGTCCACTAATATCTGGCTGACCAAATTCCATGTGCATCCCAGCACCCTTCAATTGTTCATCTTCGGTGTCCTTTGACTCACTATCACTGACAGCATTGTCAGAAAGATTGTAATCAGGATCATCTCTTGTGCTCAACTGTAATGGTTGTTCAGTGATGTCACTTACATCATCCTCCTTGAAGAAGTCCACCTCATCAGACAAGCATGTTTGGTCCCTACTCCACAGCGTGCATTGCATACCAGCAGACATAGTGGATACAGGTTGCTTGGATGACTGTGTTGGTAGCGTAACCTGTATACACCGTGTGCATTGAGACACTCTAATGTTTGCTTGACATCGGACCCTGCAAGTTGTCTTCTGTGTGCTTGTGGTTGCTGTACTTGACAGTGTGCTGCCACAGGTGATATCATACATCATGTCATTGTTATTCACTTCACTGATGTTCCAAAAGTCTGTGACATTACTCAAGTCTGAAGTTGTCCCGGTTGTCTCACAAGAGGTATTCAGAAAATCACTGGGATCTATGACATGCAGTGGATCATCTGCATTGGCGAGCACTTCTCCAATACTGCATTCAACATCTTGAAAAAGAAAAAAATGAATAAATGAAAGAGAAAGGTTATGTAAACTGCAGTTGAAATTAAATGCATTCAGTAACACAATAAGAAGGTGGATCATAACATGGGGTAATGAAATCCACTCACATCATTGATTGAAAAACATCTGGTGACTGTTCATTAATCACTGATATATGCACAAATGTTGTTAAGGGTCTCTAATGGGAAATCCATGGACAGGATGGCAGACGTTGTTGTGAGGAAAACTAAAGTGAGACAGTCAGCTATAGCAGCAGTTCCGTTGTGTGTGACACCTGATGGTGTTCTACCAGTGAGGTGAGTTACTTTTTAGTACCCCATGTTTTTCACATTCCTGTCCTGCAGCTCGGAGACATGCACAGCAGCAACGTGTCTCTGCCGCTGCAGTTTGTGTTGCTGACAGCAGTTATGTGGGATGCCCCCCCCCACAATGTATTACCCACAGTATGCAATCATCTTACTATGTATTGAGAGTGGCCCTGAGTTCTGCTGGCAACTACATGACCAGTAACAGATATCTCCGAGACACTGTCACTACCCTGTACCATGCTGTGGTCATGTTGTTCTCCATAGTCACCCACAGCACTTGTCCCCCCTGACAACTTGCAGCCTCACTTCTCTGCACTGATGAGTGCCCACAGCGATCCATCTTGTGAAAGACAGGGAGAGACAGAGAAAGCTAAAGACACAGTGACAGCAAGTGGCTGTCTGCACCATTCAGATGGGAGGAGTGACAGATGGAGACAGACAGTGGCAGCAACAGTGTGATGTATATGTCCTGTAAAGCAATGAAGCCTGTGCTCCGGTATGTGTTTTTGGGAGCAAGATTCAATGCCCCTCCATGACTGTACCAGTGCCCCCTCACCCACCCCGCAAACCACTCTGCAGCTGCACTAAACACTGTAAGCATTGCACAGTAAATCGGATGCACCATCCAGTAATGCAAAGTATCCAAGCCTGTGTGAGAGAGAGAGAGAAAGAACACCAGGTAGTGTGCAGCAGTTGGGTTGGACACAGTGCCCTAGCCTTACTCAACTGTGTGCAGACAAAGAGAGAGTGACAGGTGGCAGACAGACAGAGCGAGTACTGGCAATAGGCGCACTGTTGTCCAGTAGAAAAGTCATAGTCACACTGATGGCAGAAAGGCAGAGACTGAAAAACACATACTTCAGCAGATAGATAATCCATGCTGCAGTGCCAGATGGATGCAGAGAGAAAGACAGACAGTGAGAGAATGATAGAAACTGGGAAAGATATAATGTGGTGGTACACAGACAGACAAAGGTATGCCGCAGAAGTCATCGGGCCTGACAGTAGAAAATTTACTTTATGGACAAGAAATGTCAGAAAGCATGCCAGGACTATCTTTGTGTAATTTCTATGTCCATAAAATGGCATATATCTACATATTTTATATGGACATTTTCAAGGTGGCAGTATACACTCAAACTTTCCCTTTACCAAAATAGAAAACCACCTTTCTAGATTATGTTTTCAGTGTTAAACATATACTGTTTTATAAGGGCAATGACATACTCCAGGGTATGGGGTTATTGAGGATTAATCAACACCCTGGGTGCTGTGAGGGCACTCAGCCTGTAGCCTCATACCTCACAATGCAATTTGCAAAATACATTTTGAAAATAAAAATTTATTTAAATTATAACTATTACTAACAATTATTCTGATAAATAAATAATTCCTAACAAAAGACAATGCTACACCCAGTAACGATAGGTAAGATATACAAGAACACAAATGTTCAGTCAGGCTTTAGGAAAGGTCGGAATACAGCAAATGTTATCTCTAAAGTTACAAATGATGTTTTTGGTTCTTTTGATAATAGTTATTACTTACCCACAGTCTTTAGATCTATACAAAGCATTCGATACAGTCAATCATAATACTCTCTGTAACAAATTAAAGGCTTCTGGCCTATGTTGTTTTGCAATACTGTGGTTCTATACTTATTAACTCACCATCAACATGTTAAAGTTGGTGGAATTAACTTGGACTTGGCTACAGTCAATAGAGGGGCCCACAGGGATCAAACTTGGGCCCCTTATTATTTCTACTGTATATAAATGACTTACCCAAGTCCTGCTCCCCATCAACAAGCATATTTTATATGCAGATGATACTGTCTACAGTGCACACTAGTCACAGTGATGCAGAACATGCTGTTGCTGTCTTACAGCTTGATTTTAGTACTGTTCAGAATGCTTTGGTGGATCTAAGACTACTGCTGAATGAAAAGGAAACACAATAGATGTTTGCTAGAAAATGTCCAATTAATTTTGATTTGGCTCTGAAATCTAACAAAGGAATTGACATAGCAAGAGTAACTACTTATAACTATCTTGGCCTAACTTTAGATGAGCATCTAAATTTTGGTCATCATGTGCAATTAATACTATTTTTCTTTTATAGGAATAAGACACATTTGTGTTACTCTATTAGAACATTTCTTGTCAATTCACTATGTTTATCAGTTCTTGACTATGGTGATTATATTTACAAAAAATGCCACTATTAAAGTACAGAGCACACTAGATCCACTCTACCACAGCATGCTAAGATTTATAACTGGGCATCCATGGAACACACATCATTGCTACCTATATGCTGCTGTGGGTTGGAATTCACTGGCTTAGCTAGGTAATTTACATTGGTTTCTGTATGTTTATAAATTTGTTATTGGGACATTACCTAAATATCTTATTGACACCCTGCATCATAGAAGGCAATCTTGTTATAGCCTTAGGTCAACTAACCTGGTAGGTTTTACCATTCCTAGACAAACAACTAAATTTGGGTCTTTTACATTGGCTGCATCTGTCCCTCGAACCTGGGAATTGATTAAAACATATATAATTTAAATCTGCTAATATCTTCTACTCAATTTAAATCAACTGTTGCTAAAGTTATGTATAACTGCTGTGATTGTTTTATGTGAATTTTTTTTAATTGTATGGAATTCTCACCTGTTTTTACAGCTGTGGGTGGAGCCTACTGCTGTTTCATGATCATAGCCTTAAAACGGCCAATTGCGGTACCAGCTGTTGGATTTTTTGAGGTATCCTTCTGAAAGTCCAATGGAGCTTGTAACACTCCGCCATGATTGGCTGCTATGGAGTAACAGCCGCACTATTTTGACTGTTACTTCTATATTCCAAGACAAGAACTGCGCATGCACATCTCGCACGCATGCACAGTTCTGCTGGTGCCGCCATCTTGTGAATGGTAGACTGCCACTCACCACAACTAAGCATGTGCAAATGCCATGCATGTGCAGTTGTGTCAGCACTGCCATCTTGTGGATGGCACTCCTCCCGCACCCTCACACTACTCCTGTCCTTCCCACTCCATCAGTTCCCTCCCAGCGCCGGCATGAAATAAAACCCTCCCACTGCTGCTGCCCTCCTGCTCCCTCCATTCTCCACCCCCATACTGATATCAGGGTGCCCAATCCCCATGTCAGCAACATGTACTCCCCCCCAACTCATGTGACACACTGGAAGCCCACCCCAGTGTGCCCAAATTTATGTTTTTGTTGTTTCCCCCCACACCAACATCAGGGTGCTCAATCCCTGTGTCAGCATCATGTCACCCCCCCTAACTCATGTGGCACACTAGGAGCCCACCCCAGTGTGCCCAAATTTATGTTTCTTTGTTGTTTTTCCCACCTGCACTGACATTGGGGTGCCTAATCACATGTCAGCATCATGTACCTCCCATCTCATGTGGCACACTGGGAGCCCACCCCAGTGTGCCGAGATTTATCCTTTTTTCTTGTTTCCCTGTAAATAAAGAAAACTGTCACCCATCTTTTTTTTATCTGTAAAAAAGAAAATGGTCCCTTGTCATCACCCTAGTCCCCCTTCCCACATCCTCACCCTCCCACTGAGCACCCACCTCTCCACAGAGCCCGCACCCCATACTTACCTCCAGAGGTTGGCACTGTATTCGTCTCTGGACCAAGACACATCTGCACTCTTCAAAGCTGAACCGCAAACTGAAGAATCAAAGGTAAGCATGTTATAATGGCAGTCAATGGGGTTTTCAAGTTATATTGATATATCAGCCATTTTTAGGAATTTTGGCCCCAAATTTTGAACATGGGGTTATTGGGACCCCACCTCATGAACGATGTCACTGTAATTTCATTACTCGATCCTGAAAGGTGATTTCATGGTCACTGCACAGAATCACATTTTGGGACCAATTAATGAAACAACAGTGCCACTGTTCATGAGGTGTGGTCCCAAAAAGCCCATGTTGCAAATTTGGTGAAAAAATGCCAAAAAATGACTGCATTATGAGCATGCATTGTGCAGCTTCTACGCACATTCCTAACTTCTCCAATTTTTTATATTTTCACTCCAGATTTTCACCATTGCCATTTTTGCACACCTCCTTATTAACAGTGTAGCTGTCATTTTTCACATTGCCTAAAATGTGTTTTTTCACCTGTGGCACAGAATGGTGCAGTTGCTCTGCAAAATCATCTTTTGGGACAAGTAAATAAAATGACAGTGGCACTCTTCATGAGGTGGTGTCCAAAAAAGTCCATGTTGAAAATTTGGAGAAACAACTCTAAAAAATGTTCAAGTTACAGTACACCCAGTTGTTTAAAATTTTCTACGTAACTTTGGTCATTTGGCAGCTTTGCCACAGATGTATCGGCTCTATCTAGATCTTGTTTATGTAACCCTGCAACTCAGTGTATAGCATTGTGCTGTGCTGATTGTGTAAATCTTTTTTTTTGTACTGGACACAGCTGAAAATTTTGCTCTCAATCTTGCCTTCCAATAAAATGAATGAATGAATGAATGAAGAACTAGCATTCACTTCAAGTCTATCCAACTGCAATGTTTGGCAATCAACGAAGTACTGCACTTTGAGAGAGAAATTATTTTCCCTCTGAAACAGGGCATTAGGTCAAAGGTAAATAAAAAAAAAAAAATAGACAACACACAGCAACTATTTCTTTAAAAAAATTATTAAAACCCATACAAATCAACATTATTTTGTATCAGTAATAAATAGTACCTCAATTCACATCTAAAAATTAAAATAAAACACATTATGACCCTTTACACATTGCTATAGCAGTATGGGAAGACAATAAGTACTGCACAGAATGGAGACATAACATACTGTAAAGACGATGAGGTGCAATCAGTTACATGCTGTTACATATTCACATACTAATGTATGGCTATTCATATGACAGCTCTTGGAATTTCCATGCAAAAAGCTCTCAGTGGGAAAGTGCACCACGATGACACTGTCGAGCCCAGTGAAAAGAAATAAAATAACAACAACACATGAGGGAAGTGTTTCAGTCTCACCGAGATGTAAACAGTGGGGTGCTTCACAGAACACTTGCTAAGTCACACAACTTAGAGACACACAAGACATGCATGTATTTGAAATACAGTATGGGGAGAGAGAAGGGGGGTTGTGTGACTGAATGGAAGCTGTGTGACTGAACAGGAGCTGTGTGACAGAACGGGAGCTTTATGAAACATCAGGCAGTTCTAGTATTGTGAAACTACTGAAGCTGACAGCCCCACATTGTGCATCAAGTCTCTGGACTACACTCATTGACAACTAATACTTTGAAAACCATTATAATATTGAGCAGGTCACAAGCTGGAGTTACACACTTCACCATGTGCCCCTTCACAGACATCACGCTGACACCAATGCATTTTTCATAAATGCCTCTACTATTTGCACCACAACATGAATGAAAATGTGTTACACTATTGGGAGGGACTACTGTAAGCAGTGAAGATTGAAAAACAAGACACCGCTTTCTTTATCAAAATGTTTATTTATTAAACTTCACATGCATTCAGTGCTTCCTCAATTTCCGTAATTGAGCCTGTCTTGCTCCAGTGACGTCATCGACCTGCATGATACCGTGTGACCTGAGACCTCCAGCTGCAAAGATGCATAGCCTCTATAAACACAGTACTGTGCATTTTAAAAGTTAAGTTAATATTGTAAACCACGGTGGAAAAAATGCAGTTGCTATAAAAATGAACACAGACGGCATCAAGGCACATCACAAGTATGACATTTCATTATTATTTAAACTATTTTTGAGTCCTTTAATGCATCAGTTAGGGTTGATATAAAACTGTACAAAGGAGAGAAAATATGACATTATGGTTTCCAATCCTAACAGCTCACCCTCACCTGGCACACACCAGCAGGCATCAGGGGTGTGCCTTGGGGTCATTAGCCATAGCACTCACACATTCCATAAGTAAATAAACTGAGATGGGTACACTGTAGGAGAATGGGGTGAGTGTTAAGGCTGATGATCCCAAGGAATTATGTTTGGTGACCATGATCGGTGGGTGGGGGGGTGCCACTAGACACCAAGGAAGAAACTTATTGGGAGAAATAGACATCAGAGGGTGAGGGGTGCCACTAGACACCAGGGAAATGAAGGGGTATGGGTATTGGAGGGTGGTTTTTTTTTTAATCAGTTTTCATGCTCACTGTTTGTTTGAAATGCTAATTATTGCACTGTCACTTTAATGGGTTTAAATGTTTAAAAGTAGCCTTGCAAGATGTAGACTCCTCCTCCTCCTGACAAACTGTCATGTTAGAGAAGCAAAGCACCAAGGATGTGAGCTCACCAGAACTCAGTGAGTAAATATTTCTAAGGTGAGCTTGCTTTTGGACTTATTTTTTATACGCAATTTTCCATCTTTGAGTGCAGTTGTGTTGTGGGTTTTGCTGTAGCGAGCTGCCACTGCATCCTCTTCATCCAAATAGCATGGTGTTGTTTGTGATTGTGCTCCTGTGTCCATTTTTCACGTTTTTCACCACAGCTGGAAGTGACTGTTAACTTTTGTTGTTCAGGGAGTCTAAAGCTGGTTTTGAGAACATTTTATTCTGTGCTTGCCATTAACATCTTATTGGACTTTGTTTTACTTCATTTTTAAGTGAAATGAAAGCAGGAGGCTACATGACCGGTAGTGCTAACAGCAGGGACCCGAATAGAACCTTAACAGTTCTTCAAGTGAACAAATCAATTTAAGTGCTTTATTTCAAGTGGTCTGCCCGGCACCAGCTTTTATGAGCTTAGTGGATTCCAGACTGTGAGTACAACAGCTTTGTTTGTGCCACTAGTATTTAAAAAAGAGATTCTGACTGCAACAATATGCAAAATAAAGTATGTCAAGCAGAGCAAGTGAACAAGGTTCAGATATACAGGACACTGAACCAGTGTATGCTTTCTCCTGCTTTCAGAGCCCTGGTGAGTTGGCAAAATGCCAATTAGATTGTACAATAAATAGTAATATGAATGGTACTTCACAGATAAATCAACAACTTAAAGTGATTTTGTGAGGTTTCGCAGATGCCTTTTTCACATAGTATGCAATTGCCGCCTATGCTTCAGATGTTGAAGCTGCAATTTGTTTTGTAAAAAAAAATCTGTCATAGTCATTTTTACGACTGTGGGTGGAGCCAACAGGAGTATTGCATGTACAAAAGGAGTGATGTCATGTTTTCTGTCCGTGGAACTGACTGAAGGTGTAAATAGTCTCCTCCTCCTTACCTTCCTCCAAGAAATGTTTTCCACCCTCAAATAAATACGCTTTCATGTTAGTCAATGATCGCAGGGTACTATTTTCTTTCTTAAATGGGTTGTACAAGAACTGGAACCTGAGTAGTAGGAGGCAGCATTGTTTTTTTTTGGGTGAAGTAAGATCCAACCCACCTCCACCAAGAAGCTCCTAAAGATCCAGCCCACCTTTTTTTTATTCATGTGGGAGGGGAATGAGGTGATCTATAATGCTGAAAGAAGACTCACTAGTTTGGTATCTGGCCAAGGAACAACACGTCTGTGGAGTCTCTGCATTTTGTTAAGGACTAGAAGAACAGATAATACTTGATGCCTTCAAACTGACTTAAAAACCCTTGGAACAAATGATTATCAGAGTCACCTGGTGTCTCAAAAGGAAATACTCAGCTTTCAGGTATTTCTTAAACATTTATATACTAAAAACAAAGTTCAGCTTTTGGGATTAACAATATTTGTTTACCATATTCTATCTATCTATCTAGCTATCTATATATATCTATATATATATATATATATATATATATATATATATATAGATTGTCTTTTTAGTAGTTTCAAAATCTTGAAAGCATTGGAGTTAGTAATGCATTTAGAAATACATTTTTAATTGTCTTTACAGATAAATCATGCAGGTTCATGTACTTGGTAAACACAGTCTGTAATGAAGTGTATTTTACCTTTTTCCTGGCTCAGTTTCTATCAGTGAAAAGAAAGACTGGAACAACTATCAGAGCTGACATCCCCCTGGACAAGCTATTTATCACTCATTTACACAAATGTAATTTCACATTTTTACCATGAGGGAAGCAAAAAGATGAACCAGCATGGTTAACAAATACTTTCATTGACACCTGTGAATGAATGGGGAGAGTTTTTTCTAGCATTCCTTGTGAGTTTATACTCCTTGGAACCTGTTATTCCATTTTCTGTGCCTGTGTGTGTATAGGAAGCTTTACAGCACTATGTTTCCTCTATCTTGAGGACTTAATTGAAACCACAGAACGTTAACTCATTATCTTCTGGGAGTCATTCTGTGTCAGATTACCAATGGATAGTACAGACATCATAGAAAGCTATTAGAAGTAGAATGGGTTAAACACTTCCTGGAACTAATCTCAAGGCCCTTGGGCCACCTCATAATATCTGTCTTAAACAGCTGAGATTTTGTTCTACCTTATAATCAAGAATTTTTGATGTGATTCTTACTTTAGTTTTCTCAGTTGTATTCCCTGATATCTGTCTAGTCTGACTTGCTGTTGTGCTTCTAGGTCTTTTATTTTCATTTCTAGTTCATTTTGTTTGTGTAGTCATTCCCTTTTCCATCTTGAGGCTATTTCTATTATTTTCCCCCTTACCATGGCTTTTATTGTGTCCCATAAAACCCCCAGATTCGCATCTTGTATATTATTATCTATGATTGCCTATTTTAGATGGTCCTTTATTTGCTTTGAATATCCTTATCTTGTAGCAGGGAGATGGTTAGCCTCCAAAATGAGGTTTTCCTGAGTGTCTACAGCCACCTCTTCTGTTTAACCTTATAAGGATTGCAAATTGCTGCCCTAACCAGCACTTTGTAATCTTATGATTTAAAAACAGGTAAAATCCACCCCACCCATTTCAGCCCACTACATTCCTAACCAGGAATACCATAGGTGGGGTAGATACCTGGATGCTCAGTCAAGCACTCAAATGGATAATAATAGGTTAGTGGGAAGAGTCTGCCTTTATACTAGATCCACAGAAAGTTAACTCATTATCTTCTAGCAGTCAGAACTTTCTGCATATATTACAACAAATATTTCTCAACAACATTTTTACAAATAAGGAGTTTAGCAGTAATGTGTTTGATACCAGCTTAATCTAGTTTAAGGTCAGTTGGCATTCATCTGTATCCCCCTTCCCTGGGTCGTGCCTGAAAATAGGCAGGATTTGTCTAGTGCACTTACCCAGTCAACAAAAACTAAATAAATAAATAAAATATGGTGTAAAGAGCTGCTCCCTGGAAAATTACCTGGTTTTTGGGTGGGGGTTGCCACAAGTGGAATGGGACTTCATGTACAGGGGAGCTCATAACAGCAGAAGTGGCATGTTGGCATTAAAGGCTTAGTGGTATGGATGTAGAATCACCAGTATTTAAGCATGACCTTGGTAGAGGATTAATTGTGATGGGGGGAGAGTGAGTCTTGGTATTTTAAACATAATGATTTTCTAAAACTTCAGCCTTCAATGGGTTAGACTTTGTAGCCATCTGTAGAGAATATCACTAAGTCTCTTGCAGTGGGATATGGGTAAAACCCAGATCACCAGATCCAGGCCAGAGCTGTAAAATCTGGACTGGGCAGAGCTTGTGCAAATATTGCTGATCCAGTTGAGCAGCAATAAAAGATAAACTATGCAATACCCTCAATAACACACCTACCCCAGTTTACATTTACCTGATGCCCATTTTTAGGCCTTATATAGTAATATCTTTCTTCAAGAAAACAGCTTGTAATGAAATTTGGCATTTGGGCATATGCGCTTTTATATTATATGAATTTTGTGTGTGAACTGTATATCAGTCTTTAAAAAAACCCAATTAAACACATCAAATGTCTTCAAAAACTTGTCTCAACATTGTGTTTATCTTCCACGTTGTCACAACATATAGTTGTCTCAGCAGTGTTTTCAGTTAGGGTACAGTACCTTCATATATATGATGGCCTGATTCTGTTGAGTTGATTGCTATAACAGTGCATAAAGTAAATTACAAAACATATAGGTAACTGTAATACAGATGGTGGCATTATTTTTAATTCTGTAATGGCAAGGAAAAATATAAGAAGCTGATTGGCTGCTGACCCATTGAAACAGTGATGTTATTACACAGTAACATCACCGTAGCTTTGGATTTGGATCTTTCCTTGCATTTTCTCTTAAGAAACATTTTTCCACACTAACAAAAACATGCTTTAAAATTGATTTTTTGTTCTGTATATAACAACAAGCCATTGTATAATTGCAATAAGGCACTCCAGGGTGTGTGTTATCATGTAATAACGTCACTCCCAGGGTGGTGGAAGCACTCGGCTTCGCCTCTGCTTAAATATGCCCTTTCTCAATGTACTGTACTTTGATTCAGTTAGTGTATGCAACAGCCTTCATGTGAACACTCTGGGCTTCTCTTTGACTCCTGATGTCTATTTGCTTTAGCTATTTTATATTGTTTGAGCTGCTTTGGTCTTCTTGATGTGGTGCCTGTGTAAATGAGTCTCTGACTCAAAGGTTTGTAAATCTGATATTTTTTAAGTAAATAAATAAATGTTTATTTTTAAGCCCATGAAACACCCTTGCCAAGTTAATGCATTCACAGTCATAGTGGCTCTGCCAGAGCTTGTTATTTATGTTTTATCAGCCCTGTGTCCTCCAGTTTTCTGTGTGCGGCCACACCTCCAGAATGACAACATGCAAGTGAACTGTCAATGTTTTACATACAGCACCAAGGAATTCTTGGTAAATTATAATGTTGATGTAAATGTTAGTTACTCAGAGGTGCAGTCCCTTATTTTGGTGGTGGTGACTGCACCTAATATATAGATGTACATAGCAAGGCATGTGCGTACAATAAGAAGTTGCTTTCCAATTCCTTTACTGTGAGGTGCATTCTCATATTTCTACAGTGGCTTCAACAATAAATGCTCTCATATGGTTATTTTCAAAACAGGGCATTGTGCATATAGTATCTAGCTGACAAGATTTCTTTACTGAGAGAAGTAGTCTCCTATGTCGGTAGTGTAGATGTCTGCAATGCCAAGACTGACCAACAGAGGTCTCTGTTTTGAAACAGTGCTTAGAAACTTTGTTTCCCTTCCATGATGCCATGCTTGGAGGTTGCAGCACTGAGAAAAAAAGGTTAAGGTTTTGCAAATGAAGTAGAGCACAGAAATAAAAGCATTTATTTCTTAGAAAACGGCATTTTATTGGCAGTTTGAATGGTAGGAGATTGAATCACAACTCCTACAGGTTACTAAAGGTTACTACTCCCATTTGCTATGGCAAACCTCACAAAATCACTTTAAGGAATTGTTTAATAAATTTGAAAAACTGAAAGGAAGAGATCATTTTATTTTGTAACAAACAATCTCTTAACAATTACAGCAATATACAGTGGTTACCACGTGGCTTAAACATAGATGAGGCACCAACAGGTTTTTTTTTTTTAAATGAGAATTACCAACAAAGACAGGAAAAAGCACTGGCCACCTGTGCTGATGAACTTATCAGCATAATAGTTGACCAAGATGAAGAAACATACAGTGGGATAATAACAGAACTTAATACCATACAAGAGGATATGTTACAGTTCAGGGTTTTAAATAATTGATTAGCACTTTTTTCCTTGGGACAATACTAACTGTTCAGAAAGCATTTATATAGGCTTTCTAGAAGTGTTATGTTTGTTAAACACAGTGAGGTAGGTGCGATGCATTTTCACAATGTTTTAGAACTTTTATGAGCAAAACGCTAATCAATTTTTAGAGTTAAATAAAACCCTGCAGTTAAAGAAGCATTCTCTATTTAAAAATTGTGAGCTGAATTTACAAAAAAAAATTTGAAAACCATGAGAAGCAGCCAGAAAATGAATTAAACTAACAAGAGATTCAAATGACTATGAATTAAATCAGGTATTCTCTCGGGAAAGATGTGTGTATCCTAACAATAGGAGGAGATCAAGATCTTATTCAAATCCAAAGAGCTACAAAAATAGATCAAAGAGCAGATCAAAATCACAAACAAGAAATATTAATCAACAAAATACTGAACGTGTTCAGCAAGCCAGTGTAACAAACAAACAAGTGTCTTTTTCAGATGACACAGAGACTGCTTCACAATCACCACCCCCAAACTTCAGTAGGAAAAAATCAAAACAAGCTGTGGCAAATGTGGAGGAGGCAAGCACAAGCAAAACCTTGGTTGAGAATTTGAGAAGCAGAACAGTGAAATAGTTAATTTATTGGATGTACAACTTACATATTTACAAAAAAAGTATTATTAGCGTGGACCTTTCTTTCGTTACTGATACTAAAGTTGATCAATTTGAGATCTCTGTGGTTGTCGAAAGGTTTTTCAGAAAGCGCAACTTTGGAACTTTGCCCAACCTTACAACCATTGAGGACAATGTACAATTAATTAATTTTGGACTTAGCCTTGGATATGAAAGGAGTGTCAGATGAACTGTCTGTTCAGACCCATGATGTTGGTGCCTCTCCACAGGATACATCAGGGGTTATTCCACAAGTGACAACCTTTATAGCACACACTAAGTTCAATCCACCACAACTAATAGTGTAGCACTCATTAATTTTCAAAACTTAGTCCAGAGGGACATTAATGCATTATTTTCTACAAGGTGACACTATCATAAATTCAGTTTAACACATGAGGAAACCTTGCTTTAGATGAACTGAAAAACAATAACTGTCATAAAGGAAGGAGAGAAGGGCGACAAGGTGGTTATTATGACCAAACAACAAAATGAAAATGAAATTCACAGGCAACTTGATGATGTCACCAACTATACAAGACTACAAAGTGATCCCACTAAGATATTCAAATCTAAAATGTATGTTTTTTTACAGGATTCTTTTTTTGCAGATTACATTACTAAAACAGAATTGGAATTTATGTAGGTGGATTTCCCAGTCGTACCTACAATATGTAATCCCAATGATTCACAAGGACCAGACAAGCCTAGCAGGCAGATCCATTGTCTCTAGCTGTGGGTCCGTTACTGAAAAAAATATCAATTTTCATTTAATTATTTCTTGAAACCACTGGTAAAAGTTTGACCCTCATATATAAGGGAATAGCATGGACATCCTGTCTAAGCTCGGTGGGTTTGTCTGGTCCAGTAAATATAGATAGGTAACAGCTGATGTAGTGAGTTTGTATACATTGATTAAACATGACTTAGGTTTACAGACAATGTATTTTCATCTTCATTATTCTGACTGGGCACAGGATCTTCTTAGTCAGTTTATTTTGGAAGCTATGGAATTAAGTCTATGAATTATTTTTTTTTTCTTCTCCCCCTGTCTGTTTCTGCCCCCAGACCCCCTCCCCAGTTGGTTCTCATCACCAGCCACTTATCCAGCCTCACACCCTGACATCAGGCAGCATCCCTTCTTCCCCCAAAGATTACTCCCCCATGGTGGGGTGGCAAGGAGCCCCCCCAAACTCACTCACCTTGAATTAGATCCAGTTCAGGTGCACCATTCAGGGTCAGGGCCTGCGGCGGGTGGTTGCTTCACTCTGCATGACCAGCAGGACCATTTTTCCACTTTGCTCCCTTATGTGAGAGGGGCATGCAATGACACCAGTGGAGGAGTGCGCATACGCATCTGCATGTGCTCCTCCTGGCACCTGCCCCATCTCAACCCCCTTTGCACAGCATCAGTGCACTGACCCTCAGCCTCCATTAGGGGCCAAAAGCACACTGACCACTGGAGTCCACCCTCCCTTGACAGGGAGAGCGGTCCCTAGGATGTTCTATCCCTCTCCTCCCCTGCCGACCCCCAGTAGCCCATGATTGTTCCAAAACATGGGTCACCAGCATAGCGCAAGGTAAGGCGTCCAGTGCCTCAGCCCTCAGCACCACCAGGCCAGCCATAATTATTTCCTTTTGCTGAGAAATATTATCATCAAATGTGAGGTATGGTCATGGGGACCACGGTGGCCCCCTCCTATGCCAACTGTTCATAGCATGATGGGAGGGGACCACCGGGTTCAACCATGAATGAAACCCTTTTCTCCCTATGTGGGGGAGATTTATTGATAACATATTGATTAGCTGGAAGGGGGATGAGGTTTCTGTGAATTTATTCTTGGATTTTTTAAATCTAAATGATGTTGGTATGAAATGTACACATACCATGGACCCTAATATAATTTCCTTTGTAGATCTAACATTAAAGGGAATAGATGGACAGTCCATAGATCATCTAACCTATAGCAAATGAACCTCAGCAAATATGCTGTTACATGCATCAAGTGCACACCCACCACATTTAATAAAGTCTATTCCTTTTGGACAATTTACCAGAATAAGATGAAACTGTTCCACATTGCAGGTATTTGAGCAACAGGCTCTGGATCTTAAAGATCACTTTTTGGATGGGGTAACTTGCAAGCACCCTGGAAGAGATCCAAAATAGGGTTAGAAATATGCCAAGGTCCATCTGTTCACACCAAAACAAAAAACAATATCAGATGATACTCAACAGCCAATAACATATGTTACTACCTACAATTGCCTGTCTAGTAGCATTTCAGTGATTGCCAGCAGACATTGGCAGGTCTGGGGTGGGGATCCAGTTATATGTAAAGTAGTGTGGGGGCACCTTACATTACTTATCATTGAGGGCAGAATTTGTGAGAAAAATTGACTAGCAGTCTATGTTAGAAATAAAGTGAGCAATACACCACAACAGATACCATCTCCATCTTTAGGATCTGTCAGGTGTGGCCAGTGTAATTGATTCCATTTTTTTGTACTGTATACAAACCAAACTTTTTGTTCATCCCATTTTGCACAAAACAGTATCTATTAGACAATTTATTAATTGCATAACATCTTTTGTGATAAATGTTTTGACGTGCACATGTCCTAAAATTTATGTGGGCTGCACAACTCAGCCATTGAAAGAACATATTCAGAAGCACGTTCGCTCTGTTGTTGATGTGAACTCTCATAGTCCAGTAGGACTACAGTTTGCTGAGTGCTGTAACAGCAATACTGAGGGTTTTGGCATTTTGGAAATTGAACACATCAAGGTGAATCATGGAGGGGGACAGACAAGCTAAACTGTTACAGCAAGAAGCTAGATGGATCTTTACTTTAACAGCAAACTCTATAGTGGGTTTAAACAGCAAAAACATAGACATTTATCCATATCTATAGCAAAAGTTTACCTCACGGAATGTTTTGTGAGCTTTCTGAAATAACTCTAGTCTTGCTAAAAGATACATACATCACTCTCATTCTGATATAGTTCTAATCTAAGCCACTATTAGATTGCACATAGTTTTGGGTTTAGTGATCCTTGGACATGTGATGTCATTTGTTTTTAGCCTTCAACTCACTGAATTTTTGATCACCTGTTAAGGAGGGTGCTTTTTGAGCAGCCCTTTATAACATTATATATATATATATATATATGTATATATATATGTTATAGGGGCATGGTCGCACCTCTACATTTAGGGTTGGGTAGGCACTTCTATGTTAAACTCAAAATTTTGCATGTTAATAACTTTGGACCTGTTCAATGGATTTCCATGAAATTTGGTATGCGTGGTGGGGCATGGTAAATATCTTGATTTACCAAACTTCATTTTGGTCGGACTTAGGCTTTTGTGCACCAAAATGCTGAAAAATGCACTTCTCAACAGTTATGTGGGCAGTTTTTTAGATTTTGTCTGTGGTGCTGCATGGCCGTCATGTGCCATGCTGCTCTGTGACTTGGCTCATCTGAAAGAGCTTCAGTCAAGGAACATGCTGCTTTTCATTCGGTGAAAAAATATTCATCCATTCAAAAGTTATTAAACTTTTAAGTTCCCATTATAAGTCAATGGGAAAATTTATATGGTTATTTTGCAAAAGAAGAATGGAGTTTCAGCCATCTGGTTCCTCTTCACGATCAAAGAATTTGCAGGCTCACAATCAAAGGATCTTTGATCGTGAGGAATTCTTTGATCACAATGGCCACCATCTTGTTTTCATTTTGCAGTCAGAAAAACTCAAATATCTTGGCTCAGGAGTGACTCCTGAAGTACAGCTTGGATGGGTTTTGCTCAGGGGGCTTCGCTCTATTGAGCCATGCCTTTGGTTTCTTTCAAAATGGTCAAAAAATAGAGTTTTCAACTTTTTTATTCTTTGATCATGGTTCGCTAACGATCTTTGAATGCGAGCCTGCAAATTCTTTGATCACGAGATTCTTTGACTGCGATCTTTGATCACGAGGGTGTGACTAGATGGCCACTTGAAAAAATCATTTTTCTCAGCTCAGGGGTGGCTTATTAAGGCAAATGAGGGTGGGTTTTGCTCATGGGGCTTCGGTCTATCGAGGCATGGCTGTGGTTTCGTGTATTTGTACCTAGAAATTGAGTTTTACTATTTTTATTGTTTGATTGTGAGCCTGCAAATTCTTTGATAGCGAGATTCTTTGATCATGATCTTTGATCACAAGGGAGGGACGAGATGGCCAGATTTGGAGGCACCAGATAGCTCTAGTTTAGTTATTTTTGCAATTTTAATATCTTGGAAACGGTTTAGTCTTTTAACTTGAAATTTGAAGGGTGTTGACCACATGTCCTGTAGATGTGAATTACGGTATTTACTTGTCAGACAAAATATTTTCTGTGGAGACATTGCATGGCTCAGTTTACGTTTTGTGGACAGCGTTTTCCATTCTGGTACTAGCTTGAAATTTATATGGTAGCTAACCTTACTGACATGGATGTACTTTTCAGTCATTAGGTGTCTAAAATCTTAACAGGTGTAGAACTCTGCCACTCCAACGAATGAAAATCTCAAACTTTTACATGTTATATCTCAGAAATGGTTTCGTTTTTTACATTGAAATTTGGAGGGCCTTCAGGAGATGTCCTGTACATGTGAATTATGGTGTTTAGGTGTTGGAAAATTAATTTGCTGTGGACATATTGCGTGACACACTTTCTCTTTTGTGTATGACATTCTGCATTGTGGTACTGGCTTCACATTTATAGGGTGCCTAGCATTACTGTCATGGAGGAAATTTTCAGTGGTTACGTGTCTGACATGTAAGCAGGTGTTGAATTATGCCACTCTTATGACTGACACTTTGCTTTCTTTCAATGTGGTGAGAGCTTTCGGGCCCCATACTCCCACCCATATGCGCTCCCAGCAATACATATGATATTCAGTATTTGTATTCTTATCTTACGAAGAAAATTACAAGTTGGTGGGAGTGCAGAGCCCAAAGGGCTATGCAACTCATGATGAAAAATCTGAATCTTGCACCATTTTAGAGATACGAGCCCCGAAAGGCACGGAGTACGCCACCATGTTAGTCTATGGGAAAAAGCATCAACTTCAGAGTAACATAACTTTGGAGCCGTACAATATTTTTTCACCAAACAACAAAAAGGCACATTTGTGACATGTTGGCTGCCTTCCCTCCAAATTTCAGGCCAAAAGACCTAACAGTTCTTTTGCAGCAAGGTGGCCAAGAACTCCTGTCATTTTGGGCATAGTGTTGCAAAGTACGTTCATGATTTGTGAAAGCTTTCGCACAGATTTGCGAAAGTGTCGTGAGCATGAAAGTACTTTGCGAAAGTACTTTTTCCAGAACTTTGAAAAATATATTTCTGGGGTGTTTAATCCCAAAATAAAGACATGGCTAACATCCTCAGGTTCCGACTAGGTGAACACAAAATGAATTGTGTCCCTAGATGGTCCCAAATTGAAATGCCAAGCATTTTTCTGATCACCAACTGAAAACAAAATGGTAGATTTGTGAAAGTACTAGGGCCATTTGCAAAAGTAAAAAGTGCATTTGCTAAAGTGTAGAACTTTTTGTTAACTTTTCCCATTGACTTATAATGGGAACTTGTTTTTTGAATAACTTTTGAACCGTTTAATATTTTTTCATGAAATCTTTGAAAGGCACATCAGGGACCTTGGCTGCATGTTTCCTGAAGTGTTTGGACCGGTCATGCAAACCATGCGACCTGTAGATGAGAGCAAAGAAATCACAAAAAAGCGTAATTGAGCAATTCGTTGTAGCTTAATAACTCCGCAGCAGTATATCTGACTGGTACAAAACTTAGCAGATCCCAAGATCTACTATGCCCAATCATCTGTACCAAATTTCAGGCAAATCTGTTGAACAGTAGCAAAGTTATTAAGGTGCAAAATTTGACCCTTTAACCTTAAAAGTGCTACTCTACCATAATATATATATATATATATATATATATATATATATACAGATATATATATATTTCAGAGTTTAACATTAAATGGGGTACTCAATCCTAACTATATATATATATATATATATATATATATAGGAGATACATGATGGGCACAAGTGGAATATGGAAAATATTTTCACTCCTGCAGAGTGAGCCTGGATATTTCACAAGTGCCGAAGGCATGAGTGAAATATACAGTGCTCATGAGGCAGGAGTGAAAATATTTTTCTTTTTCCACGATGTGCACATCAAGCATCCTATTTATACAATGGGGCCTCACTGTTGCAAAATGTACCATTTGCACTGGGTTAGCGTGGCTTTGCGTGGGTTTAGCGCGGGTTTCTGGGGTGTAATATATGGTATTTATTTTAACTCTGCTGACATCATCAGGATTTATTTCACTGCAGTGAAAATAACATGTTTTATTTCACTGGAATATGTCTCGCCCCCATTGTATAAATATATTTATACCACTGGGGTGAGAGCTATTTCAGTGGAATAACCTGTGCTATTTTCTCTGGAGTGAGGAGAAATCCTGATGACATCACCAGAGTGCAGATATCACATTTATCCCCACTTTGCTGATGTCACTGGAGTGAGAATATCTGCACTGCAGATAGCATTCTAAAAGAAACTGCTTCAAAAACAGTTTTTCTTTCTCACTAAAGCTGCAACTTACTCAATTAGCTTTGCAAAACACTCTCAGCTCTGTCCCACTGAGTTTCTAACACTCCTAGCCCATTATTGTGCTGATCTGAGCTTCCAAACAACCTGAATTCTAAATGAAACTGTTTTACAAAGCAGTTTCTCTCTCTCACTGCTACCTGCAGCAGTTTGTCTTTCTCAGTGAGCCTCTGACTCACTCAATTAGCTTTGCAAAATACTATCAGCTGTGTCCCACTGAGTTTCTAACACTCCTAGCCCATGACTGTGCTGATCTCAGCCTGAAAACAACCTGAATTCTAAATGACACTTTTACAAAGCAGTTTCTCTCTTTTACTGCTACCTGCAACAGTTTGTCTTTCTCAGTGAGCCTCTGAATCAATTAGCTTTCCAAAACACACTCAACTGTGTTTCTCACTCCCAGTCCATTCAGAACAACCCCCCCACCACACACACACACAGAATGAGCAGGAAACCCACAGAAACAGAAAAAATGTTCCTAAAGCTCTCACCCCAGTGGTATAAACCACACACGATGAGCAGATCGTGGGATATGGAAAATATTCTGACTCCTGCATCGTGAGCTCTGCATTCTCACTCGTGAGAACACAGAGCTCACTCTGCAGGAGTCAAAATATTTTCCATATCCCACTCCTGCCCATCATGTATCCTATACACGATATATATATATATATATATATATATATATATATATGAGTACCCCATTTAAGGTTAAAGTGTGAAATTTGGCAGGTAAATAACTTTGCCACCATATGACAGATTTGCCTGACATTTGGCATGCATGGAGTTGGTACTATAGATCTCTGGATCTGCCAAGTTATGTAAAGGGTGGATATACCATTGCAGAGCTACATCGTACTGTAGAATGCGCTAATTATGCTTTTTTGCGCATTCTTTGCTCGCACCTACAGGTCACACGATCTCTGCGACCGGTCTGAAACCTTCAGGGAACATGCAGCCGGGGTCCCTGATGTGCCTTTCAAAGATCTCATGAAAAAATATTATATGATTCAAAAGTTATTCAAAAACAATTTTCCCATTATAATCAATGGGAAAAGTTAACAAAAAGTTTGACAGTGTCACAAAGGCAGTTTTTAGTGTCACAAATGACCCCTGTAGTGTCGCAAATCTGACATCTTGTTTTCAGTTGGTGGTCACAGAAATGCTTGCCATTTAAATTTGGGACCCTCTAGGGACACAATTCTTTTTCTGTCCACCTAGTTGAGCCCTGAGGATGCTAGCCATGTCTTTTTTTGGGGGGGGTTAAACACCCTAGAAATATATTTTTAAAATGTTTGTAAACTGTAGTGTCACAAAGCAGTCGCACATTTGACACTTTTGTGATTTTTTTTGCAAAAGTGTCGTGAAATTACGACACTACTTTGCGACACTATGCAAAAAACAACATTAAATCTTTGCCACCCTGCTATTAAAGAACGGTTTGGTCTTTTGAGCTGAAATTTGGAGGGAAGAAGGCCAAGATCCCACAGATGTGCCTTTTCATGGTTTGGTGACAAAATATTAGAGGGCTGCAAAGCTACAGCACTCCGAAGGTTACAATTTTTCCCATAGGCTAACATTACTGCACCCATCATGCCTTTCTGGGCCCGTATCTCGAAAACGCTTCGAGATACAGACTTTACGTTGGAAAAAATACTTAGCCCCCCCCCCAAGTGGGGGCGAAGTGCAAAACTAGCCAGGAGAGTTATAAATAATATGAGATTTAAATTTTTTTTCTACGTTATACAGTTTCTGAGATATGAGCAATTTAATATTCCAAGTGTTCATTTTCTGCTCCGAGGGCCATTATTATGTATACATTCTTTGTATTCACTGTGCTTCTGAATGCACCTTTTTGGGAAAAAAAGTATGTGTGTTTGCATTACTGTTACAGTCAGCATTTCTGCTTGCATTTCTGTGACCGTTTGCGTTATCATTTCCATTTATGTCACCATGTGCGTTACCCTTTGTGTTTGTGTTTGCGTTTGCGTTACTGTTACCATTTGCGTTTCCATTACTGTTTTTGTTTGCATTTCCTTTTGTATCACCGTGTGCATTACCATTTGCATTCGTGTACGTGCTTCCGTTTGTGTGTCTGTTTCCTTTGGTGTCATCGTTGCTGTTACCATAAGCGTTTGCCTATCCAACTGCATTAACGTGACTGTTTGCGTGTTCGTCACCTTTTTCATTCTGTTGGTCTTAGCATTTGCATTTTCGGTAGTGTTTCCATTGTCGATTGCGTTACTGTTTCCTTCTGTGTCACCATTGCCTTTACCATTTGCATTTCTGTTTGAATTTCTCTTACCATTTCTATTTTCATTACCGTTTGTGTTTCCATTGGCGTTAGCGTTTGGGTTACTGTTGTCGTTACTGTTTGTGTTTCTGTTGCCGTTAGCATTTGTGTTACCATTTCTGTTTTCATTAACGTTTGCACTTGGATTTCTCCTACCGTTCACGTTATCTTTTACATTTGCATCACCGTGTGTTACTGTTTGCGCTTGCGTTTGTGTTACCGTTACTACTTTCCATTCACTATTTATAGTGCACATTCTCAAAAAGAAGGGAAATTCATGCCAAAAAAACTCTGTTTAATGAATCAGTTAGGGTTATTCCACAGTGACAAAAGTGAGGAAATTCGGTATTAGGGTTGAAAACCCTAACTGAGTGTTCCCACCCCACCACCACCACCACCACACACACACACACACATACATGCAAGTAGGGGAAGGACCAAGGCAACACAACCAATCACACACAACCAGCAGCAGGTCACAAAACTAACATACAACTATCTAAACCATAAAACCACACACCCATGCTCCCGGTGGACTCTGGCATGAGATTGTCACTGCTAACTCTGATCCCAGACGTTATGTGCACCACAAAACACATATCACTATGCACAACTGGGTATCTTGGCCCACATGCTGCCACCAACACATAACACACACAACACATACTATATTTTGGGATTCACAAGATCCAAAACAGGATTTTGCACATTCCCTGATGTTGTTTCAAAAATCACTTTTGCTAATGTCACAGTGTTGTGATATGCAATTGTGACACTTCCATCTTTGCGACAGTATTTTGTGACACTATTTTCCATGCTTTCACAAATACGACACTGTTGTGTCTTCCATTGGTGACAGTATTTTGCTAAACTATTTTCTATGCTTCTGCAAATGCAACACTTTTGTCTCTTCCATTTGCTACACTTTCATGTTTGCGGAAGTATTTTGCGACACTATGCTCCTGATGATTGCAAATTTTTGCCATCATCCTGCAAGCAAACGGTTGGGTCCTTTGGGCTGAAATTTGCAGGGTGGCAAGTCCTAGTCCCACAGATCTGCCTTTTCCTGCTTTGGTACTACAGTACTTAAGCATGAGAAACTTACACTGTTCCACAATTGAGCAAATTGCCATTGACTAACATTGCAACGCCCATGATGCCTTTTCGCCACCCATATCTCGAAAACAAAGTGAGGAACACTGTTTTCACTACTGCCAGGTGAAGTTAGATTTCTTACCTACTTGCTATGGTAACACAGATATACACCTACTGCTGGTTGTGTGTGATTGCTTGTGTTGCCTTGGTCCTTCCCTACTTGTATGTATGTATGTGTGTGTGTGGTGGTGGTGGGGTGGGGGTGGGGAATGCTCAGCTAGGGTTTTCAACCCTAACACTGAATTTATTTGCTTTTGATAACCCTAACTGATGCACTAAGCAGAGTTTGTTGCCATGAATATATATATATATATATATATATATATATATATATATATATATATGTATTGATTATAGTGAGTACGTAGTGCCACTATAGTTAGGGTTGAGTACCCCATTTAAGGTTAAATATGAAATTTGGCAGCTTAACAACTCTGGCACTGAATGATAGATTTGCCTGGTCTGGTACCATAGATCTCTGGACCTGCCAAGTTTTTTATGGTCGGATGTACGGTTGTGGAGCTACAGAGTGACAAAAGACGCACAAATTAGGCATTTTTGTGCATTCTTTGCTAGCGCCTACAGTCCTCACAGGTTGTGCGACCAGTCCAAAACCTTCAGGGAAAATGCAGCAGGGGTCCCTGATGTGTCTTTCAAAGATTTCATGAAAAAATATTAAACGGTTCAAAAGTTATTCAAAAAGCAAGTTTCCCATTATAGTCAATGGGAAAAGTTAACAAACTATGCGAAAGTGTCGCAAATTAACTTTTTACTTTTGCAAATGACCCTTGTAGTGTCGCAAATCAGCCATCTTGTTTTCACTTGGTGGTGACAGAAATGCTTGCCATTTAAATTTGGGACCCTCTAGGGACACAGTTCTTGTTGTGTTCACCTAGTTGAGCCCTGAGGATGCTAGCCATGTCTTTTTTTTGGGGGAGGGGGTAAAACACCACAGAAATATGTTTTTTAAATTTTTGTAAAAAGTAGTGTTGCAAACTAGTGTCGCATATGTGACACTTTTGTGATTTCATTGTGAAAAGTGTTATGATTTGCGAAAGTACTTTGCGACACTATGGCCAAAACAATAGGGAATCTTTGCCACCCTGTTGAAAAAGAATGGTTTGGTCTTTTGGGCTGAAATTTGGAGGGAAGAATGCCAAGATCACACATATGTACATGCCTTTTGGTGGTTTGATCACAAAATATTAGAGGGTGCAAAATTACGGCACTCCAAATTTGGCGATTTTTCCCATAGGCTAACATTACAGCGTCCGCCATGTCTTTCGGGCCCATATCTAGAAAATGCTTCGAGATACGGACTTTTCATAGGAAGAATGCTTAGTCCCCCACTAGGGGGCTAAGTGCAAAACTAGCCTGGAAAGTCATAAATAATATGAGATTGAACATTTTTTTCTACCTCATACAGTTCCTGAGATCCAAGTAAATTCAGTATTCCAACTGCTGATTTTTCTGCTCCGAGGGCCATTACTATGCATACATTCTTTGTATTCTCTGTGCTTTTAAATGCACCTTTTTGGGAAAAAAAGGGTGTGCATTTGCGTTACTGTTACCGTTAGTGTTTCCGCTTGCGTTTCCGTTACCATTTGCATTAGCGTTTACGTTTACATCACCGTGTGCGTTACCCTTTGCTTGCGTTTGCATTACTGTTACCATTTGTGTTTTTGTTTACATTTACTTTTGCGGCATTGTGTATGTTACCCTTTGTGTTTGCGTTTCTGTTACTATTTGCATTTCTGTAACCATTTGTGTTAGCATTTCCAATTACGTCACCGCGTGCGTTACCATTTGCGTCTGCGTATGCGCTTGCGTTTGTGTTTACATTTGTGTTTCCTTTGGCATCATCTTTGGTGTTACTGTAAGCATTTGTGTTTCCAATTGTGTTACCATGACCGTGTGCGTTACCGTTTGCATTTGTGTATGCACTTGCGTTTGTGTTTATGTTTGCATTAGTGTTTCCTTTGGCATCATCATTGGTGTTACCATAACCGTTTGCATTTTCAATTGCATTACCATTATCATTTGCATGTTCATTACCATTTGCATTTCCTTTTCCATTGGCCTTAGCGTATGCATTTTTGTAGCATTTCCGTTGACGAGTGCATCACTGTTTCCTTCTGCGTCACTGTTGCCGTTACCGTTTGCGTTTTTGTTTGTGTTTGTGTTACCGTTTACATTTGCATTGCCATTTTCATTCCCATTTGTGTTTCTGTTGCTGTTAGCATTTGTGTTAGCGTTTATTACCATTTGTGTGTCTGTTGCCTTTAGTGTTTGCATTACCATTTGCATTACCATTTTTGTTTTCATTTACGTTTGCACTTGCATTTCTATTACTGTTTGTGTTATTGTTTCCATTTGCATCACCGTGTGTGTTATTGTTTGTGCTTGCGATTGCGTTACCGTTAGTGTTACTATTTTCTTTTACCTTACTGTTTCCATCACCATTTGTGTTAACGTTACTGTTTGTGTTTTTGTGTTTGCATACTGCAGTGCAAAACATTGTGTTTTTGCTATTTTTGTGCACTGTTTTCTGCAACACATAGCGCAGCCAGTGTGTGGTTGATTTGTCTGAACCTTGGCACATGCAAAGACCTTTGTTCAAGGAACATGTCAGTTTTTGTTTGGTGAAAAAACATTGTGCCGTTCCAGAGCTATTGCCTTTTGAATTTGGCCCGCTTTGCAGGTACTGATTTTTTGGCTGCCAGGTCCACTATTTTAGCACATTTTCAGCCATGATTTCCACCATTTTGTGGTGGAAGACTTCTTAAAGGTGCAGAAAAGTAAAAATTGAATATCTCTGAAATGGTTTGTTCTTTTCACATGAAATTTGGAGGGTGGTGAGTGGATGTCCTGGAGATGTGATTTATACTATTTACATGTTTGAAAAATAATTTGCTGCAGAGATACTGCATGATTCAGTTAATGTTTTGTGCATAGCATTCTGCATGGTGCTACTGGCTTGAAATTTATAGTGTAGGTAGCCCTAGTGGTATAGAGGTGCCTTGCAGTGGTTTGGTGTGTAAAACATTAACAGGTGTGGAATAATGCCACTCCAATGCATGAAAATTTGGTTCATTATACATTAATAACTTCTGAACCATGTCTCCGATTTGCCTGCTGTGCAAAGATTAATAATACATCTTTGACTGTGAAAATGTTTGGGTCACTGGGACGTACAGTTGCTGAATTGTGCATGTTACGTTGTTTGCTCATGGCGCTGTGCAACCGTTGAATGGATGTACACATAATTCTGCACACACATTCTCGTCACTATTTATAGTGCACATTCTCAAAAAGAAGGGAAATTCATGGCAAAAAGCTCCATTTAATGCATCAGTTAGGGTTGTTCAACAGTGACAAAAGCAAGGAAATTCGGTGTTAGGGTTGCCACCCCTTGCACCCCATGCTCACCCCACACCCACCAACAGGCATCAGGGTATGCGTTGGGGTCATCGGCCCTAGCTCTCACCCCATTCCATGTGTAAAGAAGCTGAGGTGGTGCAGTATAGAAGAATAGGGTGAGAGTTAGGACCAACTACCCCAATGCACACCCCGATGCCTGTTGGTGGGGGCGAGGTGAGCTTTTGTTGCTGTGGAACAACCCTAACTGATGCATTAAACTGAGTTTTTTCCATGAATTTCCCTTCTTTTTGGGAATGTGCAGTATAGATAATGAATGGAATGTGGTGGTGTGAGTGTGGGGCCCTTCAGTAACAGTAACGGAAGTGAAAACACAAATGGTAATGGTAACACCAATGATGACGCCAAAGGCAACACTAACACAAACAGAAGCAGAAATGCAGGCACATAATGAAATGCAAATCGTGATGTGCACAGTCACAGTAACGCAATTGGAAATGCAAATGCTTACGGTAACAGCAACGATGATGCCAAACAAAACAGAAATGGAAACTGAAGCGCGTACGCTAATGCAAATGGTAATGCACACAGTGACACAAAAGGAAAAGCAAATGCAAACAAAAACATTAATGGAAACACAAATAGTAACAGTAATGCAAACACAAGTGTAAACGCAAAGAGTAACGTAGACGGTGACGTAAATGCAAACTCTAATGCAAACAGGCATGGAAACCCAAGTGGAAATGCTAACTGTAACAGCAACGTAAATGCACACACTTTTTTTCCCCAAAATGTGCATTCAGAAACACAGTGAATACAAAGAATGCATCCATAATAATGGGCCTTGGAGCAGAAAATGAACACTTAGAGTACTAAATTGCTTATATCTCAGGAAGCATACGATGTAGGAAAAAAAAATTAAAAATTCATATTATTTATGACTTTCCTGGCTAGTTTTGCACTTAGCCCCCTAGTGGGGACTAAGCATTTTTCCAACGAAAAGTCTGTATCTTGAAGCGTTTTCAAGATACGGGCCCCAAAATGCACAGCGGACACCATAATGTTAGCCTATGGGAAAAATAGTCAACTTTGGAGTGCTGTACCTTTGCAGCCCTCTAATATTTTGTCACCAAACCACCACAAGGCAAATCTGTGGGATGTTGGCTTTCTTCCCTCCAGATTTCAGCCCCAAAGACTAAACAGTTCTTTTGCAGGAGGGTGGCAAAGAATTCCTGTTATTTTGGGAATAGTTTTGCAAAGTAGTTTCATGATTTGTGACACTTTCACAAAAAAAATATGAAAGTGTTGCAAGTGCGACACTACTTTGTGACACTACAGTTTGCAAACATTTTAAAAACATATTTCTGGGGTGTTTTACCCCAAAGAAAAGACATGGCTAGCATTCTCAGGGCTCGACTAGGTGAACACAAAAAGAATTGTGTCCCTAGAGGGTCCCAAATTTAAATGCCAAGCATTTCTGTGACCAGTAACTGAAAACAAAATGGTGCATTTGTGACACTACAGAGGTCATTTGCAAAAATAAAAAGTACATTTGTGACACTTTTGAACTTTTTGTTAACTTTTCCCATTGACTATAATGGGAAACTTGTTTTTTGAATAACTTTTGAACCGTTTTAATTTTTTTCACAAAATCTTCAAAAGGCACATCAGGGACCCAGGCCACATGTTCCCTGAAGGTTTGGGACTGGTTGCACAGACCGTGCAACCTGTAGGCATGAGCAAAGAATGCACAAAAAAGCATAAATACGACTTTCTACGGTGCCATATAGCTCCGCAACCGTATATCCGACCATTGTAAAACTTGGCAGATCCAGAGATCTATGGTACTGCTCCATGCCTGCCAAATTTCAGGCAAATGCATCATATGGTGGCAAGGTAATTAACCTGCAAAATTTCAGACTTTAACCTTAAATGGGGTACTCAACCCTAGCTATAGTGGCTATTGTGCCGCTATAATATATATATATATATATATATATAAATATATATATATATATATATATATATATATATATATATATATATATATATATATTCAAGGCAAAAACTTGGTTTAATGCATCAGTTAGGGTTATTTAACAGTGACAAAAGCAAGGAAATTCAGTGTTGAATGCCACCCTTGCATCCCAAGCCCACCCCACCCCCACCAACAGGCATCAGGGTGTGCATTGGGCTCCATCGGCCCTAACTCTTACCCCATTCCATGTGTAAATAAGTTGCGGTGGTGCAGTATAGGAGAATGGGATAAGAGTTAGGACCGATTGACCCCAATGCACACCCTATTAGTCGTGGCGGGCGATGGCAGCAAGGCAACCCAAATTTCCTTGCTTTTGTCACTGTGGAGCAACCATAATTGATGCATTAAGAAGGATTTTTGCCATTAATATATATATATATATATATATATATATATATATATATATATATGGCAAAAAACTCCATTTAATGCATCAGTTAGGATTGTTCCACAGCGACAAAAGTGAGGAAATTCGGTGTTAGGGTTGAAAACCCTAACTCCGCATTCACCCCCCCCAGCACCACACACACACAGAGACACACACACACACATGCAAGTAGGGGGGAGGACCAAGGCAACATGACCAATCACAGACAAACAGCAGCAGGTGACAGAAATAAAATACAACTGTCTAAATGTACTACAAGACATCCCCACCCACCTGACCAGGTACTGCATGCTCAGTGGAGATCCACAGCAAAACTGAGGCCATGTACACCAAACATACACATCCCTGATTGCAAGTGCACACAATGTACCACACTTAGGAGTTGCATGGCCTTACCTAGCAATGCCCCACACCCCACCACACCTGGTACTGCACCCTGAGTGGATATCAACAATGCAACTCTCTGATTGCAGCTGTACAGAGGTTTGCACACTTAGGAGTAAACAGAAATAAATACAACTGTGTAAATGTAGCAAAAGACACATCCATCATCAAGATACAAGAACTGTTGCATTTAAGTATGTGATGTGCATAGTAGTAGGTTTACTGCATCTGTCCACTCGAGATATACAACCTGATCTGGAGGTACGGGTTAGCTATTGCCTGTACAAGGCTGTGCAACTCCTAATGGCACTAACAGATCTATAGTTTCAGTGATGTAGGTGTACTGTTGATGTCCATGGACTTAGTTTCACTGTGTTTGTATACTCAGAATGCAGTAATTGGTCTGTCTGTCAGGGGGTGGAATTACCTGGCTGAGGCCAAGCAACTTCTAAACATGCTAACATGAGTGTACCTACAATGACAGAGGTGTATCATGGATGTCCATAGGCTCAGTTTTGCTGTAGCTATCTACTGAGGATGTAGTACCTGATCAAGACAATGGCATTGCCTGTCTGACACCACGTAAATCCAAATTGTGGTAAGTTGAGTATCCTTGCAATGAGTGTGGTGCACCATTTATCTCCACACCCTCAGTTTTTTGCAGTTAGTCTCCACTCAGGTTGTAGTACCTGGTCTTTGGGTTTGGCAGACCATTAAGTGGCTGATGCCATACAAGTGGTAACTGTGCTAATTGGACTACACCAGCAATCAGGTAGGTGTACCGTAGATGTAAATAGACTTTCTTTTACTATAGCTTTGAGTCACAATAGACCAAGTGTTGTAGGAGGGAAGGGGGGGCATTCTCTCCCTCAGACTGTGTGACTCGTAAGTGTACAAACCTTTGCAAAGCTGCAATCACAGAGTTACAGTGTTGATGTTCATGGGTTCATTTTAACTGGGGTTCTCCAGTATGTATGCAGTACCTGGTCTCAGTGGATGCGGCATTGCCTCGTGAAGGCCATCCATTGCCTAACAGTGGGAGGTTGTGTATACCTGAAATCAACCACAAATACCTTACATGTCCAACTACTTAGTTTTGCTGTGGCTTTATAGTCGGGGTGCAGTACCAGGTGCGGTGGGGTGTGGGGCATCACTAGGTAAGACCATGCAACTCCTAAATGTGGTACGTTGTGTGCACCTGCAATCAGAGATGTGTACGTTTGGTGTACATGGCCTCAGTTTTGCTGTGGATCTCCACTGAGCATGCAGTAACTGGTCAGGTGGGTGGAGATGTCTTGTAGTACATTTAGACAGTTGTATTTTATTTCTGTCACCTGCTGCTGGTTGTCTGTGATTGGTCATGTTGCCTTGGTCCTCCCCCTACTTGCATGTGTGTGTGTGTAGTGCTGAGGGGTGAATACAGAGTTAGGGTTTTCAACCCTAACACCGAATTTCCTCACTTTTGTCACTGTGGAACAACCCTAACTGATGCATTAAATGGAGTTTTTTTTGCCATCAATTTCCTGTCTTTTTGAGAAATAATTCAGTCATATTATTTAAATGTGTTGTTTAGACTGTGGCTCAATTTTTACACACAAGCTCACCAAGACATAGATACCTCCGTCTGAATATGTAGTTCTCTAATAGTATTTATACAGCAATAGCTCATGTTCTGAACCTGTGATGTGAAAATACTACACTCACTGTATGGAAGAGGAGAGGAATCTGTTTACCACATTGGTCTATAGCTGGTGAACAGTACAAAGTCCATTATCTTGCTCTGTTGAGCATGATACACTGTGTAGATCCATCAATACACCAACAGCAACATACATATTATGACTCTTACTTTATGCTCAAGGAAAGACACAACACAGGTAGATAAGGCTTAAAAAAGATTTATTGCCAATTAAAAGTTGTAAAAAAAGGCCGAATCAAAAATTCAAATTGGTGCACAAAACCAGTCTCACAAAGCAAACATTAAAATGTTTTCACCAATGTTTGAAATAAATGTTAAACAGTCTCACAGATAGTCAATGGTTAGCATGTGACGGTACTACACAATACATAAACACATGTAGCACAGTACTGTCTGCACACTGATTACACATATCAAACAGTTATGATGTTGTTGTCATTGTGTGACTGATAGTGTGAATGTTCCTGGGGTGGGCGAAAAACCAGATGCAACCATTAAAGTAACAGCAGCAAAAACAGATAATCCTGTCAAGAAAAATATTCATCTCAAGCTTAGTGTTAAACATTTAATTGGTATATATTTAATGTGTACACATATGCATATGTATACACATATATATGTATGTTAAGATATATCACTATGTTACTAGATTTGGAAAATTCCCACCCGACCCCTCAATAGAGGCGATCAAAAAATATTATCAGGAACACAAAAACTCAGTTTTCTCAGTGAAAGTGTCTGGTGTACAATTGTTAACTATAATAAACATATATTTAATTAACTTACCACACAACTAAATCAAATAGCACATAATAACATGGACTATATACATCAGTAAAAATAGCAAATCAATAACAAATTACTTACGAACTAGTAAATCACCTAGATCTGTTACATCATCTACTTACATAAAAGAAATAGTTTACAGAATGCTATAAATACAACATTTAATTATATTATAATCAGAAAATGTTACCTGTACACAATTAAGAATATCTAGTACAACACTTTGATATCTATTATGGCTATATGGAATTACAATCTACTATATATCTGCAACTACATATCTACGCTATGCTAATAACTATATTCAGATAACATAAAAGGTTTATAAATGTAATAATTCTAAACTGTCATATTAGTTATTTGTGCAATACAGCAATTAATATGGCAAGTAACACAACTACTGTAAATGTCACAGTGGCAAACTATTACTAAGTGATGTATTAACTGTTATATATACATAAATACAATACAGATATATGAAAACAAAACAGGAATAGTAATATACTATTGCGACACAAAATGGTGGTATTCAGTAAAGACACAAGCGGATAAAAAAAGGAACACAGGGCATATCTGATGTTACTCAACATGTACATAGTGAAGTCAATTTTTTGAGTACTGTACTCTTAAGTACAGGTCATATGACCATGTGAAAAAACAGAACTCAATATTGCTGAGACAGAACTGGAACAAACACCAGGATATCTTTTAGTTATAAAATATCCTAATAATGTTAAGATAAAGAATATTGTAACAAACAGATATGTTACACTGTTATATGAATGCACATGGACAAGTATTGTGCCTTAGTAGAGGCACAGACTTGGCAAGTGTGCCAAGTAGTACATACAACATACTCATAAGAAAAAGACAATGACAGAAGAGGGCAACGGATAGGAACTTCTCTTTGAACATTAAAAAGTCTTTCTTAGACATATAAGTGTGGTTTTTCTAGTGACTGTGAAGACAGCTGGCACCGATGAAAGACCACTGCAACTATTTCCACTGCGTCACTGATCAACACAACAATCTTATACATGGCATTCACTAAGCATATGCTATTCAACCATGTGATGTTACCAATGTGTTAATAAATGTATATCTGTTAAAAAAGTATGATAATGTTCCAGAAGTCACTCTGTAACAAAATGGACAGCAAAGTATGTCACATGTAGTGTGACTATTCCTCTGACACATGAAGATTGTCGTAATTCTTCAATAACAGAACGTATGCATTTTTTAAGTGTCACGGTAGTTTCTGTTTGAAAAAGCTTGCTGAGTCATCGCAGTCAACCCAGCCAGTTGTGTACCTCAACAAACAAGTGTAATGTCCAGAATGTATAGACTGCCCATAGTGGTGGATCACAGCATGAGTGTCAAACACTGCTTGGTTAAATACAATTCTACCAGCTGTGAAATCAGTGATAGGTGTGTCAACTCTGAGCCCATTAGAGTCAAATCTATGCAATACAAGCATAAGATACTGAGATGAAGTCCTCAAGCATATGGGCTGCGTACATGTACCTCCACACCTCATACACAAGTGACAACTTTCTGCATTTGTAAACAGCTGCCAGAACTTGACACTTTTAACCTGAGGCACAAATAGAGAAACCCAAAGCATGTCTTCTGTGGTTTCTTGCTCTGAATGACCACATAACACACATACATATTTGGTCACATATGACACAATGAAATACTGACGAATTAAAATTCGCTCTTCATCCAAGCTGTTTATGATTGCCATCATGAACTCGTTGCATGTTAGCAGCAAATGTACTGCATCCATCATATGTCCCCAACACCTGCCACAGAGGTGAAAGTGACTGTACGTTGTTAACTTGATCAGAAGCCACACTGACAACCTGCTTCAATGCCTTCGATAAAGGAGTGTCTTGTGAAACAGATATTGTCTGCACAAAGTGTGGCATGTGTAGAAACACTTGCATTGCTGAATTAGCATAGCAGTTTACTCTAGTACTGTTATCAAACACTGGGACAACAGCCATACCAACTGACTTCTGACCAACAGCAAGTTCTGCATCTGTATTTGACATTGTGACCTTCTTACTACTCTGCACAGTTGAATCAGTTGTAGAAGATCATTTTCTTTTGTTGCCAGATGTAGATGTGACTGTGGGATGTGAGACAACCACACACGTAGGTAGTGGTATTAAAGACATCTGTGGCTGATACAGAGTACGTAATCTGTTGTACTCAACAATACATCGCTTGTCAGTGCATATCTTCTGAGGTGCGAGTGTTATGATGTGCAACGCAGAAAGACTACGTACATGTGAAAGTGCGACGTAGCTCATGCCATCTTTGAAAATGTCTGTCCCTATGTCCCCCATTGCTGAATCCAAACTCAAGCCCTGAGACTTGTAAATTGAGACAGCATATGCAACACATATTGGAAACTGTTTCCTGTTAACATAGATATCCTTAAATAACTGGAATATAACACAGGTATGATCAATCTGTACAGGAAGTTTCATGTTGTCAAAGTGGACAAGAAGTGTCTCAATAAATGTTTTCTGAACATTGTAAATGAAGTCAATGATATTACCCATGGCACCATTTGCCATGCCATGCTCCACATCAAGACTGCGGTGCAGCATGACACGTGCATTCTTACAAACTGTAAGAACAGCTTCCAGTCCAGTTGTGCATGAAACATCTGACTTCAGTTCAGAGAGTCGCTCAGTCATCTTTGCTACCATTTTTCAACTTAGAATGACACCATCAACTGCAGCAACAGCATGCAGAGTGAAAATCTCTTGATTCTCTCTCTGCAACATGACACATTTGAACTCAGCACATTTCTTCAGTCGTGGCATAAGACACACAATGCATGTGCCACTGGAGTACACATCACTGAAAACATCACATGCTGTTTCTATGGATGTAGTATCCATTCGAATTCTTTGACCATGTGACATTGAAAGATGTTCTGGTGACAGAGAACCTGTACGAGCCTGATCCAACAGTGTCTTGTAAGCCAGATCACCACTTTGTCGCATGTTCTGATAGAGCTTGACATAGGTAAATAACTCCCACAGGTTAAAACCTCCAATGCAGCCTAGTGTATCCTTAGCCTGCTTGACAGTCAGAGCTGCAAAGACATGTTCTGCATTAACTGGTGCAAGCTGCAAGAGGTCTCCAAATACAACAATGTTTTTACCACCAAATGCATCTCCATAGTCAGTCCCCAAGACCTCCTGTAGACGTAGGTGTATACAGGCAAGCATCACATTGGAGACCATACTGATCTCATCAATGATGAGTAACTTCATCTTAGTAAACATAGAACGAAGCTGAGATGCAATCTCAAATGACAGTTTGCGATACTCTCCTGCTTTGCCATGCTCCTCTGGCAACATGAAGAGACGGTGTAATGTAATTCCACCAATGTTGTATGCAGCCAGTCCAGTGGGAGCACTAACAGCAACAGACATTGATGACCCTGTCAGGTTCCGTATTTCTGCTGTTATGGCCTCTATAAGGAAACTCTTCCCTGTCCCAGCTGAGCCACTAACAAACATCAGTAGTGGCTTGTATTCTACACAGTCACATTTCTTGAGTTCTTGTTGTAATCCATGCTGGACAGCGTCAGTGACCCCAGAGTGAACCACCTATTGCTGCTCATTGAGTCTCTCTCTCAACTCACCTGGGTCAACACGGCAGTGTGTGCCATGTTCCATAGCACTCTCCACTTCCAACATGAGTACTTCTGGGGCATTCAGAGGCAGAGGTTCTCCAAGGATACCTTGTCCTTCTGGATCAAGATTCTCCTGTGAACTAATGGGAGTGTCCTCTTCAAGTAGTTTTTGTGCCTTCTCAAGTTGCTCTTTCTCAGTGTCTAGCCTCTGAATATATGTGTCAGAGTATTCACTTTTGAATGACTCATAACTGTGATTGACTTCTTCCTCGAATGTATCACAGTCACCTTTTAATTCAGATTCATTCCTCCAGGGTCTAAGTAAAAATAGAAGAGCAAAGTAGTAATGTTCTCTGCTCTCAGATGTGTCTTGATGTAGCTTACAGTGGTCAATGAGCCAAAGTTTATGTCTTTTAACGAGACAGCCGTCCACTCCTTTGACCTTGTAAATATCGCTTGTACAATCAGGTGAGACATCCGTCTTGTAGTCATAACACTTAGCCACCTCAAATAAACACATCTGATCCATGTCAATGAGGTTGTTCTTCAAGATATGTCTTGAAGATGGTCTCTTGAGAGCTAGTTTCTCAATCTCAGCATGAGGAATAAGTACACATTTACGCTTATCTTTGTAGTTTACACTAAGGAAGCACACAGCATCAGACTTGCCGTATAAATGTGTACCAATCAGCTGATCACTGGCCTGATAAGCACCACATTCTCTGTGTGATAGAGTCTTCAACCCCAGTGACCAGAGCTGAGATGTCAGTGACTTGCTTGAACTGGTAATATCTTCCCAAAGATCTTGCGAGCTAGTCTGTTTATGTTTAGTTATGTACGAAGTGACGTACCGAACCAGAGCCAACCAGTTGTCAGCCACAAACTGAACATCTATGTTTGCTTGCCACATTAGAAGAAGAGAAGGGTTGTAGTCATTGATGTACACCTCATTCTCTTCTCTGGGTAATTCATAAACCCTCTTGGTTGATTTTGCCTTCAAGTTGTGTTGCATAGCTGAGAAAAGTTCATTCATGCAACCATCCTGACAGACATGTCTAGGAAATCCAAAACGGCATCTTGTGTACCAATCAGATTTATTCTTCATTACCTGGCAGCAGTATTTCGCACAAATATGGCATTGAAACTTCTGCACTAACTTCCACAGTGTAGGACTGTTGTACTTGTCCAGAATATGACAAGTAATGTACTGCTTAATGAATGCTAGCACTTGTGCTGCTTCATGTTCACCTATGCGTGGGGCATTCTTGATCCACAGTAACATGTGAGAATGAGGAGCGCCACGTACTTGATACTCCGTCCTCCAGAAGTAATGCTCCACAATACCAAGAGGCAGGTTGTCCTTTGATAAAATGAAAGTCAGAATGTCATAGAATCACTTGTAGAAATGCCTTGTCACAGATACAAGGTCGAGTGAGCACATTTCTCTGAGAGTCATTGCTGAAATGCCCTCCACTTCACAATTTGCCCACTTCAACAGTTCTATGACCTAATCCCAGGCATACTTGGCACAACTGAGTGTGACAAACCATGTGGCTGGACCATATTCTCGCAACATGGTCATCACCTCAAAGTGTCTACGATACCAGTATTCTTTGGTGCCACGTAGACTTGACAGAATGGAAGACAAATTCACTTGCACATTTTCATCCATCTGCTTCAGTTTCTGCAGGAACTGTGCAACTGCAATTCCATCAAGTGGAGTTGTGAGATGAATAGTAAGAGCAATAGACGCAGACAGTATGCTAAGCTCATCCATTCCAAAAGTGACTGCAAATATACAGGGAGTTCACAACATCTTTTCCAACAATAATAGGTTTCACCAATATGCTTATGTTCTACTTCTTTTATTAGTTTTTCTGTCCCCTACATTTCGCTCCATATAGCTTGTTCACGGGGTATTTTAAATCTGTTTTAATAGAAAAAAACTGTTTTTTACTCCATATTATAATCTTTTAATCGATTAGTATAAAATATTATTGTAATCCTCTTGTTACCTGGGGTTACTAGAATCCCAGTAAGACCTAGTGGTAGGCAGGGAAGGCAGCTTGTGAAACTCCAGTTAAATGGATTTCACACTGTCTCACTCTGTTCTCAGTCTCAGCTGAGACTGAGGGATGACATCACCATAGAACTATCGCAGCTGCATGAGCCACAATGGAATCTGCGGCAAAGGGAGTTAGAGTAGAATGTTGGGAGGTTTTAACAATAGTCTGTAGGCAGTTGGAGTTTGGAGGTTGTTGTGAGATGAGCACAGCAGCTCTGTGCTCAGGCTCTTGGAGCCTCAGCCCTGAAATAGGGCTACATTTAGGGAAAGGTGTGTGTTTCCGCCTAAAGAGAGACACAGTAAGCTGTTTTTTTTTTTGGTGATGGAGACCGCTGATTTGGGTCTCTGTGCCCCATCCCTCAGGGGATGGGGCAGGAAGGTTTGCCTGCTATTCCAGGCGCAACCCCCTGGCTACTGCTAGTGAAGAAGCTGCCTTATTTTGTCCAAGAGTGTGGGAAACAAGAAGATTTCGAGATCTGCCTGTGGGGCACCTGCAACCAAAGGGTGAATTCTACTCTTTCTAAAGGGCCCATGTTTCATCCTGAACTGTGTTAAAGTGGGGATTGGACTGCTGAAGTAATAGGAGGCCTAGAGTAATAGGCTTAGCCAAAAGTAAAAGTATATTCAAGTCCAGCACATAGGGGAAGTCAAGACATGTAAAGAAGATGTGATATACATCTACCCAGTAATCTACATTGCCAAGCTTTCAAAAGAGTTGTTTAGTTGCCAGAGAAATGGCCGGGTATGGATTGTGGGAGCTGGAGGTGGGAGACCCCCCATCTTTAGTAACCAGGTCCACCTCTATGGATTTGCTCTGTGGATTTCTACTTTGCTTCATGCACTTGGCCAGTGATGAGGGAAGTACTCAGATGTGGGACTGGAAGGAAATTTCCATCTAGGAGTCAAAGGCTCTAAGGTGGTTTGGGGAGCCACCAACAGGAAAACTGGTTCATTTCCATATGGACCATGGATCAAGTGGCCGGCGAGGGAGCCGGGCCATGGGGACAACTCAAGTAGTGTACAAGTCAGGCTGTGTACCCAAAGCTGCGTGCCAGTCTGGGCTGTGTGCCTGGTGGGTTCAGAGCCTGAGGGCTGAAATGTGAAGAAGTGTTCTGTATCTATAATCTGCATTACCAGGAATGTAGCCCTGTGGGGGTCCGTCTATGCTTTTTTTGTTCAGTTTGGATGTGAATAAAAGCCACACTGTAGAATCCCATTCCTGGTTCTGGACATTACAGTTATTGCTTCTTGTGTTCAGATTTACTTGGGTGCCCCTGTGCAGAGTAGCCAAACCTAGGCCCCCTGTGCCGAGTAACCTAGTCCTCCCCGAACCCAGTCCCCACCAGGTACTGCTGTCAGCTTCAACAGCATGCCACCTGTCGTTTTGCAAAAAGGCAGGGGTCCGAGGGTTACATTATTTATCCATATTTTTTAATATTTTTTACCAGGAACATGATTCAATGCACCCAAAAACTTCTCTTCTCAAATTCTGTGCAACTATTCCAGTCCAATGACTCTCTAAATTAACAAACAAAAAATATGACATCTTAAGTGCACAGAAAATACGCTGTTAGGATTGTTAGTGCTTTTTAACTTCAGTATTAAACTTGCCACCCTGTGACTGCTCACTTACCTTAAGAGCTGTGTTATATGCTCAAGGGAGCCACAAATGAAATGAGAACACCATTTCCCAGATTGTATTGTTGAAGTATGCTAAGCTCACTCTCCCATAGGAGATGAAACAGTTACTGTACATTCCATCTGAATTTGCCATCCTTACTGAGCACACAACTAGTACAGTACTCAGCACCCTGTACATGCACTTCTCTTTCATCTAGGCATCCCCCTGACCCTCTTGGGAATAAGTCTCGGAAACAGCGTGCTTCCAATGTTGCCTCCCAAATGCTGACAGACTCACCTTCCACCTGCTCCATTTGATAGAGATCAATATTGTCCCCTACTGGATCTCTCCCATGTAGTGGGTGAATTGTGTACTGTTCATACACATTATCGTTTGTCCCCACATTGATCTTCTCAGTCATAGGCTTAGTGCTTTCCAACAGATCATGATCAACAGACACAGTGGTCATCTGATCAATATCAAGGTCTGCATAAAAGGGATTGTTGCTCTTTAAATAAGTAAGACCGAGCTTCACCTTCTCCACATTGACAACATCCTGCCAAATGACCTTTGACTTTGTTGGAACACCATTGACAAGAATCACCAAAGTATTATCAGTAGAGATTGCCTCAACATTTTCCTGCAGAGGAAGTGGAAGATACATTATGGAACCCTTAAGAGATCTAATGCGCTCTTTTTGTGGAATGTTCCGTGTCTCTGTATTCAGACATAGAATAGTTTGAAATGGTTTCATAGTCTGAATAAGAATCTGTTCAAACATATTCAATGTGGCAATCTCAGCTGGTGTAACATGTGCCTCCATATTGTTCAAAAGTGACCTTGGTGGCAAAATGTTAGCCTTCACCTTGAAGAAACAGTGCCTGCACATCACAATGATTGGGTCTAATTGAAAGTCACACTTTAACAGCAGAAATGCTGACAGTCGAAACCACATGTCATTGTATGGTGACAAGGTTTCCAGGTTCACTGTGACTGTTTGTTTTTTGTAACAGAGCCGATCACATGACACACATACAGAGTCAAATTTCTCCATCTTTGCCAACTCATATTTGGCAATTGGTTTCCCAAACTGCTTGAGAATATCAGTTTCTAAGACAGAGACAGAATTAACATCAGCAATTGATGACTGATCAATCACAGTATCTGTCAGACTGCTGACATGTTGCAGCTGTTTTAAAAATGTCATAGCACCATGCATGTCACCAGACTGCAGTAACTCATTCAGATGAGTATATTGAGTGACAACTCGATGAACATCATAGACCCTGTACACAAAGTTCCGCATGCCTGATTGATACAGTCCCAGCATATGCATGTGGTGAAAGACACTGTCACAAACACCACTATCTAGGTATGCAAGCGAGTGACCCATAAGTTCTGTATGTGGACGGATCTCACAAAGGTCTATACTCTCAAACAGTTTATGTCTGTCTTTATGATCAGTAATGACAAACAGGTTGATAAAGTGCTCAACTTTGTCAAATGACGATTGCCTCCGGTTACAAGTATCATCACATGTCCATGAGAGACAGTGACATTTATGAGGCTGAGTAGTTGCCTCAGATTCATCATCTGACTCCATTGTAGTGTCATCACACACACTGATCACGTTACACACTTTACCAAACTCATCAATGCACAAGTTGCTGTCCTTTTTCTGTGAGTAATATGACTCCTCCCAGAAATATGCCTCTGAGTGCTGTGTGTGTAGCCACCGTCCTGTGAAAACATCACAGAAACTGTGCAGGCTCAAGACAGGATACCGTTGTAGCCTCATCTTTATGTCATACACAATTTTCCTGAACTGCTCCAGTACATGAGACATCTTACGCCACAGACGTTGAAGAACAAAAACTGCTCTATTAACAAATGTGCGTACTTTGAGGCGCAATTTCATCAAACTGAGATTACTCTTTATTTTTTTGCACTCACATCTCATCACAGCAGCAATAAGTCTATCAATCTTAGCTTTAGAAGCTAGTGATCAAAAATACTTTTGCTTTCTCAGATGGCCATCAGCAGCCACAGCATTACACTGCTGCTTAGTACATTTATAATGTATGCCTTTGCAACATTGGTGTTCCATCTCAAAGACTTACGCAACTGTTGCTGAAGTACACATTTCCCATTTGCTGCTGAGCAAGTATGTACTTTTCCTGTGGAGTGTGCAACCTGTGAAGTCACAGCTTAAGCAGTATCTTGAATCTTTTTATGTCTCAAACTACTATCACTGGTTTTCTTCCCAGTCTTAAGCAACAGTGAATTACTATCATACCTGTTTCATCTATGCATAGAGGTCCGTCTCTGTTTAGAGGGCATCTTTCCTGTCTGTAAATTCACAGTAGTCTGCACCAATCTTACAGAAGTATCAGACACCTGTATAATAAATTGAGAAAAATAAATATTTAGTGTTGATCTGTATTTTTTTGTCCTACCATTACATAGTGACACACAAGGTGGGATATTCAGGCAGTGGCACAAGCCTGGGTGCAGCACAACTGGGATGTGCCAGGGCACTGCCAGGGTGATATTCAATGGTGCTGCACCACGGTGCAGCACCATTGAAGATCGCTCCATGGCCACCTGCATAGCGCATGTGCAGTGGAACTGCACCAGCACAAGTGGCCAGAGAGGAGCAGGGGAGTGCGCTAGTGCAAGTGCCATAGCGCTAGGCACATCAACTGTGATATTCTGTGATGGACATGCAAATGGAGCCATAATGCATGCAAGGCACAAATGGGGCTATTTGCATGTCATTATGGCCCCATTTGCATGCAGGTGTACTGACCCCCGGCGACCTGCACCTGGCACCCTGCCAGGCAGCAGCCGTCGGGGACCGACACCCCTGCCCCCACTGGCAATGCACTCCAATGCCTGATCGTGGGCCGTAAATTGTTAATAATTCCCTGGTGGTCCAGTAGACCTATCCCCTTGCCTGATCGTGGGCTATAACAATAACTAACCTCCCTGGTGGTCCAGTGGACCAATCTCCATGCCCAATCATGGGCTGTAATAAGAATTAACCTCCCTGGTGGTCCAGTGGACCTCTATCCTTGCCAGATCATGGGCTGTAATAAGTTCTATCCTCCCTGGTGGTTCAGTGGACCGATCTCCATGCCCAATCACAGGCTGTAATAAGTTCTATCCTCCCTGGTGGTCCAGTGTACTGATCTCCATGCCCGATCATGGGCTGTAATAAGTTCTATCCTCCCTGGTGCTCCAGTGGACTGATCTCCATGCCCGATTACGGGCTGTAATATTATAAGCACCCCCTGGTGGTCTACTGGTACCAGTACCCCCCTCCCAACCCCCACTCATTCCCACCACCCCGCTCCCCCCAGTCAGTGGCGGGTGACAGCACCCCAAGCACAAGCCACTCAGCCACCCACTGACTGACGGTGTACAGTACAGCTGTACGCCCATTGGTCCACAGCATGGCCAATGGGCATGCAGATTGTACATATTACATAGTCCTCATATGTGAATGGATCCATTCACATATCGGGCCTGTAGTACAGTATGGTCTGCAAGTGCATTGGCCGACGCTGTGGACCAATGGGCATACAGCCGTACACTTCCTATTTGACTGAGAGACGCTGCCACCAATCGAACATAACATTGATCAGGCCATGTCAGGCAACCAAACACAAGTGCTGAAGAGTAGAGAAGAATTACATAGCAGCCATCTTAGGAAAAAACAAGAGAGCCTGCTTTGCACTGTGTAAGTACATCACATTTTATATACAATTTTTCTAGCATTATTTAAACTCTTAGCAACAGAAAAATAGCATTAAACAAAATGTTTTTTACTGCTGTACTTGACTATGACAATGTAAATAAGCAATCATGCTGTAAAAAGTAGTTATTACTGTTTAAAGTCAGTGTGTCAATCAGTACTTACTAGCACAGATAGAGCTGCAAATGGAGGCAGAAAGCAAGCAGCACGTGTATGATAGCACAAGAAGCAACCAATCATAGAACTTCCTATAGTTGTGATTGTATGAAGTAGCCTATGAAAATTTAATATTTTCCCACCTAGAAATCTGTAAACATTTCTGCTTGACAGGAGCTGCAGCCATTCAGTGTAGTGATAGTCAGTGCACGTACTGTATTGGTTAGTCATCAAAAAGCATCAACCAATAACTTTTAAAATCACTGTGTTATGGGACAGCTCGCCAAAGCAATGTTGAAGGAGAGAGGGAAATGTCACTTTCATATTCAGTTGTGACTAGACTCTGCAGGAGAAACATTGATTTTTTTGGTAGCTCTCTGATTCTCAGCTTAATAACTCAGAATGGCAGCAAACAGCAAAAGGACTCTGTGGATAGTCGGCAGCAGTATAGTAAGGCAAGCTTCAGAGTATGCTCAGAGGAGTGATTTTGGCAAAGACCTGCAGCTTCCAAATTGCTCTGGTAAGTGGTTTGGCAGGGGTGGCATGAGGTGGGAGCATCTCATGCCAACAATGCACAGACTTCTGAGTACTCAGGTTCAACCAGACATACTGCTGATTCATCTTGGAGGCAATGATTTGGGCACTAAACCATGGACAGATTTAGTGTCAGAAGCAAAATTGGACCTTGCTTCTACTATGTCTATGTTACCTGCCTGTAAGATCATTTTTTCTGATATTACAGAGCATAGGGCCTGGCAAGCAGAACACCACATGTACCTGCTTGGCAGAGCACAGAGAAAGGTAAACATGTAAATATCTGGATATCTGTGCATGTATGGGATGCACACCATACGCCACCCTGAAATTAAGTATTGTAATAATTGGCTATACCTACCAGACGGTGTGCACTTCTCACATGCAGGCAATTGCCTTTTCCTGGAAAACCTTCATAATGGAATCCTCACAGTCCTCTAAAAAGATTTTATAAAAAAAAAGACTCTTCTAAGAGCCACAAAACCTTGGTCAAAAAATAAAAAAGCTGCATACATTACACACACAACACAAACACATGCTATCTCAGTTTCACAGCACTACACAAACTTAGATACTTGACCGTGCTCAGAATTGTGGTACACATGTAGCTACTGTTAACAAAATGTAGTATTAAATATCTCACAATGTGCTTTCAGTATACATATAACCCACAGTTTAACACAGCACTATGCATGCAGTAATGTGTTGTTAAAACCATATAATCTAACAATTACTATACCCACATACCAGTAGTTCTTATAATAACTATAGAATCATCAACATTCTGCTCTCTGTGCATCTGCAGTAAAAAAAAACTGGACAGAGCAGAAACTCACACATAAAAAAATACATTACAGTAACATACTGTTGTCTCTCTATTTATTGCAGACTGAAAAAAGAAGATTAAAAATGAGACTGTGGAGCCTGCGGGAGGTGTGCTGCCTGCTTGTGGCAGCTCAGGTGAGAGGAAATGCAAAAATCCTCATGAGAAGTACTAATAGGAAGCTGGATAGTATGTAGAGGTGCATCCACAGCTTTCTGCGCATGATTCTCCAAGTAAGAAATAAGAATCCCAGTATGTGCAAAAAGAAGTGGAAGCTTTTGTGCCAGCGGTTCTATCTTTTAAAGAACAGAGTGGAGATTCCAGAAAATGACAAGTGCTGGTACTACCTCGCATACGAGATGTGGGAGGCTGCCGGAAAGCCTAGTGCAGGGGAGCGCCTAACACACCGTGAGTGAAAAAAATTTTTTCAATCATCATACCATATTCTTAAGCAGGAATCACTAATAAGCTGACTTGTGCTGGATCCAATCACACCTCAGGTAGTCAGGTATCAGACCACAAGTTTATAACTTACACTACTTGACGTATCATGTTATCCAACCACACCACACAGTGCTTCAAGGCTGTTATTACCATAATGCAATATTTTGTTGTTACACAGAGTGTAAAAAATAATTAGAATTGTTGTGTACCTCCAATAACAGTGATGTTACATTGACATACATTAACTCACTGTTACAATGGGTGTGCAGTCAGAGTACAGTGTCTGGTCTTGGGGGGGGTGCGGTGCATGTGTTATTGGCTGGCTGACACCATGACTTCGTAAGTGGCCTTACTTATGTCTTACTAAAATCACAATCATATTCCGTACATGTCCATCCCCTAACTTTTTAAATGAGTCTACACTTGGGCTCCAGAACCTCTTCTGAGAAGACAGTGAGTGTATTGTATGGGTGACGCTGTACAAGTACTAAGTATCCTAAGTTGTGTGACCCCTGCAACTACAAACATGCACTGTTGATGTCTATCAAGTGTCTCTTCCTCCAAGTCTACACTCATGATGCAGTAGCTGTCCTGGGGTTGGGGGGGGGCATTGAGTGACTTACACCATGGAACTCCTAACTATCCTAACTAGTATGTTACTGCAATGATGTCGGTGTACCATAAATATCCATAACCTTTCTTGCCTCAGAGTTTGTACTCAGGGGGCTGAATATTCAAAAGGGTTGCGCCATGCGCAATAGGGTTGCACCTGCGCAAGTCTGAAATTGCGCCATTCTGCCATATTCAGTAGGAGGCAGTTGCGCCACTGAAAACATGCTGAGCAACAGTGCAATGATAATGAATGCATGCGCAACCGAAGGGGGTGGAACCATGCATAAAGGGCGCAGTGCGATGTTCAAAGACTTGCGCAATGCACAACAGTGGAGCAGGTGGAAGTTGAGCCATAGCGGAAATGAGCCAAAATAAAAAGGAGCAAGGAAGAGGCACAAAAACCTTACAGGCAAGCCACATGAGACAGAGGCAGAGACAGGCACAGGGAAATAGGGAGAAAGAAGGCAGGCCAGGGAAACCACACCACACAAGAGGGGCAAGGGAAGGTGTGTGGGGCCACAGAGAGCAGAGGCCAGTAGGTGTACCTGGTGCAGGGGAGGTAGCAGTCAGGACAGCAGGGGAACAAAGCAACATCAGCTGGGGGGAACGCAAGCCAGGGACATGGACAGTGCCACCTTCCACATGGATGCCATAATGAGGGGGGTGAGAAGGCATGCTGCAGGGGGACGTGGCCATGGAAGGGCCCATCAGCGGTATGCCCCCAACAGGCAGTACCAAGCCCGCACCAGCTATGAGCTGTACACAGATGTTGAGATAGTGGGCCGGTACCACCTGAACAGGGCAATACTGAGGTGGCTCTGTGAGCTGTGCAGTGATGTGATGCAGGCACCCACACGACAGAGTCATGCTCTGTCAGTGGAGACAAATGTAACAGCTTGCATGTGCTTGCTCACCATGGGTACCTTCCAGAGACCAACAGGGGATGCCACAGGCATAACACAGTCGGCCACGTCATGCATCCTCACCCAATTCCTCAACGCACTGCTGACACATGCTGTGGAGTGAATCCATTTCCCCAGCACTGTGGCGGAGCGCACAGCAAACATACAGGAGTTCCACAGGGTAGCACGTATGCCTGGCATGCTAGGGGTGATAGACTGCACCCATGTGGACATACGCACATCACCTGGCCCTGATGGGGCCACCTACATGAATTGGAAGGGATATGCCAGTGTCAACTGCCAGGTGGTGTGCGATGCCAGTGGGCGCATCATCAATGTCTGTGCCATGCACCCTGGGGGAGCACATGATTCCTTCATCTGGCACCAGTTGGCACTGTGCCACTGATTTGAGAGTGGTGACATCCCCACAGGTCATCTAGTGGGTGAGTATGTATGTAGAACTGACATATCGTGGGCAAGGGGGGGTATGGCCAGAGGTGCCATGGGTGTGGCCCACAGGGCTTGGGGCAGTCTGAGCCTGAACAAGACACTAACCTCCACCATCTCCACACAGGTGACAGTGGATACCCACTCCGTTCCTGGCTGCTCACACCCTACCGGCGGCCTACGACCCCATCGCAGCAACGCTTCAATGAGGCACATGCCACCACACGCAACGTCATTGAACGGGTGTTTGGGATGCTGAAGGCACATTTCAGTTGCCTGGACACCTCTGGCAGTGCCCTACAGTATAGCCCCTCAAAGGCCTGTGCGATATTCCTGGCCTGTTGCATCCTGCACAACATGGCCAAAGACTGTGGGATAGCCGTACAGGTCAAAGAGGGGGACAGCGATAGGGACGCCGGTGATGATGGGGATGGGCAGCCCCCCCTTGGCCGACAGGACCCCCGATGGATCTGGCTGGCACAGCTGCACCAGGACACCATCACAGAGGAGCACTTCAGTCAACACAGGTAAGTCATAGGGCCATGTGCAACCACCAGTGGCTAGGGCACAACCCACAGACACACATGGAAACACACCAGGGGTGCATGCTGGCAAGGGATGTGGCAGGGCACAGAAGCACACACATACAACCAGGGAGGGGTGAACAGTAACATGCCACATGGATGGACACACACACACGCACACACAATAGGCACAAAGTGCACAGAGGTCAGGTGCAAAACAGAGCCGGAACACTAACACTAGCAACACACATGTCCACAGGCCACCACGTCCACTGACTGTCTATGTGCGTGTGTCAGATGCTGGGCACCATCGCACTTTGGTGTACAGCGCAATGCAGGCATCATCATGCACACATACCTGTGGACAGCAGTCAGGAGGGTGTGCAGGTGGACCGTGTGGCTGCATGCAGGGCCGGGCTCCCACCCGTGCACTGCCCACCAAAACACACAATGCACACAGGGCAGCACCAGACAGTGCCCGCACTGGGAGACAGGTCAGTCCTGCGGCACATTGCCACGTCCGCCTCAGATGCATGAGCAGCCCGCTGAGACCCAGCAGCACTGGCAGGCTGACCACGGGCCTCATGGGGTGGCACCGATGGTCCACCAGGGGTTCCACTGCGCGAACGCGACCATGCCCATACAGGGGTCTGCAGCACACCGAACACACCTACACCAGGAGTGTGTGGGATGCCCACAGCTGAACCTGGCATCGACAGGGTGGGTGTCGCATGATGCCGGGAACGGGAAGTGGATAGCGAACTGCGCTGTGTGAGTGACACATGGGCACCTGACTGTGTGCCCATTGTGGCCATGACAGCGATGAACGCCTGTGTTTGCCTGTCAATGGCAGCCGTCACATCCTCCCGCAAATGGTCAATCCAGGACAGGATCCTATCAGTGTCCCTGCTGTGTCGCTCCTCGACCCGCTCCAGGGCCACACACAGTGCCTCCATGGACATTGCAAGCCGCATCTGCTGCTGTACTGATGCCTGCTGTAGGCGGGTGTGCTCATCAACGAGGTCGTCTGACACCTCGGCATCCCGTCCATCAGGGTGTGGAAGGGCCTGATGTCCAGCACCCCTTGAGGGTGGGCGCTGCTCACCAAGACCAGGTATGGGCAGGTCCACAGGCGGTGCACAGATGCCACCGCTGAACCCTGAACCCCCAGTCCTGGTGGGTGACTGCTGCTGCCCCTCTGCCTGCTGTGCCCAAGGGATCAGTTGTTCTGCCGCTGTGGCCGCAACAGTCCCACTGTCCTGACCAGACACTGGTGCTGCCCCACTGGTGCTGACAGGCACAGCCTGGGACTGTGCTGACACGCTGATACACATGTCGGAACCAGCCAGGTCCATGGGCTTGAGCTGGCCTGCTGTGTGTCCATTCCATGGCACACACGTCACTGCCCATGATGGTCATGTCCCCATCATTGCTGCAGGTCTCTGCCACAGCCATGGCCACAGCATGCTGGCATCCTTGGACACCAGAACGCTGAGACACAGGAAGGGCCTCCCCCACACCTGTCCCAACAACATCAGTGTGGACAGCCAGGCGGACCCACTGTTGCAATGCTAGACGGCTACCTGTGGAGGTGGATGGTCCCTCCACCTCCAGATGACTGTCCGCAGTAGACAAGCCCTCCACCACTGACCCCTGCAGACGCAAAGGATCTGTAACAGAAAGTGAGGTCATGTTAGTGCATGTGATCTACCCTGCCCCCCCCGACAGACCATGACTTACCATGCAGTGATGGGCTTCCACCTGTCTGGAAGCCACCTCCTGGAACACCCTCTATGGCACTGCGCTGCATGCTTGCAGCAAGCCTGTCCTCTGCCGGTGTCAGCTGCACCACCTCCGGCTGGCCCCCGCCTGTTGCAGCACGTGCCGCCCTGATGGCAGCCACCTTCTCCTTCACCTCCTCCTGTCGGTACCATCTCTTCTACACTCCTGCACGGAGCGCTGGTGGCTGCCATGCAGGTTGATGGCACATGCCACCCTCCCATGCAGCAGCACGGGCCTGAGGGTGCCCAGCCGTCCCACTGAGCAGTGGCTTCTGATTGAGGTAGGCTCAAAGAGTGCCTCTGCCTCGCCTTGGTGAAATTGGGCCTCTTCCACCCACCATCATTGTCCTCCCCACCGAACTCGCCGGTCATTATCCAGCCTGTAAGGATGACAGTGGTTACCTGTGACTGTGCAGTACAAAGCAAGTCCCTGATACCACAGTCCAGAACCCCACACAGCATGCAACTCACCAATAAACTGCAGTAATCGAATATGGCCACTGCAGAACAGTGTCGCATTTTTATAGCGCAAACCATGCAAATTAGGAGAGATCAACTTTAATGAGAGATGCAACCGACGCTGCCGCCTTTGCATGGCTGATCGGATGATTTGCATATGACGGCTGAATATCGCACTTTTGCGCTTTGCGCAATTGTGTTGAACGTGCTGAGCCAATGGCGCAGTTCTATGGCATGCGTAGTACACCGCACTGCGCATGCCCAGGTAGCTTACACAGGTGTCTGCCATGCTGATGACGTGCGGTGTGCGGTAGGCAATTCAGGGATCGGCCACCATTGTGCCAGTGGCGCTATGGCGAGGGTCACTACATGGCGCTGTGGCACAACTGTGCAATAGTTCGCTGTGGCGATGGCACACATGCAACCAATCGTGCTAGACGCATAGATGTCCAATGGTGCTGTAAGCGTGGCCTTCGCCAGAGACCATGACCCTGTGCCTAACCTTGCCCCTTGGCTCACGCCGGGTATTGTTGCACCCTACGCGGCTGTTCGCCATAGAGTGCGTGTACAGCAGCATGAGCAACCATTGCCTACCAGTGGTAGAGATGGCATGCAGGGAGAGCCTCAATGAGTGTTTTGCTGGCCAACTTGGTCATTGTGGGCCACACTGGCCCACTCTTTAGCGAGGAGGCACTGGACAGGGGCCAGGACCCAGGTTTGGCAAGAGGTGGCCATAATTCGGGAGGCAGCTACTGGGTCGCAGGAGAACGGCGGTGGCCGCAGGAGAATGGCATCAGTGCAGGCACTGGTACCGGGACCCGGCAAGGAGGGAGCCGGAGCTACTTGCCCGCCTGCAGTCGTGTGTCAGGAGTGGCCATGGTGCCTGGGCCAGGTGGGTGATACGCCCACACTTGTATCGCCCATATGGGTAACACTGTTCTATGCGTCCAGCCCATAGGGAGGGATAGTCTAGGGGTTGTCAGGCGTGCTTACAGGCATGGGTGGGTGGGTTCAAGGTGTGGGTGGCACACATTGGGGGCAGGGAAATTTGCTTTTGGTTTGTATTGATGTGTTTTCCTTTTGTCTCCCACAGGCGTGGCCGAGTGGAGGCGGTTAGTGGAGCAGCAGCAGAGGGAGGAGGACGCTGCAGAGGGGCGTGTCAGGGACCAACCCCAACACCATCAACGTTCCCGTGTGGGTGAGTGCCATGACACCATGATTGCTATTGCATGCTGTGTGACAGGGTGGGGAAGCAGCGCATGGCCACCATCCATGGACACCACTGCCATGCATCACGCCATGTGACAGTCAGCACGTCCAGTGGCAGCGTGTCTTGGCGTGTGCATCAATGGTGGTCCATGGCACTTGGGCACATGGCTGTAGCTGCCTGCACACATAGCCAGGTGCTATGCAGGCCTTGGTTGTGCTGTAGCTGGACATAGGTGGGGTGTGTGCAGTGAGTACACATGGCTGTTGGTGCTTGGTTGGGCTTGTTTGTGGACATGGTCACTGTGGGTGGGACACCATCACGGGACGTGGCACATGGCTGTATGCCATGCATAATGGGTGGGCTCAGGGGATGGACAGTCACACCTATTGACTCTGATCCTTCGTCCTAGTGTGTGGATATTCCTGTGATCCAGCAGCTGTCCAGAAGCTGCTACAGGTGGGGCAAGAGTCCCTGTCCATATTGAGGACTTACAGCATGGGGTCAGGAGAGAGGTGTTGCAGGCAACAGCCCCAGCAGAGGAGGAGCAGGTTGACACTGACATCTGCATGACCTGCCTGCAACTATCCCCTTGATCAACCTCACCCCCACCTACGCTCCATGTTCACCCCTGCCTCACTCACCCCCACCTTGTTCCTGTCCCTCCCCACGTTTGTGTACATAGTTGTATATAGTTATTTTTGATATGTTTTTGAATACAAATATTTTGATATGAATACTGTGGTGGTTTTCTTGATTTGCAGCTGGCTATAGGTGCTCAGCTGCAGGGGTGTGCATGGCATCTGGGTTGGTTCAGTCAGGTATGTGTGTGTGTGTGGGGAAGTGTCTCAGTGTGGGAGTGGCTATCAATGGTGTCTGTGGTGTATGTGTGTTGTTCCTGTGCATTTCATTCCTGTGTGGTGGGTCCATGGTGCATGCTCTGTGTCCATTGTGCCCTGTCAACTGGCCCCTGGCCTGTGCAGTTGACACCTTGCATGTCTGTGGCCTGGCGAGGTCTGCTGCCTTGTCAGTGGTGGCTGTCCCTGCAGGTCATCCACTGTGACCGCCACAATGCTGGGTTGCCTTCTTCACTGGTGTGTGGTGCATGCTTCAGTTGACACGCTGTGGCTCTCGTGCTGTTGCTGTCCCACCTCCATGCTGTGGCTTGTGTGGTAGCAGGTAGGGCTGTGCACCACTGTCTGTGACTTGTGTGTCCAGGCATATGCTGGTGGAGTACAGGACCACGTTCATGCACAGGTGGTGGTGTCACCCTGTGCGCATGGAGGACCCTGTGCTGTGTGCACAGTTTTCATGGGCCCACACTGGGGTTACCGCGCCCTGTGTTAGTGTCCCCGCAGGCGGGTGTGTTTGCCTCTGCACTGTGTTGCATCCGTGTGCTGCATGCTTCCACGCACCACTGTGGGTGTCTGTGCTGGCTGCTGTGGCACGGGCAGGTCGGGATGTGTCACTTGTCTACTGTGCAGGGTGCTGTATCAATGGTGGTGGTGTCAGGGCACGCCCTTTCCCATGTGGTACCCTCTTGGTGCGACACATGTTCGGTCTCTCAGCTGAGCCTCAGGGGATTGCATGCTGGCACTGTGTTCGCCGCTGTTGCACTGCCGCGGTGCTGCCACCCCCACTACTGGTGCTCGCGGTGGGTCTGGCTTGTATGGTTCTGTGCACACGAGGTTGCAGTGTGACAGTGGGGTGGTGGTATGCATGGGGTTTCCTGCAGTGGTGGTCACTGCTCGTGGAGTGTCTTGGGGTCATGGTGCAGGGTGTGCTGTGCACTGGGGGGTGGCTGGTATGGGTGGTCCGCCTCCTGTGTGTGGCAGTCTCAGCTTGCCGGTGGTGTGCTGGGGCACCATGGCCCAGCTGTGCTTTGTTTGTTTGTCCCCATGGGCCTGTGGATACCCAGCCTCCCAGTTGTGCTGTGCTTGGGTGGGCGCATTGTAAGTTCTGGTGCTGTGTTCCAGCCCATCTGTGGTATGGTGGTGGTTCCCTCACCTACCTCCCTGGTTGTGCAGCTACATTGTTCTGCTGCTGGGGGCCCTGCTTGTGCTATGATACCTCTGGCTGCTCAGCTGGGCAGCCCTTTGCGCTCCTAGTGCGCATCGTGATTCGTTCAGCTTCCCTTCCCATTGCGCCATGGCGCAGGTTGTGCGATATTCAGACGTTAGCTGTTGGCACAGTTTGGCTTGCTTTTTTGAATATCGGACCATTGCGCATGGGCTTAATGGACTTGTGCTTGCTTCTGCTATTTGCACTTTTTGGGTGCAGTTTGAATATCCAGCCCAGGATGTACCACCTACTGGGTGAGGGGTGTTGAGGCATTGTGTATGTTTCTACTCAAGATAACCGTTAACTGTTTAAAGTACTGTGTTACTGCAATCTATAGAGCTACACCATTTGTAACCTTAACATATATTTTCATGTTTTTGTCCACTCAGTAAGCAGTACCTGATCTCTTTGCAATGTCGCGCCATTGCTTAGCTGACAGTGTACAACCTAACTGTCTCCAAAAGTGTGTTACTGCAATCATTGAACTGAACCATTTATATATAAACTTTTATTTACATGTGGGCTGCACTGAGAATGCAGTACCTTACCTATACATATGGTGCATCTCCTGGCTGTCACCAAGCAACTCTAACTGTGGTTAACTTGTGTGTCCCTGCAATTAGTAGCAGTAACCGTTAATCTCTATGGATTTTTTTTTTAGACTGTCCAGTGAAAATGCACTACCTGCCCTGTGAGGCGGGTGGGGACCATTAACTATGGGGTCACACTGTGCAATCCTTAACTGTCCCACTTCTGTGCCCTACAAATACATAAGTGTTCCATTGATTTAAGCACATATTGACAGAAGGTATGGGTTATTGCAGCTTTTACTCACGGTTTGTGTGGTGTGTCAAGGCACAGCTGAGTGATTTCAGCTCACAAGAAGTGTAACCTCCAACAACCCACACCCTGGACTGCCTTTATTGTGATAACAATGAACCCATGTAAAATGTGTTTTATTATCTTGTTTTATGCATGTATTTCCTTAGCCATGGTTAATGCAGCATTTACTAATGTGACATATTTTGACCAGTGAGGTAATAGGATTCTCACACAGTATTGTATACATCAATTTATTTTTTTTCTTCCCATCTCAAGATGCACCACCTGGCATGGTGGTGGTGGGGAGGGGCACTGCTTACCTGATACCACGAACTCATAACTGTATCAAGTACTGTATTACCATTGTCACAGACCTGTAGTCTTTATATCCATAACATATGTTTTGTTGTGGGTGTTTCATCCACCCACACAGTACCTGCTTGGTGGGGTGGTGGTGGTGGGGGTAATCGCCATCTGACAGCATGCAAGTCATAACTATCCCAACTATTGTGTAACTGAAATAATAGAGTATACTATTTATATACATAACCTTTATTTACCTGTGAGTATCCAGTCAGTATGCAGTACCTGATCTCAGGTGTGAGGAGGGGAGGTGCAGTCTATCTGACACCATGCAACTCCTAGGTGTCCACCCACCTCGAGGCAGCAATGCAGCTTCTATCATCACTATGCTTTGATTCATCATGACTCTTCCACTCAGAATGCAACACCTGCTCAATTGGGGGGGCATTTCTACCTAACACTGTACAACTGCTAAGTGTCCCAACCACTCTGTTATTCAATCATGTAACTGTGTATTTCATACAACTTATTGGTGTTGTGGTCTACAGTCATATACACTACCTCACCTGAGTCATGTTAAGTAACAGACAACACAACCATTTCTTAAAGAAATCTGTGTTAAATACCAGAGCATACATGTTACACACTCAATGAATATCATTATTATCTTTCATTCACAGGTCATCAGAGGCGCCCCACCACGTGCTGGAGGTAGTACCAGCATAAACAGAAGCTGTGGAGGTCAACAGTCTGACTCAGACAGTGTGATATTTGTCGAGTCAGAAGGTAAGAACATGACTTGAATTTGCATGCATAATTAACTGGTGGTTCAGTGGACCTGCTTCCAGCACAATCGCTGGTATTGTAAAAATAACTCATCCTTGTTGGTCCAGTGTGCCTGCTCCAGTCCCAATCATGGGCATTGTAAAATAATCCTATCCCTGGTGGTCCAGAGCCGTTTCTCAGTCGATTGTGGTAATAAAAATAATCCTATCTCAGGGTCCATTGACTAAGCCTCAACCCGACTCCAGAGGCATAGTTAAAATACACCCTGGTGGTCCAGTACCGACTCAGCCTGATCACGCTTGAGGTGCAGATATTCCTGGTGGTCCAGTGACCCGCTCAGCCGATCGCGTTTTTACCATCATTGGTCTGGGGTTTCTCCGCCAGTCCCAACACCACCTCGCTTTATCAGCGGCAGTTGGCAGTTTCACTTTGACACCTTCTATCGATGCGTAGCAGTGGTTAGCTGTGGTTATTGAACCTTGTCCACCGGGCCAATGGGCATGTAGACAGTAACTGTGTCAACTCGACAGTGAATGGAAGTCATTCAATATCGAATTGTGTAGTACAGAATGGTTCAGGATGCCCATTGGCCCACATTGTGGACCAATGAGCATACAGCCGTACTGTACGCTGTCACTCGACGGGTGTCCGGGTGGCTTGCAGGTGGGGAACTGCCACCCGCCGCTGACCAGAGGGGGTGGGAGTGGGGTGGCAGGACTGAGTGGGCAGGTGGGAAGGGGGGTACCGCTGGACCACCAGGGATCGTTAGAGTTACAAAGACCGCGATCGGGCTTGGGAGTGGGTCCAGTGAACCACCAGGGAGATATCTACTATTACAAATCCCGCAATTGGGCTGGATTCAGTCCACTGGACCATCAGGTATACTATTATTTTAACTACGCCCACGATCGAGCTGGGGAGCAGGTCCACTGGACCACCAGGGATAGAATTATTTTTACAGTGCCCACAATCAGGCTGGGGAGCACGTCCACTGGACTACCACAGAGGAATTTACTTTTAAGAAGTCCATGATTGGGCATTGGGGTGCTTTGCCACTGAGGTGCAGGGGATATCAATCCCCCGATGGCTGCAGCCTGGCACGGCGCCTGGGGCAAGTCATGGGGGATTGACGCACATGCATGCAAATGCAGCCATAATGACATGCAAATGGCCCCATTTGGCCTTGCATGCATAACTGCTCCATTTGCATATTGACTCTGAATATCGTGGTTCCTGCACCTAGCAAACCGCACTTGCGCTGGCGCATCCCCTGCTCCTCACTTGCCACTTGCACTGGCACAGTGCCACAGTGCCATGCACAATGCAGGCAGCCACAGTGCCATATGCAACGGTGCTGGGCCATGGCACAGCACCATTGAATATCACCCAGATCATGTACCGGCGCATCCCAGTTGCGGTGCACCCAGGCTTGCGCCCTAGCCTGGCGCAGTCTGAATATCCCGGCCTATGTGTCCCTTGCATTGTTGGTATACAGAAAAAAAAGAAACGCATATTTTTCTGCATTTGCAATGTTGTTTTTTTTTACTTCATTATCCTATGTTGTACACACCTCCAATCACAGACATATGTTATAAATGTTCATGTCTCTGTTTTACTAGTATTTATGTAGTAAGGAATTAGTACACTAAATGAATAATGTATGACGGTCTGTGTCATGCTGGCATAATGCCACACCTGGGGTGTTTGGGCACGAGGCCACAGGGCAAGTCCGTTCAACATCCCAGCCATGGTGTTATCACAGCACGACACACACCCTGGAGTGCATAATTGTTATTATACAATGCTTCCTGAGTTAAACAGAAGAAAAAATAGGGGAAAAAATTACCCTTACAGGTATATATTTTGGTGTCTTTTTCTAATGTGTAGGTGTACTTTTTAAAAAATACTGTCTATTTTTACTTTTTCCCACCAGATAGAGCATCTGTGTTGTCACTGTGAGTTCACACTCTTGAGTCACAGCTTTCAGCATTTTTGTCCTACCTTGTGTGCCTTGTTTCTGTGCCATGAAAGTAACTTTTTTAATTGGTTGGGCTCTGCGCCCTGCATGTTCCTGATGTTTTCTGCTGGCGTTTCCAGAAAATCTCAGCCTCCAGAAAATGTGACTGTGCATTTTCTCCCCCCCCACACCTGTCAGAATCATGGCTGACAGAGATGGTAGTAAGGAAACAAGCAGTCTGTGGATTCTGTGACAAACGTAGCAATTTTACAGCTCTCATGCTACACCTGTGACACCTGAAATGCCATTTTAGATGACGGCTTTCTTTCTTTTAAAAATATCTTTGTTCTTTGTAGAAATAAACTGAGGTACGACTTTCTTGCCAGCAACAAAACTAATGACACGGGCAATCATATATTTGGAGTGTATCCTGCAGCAACTACAAGAGCAGAATGCTTGAAATACAGTCAATTGACAAGATCAGGGATTAACGCATGTGTACCAATCTTTTATTGATAGGGTATTCGGCATTTCTGTGTTGTGACTAGATGCATAGTGTTATGCCACCATAACACCATGGTACCAGTGTGACACTGGCCAATGAGAGTTTGACATTATTTCTTGTTGTTGTATATATTTGGTTAACTATTAATTACATCTCACAACCATGTTGTGAGCAGGCACATCAACTGTGGTACATTGTTCTATGCCACAATCATAACATTTATAGGTATCTAAGACAATAACAGCATTGTTTAGCATGTACATATTCAGATGACCCATATTAAAAATCTAGTTATGTATTTAACAGTGGTCGGGGAGTCTGTTGGCACACCAGAGATGCAGGTGAAGCAGGAGCCTGGCACCAGTGCACAACGTAAGTCTTGTAACACAAACATACAGATGTCATTAACTGATAACCCGACTATTAGGACATGTTATATCCTACCCTATGTTAACTAAATCATTTAAGCAGAATAGTTGATGTGTATGCTTTACTTTACCTGTCACATATCTGTCAGGGTACACTATCTGTTCTCTACTGAGCAAGACACATAACCTCACTAAGTCCACACAACTCCTCAGTGTGCTAGGTTGTGTCGAACTACAACCAAGGAAAAATAACATTCATTAATAACTACTGTCTCTTCCTGTGGCTATCCACTGAGGAAACAGTAACAGCAAATTTCCTCATTTTCTCACTGTGGAACAACCCTAACTAATGCATTAACAGAGTTTTTTGCCTCTAATATATATATATATATATATATATATATATAAGAATCTAGATATATAAACTATATTAGGAGCCAAAAAGAGCTCTGATGCATCAATTAGGTTGTTCCACAAATTGATAAAAGTGAAGAATTAGGTGTTAGGGTTGAAAGCTCCCTTGACTCCCCAGCCCATCCCCTGACTGGCATTAGGGTGCGTGTTGGGGTCGTTGGTCCTAATTCTCACCCATCACATGTGTAAAGAAGCAGAGGTATAGGAGAATGCGGAGAGAGTTAGGACCGACAACCCCAATGCCCACCCTGATGCCGGTTGGGAGGGTGGGCTGGGAAGGTCCTGGGGGCTTTCAACCCTAACACTGAATTTCCTCACTTTTGTCACTGTGGAACAACCCTAACTGATGCATTAAACTGAGTTTGTCCTCTAATTTTCCTTCTTTTGAGAATGAGGATGATAAATAGTGAATGGAATGCAGTAGCGGAGTGCGGGGGCCACCACATGATGTCTTGTTACATAGTAACAGGAACTGTGAAACAAGCGCAAGTGGCAACAGTTACACACATGGTAAAGCAACGTAAATGGTAAAGCAAGCGTTAATAGAACGCGAAGCATAAAGTGACGCCAAAGTGAACAGTGATGCAAACGGATACGTAAGCAAGTATGAAAAAAGCAGCTGGTAACACACACAGTGACAGCACCGGTATTGCAAATGCAAATGTTAAGTGTTACAGCAACAAGAATGCCAAAGGTCACAGAAACGAAACACTGATCGAAGCGCACGTAACCGCAAACTGTAACGCGCATTGGCATGGTACCACAATTGTAAATGCAAATGGTAAAGTTCACATGAACAATAATGCCAAAGGAAACAAACGTAAACATGAATGCAAGTAATGGAGCACGCAAACCATATACATGCACGGTCAGTATTTACACATTAATTTTGTCAACGCAAATGGCAACAGGTTAGCAACCATAATGCCAAAGGAACAGAAAAGCAAAAAGTAAACGCAAGCACATATGGAAACGCAAACCGTAATGCACACGGGCACAGTTACGCAATAGGAAATGCAAATGGTAATAGTAACAGCAACGAAGACGCAAAACGAAAGACAAATGCAAATGCAAATGAAAGGCTGCTGTAAACGCTAATGGTAATGCACACAGTAGATGCAAACTGAAAACACAAACACAAACAGTAGTGGAAACGCAATGGTAACAGTAACACAAATGCAAGCTCAAAAGAAGCCAAAGTGTAAGTGAAACAGTAACTGAACATTAACAGAAGTGCATACCCTGTTTTTCCAACAGCTGCATAGAGAAACACAGTGTACAAAGAATGGATGCATAATAGAGGCCTCGGAGCCAAAAATGAGGTGTTGGAATACTAAATTGCTTATATCTCAGTAACTGTACGATGTACCGTAAGAAAAAAAGAAAATTTCACATGATTCATGATTTTCCTGTCTACGTTTTTGCTGAAATAGGCTACACATTGTCATGATCGAAAATTCGTATCTTGTACCATTTTCGAGATACAAGCCCAAAAGCTGGGTGACAAAGAATTCCTGTCATTTTGGCCTTAGTCTGGAAAAGTACTTTTACAATTTGTACACCTTTTGAAATTGCAAATGTGTGTAAGGCGCGACACTACTTTGTGATAATACTGTTTCCAGAAATTTGAAAACATATTTCTGGGTGTTTAATCCCAAAATAAAGACATGGTAGCATCCTCAGGGTCTGACTAGGTGAACACAGAAAGAATTGTGTCCCTGAGGGTCATGTGATGGTGATCTGAAAGTAGGCAAGGCTCGGAGGCAGAGAATGCCGCAGCGGTGCTTTCCTCATGTAAACCTCCATTGTAAGCGTCTATATTCATCTATCAGAGCAGAATTAAGTGTTCACTGTCACTTTTGGTAGTAGCTGGTAGTCGTGATCAGTTGGATTGGTGAGTTTTGATGAGTTGACGCCACCATGTTAGTCTATGGGGAAAAACCGTCAACTTCAAGTACCGTAACTTGACATCCGTGCAATATTTTTTCACCAAACCATGAAAAGGCACATCTGTGAGATGTTGACTGCTTTTCTTCCAAATTTCATCCCAAAGACCAAACCATTCTTTTGCAGCTGGGTGACAAAGAATTCCTCATTTGGCCTTAGTCTGAAAAGTACTTTTACAATTTGTGACACCTTTGCAAAATTTGCGAAAGTGTCACAGGTGCGACACTACTTTATGACACTACTGTTTCCAGAAATTTGAAAACATATTTCTGGGGTAGCTTAACCTGCAAAATAAAGACATGGCTAGCATCCTCAGGGTCCGACTAGGTGAACACAGAAAGAATTGTTTCCCTGAGGGTCAAGCGGATGGCGATCTGAAAGTAGGCAGCACTCTGCAGCAGCTCCGCTGTCTACTCATCAAAACTCACCAATCCAACTGATCACGACTACCAGCTACTACCAAAAGTGACAGTGAACACTTAATTCTGCTCTGATAGACGAATATAGAAGCTTACAATGGAGGTTTACATGAGAAAAGCACCGCCGCGGCACTCTCCGCCTCCTAGCCCTGAAAAGGACAAGGCCACTAAGCGGGCGAAACAGCAAACCACGAACCCAGTTAAACCTCCCGTGGTGCAGTCAGCATTATCAGAAGATACATTTTTGGAGATTATGCAGCTGATACAAGAAGTTATTATGCAATATAGCGACGACCTACAGCAGATTAAATCTTCAGTCACTGTGCTAACAACTCAGAACTCGAGTGGGGATTCCGAGGTTCGAGTTGCCTTCCTGGAAGGCAAATAAGGGAAAACAGAGCAAGATATAGTTGCAACAAATAAGAAACTGAAGTGGTTGGAAGAAAAGTTAGAGGACTTAGAAGGACGTAGCCGGAGGAACAACTTGGTTATTATTGGCATTCCAGAGGGCGAAGAAGGCAACACACCGATCCAGTTCATCCAAAAGCTATGTGAAAAGATAGTAGGGCCTTCTCCAAATGGCCCTACATACATAGTGGAGCGGGCGCACCGTGCCTTATGACCCCCACCAGCTGCCAGTTCACTGCCCAGACCTTTGATATTCAAAGTCCTCAACTTTCTAGACAAGCAACACATTTTAGCTAAAGTAAAAGAGCTTAAGGAAATCCGATGGGAAGGCAAGCCACTCAGGATTACACAAGATCTCCACACTCAGTGAGAGTTAAGCGGCAGAGTTGAATCCAATGGTAACGAAATTAATAGCTGCGGAAAGCCATTTCATGTAAAGTACCCAGCAACTCTACAGAATAAGCACAATGAGCAGTGGATCTCATTTGAAAACCCTGACCAAGCCAAACTAGAGCTTAAAGCATTACTGCCAGATCTTTTCAAATGAAGCGGTGGTTTTCCTATATGTAGCCCATCAGTTATGACTAAATGTCATTATAGAGAATATGTTTGGAACCCTGGATTGGAACACGAGGGTTGAAAGCAACCCTGTATTTCCTAGACAACGGTATCTTATTGGTAAAGTCACATACGCTTACCGCTGGGCCTAGCCAGTGAAGACGTGCGGTTGTTACTATGCGCCCGTTCCTTCACTCGTTATCTTTCTTTGTTTGTGCTTAGATGGGCCCTGATACACCTAATTGAATAGTGAACTGAGGAGAAGCCCATTGTATAAAATGGTGTGGCCAACATGCGCCCCTCAGTTGAAACGTTCATAGTGCCACCTGCGTTCCCGTGGGAGAAGGCGAAGAGTGTGCATCCCTCGAGATGTAGTACGGAAAGTGCTCTAGATATTATAGACTCTGACAAGTTATGGACTCGTGGAGCACATGAGGGCATTGAAGAGTCCTTGATTCAGAGACACGGCCACTGTGTCAATTTTCTTCATTTCCCTTTTCTCTTTCTTTTCTTTATTTTTAGTTTTGTTCTGTTTCTCCCTTTCATTTGCCTATGTCTCTGGAGTTTACTACTTAACAAAAGTGCTACATTTGGATAGATAGCGCAATATAAGGCGCCTAATATCCACTAGGATAGAAATGGGGAGTCAAGTGGCCAAAACTGAACTGTGCCTTTCGAGCGTGGGGTGGTCATAAAAGGACTTGTATGATGGGTGTAGCCCTCTTCACGACTGTGATACCTTGCTGGATAGGCAATTTGCTGCCCAGCTGGACAAATCTTTATTTAGTCCCTCAGTTTACAATACTCCTCTGTCATTTATATAAGTATTTTTTTTTTTAAAACAATTGATGACCTGTGTCAGGAGTTGCTAATGAAGCATCAAGTTAGATCATTACGATACGTGTATCTATATCTAGGGCTGTTAATGGTTTAGTGTTCAATAATTGTTTAGATGCCTTTTGATAGTTGGTAGACATGTTTTAAGATAGGAAGGAGGGGGGCTGCAAAAGAGCAATAACCTAATTCAGATTTGCGAAATAACATCACCTGACAGCATGTTTATGGGGATACAGTTGCATAGAACTGGGGTATCTCTGGTTTTCCTGATATTAGATTGGGGCTATGGGTATTATTTGACTGTTTTCTTTAGATACTGGGGGGGTGGGCCGCCAAGTGCAATATCAATAAATACACATTATAGCATATATATAGAGGGCAAAGTAAACAGATTTCCCATAGGTTGGTTAACTTGCTTCCACGTGCAGGATAAATCATGGGGGGTCTATATACTTGTGTAATATGGAATGTTAAGAGGGCCATGATAGGTGTAAGAGACAGATTATTCTCAAGCATTTATACTATTTAAAGGTTGATCTAGCATGTTTACAGGAAACACACATAAAGAGGGAAGACATGCACTTATGGAGAAGATGTTGGCTAGGACAGGCTTTTGAAGCTGGAGCCTCCGCATCCAAAGGGGAGGTAGTCATTTTGATAGCAAAGACCATACCTTTCTGGTTGGTGAAGGAAATTTGGGACCAAGAAGGACATTATATTTTAATCCATGGTCTCCTGGCCACATGTCCTGTACTTATTGGAGCCATACAGTTGCGGCCAAAAATATTGGCGCCATTGCACTTTTTCAAATAACTCACAATTCCTCTAAACATAAGTTGAAATTAACAACAGTACAGTATTTGGTCTCCACAATTCTTTATTCCTCTGTTAATATTACAGAACCTTTGCTTTTGATTCAGAATTTAATATATCCTTTTAAATCAGAAAATGAAAAGAAATGGCATTGACAAAATTATACGACACCTAGACTTAATATTTGGTAGCACAGCCTTTGGTCAAAATAACTGCAAACAACACTTCCTATAGCCATGGATGAGCTTCCTGCACCTCTCTACTGGCAGTTTGGCCCACTCTTCTTGTGCAAACTGCTCCAGTTCTCCCAGATTTGAAGGGTGCCGCTCCCAACTGCTGTTTTCAGATCTCTCCACAGGTTTTCAATGGGATTTAGATCTGGACTCATTGCTGGCCACTTCAGAACAGTCGGGCATCTTGTCTTGAACCATTCCTGGGTGCTTTTAGAGTGTGTTTGGGGTCATTGTCCTGCTGGAAGACCCCTTCTGACACTGGGTTCAACATTGCACTCCAAAATGGCCTGGTAATCTCCAGATTTCATGATGCCATGCACACGTTCAAGGCACCCAGTGCCAGAGGCAGCACAGCAACCCCAAAACATCACTGAACCTCCTCCATGTTTGACTGTAGGGAAGGTGTTCTTTTCTTTGAAGGCTTCATTTTGTTTTCTGTAAATATAGAGATGATATGCTTTACCAAAAAGCTCTAATTTGGTCTCATCTGTCCACAGGACATTCTCCCAGAAGGATTTTGGCTTGTTCAGGTGTGTTTTGGCAAACCTCAGTCGGGCTTTCTTATGTCTCTCTCTCAGCAGTGGGGTCCTCCTGGGCCTCCTACCATATAACCCCCATTCATTGAGTTGGTGACGGATGGTGCAAGTTGAAACTGTCATACCTTGTGTCTGAAGGTCAGCTTGAATCTTTTTGGCAGTTGATCGAGGTGCTTTCGCCACCATTCAAACAATCCTGTGCTGCAATCTTTGATCAAGTTTTCTCTTGCGGCCACGTCCAGGGAGGTTGGCTACAGTGCCATGGGCCTTAAACATCCTGATAACATTATGTACAGTGGAAACAGGAACATCAAGGTCTCTGGAGATTGATTTGTAGCCTTAAGATTGTCCATGCTTGGCTACAATATTCTGTCTGACCTCCTCAGACAATTCTCTGGCTGTCTTTCTTTTCTCCGTGCTCATTGCAGTACACACAGTGACACAAAACAGGAGAATGAGTCATTTTCTCTATTCAAACTGGTTGAATGAGTGATTTTTATATTGCAGGCACCTGCAACTCACCACAGGTGAGTTCAATTCCAAAGTGAAGGAGAATCACCTGCTTGAAATCTAATTATTTCTAACTATTTCTAAAAGGTGCCAATAATTTTGTCTGGGCCATTTAAGGATTTCTGTGTGGAATAAGCTAAGACTTAGTAAATTTTTCTGCTTTTTGTGTTTTATTCTACTGCAAACCAAAGAAATACATATGTGGATACCAAAATATTTTTTAATTTCAACAATTTTCTGGAAGGAATGGTGCATTATTAGAAAAACTGCAAGGGCACCAATATTTTTGGCCACGACTGTATATGGCCCCAATAAGGAATCCCCTCTTTTCTTTATGCATCTTTTGAATCTGATAACTAATGAACCTATAAAATTCACATTATTGGGGGCGACTGGAATGTTACTTTGCAGTCAGGTATTGATAAGTCGGATTATAAACGGAGAGGTCTAACTTAACCCAGAAAGCCCTTAAAGAATTAATGGACTCAGTCAGATTACTAAACGTCTGGAGAATCTTAAACCCGCTGAATGGCAATACATTTTTCTCTCTCTCCCACTGCACCTACTCCGCATAGATTATTTCCTAATTAGTGATTTTGCCTTGCCAGGGGTTCTTGCAGTGGATATTCACGTCAGGGTGATCTCGGATCACTCTCCAGTAGTGATTACCTTTCTGTTAGGGCCTGGAGTTAAGAGAGACTCCCTATGGAGACTAAATACCCAGCTCTTACAGAGTCCAAATTCCCTCAAACGTATAACCGATTTTATTATTTCTTTCCAGGAGGTTAACAAAGGAACAATTACCAAGACTGACATGATTTGGGCCTCCCTCAAGTGAGCACTTCGCAGTGAATGTATTAGGTTAGCTCTATTAGGACATCCTAATACCGAGCTCAAATTTCTGAGATGTTGTGCTCCATTCGGGAATTGGGAAAAATACCAGATGCACAACTAGGGGAGGACCAAAGAATTAAATTATGTAGGCTACAAACAAAATATACAGACTTCCAGGCACAGAGAGCTAAACTAGCCTTGCATCATACTAAATCCAATACCTAGAGTCTGGTGAGAGAGCCGGGAAATTGTTGGCTCTTAGAATGAGACAAGCAGAAGTTGCCTGACACATTCCAGGCCTATACTTTTCTGACAACAGTCAGATTTGTACAGACCCTAAAGAGATAGCCCAAGGACTGGGGCTTTACCATCAGGCTCTCTACTCAGAAGATCCTAATACATCTCCTTCCCGGACTGTAATTAATCAATACCTGGACGAAGTCAATCTCCCCAGAATATCATCGATACAGATGATTTCACTCAGAGGTTATATTACCCAAGAATAAATACACCAGGATATTAGTCAGTTGCTCACAGATAAATCACCAGGCCCTGATGGGCTATCTAACGATCTATATAAGGTGTGTCAAAAAGACTTAACACCGATACTACAGGAGGTTTACAATTATTGGCATGATAATGGCTTTTCTGAGCAGAGCTTCTCAGAAGCATTGATTACCCTTATTCCAAAACCTGGAAAAGACTCTATGTACCCCAAGAATTACTGTCCTATCTCCCTGTTAAATTCGGATCTTAAAATATTGGCAAAGATACTAGCTAATAGGCTATCCCCCATATTGGGTGAGGTCATCCGTACTGAGCAGGTCGGGTTCATGGTTGGAAGGTCCTCAGGAGATCATTTGCAGAAATTACTACATCTTATCTCGATCGCAAGTAATTCTGATAAACCCGCTGCCTTAATTTCTTTAGATGCCGAGAAGGCCTTTGATTGGTCTCCTAGGACTTTCTTTTTGAAATCTTATTCCACTTTGGTCTTCCTGATGAATGCATTAGGTGGATCCATTTGTTGTACACCTTTCCAACTGCTAGGGTCTGGAGCAATGGTACTCTTCCTAACCTATTCCCTCTTAGATGGGCACCAGACAGGGTTGTCCTCTCCCCACTTCTTTTTAACTTTTATTCAGAACCTTTAATTGCGACTCTCATCTTACATGAGACACTGTAGGCATCAAAGTTGGTGAGCAGAGATTTACACTCTTCTTACGCGGATGACATACTCCTGCATTGAAGAGCCACAACAAACTATCCCCAATTTGTTAAAAGAACTAGACACTTTCTAAAGGTATCATACTATAAGTTGAATTACTCAAAACCAACATTTTCCCACTGAATAGTTGGCTTGCACAGGCCAGATAACACCCTACAATTTATCTTGGGAGCCAAAATCACTTATATATCTAGGTATTAAAATAACAAGGATATAAATTGCTGGTGATGGAGAACTTAAGTACCTTACTTCAAACCTTGAAAGCAGATCTGGTAGGAGGGATCACTACCTCTCTCCCTTTGGGGTAGAATTAGTATTGTAAAGATGAATATCCTTCCCGCCTTCTGTACCCCTTAGGAATGATAGGGTGTTACCTCTAAGATCTGGTTCAGTAAAGTACAGAAAATGCTAAGTATATTCATAGAAAGAAAAACAGGTTCAGAGGGCATATTTCAAGCTCACGGTTCCTCAAATACAGGGTGGACTGGCAACCCCTTCCCTCTTCACTTACTATTGTGCTCAGCATCTTAGTAAGGTGGCCTTCTGGTCACAAAATGCTCCCCCCTTAGGAACGGACAGATACATCCCTCTCTGTGTGGAGGTGGAGAAATATTTGACAACTAGACATCATCATTCATTATCTGCCCTTACATATGCTGCACCCTCCCATATTCCAAAGTTGCTCCAAAATACACCAATAGGATGGTCGCTTAGAACAATTCACCAAATGCAGCATCACTTCTCCTTGAACTGGCACCGGACACTCATGCAACCTATTACAGGTAACCCCCCACTTCAAAACTGGAAAAAAACCTATACTGCCTTCCCTTTGGGCCCCACTGAAAACTTGTAGACTAGCAGATTTCTTCTGGCAAGGCAAATTAGTCTCATACTCCCACTTCCAATCTTGTATAAGGTACCAGATTTGCATAAATTCAAGTTTATCCAGATCTGTCAAGCAATCTCTGCCTTTATAGGAGACGCATCGGGTCAGATGTCATGGGAATCGAATGTGCTGATGCTAATGCAGGCAGTGAACCAACCCCATTCTGTATCAGCGGTGTATAAAAAACTGCAAACATTAGATCCACATTTACCCAATGGCATATGCTACTATTGGACATGAGAACTAAACCTGGCACAAGAAGTGGATACCTGGAAGAAAATATGGCAAAACTGTTATAGATTTATAAAACAAGATAGACTCTGGATGATTCCGTTTAATATAGTGCATAATTTGTATTATACACCAGTGAAACTATATAGGAGTGGTCTCATACCCTCTCCTTCCTGCACAAGGTATCAGGAGGAAGAGGGCATTGTTCTATATGTTATGGACCTGCTCAAAATTCAACCTTTTTGGCAGGCCGTAATGAGGGTGTTGGACCCCCTCCTCGGGTTGAAACCGTTGTTTACACCAGAAGTTTGTTTAGTGCATTTGTTCCCTTCAAGAACTCAAAAAATTCGAAGGACCCACATTACTTTAGTGGCAGCAAATGTCAAATCAGTTATTATGCGACATTTGAAAGACGACCAATTGCCCTCGGTCATGGAGTGGCATAGAGAGATGCTTTTGGCACTACAGTTAGAAAAGCACATTGCCTGTATGAGACATAGGAGTAATACTTACCTAGCCTTATGGGGCCCACTGGATGCCATGATTGACGTCATGGAAACCATAACATTCTTTTTCCTCTTCTTTTTACATTGGTTTGATAGGGCATAATAATGTGTCAACTCTTCACTACACTTGGTAGAGGAGTGGGGGATTGAGGGAGTGGTTTTGGGTAAGTTGTATAGTTGTAGTTTGTTAATTCTTTCTTTTTTTTCTGTATTGTGTTATAATGATAAAATAATTGAGCAGGAGCCAATTATAATCGTATCAGTGCAGACTACTGAGACTGTATGTTATGTCACCTTGGCTGAAGCTCAAATAAAGTATATTTGATTAAAAAAAAGAATTGTGTCCCTAGAGGGTCCCAATTTTAAATGCCAAGCATTTTTCTGATCAGTAACTGAAAACAAAATGGCGGAATTGCGACACTACACTGGCCATTTGTGACACTAAAAAATTCATTTGCGACACTTTCAAACTTTTTAACTTTTCCCATTGACTTATAATGGTGACTTGTTTTTTGAATAACTTTTGAACTGTTCAATATTGTTTCATGAAATCTTCAAAAGGCACATCGAGGACCCCGCCACACGTTCCCTGAAGTTTTCAGACCTGTAGATGCAAACCGTGCAACCTGTAGGCATGAGCAAGAATCATAAAAAACTTCATTGCACATTCGGATGTCGTTTAGTAACTCATGCAGCTATATCCAACTGGTACAAAATGATCTACTATGCCCAACCATGCTTTCCAATTTTCAGGCAAATCTGTTGAACGGTGGCAAAGCTATTAGGTGCAAAGTTTCATCCTTAACCTTAAAAGTGCTACTCTACCATAATATATATATTTATAAAATGGGCTAAAAATTCCACTATCTCTGATTGGCTACTACATCATCTGAACCGTCTCCTTATCAGATGATATAGTAGCCAACAAGCACTAACCTCCAGTCCTTGAGCCCCAAAACACCACAAAATCAGTGAGCTGTGCCAGCCTAAAACAGAAACACAAGGTGGCACAGCCACAGCACGACATCCCTGTGACCGAGTAACCGAGCACCGCCTGCCAGCCCACTCCTCCTTCACACAAACCTGCCTCGCCCCCATACACAGCTAAGCTACCTCATCCTGCCAAACTTCAGCCAACACAGATTTATCAGGAATACTAATTAAATTATACCTGTATTTTTTTGTCTCCATAGCTGCCATTTTGTCACGTCCTCCTTTCAACCACTTCAATTTATTCTGCTCTTTTCTCCACGGTTTTCATTCCTTGCCTTCCCTCTCCTTAGCATTGCTGCTCAGTTCAGACATCCACAATGTTTAAATAAATAATTTAAAACAAAACAGAAATAACAAGGCATCGGCATCCCACTTGCACTCACGCTTTCGTGCTCATACTGTAGACCGTAATAGTGCGTAGTTGAAAAGCGCTAACAATGGCAGCTGTAGTAGGACACGCTTGCTTCCAGTAAAACCGGTCAGTCACCCTAAAAAGATACAGCTCCAGTCACGGTAGCCCTCAGCAAAGAAAAAAAATAAACAGCAGAAAATACTCAAAAGAAAAAACTCAGCTACATAGCAAAGACAACAATTTTCTGTGTGTGTGTCAGGGGGGTGGCAGGGGGAGGGCAGCATGGCTGGACAAAAACCGGGAGACAGAAACAGGCACTAGTAAACAAAACTTATAGTAAAATAAATAGGAATATATCACTGATTAGCACTTTGTGTGTAGACTTGGAGAGGAGAGAGACAGATGCACAGATCACATTGTACAGTAACTTGGGACTATTTCTTTAAAACTCCAAAATAGAGAAAAATGCCATTTTACTTTTTAAAGTTTACTAACTTCTTCAAAACCAGTTTTATAAATCTTCTGCCCATTTTATAAAGCGCAATAAGACACTCGAGGTGTGGTTATCTCACAAGTAAGAACAAGCCCAGAAGTAAGATAAGGCACTCTGCAGCCGAGTGCCTAATAATGTACCTGGGTATGCTCTTATCAGGAGATAACCCACACCTCATCATGTTTTATTGTTTGCATATATATATATTACGGTAGCACGGTAGTGCTACCACAGTTAGGGTTGAGGAGCCATTTACATGTTAAACCTAAAATTTTGCACCTTAATAACTTTGCAACTGTTTAATGGATTTGCTTGAAATTTGGAATACACAATTAACAGCCATAGATCTTGGGATCTGCCTACTTTCATACTATTTGGATATATGGATGCGGAGTTACTAAGCGTGATCTGCACGCATTTACACTTTTTTTTGCAATTCTTTGGTCATCTCTATAGGTCGCATGGTTTGTGCAACCAGTACGAAATCTTCAGGGAACGTGTGGCCAGGGTCTCTGATGTGCCTTTTGAAGATTTTGTGAAAAATATCAAGCGGTTCAAAAGTTATTCAAAAACAAGTTCCCATTATAAGTCAATGGGAAAAGTTAACAAAAAGTTTGACAGTGTCTCAAATGCAGTTTTTACTTTCACAAATGTCCCTTTACTGTTGCAAATCTGCCATTTTGTTTTCAGTTGGTCATCAGAAAAATGCTTGCCATTTAAATTTGGGACCATCTAGCAACTTAATTATTTTTGTATTCACCTAGTCGGACCCTGAGGATGCTAGTCATGTCTTTATTTTGGGGTAAAACACCCCAGAAATATGATTTTCAGAATTCTGAGAAAAGTACTTTTGCAAAGTACTTTCACATTTATGACAGTGTCGCATGAATTTGCAAAAGCTTTCTCAAAGTTCGACAGTACTTTTCCAGGCTGTAGGAAAATGACAGCAATTATTTGCCAGCCTGCTGCAAAAGAATGGTTTGGTCTTTTGGGCTGAAATTTGGAAGGAACGCAGCCAACTTCTTACAGATGTGCCTTTCCATGTTTCAGTGAAAAATGTTACAGGGTGACAAAGTTACGGCACTCCAAAGTTGATGCTTTTTCCCATAGGATAACATTACGGCGTCTGCCGCATTACAGGAATCATTTGCCGCCCTGCTGCAAAATAACGGTTTGGTGTTTTGGGCTGAAATTTGGAGGGAAGAAACCCAACATCCCACAGATGTGCCTTTCACTGGTTTGGTGAAAATATATTACAGGGAGCCAATGTTATGGCACTCCGAACTTCTCTTTTTTTTCTTACAGGATAACATTACGGCATTCGCCGCACCTTTCAGGGCCCGTATCTCGGAAATGGTGCGAGATATGGACTTTTCATCAGAAAATGCTTAGCCCCTGCACAAAACCATAAATCATATGACTTTTACATTTTTTTCTACGTCGTATGGTTCCTGAGATATAAGCAATTTAGTATTCCAACTCCTCATTTTCTGCTCCGAGACCCATTACTAAGCATACATTCTTTGTACTCACTGTCTTTCTCTATGCACGCTTTTAGGAAAAACCAGCCTGTCGCCTACATTACTATTACCCTTACCCGCTTCTGCTTGCGGTTCCATACGCCGTTCACTTACAGATTTCCGTCTATGCCACCATGTCGTTACCCTTTGCGTTTTCATTTGCGCTTGCATTTGCGTTATTTTACCATTTGTGTCTACAGTACTATTTCTCTTTCTGTTTCACCATGTGCATTACCATTTTGCATTTACATTCACTATTTCTCGTTATTCTCAAAAGAAGGAAATTAAAGGCAAAAACTCAGTTTAATGCATCAGTTAGGGGTTGTTCCACAGCGACAAAATGAGGAAATTCAGTGTTAGGGTTGAAAGCCCCTTTGGACCCCCAGCCCACCGCCCAACCGGCATTGGGTGCGCATTAGGAGTCATTGGTCCTCTCACCCCTTCTCCTATACCTCTGCTTCTTTACATGTGTGATGGGGTGAGAGCAGGGGCTGATGACCATTGCACCCTGATGCCAGTTGAAAGTGAAATGGGGAATCAGGGCTTTCAACTAACACTAATTTCCTCGTGGAATAAGCTGAACAACTAAACTGAGAATTAAACAAGTTGTATACCTATATATATATATATATATATATATATATATATATATATATATATATATATATATATATATATTATATACACATATATATATTTATAAAATGGGTAGGGAAATTGTTGCTCTTTTATTGGATGAGCACCACCACATGACCATGCGTATATCAGAGTGTGACGCACACTGCACTTCTACCCCCAAAACAATTTTGACATTTAAAGGTAGATAAACCACTCAGAGAGGTGTGCGGTGTGCGCTCTGATATACGCATGCCTTGGGTGGTTGATGCACTCAGCCTGCAGCCTCATGCATGAATAACGCATACCAGGCGTGCGTATATCAGAGTACAACCGCACAACTCAGAGTGGTTTATCTATTACATATATATATATATTATAATGTTTTCTTTGTTTAGAGTTTAACATATAAGTAGGAGCTGATATGCTGATTGATTAAATTAAAAACAAGTGTTACAAACTGAAATTTTATTTAAACAAAATATTTAACAAAAACATTTTAAGAATACACTGTTTAGGTGGTATATGTATTTTGTAATAGGCACTAGGAGTACCCATTATTTATTTGCAGGGTTGTTTTTTTAATCAGTTTTCATGTTCACTGTTTGTTTTAAATACTAATTATTGCACTGTTACTTTAATGGGTTTAAATGTTTAAAGGAGCCTTGCAAGAATGGAGACTCCTCCTCGTGACAAAGCGTCATGCTAGAGGCTTGAAGACTGAGGTTGTGGGCTCACCAGCATTGGTGAATACATTTTCAATGGCAAGCTTGCTTTTGGACTGATTTTTTATACACAATTTTCCAGCTTTGAGTACAGTTGTGTTGTGGGTTTTTGCTGGGGGTGGGGCTGATTGACTAGGGACTGTTTTCTGTGTTAAAAAAACCCATAGAGGATGGTTTTCTTTATTTCAGATTTCTTTAACAGCATCTGTGGGTGTGGGGGGCCGTACTACTAGACAGCAGGGCAATATATTTAATCAAGATGGACAGTGATCAGTGGGTGAGGGGTGCTACTTGACACCAGGGAAATATATCTTATTAAACAGGGACCACAATCGGTGGGTGGGGGTTACTACTAGACACCAGGGAACAAAATAAATATGGAAATGCAGATCAGCGGGAGGGAGGTGCCACTAGACACCAGGGAAATGAAGGGGTACAGGGATTCGAGGGTGGGGGTGTCACTAGACACCAGGAGAATACTGTTCTGTAATGGGGACCATGATCGGGAGGTGGGTGTGCCACTAGACTCCAGGGAAAGAAACATATTGGGAGAAATAGACACCAGGGAAATGAAGGGATATGGGTATTGGAGGATGGGGGTGCTGCTAGACACCAGGAAAAAAAACATTACAGTACCAGGGAGAGTAATGGAAAAGACAGGCAAGGATTCTTGAGACAAGAAAATGGATCCTTTTTTGTGACTCGTGATACAAAAAAAGATTATTTTATCATATCACATGGTCACGAAAAAGAATTCATAATAGTAATAAAACACATTTCTAGGGATTGCCTGCAACTGTGAAGTGTAGATTACACCTAAGGGGGCCCAATCACCCAGAAAGATGTGTTGGTGTCTCTAAATGATACCAGTTTTATAGCTTTTGATTTTTAAAACAGACACAAGATGGTGGCAAATGAAAAGATATTCCAATACAAAACAGTTCCTTTTTGTTTCATACAGCTATCTTTAAGTGCTTACTGAGCATGCTCAGAAATGATTTTTCATAATTTTAAAATGCAGTAACATACAAATGGCTTATTTTTTTTTCACCAGACTAGCACAAGGTACATCTGTGGGCTAGTCTCTTTATTCCTTGAAAATTTCAGTCCAGGATTCCAAACCACCTGGGCTGTAGGCAGATTCAAAGAAAAATCCCAACAAAGTCAATGAGTGAAAAATGTTTTTATTCACCTCTCCAGAACTCAGATACTACACATCCAACTGAAAGTAACTTGCCACATCCAGAGATCTACCCTGGATGACGGCACATGCAAATGTGCATGCAAATCCATTGAATGATTGCAAAGTGATTAAAGTGAAACTTTTTGAGTTTAACATTGAAGTGCCAACTCTACCCTAACTATAGGGGCACAACCACACCATTATAATTTAGGAACATGGGAAGGAAAAATCAGTAAAACTTGAGTTCCCTGATTGGATAAAACACACCACATGACCATGCAATATCCCACAATGACCACACACCTCCCAGTACAACCGCACACCTGCACTACTTTCCATCCTTCAGAACCTTTTAACTAGCAGCGAGATCACTCCACACCTGGCATGTACAACCTGCCACACACACACTTAGCACCTAAAGGCTGCCACAACCATAAGCAAGGAAATGTACATAGCTGTTACACACTGCAAACAGTTATCTGTTTGATCTTGCCACCATTCTGAAAGGTGAGAACTAATTTAAAAAAATGTATTTGGTTGATCATGCCATTTTAACCTATTTCAGATGTAATCTCTTTTACTTTCTAGATTCAGTGTAGCGTGATGGAGCAGTATTGATTGTGCTAAAGAAAATGCTGCCAAAGGTTTAAAAATCAGGAGGTTTTCTTCAAAATAATGCAAGCTGTGGGGAGTTTAACATTAGCTTAGTTAGTTTTGTTGAAAAGAAGCTAATGAGTATAGAGCAAGGACAGCAGGTGAATCAGTAGCTTCAGAAGACTAGACACCAAGTGTGAAATGAGTTGCTGTAATAACACTCACTGAGGCTTGCATCTAGTCTTCTGAAGTCAGACTAGGTTGCTCTGCTCTACACTAAGCAGCTTCTTTTATACAAAACTAATTAAACTGATGTTACGACTCCATAGCTTATATTGTTTTGAAGAAAACCCATGAACTGAAACCTTTGGCAATATATTCTTTATCACAATCAACATCTATCAGTCATGCTACGCTGAAACCCGAAAGTGAAAATAATTACAACTGAAACACCATGAAAATTACAGGAACAACCAGATTACTTTTTATCACCATTTACCTGTCAAAATCATGGCAGGCTCAACCAGATCACCTAAATAAACCTCTAATGTCTGCTAGACAAGGGCTACTTTTTGCCCCTCCCCAAAACTTTTCTAGCCATTTTATAAGACAAATAACCCACTACAGGGTGTGCAGTCGTGCTCTGATATACACATACCTTGGATGGTTGAATGCACACAAGGTGTGCATATATCAGAGCACAACTGCACACCCTGTAGTGGATCTATCTGTCACATATAAAACAATTCATAGTGGTGGAAAATAGGCAGCATGAGGCTAATATTCTGAAGTCACTTAAGAAAGTGAAATAAAAATATGCCTTTCAATAACATTTCTAACAGTTTCTCACAGCTGTTTGTTTGAAGTCATACAGTTGTCTATACAATCCTACTCATAAGTATCTCACACACAGTCCCACATAAGCAAAACATAAAAGAGGCTGTCAAAAACACAGAGAAAATGGTGATGCAAAAAATATAGACTCACACACAATGAAGAGATAAATAATTTCCAAGGCCAGCCATTACACTGTATGGGTTTGAAAACTGGTTTCCCACAGGGACCAGCAGATTGAAATGTCTTGAAAAGCAAATAGCAAGCTGTGATTTCTGAAATTCTGATATCTGTGGAACAGTTATGACTGGTAGTACAACGATGACATAAGGTCAGGTGTGATTGAACAGTACTTGCAGCCGCAGGTCATGTTATGGATTTGGATCTATTTGGCATTGATGACTATATGAAACTGGCAAATGCATGATCATAAGATAACATCAGATAAATATGAGTGATGGTGAAGTGTGCATGTGAGACAGTAGACAAATGAACAGGTAATAGGAATGCCTCTTGCTCTGCCTTGCCATTGATTTTAGTCTTCAACCCAGTGTACATCAAGATCAGATGGCTGTGAAGGTGTCTTTGCAGGGTCACAGAAAACACCCAGCCGTTTGAAGGCTTTATTTTTAAATCATGAAGGTTTACCTTCAGGAAGCTTAGCTACTCCACATTACCTGGACCCTGGTGTGTTCTCTGGTCAGTCACAGTTACTCCAGCAGCACTAAACACCTGCCCTGAGTATATATTTGAGCAGGGTTAGGAGAGGTATTATACTGCCACAGTGTACAAGTTAGGCCATGTGGCTTTCTAGCTATGTCAGTAGTTTGACTGTTCCTCCCTATTAACACCTGTTGTTTCTGCAAAGTATCCATTGATCTGGTCATGGATCAGAAGATGATGATGCTTGACTCTGGATTTAGTGGTTGCAGACATCAACTAGGCAGATGAGAGACAATCAAGCAAGGAGATAGCCAGTCTCATGGTGGAGAAGTCATTGTTATCCTCCTCATCAAAGGGTACCGGGTCATAATTGCACACACTAACCCATGCTTAGCTAGAGCATATTGTGGGAAGTAAATAGGGGATTAGAGCGACAGGAGAATATCAGCATTGTGATAGTATCGCTACTCCCTGTCACTCACCATGGAGAAGGAAGTGGATGAAGCCACTGCTGGTAGGGTGGTCAGTCAAGCCACTCCCATGGTGGAGTGGCTAGAGCACCTGATCCTGCAGTGCGTGGGTTAGGGGGATTGCAGTTTGATTCCCTGCTTGGGAATCTCTTACTTTTATTTATTTTTTCTTGCCACAGTGTCAACACCCCCTCGGAGTTGATTATAATAGTTCTAGGGGTTGTGGGGGGTGTGGGAGGTGTGGGGGGTGAAGCCCTCTCAAAACAAAAGAAGACCTTTTGGGTGTTGCCACACACTGTTTCTTGCTGTGCAGTCATGATGTGCAGAGTTTTGTCTGTGACATTATGACCCCGTGCCTCATCAAAGATGTCTGTCTGTTCCCTGGCAGATGTTTTGTTTACTGTTTCTTCTTTTCCACTGCCAGAAGATGTCCCTTTGGTGCTCCTTGATGGTTCCTCCTCCTCCTCATCCATCTCCTTCTCTTCTGCTCATGGAGTCATAGTTGCCACCTTCAAAATAATACAACCTTCCATTTGTCCAGATCTGCATCCTCTGGCAAGATGGTCTGCATTTGGGTTTTAAAGCAGGGATTCCAAATAGTTAGACCTTTAGGGATAATGTTATTCCTTTTGTATTGGGATAAAAAGTAGATGTCACTGTCTAGCTGTGCTAGTTTCTTTTGATGTTATGCAACTGCCATGTCCCGCGGCGAATTTCGATATCTTCATGATGCAAAAAATGTTGCAGGTGCCGTATTGGTCCTTTTAAAAACAGATCCAGAAACAAATGATTTGATACCTTTATTGGACCAACATGGATGTTACAGAAAGAACAAAGTGCTTTAGCTTCGAACCAACCAGGTCCTTCTTCAGAAGCTTTGTGGCAGTTTTCAAATATCCCATACTATTAACACCAGATTATATAGAAAAAGCAAGAAATAATTCTCATTGGTTTAACATATACATTTAAAACATAATAGAAGATTACGTCAGAGAAGCTAATTAACACCAGTATGCCTTTAACTGAGGAGCCTCAGAAGGGCAAAGGTTATCAAGAATTCTCTACAGCCAGAGAGTTCTTGTCACATAAATTTTAAAATGTCTCAGTATGCCAAGAAAGCATTCTAGTGATAAAAAAAAAAAAAACACCTTGGAGTGGCATTCTCTATAAACGTAAGATGAGCTTACAACTTACATTCCAATTGTCCTGGTATATTAAAGGACAGATAATGAGAGACAAAATCCTGAAATTAGGTATAACTGCAAGTTGAAAGCAAGCCTCAAATTAACCTACACATATAAACATGATGCATGAAAGTATCACTTGTAAGTGTAAGTGCAAAAAAAAAAAACTTGTCAAGGACCCCAAAAAACGAGACCATGAGCCTGATAAATGCAGATTTCAACACAGAGTCTGTGTATAACAAAATGCACAGAATCAGTCTAAGCAATCTAAATGAAAACCCAAAGGAATTACACCTTTAATGAACCCCCAAGTAAATGAGATATGCATCTTAATATGAGCAGTTAAAAATGTTACAGTGTGAAATCCACCCACTAACAACTAATAGAAGGAAATAAATGCACACTATATGTGAAAACTAAGTGTTCTAGCCACATAACAACTGCCCCATGCCATGCTCCACCCACACATATGTGTGTACATACACCACACCACACCCCCCACACACACACACCTGCACACCCCACACAACCACAACACACAACAAATATAGCAAACACATTCCACACACCACACCACACCACACACAACAAACAAAACGCACATACACACCATACCCACAACACACAAAAACACAACACACACAAAACACACATACATACATACATACATCAGTCTACACACACACACACTCAAACGCACTCACCACAGTGTTAAGGTGAAAAGTCAACAATGTAGATAACCGTAAACTTACAAAATCAAAGGCCCGCTGAAGAACTAAACTGTTTATGTCCATCTTTTAAAGTAAAGGTCTGTGTAAGTTTAAGTGGAATAATGTGTCATGTACCCAACATCAATGTTCAATCCATCTGCCACCATATTAAGAAGTAAAATAAGTCTAATTTCAGAAGCCCGTCTCTGTTGTGTACTGTTGAAATGTCTTTTAAGACCATCACAGACATATCTGAGATGGAGTGGTCATCCTGGAGAAGTGCTGGGCTACTGGTTTCTCAATCATCTTGTGATTAATAGAATGTCTGTGTGAATTCATTCTAGTGCGGAGTTGTTGGCTTGTCTCCCCCATAACCTGTGCGAGGACATTTCTTGCAGTGGATAAAATAGACCACATTACTTGATGTACATGTATAATTCCCTGTATCCTGAATAGTCTGTTTTGTGATGTAACCACACAGTCTGAAGTGGAAATGAGGTTACATGTTTTACATGTGCGTTGATGACAGGGTGATGTACCATATGATGTCATGGTATTCTGTTCGGCTCAAGTTGACTCCTAATAATCAGGTTGGCTAAATTAGGTGGTTGTTTAAAGATAGTAGTGGTAGTTCTTGAAAAATACAGTTAAGGGTTTCATCCTCACTAATTATTGGATGGAGATCCTTAGCAATCTTACGTAGGAGTTCAAGGTCAGGATGGTATGTGACTACTAAGGGTATTCTGTTGGTAGTCATCCGTTCCTTATATTGCAGCAGCTGTTCTCTTGGGATCTGTGTTGCACGTTCCACTGCTCTGTCAATTTCCCTAGATAAGTGTCCCTGCTCAATAAAGGTGTTTTTCAACATCGCCAGATGTGTGTCTCTGTCTTCCTCATTTGAACAGAGGCGGTGATACCTAAGTGCTAGACTATATATAACAGATTTCTTTGTGTGGCTCGGGTGATTACTTTTCTTGTGTAAGTATCTCTGTCTGTCTGTTGGTTTCCTGTAAAGACAGGTATGTAGGGTACCATCCTTAATAGTGACAGTGGTATCCAGAAAATGTACACTTGTGGCAGAATATTCTAGGGAAAGCTTTATAGTTGGGTGGAGGTTATTAAGTTCTTGGTGAAAATCTTTAAGTGTGTCAGTGCCCTCTGTCCAAATTATAAACAAATCATCAATGTAATGGAAATAAGCGAGTGGTTTATGTGTACAGTGCCTTAGAAAATCCTCCTCCAAATTCACCATAAAAAGATTAGCATACTGAGGAGCCATCCTGGTTCCCATTGCGGTTCCCATAGTTTGAACATAATGTTTACCATTAAAGCTGAAGTTGTTATGTGTCAGAATGAATTCAGTGAGTTTACCCACAACTCCAGGGTCAATGTTGGGGCCCAATTCTTTGTCATGCAGGTATTTGAGGCAGGCTGAAATGCCATCTGTGTGTGGAATATTAGTGTAGAGGAGGTTACATCCATCGTGGCTAAAAGGGTATCAGGTGATAAGTCCTTAAAACCAGAAAGTTTATGTAGGAAGTGGTAGTGTCCTTGATGTAACTATCCTTTGTATAACCAGCGGTTTGAAAATAGCTTCTACAAACCCTGTTATCCCTCTGTCAGGGTGCCATTACCAGAGACTATGGGTCTACCAGGATTACCAGGCTTATGTATTTTAGGAAGCATGTAGAATGTCCCTGGCTTAGGTTCACTGGGGACGAGGTCCTTTAGTTTGTCTTGGACATGCTCTGGAAATGTTTTAATTAACTTCTGTAGTTCTCTTTTATATTCTGTAGTTGGGTCACTTCCCAGTACTTTGTAGTAGGGGGGTGTGGTGTGGTGTATGTACACACATATGTGTGGGTGGAGCATGGCATGGGGCAGTTGTTATGTGGCTAGAACACTTAGTTTTCACATATAGTGTGCATTTATTTCCTTCTATTAGTTGTTAGTGGGTGGATTTCACACTGTAACATTTTTAACTGCTCATATTAAGATGCATATCTCATTTACTTGGGGGTTCATTAAAGGTGTAATTCCTTTGGGTTTTCATTTAGATTGCTTAGACTGATTCTGTGCATTTTTGTTATACACAGACTCTGTGTTGAAATCTGCATTTATCAGGCTCATGGTCTCGTTTTCTTGGGGGTCCTTGACAAGTTTTTTTTTTTTTGCACTTACACTTACAAGTGATACTTTCATGCATCATGTTTATATGTGTAGGTTAATTTGAGGCTTGCTTTCAACTTGCAGTTATACCTAATTTCAAGTTTGTCTCTCATTATCTGTCCTTTAATATACCAGGACAATTGGAATGTAAGTTGTAAGCTCATCTTACGTGTATTAGAGAGAATGCCACTCCAAGGTGTTTTTTTTTTTTTATCACTAGAATGCTTTCTTGGCATACTGAGACATTTTAAAATTTATGTGACAAGAACTCTCTGGCTGTAGAGAATTCTTGATAACCTTTGCCCTTCTGAGGCTCCTCAGTTAAAGGCATACTGGTGTTAATTAGCTTCTCTGACGTAATCTTCTATTATGTTTTAAATGTATATGTTAAACCAATGAGAATTATTTCTGCTTTTTCTATATAATCTGGTGTTAATAGTATGGGATATTTGAAAAAACTGCCACAAAGCTTCTGAAGAAGGACCTGGTTGGTTCGAAAGCTAAAGCACTTTGTTCTTTTCTGTAACATCCATGTTGGTCCAATAAAGGTATCAAATCATTTGTTTCTGGATCTGTTTTTAAAAGGACCAATACGGCACCTGCAACATTTTTTTTGTATCAAATGGTTCTAGAATTAGGGCTAGAATATGGACCGTCATCCAGTCATGGCCTGATAATATGATATCTGCCCCGCTGACTTTGTGATGGAGCAGACAGTGATGCACCACCAGCTTCAGTTCTTGGAATCTCTGTAGCATATAATATGCTGTGTTCCAATGAGTGGCAGCATTATTTTGGAAGGCATGCTCAGGCAGATGTTTTTCATTCTGAATTCTGCGTAGCTCCTTATGGGCCTTCACAATATGAAAAGTGACTGCAAACTGTTTTACTGTTCCTATGAGATTCCTTACCATCTGGTTTGTTGAAATAAAATCAGTGACTGCCAGGTTAATGCAGTAGGAATTGCAGGGCACATGGATGAAGCATCCATCGTCAATGACCTTGACAGTGTTTCTGGCATTGTTAGTCACAATCAGTCCTTTTTCAAGACCATTGCTACTTAACCATCAGTGGAAGACTTCTTTCAGGTCAGTCAACAGATCTGGAGATGTGATCAAATGGAAATCCATTCACGCATAGTGCTGCCTGTCTCCTGTACACTGAACTAGATGTTTTAGATGTTGATGAGTATGGATGCTCAACTTCAAAGGAGACTCAGTGCACAGTAACAGCCATTTAATCAATGACCTGCCCAGGTCCACTTGTCCACATATCAGTGGTTACATTCTTGCAGGATAACCTCTTCAGGCACCAATGTATCTCCTCACACATGCAGTTGTATAATTTGAGAAGTGCTATACATGTGAAGAAATAGTGGGAAGGGAAGTGATAATGGGGTTCTTCAAAAGACATGAACTTCCGTAATCCAGCCCTTACAGAAATAATTATATGAAATGTTTTTATGCTGCACACATAAAACTACTCCTGTGATATGCATGCTGCAAACATGATTTAGATGTTAAATTGGAACCGATTGCATGCATGTGGCATGCATGCAGCAAGCAAGTGTAGAAAGCATGTTTTTTATGTTAAATTGGAACAGACTGCACGCATGTGGCATGTGTGCAAAAAGCAAGTGGTCACTGATAAGTGCACACATAAAAGTTAAGTGACTTGCTCAGGATCACACCATATACTGTACAAGTGGGGGTTGATGAGATTCAAACCTAGGTATTCAGGTCTCTAAGTCTCCTGGTTTGCAATTCAGTGCCTTTAACCACTAAGCTATGCTGCCTGCATGCATATGGTTTGCTTGTTCTTCAGTACAAATCTGCATACTGCACATCTGCACACATGCAGCATGCTTGTACCACTCATACTTTTCAGTTTTCTTGTCCTCCCTCAGCTGCACAGCTGAACTGTTAGCATACATACAATGGAAACACATGTGGTTCTTCTCACCCCCAATACACACATTTACCCACAAAACTACTTAATTACTTCTCTCTGGCCTGTACTCCTACTATTGTCTGTCTATAGTTGTGAATGCTTCCACACAAACAGAATAAGTTGCAAACATGAAAGTAGCAATAACTTGACATCCACCCACATGGCCAGTCCCCCCTCCCATGCACACACACAGCAATAGGTGTAGCCATGCTGCTACAGACAACCCACCAAGTATAGATATAAGTTGAAAGTCTCTTACCTGAGTACTAGGGAGCCAGAGGCAGGAGTCTTTAAGAGATTATGTCCATGGGTCAGAGTGCTGTGGCGTTATCATACCCCCTTAAAATGAACTGGGTTATTCTTTATTACTATTTTATACATTATGATGGTGAGTTGGAGAATAATGAAGGCTACTGTTCTACTAACAAAGCCCTTGTTAGATGAGCAGTGGCCTTCATTAATCTCCAACACTCCATCAATAATGTATAAAATAGTAATAAAAAATATACCCATTCCTTTCAATGGTGCACACCCCTGCAATCTCCTTGCTCTATGTCACAATGTGCCTGAGTGTGGTGATGTGGAGGTCAACTTCACTAGGGGGCATAAGCTTGACCATAGTGGAGCTCTAATAGTCTGTACATACCATACTGCTTAACTGTCCCTGAATGCAAGGGACAGCCTCATTTAACCCCTGAAAACTGCTCTGTTCCTTATCCATCCCTTATGGGAAACATGCTGCTCATACAGAGGATAGCCTGTAAATTTAGATTTTATGACATGGGCGCCATTTCAGATTATAGCATGTAGGAGCCAACAACCAATGGAAGCCAGGTGCTAGTTAACCCCTAGGTGGCAAGCTCTAGAATGTCTGGAACGTCTCTAAAAGGTAAAACTCATTTTTTGATACTGAAAAGTGATATGCAAATCAGGGAAATTAAAATGTGTAAGATTCATCTGTGTATACCCCGGAGCAGTGCATTAGATTTAGGCTTAAACCCACCAAGTTATTAATCAATTTTTTTCCTGGCTGATGTTCTGAACCCCTCTTCCAAAAAAAAAAACTTTGTCCTGATTTCTCTCCAGACTCCACTCCATCCAATACCCATCCCATATGAGTCATGAAGCTGCCCAAAGGTGCAGAAAAGTGAAAAATACATCAATATTTCAATCCTTCCTCCTTCCCCTGTCCCCGTTTTTTAAAAAAAAATATTTACTTTTACCCACCTGGCCATCTGTCCAGAATCTGTGGCCTGGCCCAGTGAGCCACCAACCCAGTTTTCAGTCCACTCCTCCTCCGTCCTTCTGCCAGGATCTGGATGCTAGAATCAACCATTCCAGGTTCCCAATGTGGTCCAAGACCAAGTCACCTCACTAACTAAACACACCCAACCTGCATTGCTTGCTTCTTGCTGGCTGCTGCTCCACTGCACAGATCAAGGCCTATGAAGTCCACCCACACCACTGTCACTGCTGCTCCTAGGCCTAGCTTGCTGCTGAGTGGGCCTGTGCTTTTTTGTGTGAGGTGAGCCTAGTAGAATAAGTAGGTAGCCTTGTTCAAGTCGCCCAGCTCACACCTTGTCCCTTCAGCCACCAGGTGAGACAAAGACTCACTAAGAGTAGACCAACAAAAATATTCCACCACTACACTGCTATTGAGAGTTCAGTGGTCACCGACTCCTCCAAGCTGTAGTGTGCAGTCTGTCTACTCTGTGGTAGGAAAGACAGTGTTGCACTCGCATGACTCATGTGTTCTTGCTTGGCTGGAGCTCCTCCATGTCACGTGTGATGGCACCACTGCTAATAGGTGGAGAGAGTGAACATCACAATACAGACATAGTCAAGTCAGGAGTGCACCTGCAGCATCAGTGCACACAGGCCAGGGGGGCACTTATTGTGCAAAATATTAAATCCAAATTAAATGCCATTGTTGCCACACCATAAGAACAACCTAGGCACAAATGTGGGGGGGAGGCACTGCCACCCTGCCCTTTCTAAATGGCACCCCTGCTTTATGATACAAATTCATTCTCATGTATCGATACAAGTAAATATAACAGTTTCCGCTGTATTCTGAGGTACTGTATCACCATGTTTCAGAATGTGTTCTGATCATTGTGAGGGTTAGTGTCCATCATTGTACCTCATTTTGAGTGTCCATGTCCCTCATTCCAGTGACAAAATGTGAGGTATGGTGCATGCTTCCAAGACCCTACTCAGCACAAAGAGTGCTTAATATGACCATAGTGTATATACCCCTTACAGAATGACAAGGGAATGTAAGTGAGCAGACTCAGTCATGGAGAAACACATTTGTAGCATAAAATATGCATAAGGAGATTTGCATGGCCCAAAACAAAAATGTCAGGCTTCACCACACAGAGGTCCCTCTTCGCACATCTGGAATGGGGGAAGTTGGCTGACTATGTCCTAGGCATTTAATGAATTAGGCAAACAATATACTTTACAAATTAATGGAAATTCAATGACAAAAATCAAAAGCTATTAAACAACTTGCAAAAGGATCAGAATTAATGAGTTTACCTAATTTTAATGGGAAATCAATGAAAAATGTTTTTTTAATGACTCTAATTGCTAGCAGTAGTATGAGAAATAGAAACTGGTGTGCTTTTTAGATGAGATTTGCACCAGCTTAGCTGCTGCACGCATGGCAAGCGTGCATCATGTGAACCTAATGTGATTTTAAAATGATGTTCACACCAGCTTAACTGCTGCACTCATGTGAAGCATGCAACATGTGAACCTGGTGTGATTTTTAGAAGACGTTTGCACCCAGCTTACCTGCTGCACACATCAAGCTTGCAGCATGCAAATCTCATTTACTTTTTAGACCTGGTTCGCTTAGGTTCACTTTGTGTGTGTGAACCACATGCAGACATTGCACAATTAAATGTGTGACATGCATTCTGCATGTACACAGCACATACATATTTCTGTAAGGGAGAGCTAGAAGCAAATGATAATGGTAGTGAATTACTGATTATTAGCTCTGTCAGTACAGCATTTATCTCCTTGACTCAGGTGTGGGGGAGGGGAACTGTTAGCTCCTCTCAACAATTTCTTGTAATATCTGGTGCTGTTATGCACTTGGAGTAGCTGCCTGGCCTTATTTCTTTAGGCTTCTCCTTAGGGGATATGGAGTTCAGCTAGCCAAATGATCCACCATCCTAAACTGCTGTGAACCCGTAGTATCACTGTTTCCAGATGAAGATCTGTCCTCTTCCTCCTCTAAACTTATTGCTGGTGGTGTTGTACTTCATTGCTATGCTGTCAGTCCCTGGGCAGTGCCAACCTACTCTTGCCAATGCTTGGAACAATGATGGTTTAGTGTGCCAAATGTACCCAGGACTGCTGTGAGTTTGCCATGCTCAAACTGTCCCCACATTGTGTGCAAATAGCATATATGACATCCTCTGTGCTCTCTCCGAAGAAAAGCCACACATAATGTGTCATGGCCTCTTCTCCTTCTGAGACAGACTTAGTACGGCCAGATCCAAAATCACCCTCATTCTCTACCTGCTCTCCTGCTTCTTGCACAGTATAGTAACCACCTGTACTGGAATGCCTAGGTGACACTGACTTCCTATTCTTGCTGGCAGCAGCCTTGCCCCCTCGAGAGTCTTGGATAACCATGCAGCTGGATGACCATGCTTTGATGACACAGTTTCTTCATCATCACCATCATTATCATCATCATCCCCTCCTCATTGTAGTCTTCACACTACTCCTCATGCAACAGTTCCTATGTTGGTGGAATATAGACTACATCCACGTCATCGTCCCCTCCTCATTGTAGTCTTCACACTACTCCTCATGCAACAGTTCCTATGTTGGTGGAATATAGACTACATCCACGTCATCGTCCCTCCTCATTGTAGTCTTCACACTACTCCTCATGCAACAGTTCCTATGTTGGTGGAATATAGACTACATCCACGTCATCGTCCCCTCCTCATTGTAGTCTTCACACTACTCCTCATGCAACAGTTCCTATGTTGGTGGAATATAGACTACATCCACGTCATCGTCCCCTCCTCATTGTAGTCTTCACACTACTCCTCATGCAACAGTTCCTATGTTGGTGGAATATAGACTACATCCACGTCATCGTCCCCTCCTCATTGTAGTCTTCACACTACTCCTCATGCAACAGTTCCTATGTTGGTGGAATATAAACTACATCCATGTCATCATCACCGCTTCATCTTTATGATCCTCATCTGATCACTCAGCCTCCTTCAGCTGAGGACACATTTGAATGTAACATTGCATATAACCAATATGTTTGCCGTCCTCTATGAGTAGTGATAGCAGGATGTTTCTCCTTCTACACAACTAAGATACATCCATCACCTGTTCCTCAACACCTGCGGACAAAGGGGCCACACCACATTCAACACTGGTACCACCAGACTGAGTTGGGAGAGAAGGAGCACACTTAACAGGCTTAAACTGAGTCTGATTCTTTTTTTATAGCAACTGAGTTCTTTTTAGCATTGCCAGACTCAGCAGCACTGCCTCTTTTGCCTGTGTCATTAGATGACTGCCCAGTGTCCACCCCCCAGCTGGCCCTGGAAATTTCCTCCTCAGCCACCCTATCACCTGCACCACCACCTCCACACATATTTTAAATAAGTCAGTTGCTAGAAACATAAGTGCAAATTTAAAATCAAAAGCAAGCTTTGTGACTTAGTTGTGTGTGTTTAACTTGTAGATAATGTAAGGACACCACTTGAATGCATAGATTTTTTTCCACACACCACAACTATCTGACACACAGAAGGATTGAACAGACAGACTGTTCAGTTTTTAAAGCGCTACAGTACATTACAGTAGCAGCAGCACGCATGCACAGTCACAAACTTGCAATCAGTAAACCTTTACTGACTCACACAGTCACACTGAGGGAGAGGAACTTGAAGATGTTAGACAGGAGACTGAGACAATAGCAGCAGGTGAAGAAGAATCAGTTCAGTAGTGCCCTACTGATTATAGGTGGCACTATTGTAGCCTTGCCTGAAGTAAGAAAAGTGGTGATAAACAAAATGAAAACAGACAAAATGAGAGACATTAAGTCAGTCTTTCCTTGAGAGGGCGAGAAAACCAAGACAACCCCCTCTCTGGCCAATAAGACAATGTAGCACCTACTGACAATTCAGTTAACAACTTCAATTAAATCAATTGAAAGAACCAACTGTGTGACTTATGAGTACAAAAGTCAGAATGGCAGACGGAGATAACTAACTCTCTTGGTCCAAAAAGAGGGAAAAACACTGGAAATGGCTGGAAATATGGGTTGAAACACTTATTTAATTCAGGCAGCAGCTAGATCTGTACCCACACAATGTGCTAACCTTCACTAGTTGCAAGGTTTGCCAGAGTAAGCAAGTGCAGGCAGCCACTTCCTGGTAATCCACACACAGTTACAACCATGGATCCATTGGGTCCATAGCAGCCATCTTTGGACAGTTAGGATCCGAGATGGATCGTTGGTTATCTTCATGGTTCTGTTACTCAGATCCATAAGGTCCATGATATTTGGTGGATCCATGCACTGCATCCAAGATGGTTGGATCCTTGATTGGATGGCACTGCTATATGACCACAGCAACTATCTAGTCAAATGGGTGATGCCCATTGGTATTCTGGTTTCTAGGATACTATCTGAGCAATACTGCTGACAACTGTCTCCCTCCTGTACTCTGTACTGTCTGTTATTATCCTCCTTCACTATTTAATGCCTTCTAAATAACAATGATACTACACCCCTCCCTTTAACACCCTACTCTGGTTTATGTCATAATAGTGAACGAGAATGGTGACTGTTCTGGTGAGTGTATATCACTGAAAAGCAAATTGGCAATATACACTTACTGGCAAACCAACACATGGCAGCCTAAAGTTTTTCTATTGGGGGGCACTTTACCCCCTGACCCCCTTACTAAAGATTTGTAACTCCAGGGGGGTGCATGTTGGAGAAGGGCATGAATTTGGGGAAAAAAAATTTAGGTCTGGAGCTGCCGGCAGTGGCAAAATTTAAACCCTCCTGTCCCCAGCCCTGAAGCCTGTACCTACTGTGCCAGAGCCCACCTCCTCACCACCACACCGCACCATGCCACATGGCTGGCTTGGTGGCAGCAGGCACAGTCCCTCACAATAACCCTCTTCCCTATCCATCCCCTTCCCCTCACCAATCCCATTTTCCAGTCACTTTCCCCTACCCTTGCGGTCAACGTAGTCATTATCCTTGTGAGTAGCCCATCCCAATAGTGCTGAATACGGAGTTGCTATTTTGACAGTCGCTCATATTTGGTCACTATTATCAGGGGATACCCCATACTCTAGGTCAGATGTTTTCCAGTTCTCTCATTCCTTTTTAATTCCCTTAAGCTTGGTTAATCCAAATGATGAAAAAACAGTCTCATATACATAACTATGTAAACCCATAAATATACATATGCAAAAAAGTATAAATATCTATTTCATTTGTATCAAATCTTACTATAATCCAAATGTTAAGAGCACTAGTGCTATCTGACCACAGCAACTATCTAGCCAAATGGGTGGTGTCCATTGGTATCCTAGTTTCTAGGATACTATCTGAGCAGCACTACTGATGACTGTATCCCCTCTGCTCCTGTACCCTGTACTGCCTGTTGTTATCCCTCCTTCAGCATTTAATACCTTACTCATATAGTGTATTACACCCTCTCCCTTTTAACACCCTACTTTAGATCACTTCTTTTCCAGTTCCTATCCTCCTTTTAACCCCTAACCTTGGTTAATTCAAATGATAACAAACAATCATATATACATAAATATACAAATACATAAATATAAATATGCAAAAAAGTATAAATATCTATTTCACTTGTACCAAATCATACCCTAATCCAAGTCTTAAGAGCAAATCTCAGTATTTAGGAACTTAATGAGCTGTTAATTCAGATGTCGTATCAGAACCAGAACACTATGCCAGGAAAGCTGCTGCTTAGCAACAGCTTGATTTTGGCTAAGAAAGGCCTTTCTAATATCCTTGTTTTAAAACAACAAGAAATCATGTATAGGATATGACATGGGTGAGATTGAGATAGTAGAAATATCTTCATGAGCTATTCTTGACTTCCTGCTCTCACGAGTGGTGAAGCCAGAGAAATAGATAGATAGATAGATAGATAGATAGATAGATAGATAGACAGACAGACAGACAGAGACTTATGTAAGTGTGGCATATGTGGAAACATACCACTGAGGGGGCTGAGAGGGTAAGTGGAACTATTACCTCATTAGGCCACTGAGTAAATGTCCCTGCGAAGATGGTTTTTAATATCTTTTTTTTAAAGTAAATTAAATGAAAAAAACTATGTTAATGCATCTATTATAGTTGAAATGCAAATCGTATGATGTAAGGAAATAAAATATTTAGGTTTGAAATCTCTGGAACCTTAGCAAAGTGATGTGTGCTGTTCCTTAGAATCATGCAACACAGGGTTGGTGTAAGATAGTGCCAGTCTTGCAACACCAAGTAAATGACTGAACCATGCTTGCATGATGACAGCAAATATTAGGGTAATGCTAATCCTGCATCACACGATCATTGAAGCCCTGAGAGCCACGCAAGCAAACATAAAAAGGAAGCAAATAAAAACAACCAGCAACAACAACAACTAAATCTACTGAAGGTAAGCAATCGTAACAATTATTAATTTTAATGAGAAAAAAATATGATGCCAAAAGAGTTGACGCTGTCTCTTTAATATCAACATCAATATCTACATTATCACTTTGCAGTAGTAAATTAAAGAGGAGACACAATTAAAGCACAGTCTGTTTGACAGATCTGTGTTAAACCAATTAATGGTTTCATTCTGCAACATTCCTTTAGAAGCTGAGTCACACAGGGCCGTGGTAGCAAGAGTCTTTGATGCACATCCTTAGCAATCACTGTACAAAACAGGCAGACAAACAGAGACACAAAAACAACTACAATAGTTCTTCTGGGAGTCAATGGAGATCACCCCGGAGGAGCTCAGTACTTACTGCAGCTACAGTGGGTGCCCTGCTGCAACTAAGCAAAAGGAGAATCCCCATCAACTCATACTTGTCTTGCTTGTTACAGCTCCAACAAACTCTGGTCAGAGCCAACACAGTTGCTATGCTGCAGTAAACAGATTGCAAGAGATGCAAAAATGATATTTTAAAAAAATCAGTTTCCTATTGCCCCCTCTCTCTCTCTCTCTCTCTCTCTGACACCCTCTAACCCTCCATTACCCACTACCCACTGTCCAGTACCTATAATCTTCCAAGCCTACCTTGACCAAAAATCACATACCCTGCACAAAAGAAGTGGAGTGGAGAATATAAACCCAGTCAAACAAAACACAGAGTAACAATAACAATGTAAAACATAAAAAAGAAAGAAAGATATTAGGATTTAAATGCTTAAATGGAACAAATAAAACACAAGATACATGCAAATAAAATATGATGATATAAGTCCTAGTCCATTGAACTGCTGGAAACTGCAACCATCCTCCACCCTCAGTCCTGTATTCCATCTGTTTTCTACTGCTCTTCTTTTCTTTTGTGCTTGCAAATGCTGCTTTGAGACAATTTGAATACAGAATGCCTACTGCCATACTCACTCACTATTGTATGAGCACAAAACTGACTTAGTGTGTGGGGTTGTGAGGATTTCAAATGCTGCCGTAAGTGTATTACAAAAGCAGTGTGTACTGAATCCTTCAAACTGCCTTACGGAAACCTAATGAAACATGTCACATACAAAGCATTGGGATTAATTTCACTTAATCTTTTCCCTGCAGTTGTAAGTAAATGCTGAAGTTATGGTATTGTATTTATTTATGTAATTATTGCAGTTAGTTAATTAGTTATTTAGTGAATGAGCGAGTGAGTGAGTTTTCCTTGAGGAGATGATCTTTGTGAACATCATTCTGTGCTTCCGGGGGGCCTTAACAAATATTTAATACTACTGACCAGTCAATTAAGCATAAATATGTTGGAAAACATAATATAGTCACATTTTACTCATACACCTAAAGCATAATTAAATCAATCATTCAGGTTCTAAAGCTAAACTTTAGTTAGTCATTATTAAACATTTTACACTGAAGGTAAAATAAAACACAGTATAAAAGGTATAATATTGCAATATTCAAAATAAAACAAAGGTAGCATAAGTAATCAGCCTCCTTAACCATTAAAAATTGGCAACATAGAGGTAAAAGTTACATGATTAAATATTAAAATACCATGTGAACTTAGAAAACTCAGTATTCCAACTGTCTATGACACTTCTTATTTTGTTGTTTTCTTTTAGTGGAGTAAATGCTCCTTGATGAGCTTTCTACCCCAGATTCAGTTACCTCAACACACTTTCACTTCTCTCGTAGCATCAAATGACTCTCTGCTAAATTCCAATGAGTTATAATCAGCTCTGTGTATAGCGGATAGTGCAGCCAGGGAAAGAGCGATGGGGCGCATTTTAACTCTTTGTCCAGTGAGCTCTATGAGCTTCAAGAATTGGTGCCACGTCAGCTTTAGAAAACATTAGCCTTGCAATTAAATAGTAAGGCTGTACACCTAATATGAACCTTGCCTAATATCTTTATCTGGCATTACAAAAATAAGAAAAAGCAAATGATAGAGCTGGCTTGCTCAGGTAGAAACATGCATTCCGGGCTCCAGATTATCAGGCTACTTTTCCCCTCAGCTGTTGAATATTCTCTGCACTTACAGTGGTTTAAGAGCTAGCTGAGAATGCAGCCATTTGCTGATGGCTATCAAGAGAGATTAAACCTACATTTTCTTATAAGGAAAAACACCCAACGAGCATGAGGAAACATTAGAGGGTAGCAATACTGGGTAATCACATAATCATTTAACCACCTGAATCTCTTCCCAGTCAGAACAATTAGTTTATGCTCTTAATAAGCAGCGTTAAAGTAGATAAGAAAAACTCCAAAGAATATTTGGAACACGTTCCACAATTAGTTGTATGGTAAACATTTATCAAATGATTCAAACACATGGAATATATAAAACATCTAGCATGTAGAAGCTGCATTATACAATATCTAAAAGACCTAGCACATAAATACTGAATTATATATATTTTACTACACAGTATTTATGTCGCAAAATATGTAGTTGTATTATTTGTTTTAAACCTTGTTTATCTGCCTTTATGTACCTTAGTGTACCCCTTACTTAGCTGCGAGCAGCTCGGCCTGGAACACAAGTCGGTAGCTATAGCATCTCTGCTGTGGTTGGTATGGCTGCTGCAATGACTGACGCAACTGTTGTACAGATTTACAGTGAAAATGGCAAGAGTTGCAACAATGATTATTTAAAAAAATCTGTTTCCTTTTATCCACTTTCTCTTAGCCAATCCTCTAATCATCCACTACCCACTATCCAATACCTATAATCTGCCAAACCTTCCTTGACCAAGAATCACATTCCCTTCTCAAATGAAGTGGGGAGCGAGAGAATATAAACCCAATCAAACAAACACAGATTAATTATAACAATGTAAAATATGAAGAAAATAAAGAAAAATATTAGGATTTAAAGGCTTAAATGGATCAGATAAAACACAAGATAAATACAAATTAAAAAAGATGATACAAGTCCTAGTCTATAGAGCTGTTGGAAGCTGCAACTTCCTCCACCCTCATTTCCAGATTCAATCTTCTTTCTACTGCTCTTCTTTTGATTGTGCTTGCAAATGCTGCTCCGTGACCATTTAAATACAGAATGCCTACTGCAGTACCCACTAACTATCGTATGAGCACAAAACTGATTTAGTGTGTGGACTTCTGAGTGATTACAAAATGCTGCCCAAGGTGTGTTACAAAAAGCAGTGTTACTGAATCATTCAAACTGCCTTAAGAAAACCTAATGAAACATGTCACACAAAAAGCACTAGGGTTAGTTTCATGTAATCTTTTCACTGCAGTTATAAGTAAATGCTGAAGTTACAATATTTTATTTATGTAATTATTTTAGTTAATTAATTGGTGAGTGAGTGAGTGAGTTTCTCTTGACTGGGCTACTCTTTGTCAACATCATTATGTGCTTTCGGGGGGGGGCCTTAACAAATATTTAATACTACAGATCAGTCAATTAATCATAAATATGTTATAGAGTATAATACTGAGACATTTTATCATACGCCTAAAGAAATACAAAAGAAATTAATCCAGTCCTAAAGCTAAGTTTAGTTAGCTACTTATTAAACATTTTACACTGAAGGTAAAATAAAACACAGTATTAAAAGGTATAATATTGCAATATTCAAAATGAAACAAATGCAGCATAAGTAATCAGCCTCCTTAACCATTAAAAATGGGCAACATGGAGGTAAAAAGTTACATGATTAAATATTAAAATACCATGTGAGTTTAGAAACTCAGTATACTAACTGTCTATAACAGTTCTTATTTTGTTGTTCTGTTTTAGTGGAAAAAATGCTCCTTGGTGAGCTTTCTACCCTAGGTTCAATCACCTCAACACTCTTTCACTTCTCTCATAGCATCAAGCAACTCTCAGCTAAATTCAAACGAGTTATAATCAGCTCTGTGTATAGCCGATAGTGCAGCCAGGGAAAGAATGATGAGGCACATTTTAACTTTTGCCCAGAGAGCTCTATGAGCTTTAAGAATTGGTGCCACAACAGCTATACCAAACTTTAGCCTTGCAATTAAATAGTAAGGCTGTACACCTAACATGGACCTTGCCTAAAATCTGTATATGGCACTACAAAAATAAGAAAAGCAAATGTTAGAGCAGGCTTGCTCAGGCAGAAACATGCATCACGGGCTCCAGACCAGCAGGCTACTTCTCCTCTCAGCTGCTGAATATGCCCTGCACTTATAGGGGTCTAAGAGCTAGCTGAGAATGAGGTTGCTTGAAGATGTCTATCAAGAGAGTTTACCTATAAATTTCTTTATAAGGAAAAATGGAAGGTAGCAATACCAGATAATCAGGTAATCACCTAATCATTCAATCACCTGAATTTCTTCCCAGTCAGAACAATTAGTTTATGCTCTTAATAAACAGAGTTAAAGTAGATAAGAAAAGTGCCAAAGAATATTTGTACCGTATCAACACAGTTAACTCCACTCAGTGGAGAACAGGTCAGCACTAACGAGCAGAGACCATAGTCTATCATCAGAAGCCTTACTGTGTATCAAAAACATTAATAAAAGTGGTTAAAAAAGCTCACTCACATATATTCATGGATCTACAATGTTGGTTCGACAGAAAATCTGTCAACCACCATCACAGTGAAGGCATTGTGCCACTGGACAAGAAATGTGATTTTACCAGGGGGCTGCACCCTGCACCCCCCAGACTTTAATATAATCAACTCCAGGTCAGAGTTGTTTCATGGAGGGGGCGCATGACCCAGAGAAGCCATGCCGGGGTCTCGCGCAACCATTGCATCAACCTGTCATTGTTGTCACTGTAATGGTCTTCGCCCTAAATTTTTCACTGTAGCAACAGCACACCTATATTCATAGTTGATAAATTGGCATTTCTTGAGTTGTGACATCAATGGGGCTTACAAAATTCTGTGCTTGAAAAATTGACAGTTTAAGCAGCTTTGAATTCAGAAGTAAAATTTTAAAGCCAAACCATAAAACAACAAACCGAGACAGCAATCTGCCCATTTAACATGCCATCCAACTTCCTGGTGGCAGCTAAGTGCTCCTCTGGTCAGTTGTTTTACAATTTGGCTTTAATGTTTTACCTTTGAATTCACAGCTGCTCAAACTGTCAGTTTTTCAAGCACGGAATGCTTTAAGCCCCATTAATGTTGATGCTTGAGCTCTTAATAAAGAGAGTTAAAGTAGATAAGAAGAACGCCAAAGAATATTTGTAACGTAGCAGCCCAGTTAACTCCCCTCAGTGGAGAATAGGTCAGCACTAATGAGCAGAGACTGTAGTCTATCATCAGAATCTTTACTGTGTATCAAAACTGTTAAAGGGGCACTGTCAACACTTTTTGCATCATATTATTTCTAGTTGAACACCCACATTTTATGATTGCTTACCTTCGCTAAAATTCATTAATGTTGCTGGTTGTTTTACCTGTTTTCTTTCTCAGTAGAGCTGAAATGCATGCTAATGGCATAATTATACCCAACCTTGTTTTGTTTCAAAACCTTGAACTACTCTTATTTTATACTTCCTGAATATGACTAACACCTCCAAACAGTGCAGTCACTCATGATGTGATAGTCTACTCTCCTTTCACTATATCTTGAGTGTCTGGACTGTGTTGTGGGTGCTCCCAAGACCAGGAAAAATGCAGTGGGAGTTTATCAAGGAATATAAACTAGCATGTTTTTATGTGGTAACACTGGTATGGTGGGTAGCCTGTTTTTCACTTTTTAAAAGAAAAAAGGAATAAGAATCAAACAACCATCTACATCAGCAATCTGTACAGAATGTGAGCAATCATAACATGTCATTCTTAAATTTAGGAAAATTTGAGTCCAAAGGGGGTTGATAGTGTCCCTTTAATAAAAGCAGTAAAAAAGCCCAGGCACACTTATTCATAGTTGATAAATCAGCATTGCTTGAGCAGTAACATCAATGGCACTTACAGAATTCTGTGCTTGAAAAAATGACAGTTTAAGCAGCTAAAAATTTAAAAGTAAAACTTTAAAGCCAAACCGTAAAACAAGAAACTAAGAGAGAGCAATCCACTCATTGAACATTCTGTCCAGCTTCCTGGTGTTAGCTGTGCACTGCTCTGGTCAGTTGTTTTACTGTTGGCTTTGAAGTTTTACTTTTGAATTCACAGCTGCTTAAACTGTCATTTTTTTCTAGCACAAAATTCTGTAAGCCCTATTGACGTTACTGTTCGAGCAATGCCAATTTATCAACTATGAATATATGTGGGTGAGCATTTTCACTGCATTTATTAATGTTTTTGATACACAGTAAAGCTTTTAATGATAGGCTATGGTCTCTGCTCATTAGTACGGACTCATTCTCCACTGAGCAAAGTTTATTTTAAAAGAAAAAGCAGTGGCCGGCCCAGTGGTGCTGAGGGCTGAGGCGCTGGACCCCACACCGTGCCACACCGCTACCCATGCTCAGGAACAAGTGTGGGCTGCCCAGGGCTGGCAGGGAGGAGATGGATTGAGCATCCAATGGACAGCTCTCCATCTCTGGGGAAGGGATGGCTAGCAGTCGGCACATGTCTGTCCCCTAGTGGAGGCTGAGGCTCGACAGCACACTGCCACAAGATCATGGGGTGGCAGCATGGCAGATGCTTGGTGGGGGCATGCTTGGTAGCATGTGCAAGCCCGCTGCAGGTGTCTTTGCACACTGTGTTCCTGCATGGGGAGTAAAGCAAAGAAAAAGATCCTGGTGGCTGGCTGTTGTGGCTTGATGGCTGTCCCTGTGCTCTGTCTCCAGAGTTAACACCTCCAAACTGGATCCAGAATTGGCGGGTGACCAAGGGGGCTTCCCACTGCCCCACCATGGGGGGTAAGCCGTGATAACATCCATGGAGCCTAATACCTAACCCAGAATGTTATCAACGCTGGTATGATGATACACATACTGAGTTTGATTTAGTTGTTTTATAATTCCAAGGAATTTTTTTCCCATATTTTTATTGCATCTTTATTTGTCTCCTCTGGTCAGCTGCCCCATTCTGACTGACTCCCCAGCCCGTCCCCTGAATAGCGGTAGCTTACCTTGTACCTGGCCCAGGAGTGGAGCCTGTAGGAGTCAGTCCTCATCCTGCTTGCCAATGGTGTTTTTCTCCTCTGGTTATCGCCCAGGAGCCCCAGGCATAGGAGCGCATGCACATGGAGGCGTGCATGCACCCTACCACCCCAGTTACAGCTCCTTTCCCCACCCCATGGCCTAGCACCCTGGCCCCCTCTAACTCATGCCACTCCCAGCCTCCACTAGGAGTCACCATTGGCCGAGGCACTTCACCTCCCCGGAGAGAAGAGCCTGCCTGTCGGCAGCTCAATCCAGCTCCGCCCCCCCACTGCTGATCTCCAGCAACCTGAGCTCATTACTGAACCCGGGTTACTGGCATGCCTGAAGGTAAGGCGTCCAGTACCATCAGCCCTCAATGCCACTGGGCCAGCATGTTCTCATTTTTGCTGTACTTATTTGAATGGATCAATAAGTATCCTTTAAATTGAAGTCTCCAATTGTAATTGACTCTACGAGGTCATATGCTCCATTAATTTTATTACTTATTGCTAAATGTGATTTTTTTTTCTGTAGAATCTGGCTGCCAGTAACAAATGCCTATGTTTAGTGGTAATGAGTTCTTCCTAGTCACTTTCACTCATATGGTTTATGGTTTCAGTTTCCCTGTGACCTTCTGATTCTGTGTGAGCTATCAATAAATTGAAGATCTTGCTTAAAATAGAGTGTGACATTGTCTTCCTTTTTGTTAGATCTATCTAGAAAGTATAAATTATAATTGCTAATATTTCTATTACAACAGTTTTTGCTGTTCCACCATGTCTCAGTAATACCCACAATATCAAACTTTTCAGTATATGGTATGGCTTCAAGTTTTTCCTTTTTATTAGCCATTGTCACAGTGTGTGGGAATAAACTTCAGACGAGGCAAATTTACAGGTTTAAAACACACCGTGGTGTGATATTTATTTTTCAAAAGTTCGAAAAATAATAAATGAAAACAAAAAACTTACAAAGAAAATCACTACTTAACATCAGTAGTTTCTCATATAACACAGTCCTGGATCTTAGAGCTCCTAAGACCCTTCTCATCTGCATTCAACAGCTTGTCTACAGTAGCAGTAGACCCTCTCTCCTCTCCTCTCCTCTCTCTCTCTCTCTCTCAGGGCTGAGCCCCACTGGATTGAAGTGAACTCAGTGAAGAGGTTTTTATACCTTTTGGTGGGATCACCTGACTGAGCCCTTTTCTATTTACATGTCTGGACATGCTGTTTCATGTCTGAACATGTTGTTTAAAAACCAAGGGGGAAGGGTTGTTTCAGGGGATTTCCTGGTTCAGTTAAAGGTACAGTGTATATTTCCACAGATATTAAGTCTCTATTTCCCTGATCCACAGTGACTTAGCACTTTTATAACATTATACAGTAAAAGGTTTATAGTGTGAATTCATGAAAATACCTTAAGGATTTCTTATAACTCTACTAATCAAGAAATTATTTTTTATGGCTTCTGAATCCTTTTATTTAAAAAGGCTTTATTAACTGTATTTATTTCTATTTAAAATAGCCTTCATGTTTTTTGTACACAAAATGCACTTATGCACTTTGCACAACACCTCTCCAGGTGTTTGGCATCATTCCAGGGACTGGATAGATGGAAACAGAAAAAGAATGAAAAGAGAGAACTAGTAGGAAGTTTAGTAGGGACAGTAAAGAGTTACACTAGGTAGCCAACCTGAGGGGAGAAGAAAAGCAAAGAGAAAAGCATTAACTGTTGCTAGGAAGTAAGGAGATAGAAAAGTGGTCCAGTCACAGCTGGGGTGTAGCCTAACTCCACCACACATCTCCCTCGTTAAGAAAAAAACAGTTCTCAAAACTATGCTGTTTTTTTTTTTCAAGAACCCCCTCTCAGTCATAAATATTCTACCAAAATGGTAGAATGGGGTTGGTTGAAACTTTCTCTCACCCACTACGAAAGCTTCACCCCGGGGTTCCTTAATTCAATTATTTTTAGTATTGTCCACCTTACCACGTTTCTGCAATACAACAATCCTTTCACAACATTACCCTGGGGCTCTCATACAGTTCAGCACAGTACCCATCTATGCTTTCAGAGGACTTCAGTCAGTAGTGACTTTCTATCTCTGAACTGTTTCACTCTGGTTACTACAACTCAGACACTTCATATGTAATATCAGGCACCCATCAATAGGCATCATTTCAGCACATATCACTTAACATCATTTCAGAATCCATCAATTGAATTTCAGCACCCATCACTTGGCATCTTTTCAGAACCATCACTTGGCATCGTTTCAAACCCTGTGTGCCAACTATCATACCTTCATCAGTACATTAAAAAAGAGGAAGTAATACACCACAGTTTTATGCTGACTTCTAACTTCCTTCATCTACAGTAGCTATCAGAGTGGCCGTACAGGCCTATACCAAAACTTTTCAGCACCCATTACTTGGCATTGTTTCAGCCCTGTGCACCCACCTTCGAGCCTTCATCAGTACATTACAAAAGAGGAACTAATACACAGCAGTTGTATGCTGACTTCTAGCTTCCTCCACTTAGCTATCAGGGCAGCCGTACAGGCCTATACCACTACTTTCTCTGGGCCAAGTTGTACCCAGATCTAATCCCATTATAACACATTGTTTCCACTCAGGGCCCAATCATAGGTTCCACCCAATACTACAGACTCCAAGATCCTAGAGTTCTCATTTTATAGCATACAGTATAGACATTTATTTTATGTTATACATTTCTTGTAATCATTTCATACATTTCATTTATCCATTTCCCTTTCATATATTTTCTGGTAGACAAGGAAACTTCTCATGCTGAACATCAACCAGCCAGTTCCTAATTCCAAAACCTTTGGGGTTTCCTTTCAACCCTTATTTGTAACATACCAGGGGTTTCCGTTTGACCCTTTCATCATTTTGGTACCCTCAACTGACTGTATTCAGCACCAGCCTTAATTCTATATTCATTTTAAACATTACATGTTTCATACATTTCATACCATATCATAGGGGTTCAAAACATGGGAAAGTCCCTTCAGCCACCATGGTGTCTTCCCTGTTACTTGTAGTCTCCACCCCAGTATGCATATGTCCTGAAACAGTCTTACCTGGGGCCTTCATCTCGTCATGCTCCAAGTAGCAGCAGCCTGGAAAAATGAGCAACAAAGGGATCTCAAAAGTGGCTGGCAACAAAGGTTCCATCAAGGGGTCCTCCTCCTCTAGAACCCATGGATCCTGGTCCCCTGCCTCCACCATGAAATCCTCTGGTTGGAAACCCTCCATCAGCACCTGGCAGTGGTGCTCCATCTCTCTCTGGCACTGGTCTGCCTCCATGTTCCATCAAACTGCAATCCAGATAATAGCTTCTCTCAGTTCTCCTCACCTGGGCTATGGTATGCACACCGGTAAGCCCCCCTCCTTCAACAGATCCTTGGCATCCACAAGATCCTGTAGGTATGCCATCCTGCTCTTTGCCCCATTTCTGGATACCAGGGCTGGTATCTTGGTACTGGTCTCCCTTGTTTCTCCAGACAGCCAGTACTATCCCAGTACTCACACCAAGTTTGTCACAGCATGTGGGAATAAACTTCAGACGAGGCAAAGTTACAGGTTTAAAACACACCATGGAGGTGATATTTATTTTCAAAAGTTTGAAAATAATAAATGAAAACAAAATAATGCAAAGAAAATCACTACTTAACATCAGTAGTTTCTCATATAATACAGTCCTGGATCTTAGAGCTCCTAAGACCCTTCTCATCTGCATTCAACAGCTTGCCTACAGTAGTAGTAGAACCTCTCTCCTCTCTCTCAGTGCTGAGCCCCACTGGACTAAGCTGAAGTAAACTCAGTGAAGAGGTTTTTACATTTTTTGGTGGGATGACCTGATTGAGCCCTTTTCTATTTACATGTCTGGACATGCTGTTTAATGTCAGAACATGTAGTTTCAAAACCTGGGGAAGGGAGTTGTTTCAGGGGATTTTCTTGTTCAAGTTAAAGGTACAGTGTATATCTCAACATATATTGACTCTCTATATCCCTGATCCACAGTGACTAAGCACTTTTATAACCTTTACAGTAACAGGTTTATAGTATGAATTTATGAAAATACCGTATGATTTCTTATAACTGTACTAATCATGAAATTATTATTGTTTCATATGGCTTCGAATCCTTTTAAAAAGGCTTTAACTGCATTTATTTCTATTTAAAATAGCCTTCATGTTTTTGTACAAAAATGCACTATGCACTTACGTAACACCTCTCTGGGTGTTTGGCATCATTCCAGGGACTGGATGGATGGAAATGGAAAAAGAATAAAAAGAGAGAACTAATAGGAAGTTTAGTAGGGACAGTAAAAAGCTACACTAGGTGGCCAACCTAGGGTAGGGGGGAAAAAGAAGAAAAGCAAAGAGAAAAGCGTTAACTGTTGCTAGGAAATAAGGAGATAGAAAAGTGGTCCAGTAATAGCTGAGGTTGTAGCCTAACTCCGCCACAGTCATAATTTGTGCATTTAAAAGTATGCAATTTCATTTGTTAATAGTATATTTTTTTGAGTTTCATTATGATGGATTCACACCAGAATTCTTTATGTATTTACTCATGACACACCATTCATCCTGCTCCCTCTTCAAATTTAGTTTAAATTATTTTCAATTTCATTCTTAATCCTTTTCCCTAATAAACATACCTCTCATTTATTTAGGTGAAGAAATATCCCTAGAATAAGGGTGACTATTCCCAAATAAATGTACTGCAAGTTTTAGAGCAGCAGAACCCCTCATAATGGTACCAGTTCTCCATCCACTTATTCAGTCTCCCTATTGTCATTGTTTTGTTTCGATGCTCAAGATATAGTCAATATTTCAGACATAGAAACATAGAAACATTGACTTGCTTGGCAGATTAGGACAGCTTGGCCCACCTATTCTGCCCATTTCCTACCTAATGGATAAGCTGAAGATCCTAGTTAACCAAAAGCCTACTTCCTCCTACCCCCACTAAAATTGCCTTATGTCTGTCCCATGCATTCTTGAATTCCCCCACTGTATTAGACCACACAACCTCCTCAGGAAGGTGGTTCCATGTGTCCACCACCTCTCTGTGAAAAAATACTTCCTTACATTGCCCCTGAGTCGTCCCCCCATCTTCAAATTGTGTCCCCTTGTTCTTGCACATCTCCTTTTCTGAAAGACGCTACCCTCTTGGATTTTGTTGATTCCTTCAAGGTACTTAAAAGTTTAAATCATGTCCCCACTTTCCCTCCTTTCCTCAAGGGTATACATATTAAGCTCCTTTAGTCTCTCCTCATATGGCTTCTCTTGCAGACCCTGCGCCATTTTAGTTGCCTTCTTCTGGACTGCCTCTATCCTGTCCATGTCCTTGTGGAGATGGGGTCTCCAGAACTGGATGCAGTACTCCAGATGGGGTCTCACCAACTGTCTGTACAGAGGGATAACAACTTCCTGTTTTCTGCTGATGATGACTCTCCCTATACATCCCAGTATCCCCCAGCCCTCCCTACTGCCTTTTCACACTGCTTGCTAACCTTAAGGTCATCTGATAAGGTCCCTTCCATTATTGTTATTGTTACCTCCCCCATTGTGTAGTCTTCCCTGGGTTTTGTTTCCCAGGTGCATTTTGCACTTCTTTGCACTGAATCCAAGCTGCCATACATCTGACCATTCCTCCAACCTTGCCAAGTCCCTTCTCATCATTTCCACCCCCCCGTGTATCAACCCTGTTGCAGATCTTTGTGTCATCTGTAAAGAGGTATACTTTTCCTTCCAGTCACTCTGCAATGTCACTTATAAAGACTTTAAAAAGGACATGACCCAGTACTGAACCCTGTGGTACCCCATTAGTAACCCCCCTTTCTTCAGAGTGAACTCCATTTACTATTACATTCTGTGTCCTGTTGTCCAGCCAATGTTTTACCCAGGCTACCACCCTGGAATGGTTCCGGGTGGTCAGGGTGCTATCATTAGGGCACTGTGAAACACAGCACCACCAGAGGGCCACAGACCACAAGAGCACACCCACCAGCAGAGCACCAGGGAAGAGGACACTTGGTGCCAACAGACTGAGTATAGCACAGGCAAACAGGGCACCAGGAGGACACAGCACCTGCACAGAGTGATGTGGCATGACCAAAGCCAGAGCCACAGCCTGGTTGCCACACAGGAATGGAGCAAGAGAAGGGGAAACCAGCAGGTGGGGTGGCAAAGGGGCACAGCGGCAGGGACCCGGAGCAGACTATGGGCCACAGAGCCTAGATGGATGTGGGCGTGCCATGGAATGTGTGTTGCCAGGGTGACACACACACACCCTGTGGAGGGTGTGCAGCAAGGAAGACACCAAGTGCACCCAAGGCAGGTACTGCACAGGACAGCATCCATGGCATGCAGCACCACCAGGAAGGGCACAGGCAGTGTGGTGGGACAACTGGTACAACCACAGCAATAGCACTAGGGAGGTCATGGGGTACAGGTAGTGACCGGTGACAACATGGGGGGACCACAGGACAGACCAGAGAAGAGGAGGCACCCCCCCTTGCAAAGCACACAGCCCAATCAGGGCAAAACAGTGTGGCATTGCCAGCAGGCAGGTGCACCCTGTTGCAGGTGGGCAACAGTCAGCTACATATGCAGCGGCACTGCTGAGTGGCCACACACACATGTGGAATACCAGGCATGCCGCTGGAATATGTGGACAAGCAAGAGGCAACAGATTCCTGTTGCACGATGGTTTCATGTACAAGAAGGAGCACTCATGGGGACTCAAGATGTACTGGAAATACACTGAATACCAAGGGGGCAGCTGCAAGGCATGGGTCAACACCAGCCAAAGGGATCTGGTGACCACCCTGGGCACCCACAACCATGTCCTAGACTGCATCAACATCACTGTGCACCATGTGCATGCCAACATCAGAAGGAGGGCAGTGCAGACACCAGAGACACTGCAACAAGTGGTGGCTGCATGCTGCAGTGCACTGCCAGAGGATGTTGGGGGCAGCTGCCTTGCCTGGAAAACCTTTGGTGGTCTGTGCGGCATAGTAGGAGGGCAGCAAGCACAGCACCGCAGCTGCTGGCATCCCTCACTGAACTGAAGGTGCCTGAGCCCCTACAGCCCCTCTTAGGGACTCAGGTACTGGGTCAGACAGATACCTGCTCTTTTTCCACCACCCAGAACCTACAGTACATGGAGCACTGTGCCAGCTGGTATGCCAATGGCACCTTCAGATGCTGCCCACCCCTTTTCAGGCAGCTGTATATGATCCATGGGCTGGAATACAGTAATGTAATCTCCACTGTGTTCATGCTCATGGCAATGTGCACAACAGCCACCTACACAGCTATGTTCAGGAAGCTGGCAGAGCTGCACCCTGGCCTGTCCCCAGAGTCCATTATGGTGGACTATGAGCTTGCTGCACACAAGGCATTCTGCACCATCTTCCCCAACACCACTTTGTGGGATGCTTCTTCCACCTGTGTCAGGTGGTGTGGCAGAGCAGCAGCTGCCAGAAGTATTGCAGGAGTACACTACAGACCCCAACTACGCCATGTTTATATGGCTGCTCCCGCCCCTGGCGTACATGCCACCGGACAATGTGGTACCCTCCTTCGAGGAGCTGTGGACATGGCCATTTTTTGCCAAGTGGGAGGACATGCTGGTACTGCTACTGGATTACTTTGAGGACAGTTGGCTTGGGCAGCCCATCCACAGTGGGCATAGGTGCAAGCCTACCTTCCCCATTGTTGTGTGGAACTGTTACCTTGCCTCACAGTCTGGACTGCAACGGACCATCAACGCGGTGGACGGCTGGCACAGGGGTTTCAACTCCCTGTTGGGGGCTGTGCATCCCTCCATCTGAACATTCATTGAATGTCTGTGGCATGAGGAACAACTGAATGAGATAAAGGTGCAGCAATACTTGACAAGGGAGCCCGCTGCACCAGCACGCAGGAGACTCTGGGACAGAGGCCAGTGTATCATGAATCTGGTGGCGCAGTATGGGGAGCACGGCATACAGGAATATCTGAAGGGCATTGCCATGCACTTCCAGCTGCAGGTGTAGGAATGGGCGCCTGCCCACTGCGTGTGCATGCATGCAGTTCTGCACCATGGGTGTCTCACAGGGAATGCAGACATGTGATATCTAACGCATTCTGTAGTGAACAGTAAATTTATATGAACAGCATGCCTGCCTCCAGTGTCCTTTGTTAGTGTGCATGTGCATGTGTAGGTGTGGCTGTGTGCATGGTTGTGCTGGTGTGTGTCTGTGACCTGCACTGCCATGTGTGGCATGGTGCCTTGTGGCACTGTGGATGGTGTGGGCATGTGTCCGGGGCCATGAGCTCTGGTGGGCTGATGGTGGCATCCAGCATTGCATTGGGACTATTGAGTGCAGGTGTATTGCCCCCTCCACCCGGTGCATGGGTGTGCCTGCACATATGGCACTGGGACTGCCCTCCTGTGCCACACATGGGCATGTCTGTACTGGTGGCTGTTGTCCCACCCCATGCTACTGGCCAGCATGCTGGCTCTTTCATGCTGTACCTAGTGGGGTGCGGTCTCCATCCTGAAGGCCTTCCCCTCCGTGGTGCATCTCTGTCCTGTGAAGTGGCCCTCCCCTCCGGTCTACCTAGGTGCCCATTGTCAGGGTGCATGTCCATCCCCACTGGGCCTCCAGTTGCCCCTGCCCACCCCCTTGGTCCCTGTGCATGGATACCTGTGGTGCATGGCTGCAGGGTGGTCGCCTGCCATTGGGTTGTGGGCACTGTGGTGCTGTGACCCTCAAGAGTGCTGGTCCATGGCCATTCCACCACTTGCCACACTGTTCCCGTGCTGTGTGTCCATGGTGGTCCTTTCTACTGTCACATTGGCCCCCATGGTGCACCTTGGTGGTGCTGTGCCTGTTGCTGCCCTGCTGCCGTGCAGTGGGTGTGGCTGTGGGTGTGTTGTGTGTGGCCATGCCCTGCCGTTGCTGCTTGCCTGTGTGCTCCATTCCTGGTGACCGTCGCGGTGCAGCGCTCTGACTGCTGGTGCCCTGTTATTGGTACTCTGCATGATGGCACCCTAATGCCGGCACCCTGACTACCCAGAACCCTGGGAATCACTCCCAGGCTGGCTAATTTGTTTATTAATCTTTGTGAGGAACTGTATCAAATGCCTTGCTAAAGTCTAGGTAGGCCATGTCCACAGCCCCTCCCTGGTCTATTACTTTGGTCACCCAGTCAAAGAAATCAATTAGATTCATCTGACATGATCTTCCTGCTGTGAATCCATGCTGCCTTGGTTCCTGTGCCCCACTGGCCTCTATGTACTCAACAATGCTTTCCTGCAGAAGTGATTCCATCATTTTCCCTACCACAGAGGTCAAACTGACAAGTCTGTAGTTTCCTGCCTCTGTTCTGCTCCCACTTTTGTGAAGCAGAATCACATCTACCCTCCTCTAGTCCTCAGGTACCACACCATCCTCCCATGATTTGTTAAAAAGGTTAGTCAGTGGTGTCACTAGTTCTCCCCTTAATTCTTTTAGAATTCTGGGGTGAATCTGGTCAGGCCCCATTGCTTTGTCCACCTTCATTTTTAGGAATTCTTTCAGAACCCTTTCATCTGTGAAAGGACTGGGATCGACCACCCTATCCAGGGTGATTCTGTTAATTGGATTAGGTACCTCCCCCTCCTCCTCTTTTGTGAATACTGAACAGAAGTACTCATTCAGTATCCCTGCCTTTTCACTGTCCCTCTCTGCCCAACCACCGTCCATTCTATTCAGCCTTGCTATCCCTCCCTTTGTCTTTCTACACTCCCTAATGTACCTATGAAAGGTTTTATCCCCTTCTTAACCAGTTGGCTATCTTTTCTCAGTTTGGGTCTTTGCTATTCTGATTGCATTCCCTACTTCCTTCTGCCTTAACTGGTACAGTTCTCTGTTCTGCTACGTCTGTGTTTCCTTATACTTCCTAAATGCTATCTTTTTCTCCCTAACCTTCCCTGCCACCTCTTTTGAGAACCATAGTGGATTTTTCTTTCATTTTGATTTGTTTATTTGCTTCACACAAAGGCTTGTTGCCTCTGTGATGGCAGATGTTGTTTCCCCATTGTTGCTCCGCCCCTCCTTCTTTCCTGTTTGCTAGTGCTTTTCTAAAGCACTCTCCCAATTTGACAAAGTCAGCCCTCCTGAAGTCCAGTGCCCTCACTTTTGTATAGCTTGACTCTGTAGCTGAGTTTATCGTGAACCACACTGTTTGGTGGTCACTTATTCCCAGATGGTTAACCACGCCTAGATCTGAGATCCTTTCACTGTCCCCATTTGTGAGTATGAGGTCTAAGATTGCTCCTCCTGAGTGGGTTCCAACACTAGCTGCCTGAGGCATGCCCCTGTAGGGCATCGAGAATGTCCCTGCTCTTGGATGGCTACAGCAAAGGTGCTCCAGTTAACATCTGGCATATTCAGGTCCCCATCAACAATACCTCCTTTCTCTGCCATCCTAAGGATGCCTTCCATCATATCCTTGTCCATTCCCTCCCCTGAGATGGGGGTCTGTATACAACCCTGTGTGGATTGTGGTGCCATTTCCAGTCTCTAAGGTGATCAACAGTGCCTCCTCTCCTCCCTGTTTACTCTTTTGTTCCATAACAACTGTACAATTTCTTTCTTTTAGTTTTCTCCAAAGCTGTTTGAATTTATAGCAAATATCGTTTTAATGATTCCTGCTTATATCATTTGTGCCTATGAGTACAGCTACGATGAGTTTTTCATCACTGCCAGCTAGAATGCTATTTAGCCTTGAATTATTATCCTCCACTATAGCACCAGGCAGACAAATGGCCATAGTATTTTGTTTGTCACTACCACAAACTGTCACATCTGAGAAATGGTTGACTTGAATCACCAGTCAATATTTTTTGTCTGTGAGTTTGTCACTTTGAGGAGGGTTGTTTTTTTTTTCTGATCATTACATTTGTCTCATTCAGTCGCTGGCCTGACCCCATCTGGTCTGGGCTCCCCTCCAGCCCCATCACACAGCTTCACTGGGTCATAACTTTTTTCCAGTGATCCTCTGCCCCAGGATCTGGTTGGAGGTGCCCTGTCACCATTGTGGGACCTGCTGGAGGTAGGGCCATCCTCTCACCACAGATAGTGTTTTCCAGCATTTCTCCCCAGAGGGCTCCCAACCATGTGCAATACTGCATTGTTCAATCTCTACCTCCACAGAGATACCCCCACCATCTGCTGCTGGGAATCCTTTCCCCTGGCATCCCAGTGTGCTGCCATGTAGATTCCTCTAGGTGGCATCTGCTGTGTGGGACACAAATACCCCCTCAAGGGAGACAGCAGTTCTGGGTACACTCAGTCATTCATCCCCTGGCCATCCTCAAGTAACATGCATACATTTCTGAACCCAGCTCACTGGCGAAGGGGTGAGGCACACAGCTCCTTGCCCCTCCATACCAGTGAGCCAGCCTGAAGAGGGTGTTCATTTCACACACACTGGTGAAATTGAATTTGCTCATGTACCCCTTTCCTCATTCATAACAGGGTCTAAGATTGCAAACCTGTTTGCTACAGGATTGTATCACAGCTAGTGCTTTCAGTTATTTGCCCTTTTCAAACTTATGTTTTGACTCTACAAAATGCCACTTACCCAAGTTGGAAACTTAGCCAAGTTGGAGGAGGGGTCAAGGTGTAGCAGCTTGGATTCAATGCCAACAAGTGCAAAATCATGCACTTGGGGAACAAAAGCCCAGGGGAGGAATGCACGATGTGGGGGAGGTGCTAACAACAACCAAACTGGAAAGGGACCAAGGGGTAGTCATAACAAATTATCTAAAAGTAGCAAAATAATGTTAGAAGGCAGTGAGGAAAGCCAGGGGATGCCGGGGTGTATAGGGAGCAATATCACTAATAGAAAACAGGAGGTAGTGATGCCGCTATACAGGCAGTTGGTGAGGCCTCATCTGGAGTGCTGCATGCAGTTCTGGAGACCTCATCTCCTTAAGGACATTGACAGGGTGGAGGTATTCCAGAGAAATGCAATGAAACTGGTGTTGGGGTTACACCAGAAACTATACAAGGAGAGATTGAGGGAACTCAATATAAATACACTGGAGGAAAGGGGGGAGGGAATAAGATAGAAACATTTTAATACCTTAAGGGGATCAAAAGATTTCAAGCAGGTAGAATCTTTCAGAAAAGAAGATGTGCAAGAACAAGGGGTCACAATATGAGGCTGAAGTGGGAAGACCTGGGCAATGTGAGGAAGTATTTTTTCACAGAAAGGGTATGGATGATGGAACAGCCTCCTTTGGAGGTCGGGGGCAACAACAGTAGGCAAATTCAGGAATGCATGGGACAGGCACAAGGCAACACTAGGGGTGGGAAGGAGAAGGTAGGCTGCAGATCAAGTAGGATCTGGAGTTTATACAGTAGGTAGGGAAATGGGCAGAGTAGGTGGGCCAGGCAGTTCTTATCTGCTATCAAATTTTGTGTTTCTATGTTTCTATCTGTAGTATCCTGTACATAGCTTTCCATTTCATTAGTATGTGGCTGGGCATAGTAGTTAATAACGCATGAAAGGGGTTCGAGAATAGACTCTAAACCTAAGACTGTTGGTCTGGTTGGTGGGGTAGTGGCATTCTTGTGGATTTTCAGTTATCCATAAAACAGCAGGATATTTGGCTGTTAATAAGTCCTTTTGCCATTCTTGTATCTGACCTAAGTTCTCAGCTTCAGTAAGAACTGCACTTATACTTTTTTATTCTATTCGTAGGGTCCCCTGGTAGTCTGTCATAGTTGTCTTCACAGTTAAGCAGAAGTTCACACATGCTTCAATATTGTTCAGCTCCCATAATTACTATGCCCCACCCTTGTCTGCTGATTTGTTTATGATTTCTTATCATTCTCCAGAATCATAAGGGCTCCTGCTTCACTTTTGTTAGAAATACTGTTTCCCTAGTGATTTAAAGATCTTATCAACATCAGCTAGTACCAGTCCCATAAACGTGTCTATGTACTGACTGCGTTTCCTTCTGTGGATTGTAAAATTATTTGTGCTTTACACTCTGCTTTTTACTTCTAACTTCTGTATTTGTTTCCGGGACTCTTAAGAATTCTTCCATAAGCCTTAATGATCTGAAAAACTAATGTAAATTTGATATTATATTAATATGGGTAGGTGGTTTTGTTGGTGGAAATGACAGTCCTTTCATTAATATTGCCATTTCTTGTTCTGTTATTGTATGGTTACTTAAGTTGAAAACCACTTTATCCACCTGCCCTTGTACTTTCCACCACCTCCTCCTCCTCTCCCTCTGCCTCCTCCTCTCCCTCCTACTCCTGGTGGATGGTAATACTCATCCTCTGTTTCATAGATCATGTGCTCAGGTATGGTATCCATGTGTTTTGTCCCCTGATGTGCCTCTTCCCTGAAGAAGTCAACCTAGGATGAAATGTTGGGCTTTCATGAATGGCATTCTGTTTGACATGAGCAACAAAAGCTAGAAGAATTTTTGAATTTTAAGAATGTGTTTGACTGGTTTGTCCAGAGGGACTAAATATTTTTTCATAAAATCAAATGAAAAAAATATGTCAGATAAGGGCATATTGAAGCAACAGGAAAATTCTAAAAAATCCTACACTATAGACTCCCTTTGTCAATCTATAGATAAAGTCTTGGGATTGTTACAACCCTTTGACTACATATTTGAGGTTAAGTACTCTAAAGCTAATTTTCTCCAATCATATGCAAAGCAGACCCTGCAGAATATTGTAGCCATGCATACCGGTAATAGGCACAACTATGGAAAACATTGCTTGATAAATGAGAAAATCAAAGCTGTTGAAGCAAATGAATCTGGGATTGTTAAAGATAATTACAACAACAACTGAATGATTGAGGTGCTGAAGAATCAAATTTGATACAAAAAACTATGAATTGTTAGTCAGTCAGTAAAACTTGATTCAGAGTCTGAATCTGTAGAGCTTGTTAGGGCCACACAGTATATGTATCTGCATCTGTTTATGAGTTCCCCTGTGATAATCTGCCATTTATTATTAAAACCTTTCATGTGCCCAACAGGAAAACTCAAGCTCAAACTGAAGTGTCACAGCACAAGCTCAAGTGGTCCAAGCTGCCTCTGTTTCCATGAATATACAACCTGATCCAGATGATAAAATCCTCGGCTTCATCTTGCTGTCCTTTGAGTCAGACCATGAATTGATATTGAGGTTGTCAAGAGAAAGCAGCATTCATTTACAATTGCTCAAATGGATTCCTAATACAATAAATAAAGCACCACACCAGATCTTTGGGTACAAAAGACCACAGTTTTACTTAAACCTAATAATGGCAATATTAAATAATAAAGATATGTACATATGTAACCCCCCTGTTACCCGGGGCTACTAGAATCCCAGTAAGACCTAGTGGTAGGCAGGGAAGGCAGCTTGTGAAACTCCAATTAAATGGATTTCACACTTTCTCACTCTGTTTTCAGTCTCAGCTGAGACTGAGGGATGACATCACCATAGAACTCTAGCAGCTGCATGAGCCACACTGGAATGCTGCAGTTGGAAGTTAGGATAGAATGTTGGGGAATCTGAACAGAGTCTGTGTGCAGTCTTGGTGAGAGACAGTAGTACAGCTGTCTGTGTGCAGGCTGTCAGAGCTTTTAAGCTCTGTTGTAGAGCTACTGTTAAGAAAGTGTGTTTTCCACCATAAGAGGAACACAGAAACTGATTGTTGAAGTGGTGGAGACCGCTGTTACTGGTCCAAGTGCCCCATCCCTGAGGGGATGGGGGGGAAGGCTTGCTTGTTTTCCAGGGGCAACCCTTCTGGTTCTGGCTAAGGGAAGAAGCTGCCTATTTCAAGTTGTGCTGCAGCACCAGAAGCTCTGAGACAGAAATTCCTGTGGAGGAATCGCCTGTGGGGCACCTGCAACCAAAGGGTGAGTTCACTCTGACAGAGGGACAATGTTTTTCACCTGAACTGTTGGCACGTGGGGATTGGACTACTTAATCTGTAGGAGGTCTAGTGTAATAGACATTGCCAGTTAACTCAAGTAAGTTCAAGTCCAGCACAAAGAGTAAAGTAAAGTGGGGATTGGACTGCTTAATCAGTGGGGGACCTAGAGCAATGGGCTATGCCAATTAAAAGTATGTTCAAGTCCAGCACAAACAGAAAGCAAGACAAGTAGAGGAAATATGACATACATTTAGCCATAATCTACATTGCCAAGCTTTACAGTATGAGGTGTTTACTGTCCAGAGAAATGGCCGGGTATGAACTGTGGAAGCGACAGGTGGAAGACCCCTCATCAGTAGTAACCAAATTCACCTCTATGGATTTGCACTGCGGCAACTTTACTTTCTCTCAGGTACTTGGCCAGTGCCTGAGGAAAGTACCCAGATGTGGGATTAAAAGAAAAATTCCCTGATAGAGCTGAGGTGCTCTTAGGTGGTTTAGGGAGCCACCAGCAAATGTTTCCATGACATATGGAAGGTGTCCGAGTGGCTGGCAAAGGAGTCGAGGCAGGGAAAACCCAGAACAGTGTACAAGTTCGGGCTGTGTACCTAAAGCAGCGTGCAAGTCTGGGCTGTGTGCCCGGTGGATTCAGAGCCTGAGGGCTGAAGTGTTGAAGAAGTGTTCTTGATTCTCTTAATCTGCATTACCAGGAGTGTAGCCCCGTGGGGGTCCATCTATGCTTTGTTTGTTCTGCTTGGACGTGAATAAAGCCACACTTTAGAATCCTATTTCTGGTATTGGACATTACAGTTATTGCTTCCTGTGTTCGGAGTTACTTGGGTGCCCTGTGCAGAGTAGCCAAACCTAGCCTTTGTGCCGAGTGACCTATTCCTCCCCGAACTCAGTCCCCACCTGGTACTGCTGTCAGATTTAAACAGCATACCACCTGTCATTCTAAATGATGGGGTGGGGTTACACATATACTGTAAATGGTATTAAACAAGAAACCCAGGTGCAGCAAATTCATGTCTTCACCTTGGTTTGTTCCTTAGCCATCCATGTCCTGCACACAGGGAGGGCACTCAGGCCCATAGGTCAGACAAACCTATGTCTCCTCTGGACAGTTCCCCACTGCCAGATTTAAGGAACATCCTGCACTTTCCCTGAGGAACATTCTCTCCGAGGGCTGCACTTCCCAACTACTGGTCCTAGCTGCCCTACATTCTGGTGCATGCCCTAAATATGCTACTGCCCCTTGCTGTACTGTGTACCCACCTAGGATTGCCTCTGTTGCCTGGATGTCACCCAGCCCCAACTGACCCCAAATCTGTCATCTTTAAGGCCACTATCAGGTGGGTCTTGCATGAATTTACTGCCACTTAGATGTGCCACTCATGCACATTTCCCCATCAATGCCCCAGGGGTCCACCAGAATCCTTGCAAATGAAGCCACAAACATCCTGCAAATCTGAATTAAAGATATTGTTCCCAGTCCCTGAAAGGTGCACATCATCTTTGTTATACAGGGCCTTGCAAGTCTTCATAATATGGTAAAGTCTGATGACTTCCACACCATACAAGGATGCAAACTGGTAAACTTCCCTATTTTCTTCTCCATGCACCTTCTCAATAGCTGGTATACTGCAAGCTTCATGGCAATGCAATCATGGCATGATGCATGACCACACCAGGACTGTATATGGCAGTAGTTGCCTTAGATGGGATAGGCCCTTCTTGATGTCATGAATAATTCTCCCCAGTGATACCAGGTCATTGCTACCCTGAGTACTACTAAACCTAATGGTAGTTGTTTATGGAGGCCTAATTAATGCACCATCTCCTCCAGCTGTTGCCATTGCATTCTCTCCATTCCTCACCATTTTAATACAGATTTTGCTTTTGCAATCCCATCTGCATGCTGTTCAAATGGAACTTTGACCTGATGTTAGCCTCCAAAATGTAGCAATGGTTAATAATTCACATTTTTGGACCCAGCAGGAGCATGTCTGAAAATTCAAAACAGATGTGGGTGATATGCGACAGTACGCTATGTCCATTATTTACACCTTCATTGCCCCGTGCCTTCAAGACTGCTATTTGCTTGTTGACGTACATCCAAACTATGATCTGGTAGACCCTCTAAAAGCATCAGATACCCATCTGCCAATCCCTTTTATCTGAGCTGTTGGCATCCAAAGTCTGGCTGTTTCAGCAGCCACAATGATTTAAAATGAATGAGGATTAAATTCCTTTGGATCAATACCTGCCAACCATAGACTCTTTCTGAGGACAGTGAGAATTGCACTCTGGAGATTGGCTTACCATCATCATGCATTACGAGATGACCTTCACCCTGTGGCCCTGCCTCCAAGCAGTTGCTAAGCTATAACCAAGGGCTGATATCACGCACTTCAGCCCTGTGCAAGGTTATGGGACTTGGTTGGCCACATTGATTTGTTTTAGACTTGCATAGGAGAAAGTATATCCTGTCTGGCAAGAGAGATGTATCCCTGAGCTGTACATTGTTGCAACTACCATTTGCTACTGAATCAGGCACAAGTTCTAAAACTCAGAAGGCTCCCAAAATGAAGAGAAATACAGAACTCTGAACATCAATGCTTCATACAAAGAACTGCAAGCCAGGCTGAACACCCTCAACAGGTCAGACAATTCCAGGACACTGATGGGTTGTGTACTGTGACATGCCCATGACCTGACCCACACTTCCAGCATCTTCTTAATTGTAAAAGTGTCCGTAGGGTCAGGGTGCCAAGAGACTTCTGCAAGAAGGTAATACTTGCCAGGTGCATCCAGATAACTGAAGAGGACTTACCCTATTAGATCAATAAATGTACATAATCCTGGACCTGTCTTTTTGCTTCATGTAGGACTCTGCCTATAATGTGATTGGTGAGGTCAAGGGCCTATTGCACTCAGAGGGCCAAGATTTAGTGGCACTCACAGAGACCTGGTGGTGGGAAACCAATGACTGGAGAACAGGGTCAAGAGATAGAGTATTTTAAAGGGATAGACTTTACAGGAAATTAACTGTGTGGCTCTCTTTGTAAGGGAGTGAGTCCATGTGAAGATGAAGGAGGACATTAGGGATGGAAACTGTATCACAGACTCCATCTAGATCATGCTAAGGCAAAAGGAGGTAATAGAGTAAACCAGCAGGTGTGCCACAGGCCCCAAAACAGTTTAGGGCTAATGGCAAGGATTATACAATTCAAACTCCCCCATCCATGGATAATTTTACAAATTTTACCAAAGGATGCCAAAACCAGCCAACTGAAAACAGAAACAGTGGCAACCAATAGCAACCATTTATTGTTTCATTATTCCTGAAGCTGAGGTTTTTTAATTGCTATTTTAAATGACAAAAAATGTTTTGTCCCTGACCATTTGCACCCAAAGTTGTTAGAGATTTTAAAGATGTCATCAGACAAAATTGTTAAACCCTTAACCTTTTCTACAATTCATCCCTGACCACATATACAGGTCCCCATCTTCAACAAGGTCACACCCAGGCAACTTCAGGCCAATCAAAAACAAACTATAGTTCACACAGGTTAGATGCAGGTTTGTACAAATGTATTTAGTGAGGCAACATAACAATTGTTTTTAGCATGCAGCAGTGCAATTTAAGAAGTGGGATGGCTACCAAAGACAGTACTCATAGCCCACAGCCTGTCCTCACCATTTTGAGTATGCAATTGTTCAACGGAGGGTGAATGTTAGATGTAAAATCCCCTATTTATATAGCTTAATCAATTCAAACAATTAAGGCTGATCAGGTGAAAGCAATATACTGTACTAAAAATACAGTGACTCACTGCATAGTTCTACTCTCAGTAGTGCGTACTGTAAATACAATTAAGATGGTAGCTTTACAAAAAGTATAGAAGTGACCCAAAGAAAGTGAAAATAAATAGTGAAATACAATATGACTTCATCAATCAATTTAGATACACAACATTTATTTTAAAAAAGGTGTTAGAAACAGGCTCAAATGCATTAATCCAGATATCGCTTTATATTTGGTTTTATTTTATGTGCGTTCAAAATGATGCTATAGGGCCATCATTTTCACTGATACAAACAGACCAGATTCCAGTTATGCAAAGTGTAATCAGAACATATATATTCCATCTCATATTTGGAAGACAAGTCTTGTCCAAACTCTTAATAATAAACTCTGGTCAGAGCCAACACGGCTGCTATACTGCTTTAAAGGGACATCATCCACTTAAAAGTACCAACGTTATGAGTGTACATTGGAAAATGTCAATGTACAGTCATAACTTTGTTATGTAATATTATTACCCCAAATTTTCAACATAGCCTTCTTATAGTAGCAGATAATCTTATCTGAACAGTGCAATACCAGGTATAGTGGCAGATTATCTTATTGATGTTGACAGGTACCCAGCTATACAAAATAATCTTATCTGCACTGTACAGAAAATGGATATTGTGGCAGATAAACCATTTGTACAGTACAATACCAAGACATAGTAGCAGATAATATAATCTGTGCAGTGCAATAGACAGGTATAGTGACATATAATCTAATAAATAAAACACCACTGATGCAAAATCTGTGAAAATAAATTGTATCTCACATCCAGCCTCCAAGACAGCATATTGCAGTTGAGTATGCCATAACTGCTGTCCTGAAGAATGGATACATCATAATGGAATACTGAACCAATCAGAGAGCAGTTCAAAATGCTAATGATAGCACAATAACCCAGTGCAGCACTAAAACCAGGTGTAGAAATCAAAGAGAAACAGTTAAATCTCCACATAAATGGCAGATTTAAAAGTTTTAATGAATAAACCAATGTTGCATACATTGAATATGCAAGGCTGGACTAAGAACACACCATCAATCATTACTTGTGAGGGGCAGGACTTTCATAACTCACTCATAGCTCCACCACTCATGTGCTGTGATCCTGACCCCAATACATGAAGATAAATTGCATATTTGAATCAGGCCATTGGAGATCCCCTGTTTGTATACCACAGTGCTTGGACGTAGTAGTGGGTAATCTCATCTTTACAGCACTGCGCCTGCACGTAGTAGAAGATACTCTTATCTGGACAGCACAGGTACCCAGATAAAGTAGCAGATATCTAACTTAGAAAGCACAATGGCTAAAGATAGTAGCCAATAATCTAATCTGTACACCATGATTATTTTAAGATCTAGACGAAGATAATCTAATGAGGAAGCATAGGTACCTGGATATAGTAGCAGATAATCTAACGTGGACAGCACAATGCCTGAATATAGTAGCAGAAAATCTAATCTGCACAGGACAATTCCCAGATATAGAAGAAGATAATCTAATCTGAGCAATTTAGGTACCTAAATATAATAGTGGGTAATTTAATCTGTACGATGCAATGCCCAACATAGTAGCAGACAGTCTAACCTGGATTGCATAGTACCAAGATATAGTAGTTTGAAACCCTAATATGGACAGCACAATGCCTGGATAGGTACAGATAATTTAATCTGGGCAGCCCAGTACTCAGATATAGTATCCAAAGTATTATAATGATAAGAACAAATACCCATATATAGAATCAAAAGGATCTAATCTGACTACACAGGTACCAGGATATAGAAACAAATAATCTTAATATGGACAACCCTATACCCAGATTTTATATACAAATATTCACCAGGGTTACCCTGATTTAAAATCCTTCTCAGTGTTGTCCAGGATTTTATGAAATCAGCAATAACAATGTTGCCCCTAACTGCCAATAATATAATAGTAAGGTGGTCCTCTCCTATTGAGTCCTGCCCTGGGGTCAGTACTCAGTGAAGCCATCGGCCATAATCAAGGAGGCACTGTGGCTTAGTTATGTTCCAGGGCTGTGATCCTGAAGATCCAGATCTGGATCCAATTCCCTCTATTGTCACTGATTCATTGTATGACCTTGAGTCACTCACTCCCCCTTCCTGTACTCAGCCACTTCTCAGTGTCTCACACTCATTCTTTATTTGCACATTACCCCTCTGAGTTTTCTGTAAACTCCATCAGTTTCACATACAGTAACCTTGCTCTGCAAGCCTAATGGCTCGTAAAGTGTTTTGGGATACACTGTATATGAAAGGCACTACAGTTTGTAAAACCAAATTCCATTTCCTTTCTTCCAAGTAATGTGCAACCTTAACATTTTTCCTGAAACTCGAAGGTGAGTCACCTATATTCTCCCATACCGGGTCAATACCATGCATGTGAAACTGCACAGTTTTAACTGCACTATATAGTGACCGCCTGGGATTACAGCGACAGGAGTAGAACAGTGGTAGGGAAATACCACTACTCCATCACTACATACAGATCGTGAGGCTGTACAAGTTGCTAGTGTGCTGGTTGCCTGGTCAAGCCACTCCAGTGGAACAGTAGCTAAGGCACCAGCACAAGGTGCAGTTGGGAGATCTGGGGTAGTGGTTCTGTTCCCCCCTCCCAGGTATCCCCTAATGCAGTACATATGTTTGCCACAATTAAAAAAAAACAACTACCCCCTCCCGAGTTTCTCCCCATCCCCGAGGTCCCCCCCACTGGAGTTAGTTATTTAAATTTTGGGGGGTGTGGGAAGCAAAACCCCCCCATGTGGGGAGTGCAGGAGGCAAAGCCCCCTTAAAAAACACATGAAGGCCCATTGTGATCAATGGGTGCAGTGCGCGGAACCAGAGGCATGCATAGGTGGTAGCCAAGGTTGGCCCTGCACCCCCCCCGTTGTTTTCGTTGCATGACCTCAGAGTCCTGAGCTGCTGCAATTAAGAAAGCTTCAGATCTGAACAGTGTTTTCATAACCTTCAAGCTGGAATGTCTTACCCTGGCAACAGAGATCATATGTTACATCTCCCCCATTGAAACATCCTTTCAGGGTGCTTCAGGTTTGGTTTCAACATAATAGTTGTGAACTAGACTGTTTGTTAGATACTCTGCTCTTGAAAATGTAATTCCAGGGCTCTCTGTTAATTCTCTTGATAAAACAGAATCATTAAGAAGTATAGGCCAGTATCTGTCATCACCCTGTTCCTGATTCTTTGTTTCTAACAAGGAGTTCCTTTCCGAGTTTTTAGCTCAAGAACATTGCCAAATGTCATCGTAGGCTCTTTGCTTGATTGTACAGTTCCTGAGATTGTTTTTCAAACTCATCTTCCCTAGTAAAATTCCACCTGATATGTATACATTTTTCTATATTCATTTGTTTTTTATTTCTTTTGTTCCATTGTGTTGCATTTTGTCTGTCATTGTTCAAATCCAACCACAGTCACTTAGAGAGCTGGCATATTGCCTAAAAGTAATATCAGATTTTAAAAGCAGCCAACCATTACCTTTTATATCTGAGGTGCTTTTTCTTTTCACTTTAATTATTTATTTACTTCAGTTTGGAATTAATACCTTTGAGTAAAGGACTCATTTTCAAAGGTTCCACATCAGTGTTGAACAAATATTACAAAAATACAAGGTTTACAGAGAAAAAGGAAAACACTGAAGCATAGTAATAGTAAAATGTGAACTTATACATATCAAATTAGTACATATTAACAGATAGACTGATTAGATAAGAAGGGGGTTGGGGGCTAAGCCAGAGGTGGCATCATCTGAGGTGGGAAAGAGGTGGAGCTTTCAACCAAGTGAGGCCATCATCAGGTAATTGAAGGTAAGGAGCAGGTTAAGAAAAAGTGGTATATAGCAGAAAGATGTAGAGGGGGGTAAGTAAATGGAAAACTGGGGGTGAGGTACTATTACATTAGCACAGGCAGGTACAATTCATTTTAGAGCCAAGGAGAGATTTGAGCCCAGCTTTGATGGTACTAATCTTGGTAGTATCAGTGAGGTCAGCAAGTAGTTCATTGTACCATTTTGGTCCTTGATATAGGATGGAGTTCAGGGCAAGTTTTATCTTTTTGAAGGGAATCACCATCTTGTTAGCGACCGCACTATAGGTAGATTTCATTGGGATGGCCAGGTTAAAGTGTCTGCCCAGTGTGGGGGATGTCAGTCCAAGCAGTACTTTTTTTAAGGGTAGGCAGGTTTGGTATTGCCCTCTAAGATGGAGTGGGAGCCATCCAGTTTCAGTGTACAACAAGCAGGTGTGGGTGTCGAGAGTAGCCCCCAAAGTAAGATGACAGGCCTTATTGAGAAGTGTGTTGATCCTGTTAAGAGCAGTTTTTGTGCCCACCCCATATATAGGCAACCCATAGTCAATGATAGACAGAATTGAGCTACTGGTGGCTAGTTTGAGTGCATCCAGTGTCATTGAATGTCTGTGATGATAAAGTACACCAAGTTTTATATTTGCAGTCTTGATATCAGAGTCAATGTGGTTTGAGAAGGTGAGCATGTCATCAAAGGTAATACTGAGATATTTGAAGTTAGATACTTGGTCTAGGATTTCACCCTTCTGGCTATGAATATGCAGGGGCAGGTATTTCTTTTTGCTTTGGGAGGTGGTGAAGAGCATACTCTTTATTTTTTTGACATTTAATAGTAGCTTGTTTTCCATAGACCAAGATTCAAGTTTATGGAAGCTGCTTTGGAGTTCAGTTGTGATGGATTGCTGGTCTTTGCCGGTGACTGAGATCACTGCATCATCAGCATAGAATACTGTGCTTGCTGAGCAAGCCACTGGGGGAGAGTTGATGAAAAGGCTAGAGAGTAGAGGACTGAGAATTAACCCTGTGGAACCCAAAGTGCACCTCCCTAGCTGCGGACAGGGTATCACCAATCTTGACTCATGATCTGTTAGAGAGGTAGCTGCCAAACCATAGTACCATATCTGGGGATGGACCTGTAGACAGAAGGCAACTTAGGAGGAGGTTATGATTAACAGAGTCGAAAGCCTTCGTGAGGTCGATGAAGACTGATCCAACTGCCTAACCACTATGCAAGGCGTTATATAGTTGGGATGGATAATCAATTAGAGTGGTGAGTGTGGAGTGCTTTTTATGGAAGCCGTGCTGTTGTGGGCAGAGTAGGTTATAGTTATCAAGGTATTCAGTAAGCTGCTCTGAGACCATCCTTTCAGTACTTCGAAATGGGAGGAAGGATGGATATAGGTCTGTAGTTGGATGTTTGGGTTTTATCCTCGCTTTAAAGACAGGCATTACGTTAGCTGACTTCCATGCATTTGGAAATACTCCTGATTTTAGAGTGGCATTAAACACCATGGTAAGAGGACCAGCAAGTTCATGAAGGAATAGACCAACCAGCTTCATGTCAAGCAGATCTGCCCCATCCTGGTCTTGCCACGTGCCCTTTTAATATGCTTGATGGTTTCGGCTTTGGTGACACATCTAAAGTAAAAGGGTGGTACATCTTTCCTTGGGGGATCTTGAGGGGCAGTTGGGTGTTGCTGAACATGCATATCTTTGAAGTAGTCACCCGGAAGCACACTTGAAAGGTCAGTGAATGCATTGTTGAGCTCATTGGCAATTTTGATGGGTTCCTGTTGGAGCCCCTTCGCAGTCAATAGTAGACCAGGGGGGTCTTGGGGGCTTTGCCCATAAAGTTTAAGAGATCCCCAAAGTCTTTTCCAGACCCCCAGGTTTTGGTTAGTAGATCCTTATAGTAGGAGGCTTTAGCCTGTCGGATCGCCTGGAACAGGCAATTCTAGCTGTCTTGTAGGTATTAGATGCAGCAGGTGTAACAACTGCTTTTGCTATATGCCAAAGATTGACTCTGTTCTTCATAAGTCCAATAAGAGAGTTGGAGAGCCAGGGATTGGAGGTTCCCTTAATTGTTTTAATTTTGTATGATGCAAAAATATCACAAGCACAGTTGAAAACCAGAATGAAGTAGTTAAGTGCCTCATTACCATCTATATCCACAGCCAGTGGGGACCAATCCAGTTGTGCCACATACAGCTTGAAATGTTCAAGTAGCCCAGGCCTCAGGCAGTGGTTTTTGCACACCTTGGGTGAACTCTTGGGGAAATTGTTAGACCAGATACACTTCACAGGGGAGTGGTCACTGAGGCTGTCAGGCAGGACAGTGACATCAGATATATTCTCAGGGTGTATGGTCAGGAGCCAGTCTATGAGAGAGCTGCTCCCTGTTTTGTAGTTAAGCCGGATGTCAGCAGTGACCATCTTTTTAGGAAAAGGCTAGTAATTAGATCCCTGGCTTTTGTTTCTTTCTGTGAGTGCCAGTTATTGTTGAAGTCACCTACAATGATCTTCTCCCAGTGGTCACTTAGTTGCTCTTGGCTTGCTATGACATGGTTAGCCCAGCAGGTTGGTGCCCTGGAGGTATGTACACAGTACAGACCAGCAGGACTTTATTTTGTGTCCCTATGTTTAATTTGAGGTTCAGAATTTGGGCCTTTTTTGTATTAAGACTGTTATCAAGGGCCTGTACCTTTATTCCAGACCTGACCCATACTAGGCACCCACTCCCATGTTTAGCAATCCTATCTTGTCAGAACGAGTTGTAGCCATCAAGGGAGATAGATGCATCCAGTGTCTTGAGGGAAAGCCAGGTTTCAGTGAGTGCTATAATGTCTGGGTTGATCACCAGCACCCATGCCTGGAATTGTGCAAACTTGGCAAGGCGACTGTTAATATTTAATGATACTATAGTAAGTTGACCTTTAAGCTTAGTCATTTTATAGTGAGGGGGTTCAAGGTTTGGGTGAATATTCCCTGGTAGTAGCAGGAGCAGCAGGATTAGAGAGGAAAAAATGACAAAGTACACATAAAGTTGATTTAAAATGAAAATGCTGATGATTAATTACATCCAGAGGAGATGATGAACTGTTGAGATCCAGATTCACATTATATGTTAAAATTCCTGAAAGGTGATAAACTGTTGCCTGATGTTAGTAGGTGTGATGTGTGGAACAGCTCTTAGCCTGGCAGCTGACATATTTTGCTCCACTGCCCCACCATCATCAACATTCTGACCTCACTGACTGTGACATCACTGCTACTTAGGAACAGCAAGTGAGTGACTGCCAGGTCATTTACTGGTGAGATTACTGTCAGTGAGATCATAATGCCGATGATGTAGTGTGGGCAGTAGAGTTAACATGTCAGCTGCCAGCTAAGATCTACCCACACATCCAGCACAATATTATCACAGAAGACTTTCTGATAAGCAAAATGAAAAAGAAAAATATGTCAGAAATAAAAAGTTAAAACTGCCTACTACTTAAAATGCGCATTATTTTCCTGTTTGGCTGTTGGTATGCCAACTGCGCAACAAAACCACAAGGGTGAAGACCATCACAGTGACAGAATTCAAGCAAAAACATTGGATCGCTGTGATGGTCTCCTCTGGCACCATGACTGCATCGCCCGGTGTTTCGCCCCCTCCCCCGAGACAACTCTGACTCAGAGTTGTATCTATAGAGACCGGGGGGTTTGGGGGGTGCATCCCCCTGATGAAAACACTAAGACATCCCGACAGACCAATGCCAACACTCGGTATTGCGGCTGTTGCTGATGGGGATGTCAGCGCGGCGGATTTCGCCTTGCTATAGGTAAACCCTGCCTGTTTTGGCTCCACTAGCTCTTTAAATCTAAATCATGAATTAACATGTCTATATGTATTTAAAACAGCAGGTGGCCAACAGTATGTTGGTTCAGGAAACACTATAAAAGAGATTATTTTGCCACAGTAAAACTGACCCCCCAGGAAGACTTTTGTTGAAGCGCTGGGGTTTTGTTGTGGTGGTGGGCCAACACTGCGTTCGTCTGTTAAATACCTGCAATAAAAGTGGAGAATTTCTTTAACATATTTACTGACTCCTGCATTTCTTATTGTGGAAGACTGGTGAGTGCTCTGCTACCTTGAACATTTTCTCTTGGATTTACTGGGGCTAGCTGCCCCTGCAGAGCACCAGGCTCTGTTCCACCAGTACACCTGTTCGTGCTTGGCTGTAATGTATCTTGCCTAACTGTAAAAGCAGGAAAATGCATCATCTACAGTGATTTATTTCAAAAGGTTTCTGGGGGAGCATGCCCAAAGACCCCCTCCCAAGCTTTGTTAAGATTTTGGGCCCCCCTTCTTCATGGCTTCTGCACATGTCTCTGCAGGGAACAGGTCGGTGTTTTGCCTGACTCTGTTTTTGTCTAGCTGTGGCATTTTTATCCACACTGTTTTGCCGTGCATGGTAATGACCCCATGCTGTATTTTCCTGCAGATTACTCAACTACCCATGCACGTACAGGCCATCTTGCTCCAGTAGAAATAATGGAATGTCAATGAATGTTTCTTCTGGGGAATGTTCCGTTATTCTGCAGCACTGGAACCTCTGTACACCTGAGGCCACAGCATCTCTGACACCTCCACCTGAGGAACTGAACCAGTACATTTATAATTCACACACTGGCAGCATGGGAACATATCCCAGGTCATTATGGTAACTATGCTTCTTAAATGCCCCCTTCCCAACCAGTACGTACAATGTAGCAGTAAGGAGCACAATGCCCTACAAATACAAACACACACACACAAATGCTCACACATTTTTTAAAAACTCCCAAACTGAAAACTATACAGCCAAGCTAAATCTTGCGATGCTGCGCGACTCCAGTGTAGCAAAATGGGCTTGGTACGCCAGTCAAAATTCTGCATTATCGGTACTGGCTATGGTTGCTCCCCCAAATGAACTTACAAGGAGCTTTTTGGTTCTACGAGTGAATGCACCCAGAATTGTCAGAGGGGCATCACCTATTTATAATGGGTCCTGCATCTACCCAATTGTACAACTGAGATATTGTCACCTGACTTGCTCAAGCTCGCACAGTAAGCCAATGGATGCAAGGTGGGATTCAAACCTATAATTTTCTGTTTCAAGGTTCCTACAGTGTGCACTAGAAACAGTGCTTTTCAATTTTTAATGAGAAAATAAAATGCCAAATTTAATGCACACCCCTCTGTGTTGCTGCATCAAGGCATTACTTGCTACTATATTTTCTTTTAGGACACATAAAAAAAGGAAACAGGGCACTGGAACAATAAAACAGGCGCCTAATAGGAGACACAGCCTAGTACTAGCAGTAGTAATGTTTTATTTACATAAAATATAAACAAGGAATAAACTCAATTGAGCCAACGCTCATTACCAATGAGGTCCTACTATATTAAAAACTATCACAAGATAAAAGGATAATATTATAAAACATCATAAAACTAACAGTTTAACAGGTGTGTAACAGTAGGAACTGCCAAATAGTGAAGAATTTACATGACTAGAAAACATTTTGCAAAAAATTATTTGTCTAGCAAAGCCAGTTTACTGAAACTGATAGCTAAAACTGAACTTTGTAACTCTAAGGCATTTGAAAGTGCTGTAAAATAATGTAGTTACTGACCACTGCTTTTCCATGGAAACTGATTATAATTTGCCATTATAACCAGCTGGTTATAATGGTAAACACATGCTAGGTTTCCCTCATTCTTATATACCAGTTCCCGATCTTCTTTACGCAGACGTTCCCTGCAGCAGCTAGCTCTGTATTGCCTCAGACTTCACCACCCCTCTCAAGTGGTGGTAACTTAATATTTGTATTTTTAAAAAGTAAAAGAAATGCAGTCTTTCTCTACTCACCCTAAACAAAAGAGTAACTTTTCAAAGGCGCCATTTTTTTCTCAGTAGTGCACTCATGAGTCAGCAGATCTCCCCACCTCTTCACTGTGGAGGACGTTGCAGCTCCACAACCGCCACTGCACGGTAAGCTGAATTATTACAAAAAAATAAACAGGAAAATAGAATGTTTAAAATAACGTATTTTATAACATCTCCACTTATTTTTTGCACCTTAAACAAGTGGAGCACTGTAACTTGGTGGACTACTCAGAATCCTGCTGGACTACCCAACCTCAACCTGTTTGAAATTTTATTTTGTATAATTGCTGAGGTGAAAAAGCACTGGCCAGCAATTATAAAAATAAAATATGGGGTGGTGTGTGTGTAAAACTCAATTTTACACACACACCCTCATTGTGGGATGCTTTTTATAAACCCCTTGGGCTTCACCCTGGGGTTTATGTAGCATCCCACAACTCGGGTGTGTGCAAAATCTCGTTATACACACCACCCCGTATATTATTGTCTATTTAATAATATGCTGTGTGTAGCAATTTACATTTGGACGGAACTCTAGATTCATAAAGCCCCCCTCAACACACTCAAAATCAGAAATAGAAAATAGAAAAGTGAAAATGTTTTGTGCAAACTTGTTATAGTTGTTAAATAGAAAGTTTAAACAATACATCCAACAAATTATTTTTCAGCATATATCCATTTTACCAGCATGGTCTAATAAGTAAGCAATAAGACACGATGGGGTGTGCATTAGACAGTTCTAATGCATGGCTGGGGGATGTAGCAAGGCACGAGGCCTGGCCGAGTGCGTCGATCCCAGCCGTGGCATTAGAACACTCAATGCACATCCCCGGAGCGCTTATTGCACTTATAAAATGGGCCTGTGTATTCCAAATGGGGGTTCTAATTTTAGCTGTGCATTAGACACATCTAATGCACGGCTAACAACCAATCAGATTGCTTGAAATCCTTTGCCCATTTTATAATACAGCACTTACAACCGCAGCCCTGGAACAGTATGGCACAGAAAGTACTCCAGCCAAAGCGAGAATGTTGCTGTGCATACAAGTGGAGCCCATCATTTTAAGTTTGAGTGAAATGATTCAGGTCTTCAACCATCCGTATCTACATTTTCTTTTAGACACATACAAACAGAACAGGGCACTAGAAAACAAAATGTGACTAGTAGGAGACACAGCCTAGTGCTAGCAGTAGTAATTCTTTAGTCATACAAAATATGAACAATGGACAAACTCAGCTGCTCCCAGAGAGGTCCGCTATATCAACTATAGCAGCCAAACCCAGTTTTTTTCTGTAAGCCATTACTCTGAGTATACATTTGAATGAATACTAATGGGCATACTCTGAGTTATGGTCCCAGTTTGCAAACTGAAAATAAGCCTGGTTAGAGCACTTGTTTCTAAAAGATATTTACTTGTCAAACTGTTTGCAGTAACTGGTGGGCTAGCTTGGTGAATGCACATAAAGGTTTATCGGAAAAGAAAGTGTTAGTAAGTGTACAAGGAAGGTAGAACATGAATTTTAAGAAAATGCAGACGTACCACAGTCACGTTGTTTATTTTAGTCTGACAACGCCTATGCTGGTTTCCTCTAGTGGGTCTATGAAGCAGCCAAGATAGTTTAATGGAATCTGCCTAGAGGATGTGCAATTGAAATGATGCAGTATCTATTTGGTCAGTATTGGTACCCTTCCTCTCAGGTAAGTCTGTACAAGATGCGGCAATAGAACGAGGGAGGGTGGAGGAGATAGAGCAACATTTACTGATACAGAAGGATAAAAAGAAAATCTGTCCTGAGGAAAAGTCATACAAAAAGGGAAAGAGTCTCTCCACAGAGTCAGTTGGTGGGAGACAGATATCAGCTTGTCAAAGCGAATATCTTTCCGAAACAAGCACTCAAACCCTGTTTATTTTCGGTAAGCCATTACTCTGAGCATACATTCAAATGAACACTAATGGGCATACTCTGAGTCATGGTCCCAGTTTGCAAACTGAAAATAAACCTGGTTAGAGCACCTGTTTCTAAAAGATATTTGCTTGCCAAGCTGATAAAGGAACATAGTATCAGGCAATGTATTTAGTTTATGTTACTGCACTCATTCAAGTTTATTCCAAGCTCAGTGCCATACTCACGGCACTGACATAGTAGCGGTCCGAAGACCTTTAGGTCAGGAAGCATTCATTTTTTATTTTTTTAAGCCAAAATTAAACGAGAAACGTGGCACTGTCCACCATGTTTGAGATAGCCGCCAAAGTAAGCGCATATGCAGAAATCTCTGTCGACCATTTTGAACATGGTGGACAGTGCTGTGTTCTACCGACGGACTAAATAGTGTGGTGAACGTGCATTGATAGCTGTTTACCTCCACTATTTAAAAGTCTGTTCGGTATCTGATAAGCCACCTTTTCTCTGCTGTGCTCGCAAGATGCCTGCAGGGCTACACCCACTGAAGCTATAAAAATTAATGATTTATTTTATGGGCAGTAAATTTCCAATCCAAATGCTCAGACGAGGACAATTTTATAATGCAAGAGCACTGACAGAAGTCAGTGCAGCACACGTTTTCTTTATTTTGTTAAAGAAACATACAGGATATTAACTATGCCCATAATTTTGTGGAGGCAGATGGGGTGCAAAGAGAACCATTCAGTGCATTTCAGTGGAAAAACTAACCTTAAAATTAATTAACAACATTATGGTTGAAACAAAGTTTTCTGTCATGCAATAAGTGAAAATAAAGCTGCAGGTTTATATAGACTGTGAACAGGTCACTCTGAAAGGAAAACACAAAAAAAGAAGAAATGGGGGAAGGGAAAGATATTGGGTGGTTTTGGAGCGAGACAAGAGAGGAGAATAAGATAAAGATGGGATGAAAGTGGGGAAGAAGGGGAAAATACAGAAAACAAATGACATTCTGAAGCAGATACAAATGGCATTCTGATGAAGGTTTGACATGGTTTAAAAAAAATGAACCAGGATTGACAATAACAAGACATTACAAAATTAACTAGATCGTGCATCAGGTCTTGGTACATTCTGTGATGCAGATGTCCTGTTCTTTTCAAAGAGGTTAGTTCTTTATTGCAGCAAGAGATAAAAGATGGCTGCTTATTCCTGCTTCGCTCTCAGGGTTTATGTGGCACCCAACACCTTGGGTGTGTGTAAAATTCTCAATACACACACTGCCCCATACTTTATTCTATATGTAATACACAGTCCCCTGTTATTTTTTGTAATACATGGATCTGAGGAGTTTCTACTGTTCTTCAGAAATGTGGTGGAAGGGGGGATCATGTGATGCAGAATGCTGAGTAGAAGCTTCTCCGTTAAGCTCCTGCCTCCCGATTATTAAATCGTCTTTTTTTAGACGTTTAGTTTTTTCTACTTCCTCTGCTTTCGAATTCTTCTTCTGTCTAAACATCTTGTGAGCCTGTTTTGTGTGCTAGATTAGTGGATGGAGGCTTATATCAAGAAAGCCCCGCCGAAGCACCCCCCCGCTACCCCTGAAAAGGTCCCAAAGAAATCCCAGGCCTTGAGGGGCCAGATAAGCCTGATCCTATGAGTCAAGTTGGGGAACAAGAACCTTTAACACTTAATAGGTTCTTAGAAGAATTTAAACCCTTTCATGAAGAGATGAAAGAAATGGCGATGAGACCTGAAAACTCTCTCTAGAAAACTGGATGAAGTCTCATTAACGGTTTCTGATAATACAGCTCGAATAGTCTTGATGGAGAGGAAGCTGGAGAGTCTGGATCCTGAATTGGTGTCACGCTACAGAAGCTGTCTCGCCTTGAGGCTAAACTCAAGATTTGGAGGACCATAGCCACAGAAATAATGTTGTGGTACTAGGCTACCAGAGGAGAAGAGGGCCAACATGCCATAGCATTTACACAGAAGCTGGTGGAATGGGTTGCTGGCCCCTCTCCCTTCGGCCCAGTATACATTTTAGAGTGAGCTCATAGGTCTCTGTGACAAAGCCTTCTCCGGATGCTCCCCCCGTCCTATTATTTGCCGTGTTTTGAATTACCTGGAAAAGCAGCATTTCTTGCAGAAAGTGAGAGCTTTACAAGAGGTTCGTTGGGAGAATACAAAGCTGAGAATTGCACAAGATTTTCCTGGATCGGTTCGTCTGAAGCGGAAAGCGTTTCATCCCATCGTGTCTAAGATCATTGCAGCAGGTTTGAAATTTAGGATGGGATACCCGGCCAGGTTACAAGTCTCTGTAAATGGATCCTGGTTTAATTATGATGATCCTGAAGTGGCCCTGTCAAGCCTTAAATCCATGCTACCGGACTTGTTCCGAGAGCCCTGAGAGGTCTTGATAGTGGATTAAGGAGATGCTTGGAGTCGCCTATTGGGACTGTTGTTTTTCTCCTTCTCAGAGGAGATAATTTCTGCAAGCTGTATTTGAATGTTATCGTTTTCTCATCTGGACTGGGCTGTTTAGTGCATGGCCTACCTGCTAACAACTTCTTAAGCCCTAGCTTCCTAATGTTATCTTCTGCTCAGGGCAAAGACTTTTGGGGTCTCGGGTTGGCCTAATTAGGAATATAGCTTTGGATTCCACTCTGTTTGGCTTTATGGGTTGCATACAGAGGGAAAATTTGGGTTGTTGATTCTGGGACTGGTGTTCACATTACAGTTTGCTGGAAATTAGAGTGGTCTTGGGCTTTCTCTGCTATTCATATTTACCCTGTCAGGATCGGGTGGTGGTCACAAGAGGGCGTATCACGCATAAGTAATGTACAGCCGTGTGGTTCTTAATTCGAGAATGATCTCTCCCAGTCTTTTCATTATTCCAATTTTTTCAAGGGGAATTCTTGGAATTAAGAGCTGGTAGTCTCAGGGACAACTTGTTTTTTCAGTTTTCTTTCTCTAGGGTTCTCGGTCTCAATGTTTTTCACGATCTCTGCTCTCAATTTGAGGATAGGGCTATTCCCCTTCATTAGTTTCTCGATCTGGTTCTGGTTTTGGTAATGATCTTTCTTGGGGCAAGGTAACCCTTAATTTTCACTCAGGTTTTTGAGGTCACCTGGCATTTTTACGAGTTTGGCAGTTCACTCTACTTTCCCTTCTATTATTAGGTTAATATACGTGTGCCTGCAAGCATTGGAAGCCCAGGACCGCTCTTGTTGTTGGGGTTAGCTAATACCATTTGCAATTTAAACATTTATCTCAGGATATAAGTTGGACTGTCATTGGCAGAGGGCATTATCGGGAGGCGGAAGATGGAGGAAAAGACCCAGTACTGTGCTAAACATTGCTTGTGGCAGTGTGGGGGGTTGGGTGAGGCGCGGGGCTTGGGGCTTTGTTACGGAGAATGGGGATAGTTGGGGAAGGGAATGGCTTAATTGTGGGGGCTGGGGCGGAGGGAGGGCTTTACAGCAGCAACTCTTGAGTATGGTTGCATGTATTATGTTTCCTGAGTGCAGGGCTGAACTTATTAAGTCCAATAACTATCATTAGTTGGCCAAGGAGGTGACTTTCGCTACTTGGAATGTTAAGGGATCAGGAAAAACCCAAACAATATCAGGTTCTCAAACATTTAAGCTTATTACGTTCTCAGATAACTTTCCTACAGGAATCCCATTTATTAGAAGCTGAAGCTTTACAGTTAAGGAGGCAACAGGTGGGGCTGGTTTATGAAGCTCAGGGTTCTACTAATAGTTGTGGGGTCATGCTTATTATCAATAGGGGTATTCCCTTTGTCTCTACACAGGTCATTAAAGACCCTGAGGGCAGGTTTATCTTAGTTAAAGGCACTCTCTGGTCAGTTCCACTTTTACTGGGTAACATATATGGCCCTAATATGGGATGACCCAGGGTTTTTTTATGAGACTCATAAATATTATCCTGCCAATGCTTCCCATTAGGATTATTTTGGGAGGTGACTTTAATCAAGTCATAGACTCTAATCTCGACAGGTCAGGTAGTGGATCGGGAGTGGTCTCTCCAGGGCAGAGGGCTTTTAGGGACTTAGTGGATCAGTGTGGGCTCTGTGATGTCTGCCGTGTTTTATATCCTGATTCTAGGGAGTTCACTTTCAGGTCAATGGCGCACGGCTCACAGTCCTGCATTGATTATATTCTTATTCTCAGGCTCTCCTCACCGGGAGTTAAGACCTCCTCGATTCAACCTGGCCCTGTCGCTGATCATTCACTGGTGTTATGCAAATTGGCATTCCTTAATTTACCGAATAGGGCAACTAGATGGAAACTTAATGATCAATTTCTTAAAGATTCCAAATATTGCAAGCTCATAATGGAGCGAATTGAGTTCTTTTCTTATCCAACCCTTTAGACAGTGTAAACGGATATTTTGTGGGGGCCTTTAAGCTTATATGAAAGGATCCTCATGAGTATGGTGGTGAGTAGGAAAAGGCAAAGGAGAAAGAACTATTATCATTATTGTCCCAAATTCGGTCACTCAAAATTAATACTTGGTTAGTGCCCCAGATGAAGACAAAGAAAGCTTTTAGTGCTGAGAGACAGATATCTAGAGTTACTTCAGGAACAAGCAGAATCAGCTATTATTCATACCAGAGCCAGTTACACAGATCAGGGAGAGAAGGCGGGGTGCCTACTAGCACTGTGTATTAAGCAACAAGGATCTGTGAGATTCATCCCTCCAATTAAAGCAGTAGCTGATGGGTCTCTGAAAATATCTCCTACCGAGACAGTACAAGAATTTGCCCTATACTACGAAACACTGTACAGTGACATGGTGTATCCTCCCTGTCCTGGGAGTATGGAGAATTATCTGAGGGATTCCCATTTACCCTCCCTTTCTGAACAACACAAGGGTTTTTTGGTCACCCCATATCACAAGAGGAAATTGCTGAGGTTATTAGTGGATTACCCTCAGATAAAGTCCCAGGCCTGGATTCTCCTCCTATTTTACAAAGTGTTTCGGGATCTTCTACTACCAGTACTTAATCGACTATTCCAATATATTTTAACTGGGGCAGAAGTAGACCCTCATTTCTTTGAGGCTCTGATTGTACTTCTCCCTAAACCAGATAAGGACCCTGAGCTTGTTCAAAGCTACTGACCTATATCTCTTCTAAACCAAGATATAAAAATTATTTCGAAGATTCTAGCCTATAGATTAACTGTAGTTCTTCCCGAGTTAATAGGTACAAACCAGGTAGGATTTATGAAAGGGCGTTCATCATCTGATCATTTGCGTACCTTATCTCGTGTCTTCTTGGCTGCCAGGGATGCTGAGTTTCCTGCAGGTCTGGTTTCCCTGGATGTCGAGAAGGCATTTGATTGTGTGAATTGGAATTTTTTGTTCAGAGTTTTGGAAGCTTTTCAATTCCCTCCTGTATTTATATCCTGGATTGCTGCATTATATAAAACCCCTACAGCAAGGATTTCTGGGAACGGGACTTTCTCCAAATCCTTTCCACTCCATTCAGGGACTAGACAGGGTTGCCCCTTATCTCCTCTGCTATTTAATTTACATCTGGAACCTCTCATCCAAAATATTCTCAATAATGCCTCTATACAAGGCATTTGAGTTGGGCGTCATGAAATTAAAGTCACGGCATATGCAGATGACTTGTTGATACACTTATCCCATCTGGTATCTTCTGTACCGGCTTTATTGAATGAAATAGCAAGATTTAGTGACCTGTCCAATTACAAACTGAATGCCAGTAAATCCTCATTCTTTCCATTAAACCATAAGGTATTCAAGAATGACATTAGTCCCTTAGGTCTATACTAGACTCCCAGGTCATTTAAATACTTGGGCATCAAACTATCCCGTAACCCCCTAACATGGTTTAAGGAAAATCTTGAATCCCTCTCACAGCTAACAATCCATGACCTTGATAGGTGGTCCAAACTTCCCATATCATTATGGGGCCGGATCAACATAATTAAGATGAATATATTCCCTAGAATTTTTTACCCTTTATCTCTTCTCAATACCTTTATCCCATTACTCTGGTTTAAAAAGTTACATGGCATATTTACTAGATTTATTTGGGCTGATAAATATCCTCATTTGGCCTATCATAAACTGGCAGCTCCAAAACTTGAGGGGGGTTTGCGGATTCCCCATCTGGCTATATACTATTGGGCCAGTCATTTAGCAAAATGTTTTGAGATAGATATCTCCCGTCCCAGAAAAAGAACAACTGGTTTGGCTTAGGATCGAATTGTATGTAATTAGGTCTAAGAATCTGGACCCCCCTAACCTTATTTTATCTTAAAATCTTCCAGGTGGGTATGGTTGAGGAATGCCCTACAGTAGTTACTTCGCTAAGGGTATATGCACAATTATGTTCATTTTTGCATTATACCCCTCAGTTGGACTTAGCTCAGTCTATTTGGAATTCCATTTTCACTATTAACAAGAAGCAGATTTCTCGTAAATGGCTGTCCCAATTGGGAGATGGGAAACCACTTTCTTTAGTGGATGAAGGGGGGCAATGGCTGTCCGTAGGAGATATTATTAAGAAATTTCTTATTCCGGTTCCCTCGCATTTCAAAGTTATGCAGTTAAGGCACTTACTCACAATAGTTTTTGGTAATACCCCCCCCCCAGACTACCCCAGCCCTGATACCTGAGGTTTCCCCCACTCATTGGATCTTCAGGTGTTATTTCTAAATTATATCAGGTTCTGTTTCACAAAAGATATGGAGATTCTTTCGGACCCACAAGATTCTGGAACTCTATTCTCCCTCAGTATCATCTGAATTGGCAATCCTGTGGAGATCCTGTCATAAATATGTTTCTCAAGACAGATTCGTCCTCATGCATATCATATATTACATAACATGTATTGCACTCGTTAAACTAAAGAAATGGGGTCTCTTGAACTCCAATATATGTATTAAGTGTTTGAGGAAAGAAGGAGCACTTCTTCACATGTTCTGGTCCTGTCCCAAAATTTCCTTTTGTGGAATTCAATCAAGACATCCTGGATCCTTTACTGGGCCTTCAGGAGCATTTAATTTTTTTTATTTTTTATTTATTTGTACATCAGTTTAAGACCTTTGAGCCATAGGCTTATTTCAAAAGGTACCTTGTCACAAAGAGGACAAATACAGTACAACATTTAGTTACATCATTGTGGTTACAGCTTTTACATCATTGTGGTTACAGCTATGGTAGACACAAGGGTAGTTTCTTTGTTACAAAAAGTGTGTTACAGGTTTGGTATTCACAAGCTATTACAGTTATTTGGAAAATATATTGACAGAGTAAAGCATACATTGGTAAAGCAGACACGTAGTCTTGATCAGAGACTATATAGGAAATGCAGACATGTAGTCTTGGGCAGAGGCTGCTATAGGTAGAAAATTCAGAGAGCTAGAGACATGGTTGGTGATTAGTTTGGTGAGGAGCCACTCAGAGTTTTGTCAGGGCATAGTGAGCTGGAACACCTAGAGACAAGTACAGCTCCATAGCTGAATAGCTGACTCCGAGATTGTAGGGGTATCTGAGATGGAGGTGGGGAGAGTGTTGTACCAGGAGGGAGCTCTGTAACAGAAGGACCTTTGTCCATGTGTGGTCCTGGACCTAGGGACTAGTAGGGTGGCCTTGGAGGAGGAATGAGTTTGGACTAGGGGTTGTGCATGGTGGATAGAGGCTGTCAGGCCAGGTGGGGATAGTCAAGGAGGGTTTTTCATTTAGAGGCAGGTTTGATATCTGAGCCGTTCGTCCGGGTTAAGCAGCCTAGCCATGTCATATAGCTGGCAGGTATGAGTTAGCCTAGGGGCTCCGTAATTAACCTACAGGCCTTATTCAAGGTGAGTCAGATTTTATTGAGGGGTCATGTCAGCAGCGCCATAGACTGGCAGGCCATAGTCCACAAGGGCCATTATTGAGGAGGTGACAGCTAGTCGGAGGGCATCAGTGGGGAGGCAGTGCTTGTAGCGGTAAAGGATACCTAGCCGAGCATTTGTAGCTGAGGTTAGAGTATCAATGTGATCATGGAAAGTGAGGGCTGAGTCAAAGGAGACCCCGAGGTACTTGTATAGGCGGACTTGATCAAGAGGATGCTTGGAATTAGGGAGGATGCGGAGTGGGAAATTACTGGCTTTGTTTTGGGGATGGGCAAAGAGCATAGTTTTTTTTTTTAGATTGACTACAAGTCTATGCTCTTTGAACCAGGTTTCTGCATCATTAAAGGATAGTTGTAAGGTGTCTTGTAGGGAGATGGGGTTTCGGTGGGTGGCGAAGATGACGGCATCATCTGCATACAGCAGGATTTTACCAGTGCATGCTTTGGGCAGGGTGTTGAGGTACAGTGAGAAGAGAAGAGGACCAAGGATGGAGCCCTGGGAGATACCTGAGCGGATAGGACATGTATTGGAGAGGGTCCCATTGATTTTAACATGCTGAGAGCGGCAGACAGATAGCTAGAGTACCATTTTACGCCTGATATATGCCTTTTAGGGGACCTGTCTTCTATCAGAGTTAAAAGTAAGAAAAATTCATATTTCTATGATTGCCCTATCTGTCAAGAAACTCATTTTACGTCACTGGAAAGACAAGTCCACCCCAACCTTTCAAGAATGGGTGTGCGAAATTCTTGCCAACCTCCGAACAGAGAAAGTGATTGCCAGCCTTCACAACAGATTGGCAGCATATACCAAAATATGAGATCTCCTTCCTCCCTAATTTTTTATTGGCTCAGTCATAATCATATCACACTCTAAAATGCCCTGCAGGTTCTTAGGGAAAGAGCTCAGTACTTAGGGGATTCATGGATTAGTTGCTGCTGTAAGGGAGGATGGGAGGTTGGGCAGTTATGTCTTCATAAATGGTTGTATTGCACCTCATTCTCAATGTAACTGCCTTTTATTGTGGAAAATGTATTAATAAAGTTTGAATTGGAAAAAAAATGTGGTGGAAAGTTCCAAAGGTGGTGAAGTGTGTATTCAGGTCTCTTTAAAGGGAGCTGCTTGCCATGTGTTGCTATGGATGCCAGAATGTCAAGATGTCTCAGAAGCACTCAGCTTGTGTTTCTATTTGTGCTTCATGGGTTTTATGAATAATTGTTTCGGGAGCATAGAGTCTTGTCTATGCTAGTGGTCAGGGAGCTGCTATTTTTTTCTGTGGCTTAGTATTTATGACTCTTAATAAAAAAAAAGATTCTTTATGGCACCAGAGTGAGCAGAAGATGCATCGTTGGCTGCAGTATAGATTTTCTTGGTTTTAAGTGAGCTGGCTTTTACTGTTACGACGGGTACAGTGAAAGTTGGATCCCTGCTATGCACAAGACAGTCATGTGTTGCGCCTTTCTATTTATGTGATAATACTATCGTTCAAAGCTCTGAACAATAGCATTACAGGCTCTGAATTATAGTATTATGACTCAACATCAATGGTATTATCACTTCTGAGGAGTGGTACTGTATTACCAGATTTTTTGGTTTGCTTTTGTACCATATTATTTTGATTTCTCCATATATTACACTTCAGTAAACATTAAGTAAACCAAAATTGTTTTGTACACAAACTGCACGTTGGGACAAGTCCCATACTTGAGTGTGGGGCCTTGGTGCTGTCTAGTCCCCTTTAATTACTGTAAAGATTTGGGCCTTCACCACATCTGCCCAAAACTGTTGAAGTGTCAGTAGACATAAGAAATACAGTTCACTGAAAGTAGCCACAGTAATCCTTTTCATCAAAAAAGGGCACACCCAGGCAACTACAAGCTAGTCAGCCTTGCACCATTGCTGAGACAGGTCCCAGAAGCCATTATCAGGAATAGAATAATGGAGCACCTGGTTAAGGCTAAGTTTTTTTCTTCTTTTTTTTTTCAGTAACTTTGAAAGGCCCGCTAGACACAAGGGCCTGTTTTCAGGGGTGACCCAGGAGCACTGGGGTGGTTAAGTGACTTTCTCAAAGTCACACAGTATACTAAATGGAGGTTGTGGGAATCAAACCTGGGTCTGCTAGATGTACCAAGCTCATTCACAGCTCGTTACTCTAACCTTCTGGCTATACTGCCAGCCCACCCTCTCTGCATAGCTTTATAAGGGGCAGATCATGCCAAACCAACCTGATCAACTTTTTCAAGGCGGAGACTGGGGAGGTGGACTAGGTCGGGCCGTAAACATAGACTATATGGAATTCAGCAAGGCCTTTGACACTGTGGCACATGACAAGGTTCAGGGAAAGGTTCATCAGGGTGATATGCACCGAGCATATGCAAGCTGGATTGCTAACTAATCTGAGGACCAGAAGCAGAGGGTTGTGGTGGGCAGGCACTATTCTGAATGGTACAGGGATCTGTGGCATTCCTTAGGGATTGGTACTGGGACCACTGCTGTTCAACATTTTCACCAGCAGTTTGGATGCTGAAGGCTCCAGCAGGCTTTGTAGGTTCACTGATGACACTTAGCTGACCAGGGTGGTGGACTCTCTTCAGGATGGGGACAAGCTTCAGAAGGAGGCTCTCAGCAAGCTGAGTGGCTGGTAGGTTGGAGTAATGGAGCCTCAGATTTAATGTAGACAACTGCAAGGTGCTACACAAGGTGCTTGGGGAGGGGAAAAAGAAGTAGGATTTACATACTCTGTGGGGCTCCTTTAGCTAAAGTGGAGGTAACCAGTACAATTTTTTTATATCTTTTTTTTCCATTAGCCATTTTGGTGTGCCCCCAGGATGGTGACACTATCACAGAGAAAACGTCGATGCCAACAACATCAATGTTTTCACTGTAATAGTCCACCTGAGACCCCAGCACTCTCTCGCTCTCTCTCTCTCCCAGCCGTTCACCCCCTTCCCAATCCAACTCCAACTTGGAGTTAGAATCCTTTAGATCAGGGGTGAGGGGGGCAGAACTCCCCACATGGAGAGTTTGGAGGGTGAAGCCGCCCAGTGAAAAAACAGCCGGGGTCTCCAGTTAGATTTATGTTGACTGCAAGTTGTGGTTGATATAAATCCATCACTGTGATGGCATCAACAACTTAGTTGTCGAACCGGCATCATAGAGCCATTTATTTCTGTTAGGATGAAGTTGAAAAGTATATATTAAGTACTGTATTTTGAAATTCAGCAATTTTGTGTATATTGAATAGTGAGCTGGATCTGTGTTACATTTATGACTTGACCAATAAGTGCCAAGACTGGTAGCTTTATGAAATACTTACAAAAAGCTTTTTTTGCTTGATGGTGCAAACACCTTACAATTTAAGAGATATTACAGCTAACAGCATTGGTGTCCTTATACTCAGTACATGGTTAAAGTGAGGACTGAGCCAGCCTCTTAAATAGCATACAAGTGATGCAAGGTATTATTAATTATCCTCTCTGACTGCCCTCTTCAATCTCTCATTCTCACTTGCATCGGTCCCCTCTGACTGGAAAAGTGCCATTGCTATCCTCCTCCCGAAAGGGGGTGACCCCTCAGCACCAAGTAACTACTGCCCCATCTCCCTCCTCCCCATCCTGGCCAAAATTCAAGAGCGGCTGGTGCTCGAACAGCTCTCATCCTTTCTCGATGCCTCTTCCTTCTTCACTCCCTGTCAATCAGGATCCAGGAAGACCCATTCCACCATCACCTCCCTCCTCAGGCTCACTGACACCATTCTTAAGGGTATGAATCAAGAGCACATCACCTCAGCTATCTTTGTCGACCTCGCCAAGGCATTTGACACAGTCTCTCATGCCCTTCTACTATCCAAACTTGCTAAGGTGGGACTTTTGGGTACTTGCACCAGCTGGTTCAAATCCTACCCTGAAGGCAGATCCCAATCTGTGCGAATTGGTCATCATACTTCAGCCACCCTCAATGCAAACATGGGGGTTCCCCAAGGTTCAGTACTTGGCCCAGTTCTGTTCTCCATCTTCCTGAACAACCTGCCCTCCGTATGCTTAAACACATCCATTCATATGTATGCCAATGACATGACATTGTACGCATCTGGTTCCTCCCCCACTGAAGTGGCCTCCAGACTTCAGGAAGATTTCAATGCTGTCCAGCGGTGGTTTTGATCTAATCAGCTCTTTCTAAATCTGAAGAAAACTATCTCACTTACCTGCATTAGACAGAAGCTCTCCTGGCTCCCCTCAACCCCCACGTATCATACTATCAATGGTACTCCATTGGAGGCCTGCAGCTCCTTCCATTACCTTGGGGTCTGGCTCAACAAGCACCTCAACTTTGCTGATCATATCGACTCAATCCACAAGAAACTACACCTCAAGCTGGGTGCCGTATATCGTAACAAGGGTTGCTTACCTCTGGCAACTCGCAGAGCAATCCTACAGCAAATAATTCTCCCTATTATTGACTATGGTGACGTAGTTTACAGCGCCGCACCAAAGTCCACCCTTGCAAGAGTCAACCCTCTCTATCATTTCTTCTGTTGTTTTGTCCTAGACTGTCCTCCTTCAGTGCACCACTGCGATCTTTACAAGCTGCTAGACCTCCCCTCACTACAAGATCAGAGACTTAGCCACTGTGCTAGGACCAGGGCAAAATTCTGGACACGGACCCCCACCCAGTCTGCCCTTGCAGTTCAACCCCTCTCTTTGTACTCTCGCCAGGAACACTGACTCACGGTCATCCCTGTCTGTCCCACATGTCCACAGCCAAAGGCCAGCGACTTTCAGCTCGCTTGCCTAAACTTTGGAACTCATTGCTGGCTGACATCAGGCACACAGACAACTCTCAGCAGCTAAACCAGCTCAAGTCGTTCCCCCCATTCATGCAACCTGCCTCCAAAATGATATATATCCAACTCTCACCCCATTCTTTACCAATCCTTGGCACATCTCTACTTGCCTAGCATCCGGCCCTAGTCTAGCGCCTGGTGCATCCTGGCCACCTCGACCACAAACCTATGCATCCTCCAGCGTTACGTGTTCACTTCTAATTGCCTAATTGCACTGTTGGTCCATTGGACTTGTTAGTAGCTCACAATCTGTTAGCCTACTGCCTTGTTATTGTACTGTTCAACTCCTGCTAAGATGCTGTATCTGCAATGTAATTGTTGTGTTCAAATATGCAAGATGCTGTATCTGCAATGTGATTATTGTGTTCAAATGATGTACTCTCTGACCTTAACCCCTCCCCAGGATGCATCCAGAATCAAGCGGTACTCCGCTCAGTATGCCTGCCTGGTGAAACTCTAAAATAAATAAATAAATAAATTTGTAAGAATTAGACAAAGTTATAACAATAGTGTTTCAATTTGTTTTCAGTTCTGTCCATCCTGTTGGGGCGGGCTTCTGCTGCGAAATGGTGGGATGGTGGCATTGCTTTATCCTCAATGTACACATGAAATAAACTGCAACGTTTTAGTATTACTTTAGAGTAGCTGGGTGAGTGAGTCATTTATCCTGTACTCATAGAATGATAGGCATGTACTGGAACAGACTCCTCCCACTCTGGTTTCTTCTAACAGGGTCAACAGTCCTGTTGGAATTCTACATGGAACCAAAATTCAGAAAAGTTTAAAAATGTATTCTTAAATTTATTTTTGAAAACCATTTTATTTTTTCATGTTGCTATATGAAAGAGGTGATATATTAAAGGCAAAAATATATATCTATATGCAAGTTATAGATATATACTGTATCAATGACAAAAATATGAACGTTAAGAGGGGCAGTGGAGTAGCAATCTAACTCTCCTATGGCATACAGTTTGAGCCTGTACTTTCACCCACCTCCCTATCTGCATATGACTTGTTCCTTCTTAAACTCTCCCTCCCTTTCTCTGTCCCAATTTTTCATTGCAGGAGTTTATTGTTCTCCTGCTTTATCTCCTGCATTAATCACTGAGCTCCTCTCCACCCTCTGCTGGGTTACTCATCCGTAGAGACTGCAACCTTAATTAGCTATCCTCACTCACATAAATTAGTCCAAAATGTAGTCTCTCCAACTCTCTCAGCTGATCTCTGACACTACCTGGCTCAGTTATAAATTTCTAATCCACTCCCTCCTGGACTGGGTCCTCTCATCCTCACATATTGTGGATGCTAGTACTCTCCTGGACACTCTCAGTGACTGCCATTTGGATGGATAGGTGGATAGATAGATAGACAGATAGATAGATAGACAGACAGACAGACAGACAGAAACTTTATTTATATAGTGCCCCTCTGCAGGACTTGGAGTGCTTAACATTAACAAATGAAAACATACTTAATATAATAATCACAATCAGGATAAAGCAGGCGACAATAACATAAAATCTATCTATCATTATAAAAGATAAATAATAAATCAGCAATTCGGTATCTATAAATTAAAAGCCTGGTTAAACAAAAATGTCTTTAGACCCTTTTTAAAGGTTTCCACTGAGGGCACCTCCTGAAGATGGCTAGGTAATGAGTTCCACAAGGTAGATGTGGCAACAGAAAATGCACGATGACCCAAGTGCCACAACCTAACCCTGGGAACCTCAAGAAGCAACCCTTGGAGGAACAAAGAGCACGGGACGGACAGTGGGGCACAAGAAGATCTTGCAGGTAGACTGGCCCCCTTTCATGTAGGGTCTTATAGGTCAGTAACCCAACCTTGAAGACAATTCTTCACCTAACTGGCAGCCAGTGCAGTTCACGGAGGACAGGCATCTACTGTGTGCACAAAATTCATCATTCCAAAGCTCCCCCTAAATTCATCCAGATTCTGTCCTTCAGTTTGCTGAACTTGCCCTCCCTCCATGCTGACCTGGTTGCTAATGACTGGTAACCCATCTCAGCAGCCAACAATATCAATTCTACTCTCCAATTCTTTATTTCCAGATTCATGTTTATCTAGGATTACCATGCCTCCCTTTAGAAAAAACAGGGTCCAAGGTTCCCATGTCCCATGGAACTCAGCAGAATTGTTGGTCTGCCTCTGTGACAGAGACCATATAGGGCAGACCTACATGTTCACTGGCTCCCTGCTGACCTGACTGGATACAGGTCCCTTTGTAATGCATGTACCAGAGTTTCTAGGCCAGTGAAATCCAAATGTTTCACATCTACACTACAGAACAAACTTAACCACCGCTCAAAGTTCTGTGAAGTTATCCACTCCCTATTCTCCCCCTGACACTGTTCCTTTCCCCAATCCTCAGGGTTGGTAACTCCCCATCTCTGACCCAGCAGATGTTGCTTCATCTTTCAACTCCTTTGTCAACTCCTGTGCCTACTCTCTCCTCCTCCCCTTCTCCCCCACCACCCCTTCCCACTTATTTTTCTCTTCCATCACTCGCTCTCCCTTACTTAAGGACCTCTTAGCTCAAAACCCCCTACAAGAGTATAAGCCTTGATAGTCTTGGCCCCAACCTACTGCATCTCTTCACTCAAACCATTGGTTTCCCTATTATGTACCTTCTCAACCTATTCTTTTCCTTAGCTTCCATCTTCAATTCTGGGAAGCAGGCAGTAGTCATTCTCCTTCCCAAAGGGGGCAATCTCCTTCTCCTTGGGCGCCTATTCAATCTCCTCCTCCCTACCCTTGCTAAGATACAGGAACATCTTGTCCTCTCCCAGCTCTCCCCATCCTCATTTCTTCTTCCTTCTTCACTCCCTTCCGGTCTGGCATTTTGAAGTCCCACTCCACCTCCATTGCCCTCCTCTAACTGACTCATCCTTTCATGCATGGATCAGGGCCTGGTCACTTCTGCTATCTTAGTAGACCTGCCCAAAGCCTTAAGTCTGTTGCTGGCCTCCTTCTCCTGGACAAGCTACAGGTGTCATGGTGCTCTGATTCCCCAGTCTCTTGGTTCTTCTCCTACCTCTCAGGCAGGTCTCAAGCTGTCTATGTTGAAGATACCTTATCCCTCTCACTCTCCATCTGCATAGTGTGCACCAAGAGTATATCTTTGGCCCAATTCTCTTTTCCAATTTTCTTAATCTCCCTGCTGCCTGTTCCTGTATGTCCATTCACATGTATGCTGATGATAGTGCTTATGCCTCTGGGTCCTCTGGCCCTAACCCCGTTGCCTGGCTCTTACTGGATTTTGGAAACATTCAGCGCTGGTTTCTGGTAAATCAGCCGTCCCCGAACACCAAGAAAATGGACCCCATTACCGTTGGCACCAGGCGGAGGCTTGCCAGGCTCTTCTCCCTCTCCTCCTTCTTCCATACCCTTGATTTAGCAGTCATCTGTGATGTCCCTTTCTTTAAGTACCTTGGGTTTTGGCTGGATCATCACCTCAATTTCTCTGTGTGCATGTGGATGCCATTATGCTGACATTGTTTACTGCACTGCACCCCCTACATCACTCTCTCAACTTGATTCCCTCTACTATGCCATCTGTCTATTCGCCTCCAATTCTCCATACAGATCCCACCACTGGTCTCTACAATCCTCTCTTAACCTCCCTCCGCTCACACGCAGGCATCTCATCCACTCTCTATCCTTCATTTCCAAATTCTGGTTCAATCTGCTCCCCACATACATCACTTCCCTCCTCTTCCCTGCCCTAGTCTCAACATACTCCCTATGTTCTAGGGACTCATGGTCATTCTCACTCCCTACTCCATCCTCGAACATGGGCAAATCTGCTTTCCACTATTGTCTCCCCTCTCTGTAGAACACTCAGTCTCCTCTATTATGCAACTGTTCCACTCACTCCTCTGTCAAATCACTGCTCCATCTCCTACCTTCCCCTACTTGCTCCCATAACACCTCTTAGCACTTGAAATGTTTGTCCCCTATTATAACAACACTGATTTTGAGTTACTCTGCACCATGTATAGTTGTCTCATTGCACTTGAAATGTTTGTCCCTTGTTGTAATTACTCTGATCTATGATACTCCATTCCATGTAGTTATCTCTCTGCATAGCCTGTTTTGCTGTATTGTATTCATTAAATAGTTTATTATGCTTACTATTGTGTAATTTTGTATTGAATGCCTTGTACTATATACTGTGAGTCCCATGATCCCTGTCCCCTGGGTTGCACCTGGAGACAAGCTTTGTCTCAGTGTACCTTTCCCAGTCACCAAATGTTTAAATAAAAAAAAATCCACCAGAAGCTCCACCCTAAACTCAGGGCACTTGAGAGGGACACAGGGACAAAGCAAGTATTCCATTTCCTGCCCCCAGACAGATCATCCCATCTTCAATTACAGTTACATTGTATACGATGCTGAGCTCCAGTCATCCCTTGCCAGACTGAACCCACCTGTTTCACTTTTTCTGCCGCTTTGCACTGGTCTGTCCCTCACCCCTCACCCCACCTACCACTCCTTACTGTACTCCTCCTTATCTCTCCCCTCCCTTGATGTCAGGCACTTTACCCATTGTGCTTCCTTTATCTCCAAATTCTGGCTTGGTTCCCTTCCTCATACACTGCCTCCCTGCTCCATCCCCTCCCCACTATCTCATATTCTCCTTACAAATGGAAATCCACTACTGGTCAAGCTGCCTTCTCCTTCAGTGTCCTTTAACTCTGGGGCTGTCACCCCCGTCCATCTACTCTGCCCCTTCCTGCCACTCACATAAATCTGTCCTTTATGACAACACTACTCACTCCTGCAGTTGCTCCTAATCCTGAGCCTTGAGTGGCTGCCCACCACCATCCAGCCACTGCTCTCCCGAGTTCTGCACTTACACCAGTGCAGTCCCCTCCCTCCCTCCCAATTTATAGCCATTGACATTATCCTGAACTTTATATTGTGCCTTTGTACAATTGCAAATTTCTTTTATCCTTCAGCGCTTTACTGTATTGTTTCCTGGAACCCAATCCTTGCCTTTTGCATAACTGATAATTTATGTACTTATTGTACCTAGTGATTATATTATTACACTTTATTGCCCTTTATAGTACTGTTACTGATCTCCTCCCACCCCAGCCACATCAGAAAACAAGTTGTTTCCAGCTCAGTGGTTCTTTCCTTGTCAATTATTTGAAATAAATAAATACAGATACATAACTGAGAGAGTTTAAAAATGATATATTTATATTACAAAAGATCAATTATTATATAAGATTCATGGTCAGAAAATAGCTGTGGCTGTTCCACTAAGGAACAAAGAACATACTCTTTTCTAGCTTATCATTATATCTGGTTTATGATTCAATTGATACAGAGGGAAACCCGAAAGGACTTTCAGTGGTGGTAGACTAGAAGCTCAACAAATTTTAAAAAGTCTAAATAGTAGAAAGTCATTATGGTCTGGCCATAGGACTGAGCCCAAGGCACCAGGAGCATAAGCCAGTTGGGAAGATCAGGTGCCTGATCAAATAATCACCTATTTTGTCAGGTGGCAGTAGTTCTGTTAGCTTATCATACTTTATGACTGCTTTCTAGCACCAGGAAGAGGCAACAATGGGAGCCAAGCCTGGCTTGGAGATTTAGGGCCAGCTATTCAAAACTTTGCCCTGGGGCTAAATTAGCACCGCCAGGCATGCTAAATTTGCCCGGACCCAATAGCCCACTATATTCAAAAGGGATAGCCCCAGTGCTAAATCTACTGAATATAGTATGCTAAGGAACCGGGCAAACTGGACTCGGAGTGCAGTGCAAAAACAGTCCAGGAATAAGACAGCTCTGAATATAGCAACCAGGAAGTGCAAACCACAACAGCATCCCAGTTCACAGCAACGTGAAGGAAGGTAGAGGTGAACTATGTGACCAATGTGTGTACTAGCAAAGGAGTGGAGTCAGTAATGCTGCAAACAGCAGCGCATGTGAAATTACACTGTGCAAAAATGTACAATATTTCCAAAATGTTTGCGCGGCGCAAACACATTTGTGCAGGTTTAGCGCAGAGCTAAGTCGTTTGCCCAGTGCAATCACATTTGCCCAGGGCAAAACTTTGCTTTATTCAAAAGTGACATGCAAATGAGCCTACTTAGGTAGTCTGAGGGCAAACATCCAGATTAGCATCTCATTATGACCTGATTTGCATGCAGTTTGCCCAGCGCTATTGCAGGGTCCCACAGCTCCAACTGTAGGTCAGTCCAGAAGTACAGGGGCTGGCTGGGTCTGCCCACAGCTCCATCTGTAGGTCAGTCTGGGAGTGCATGGTGGTAGCTGCAGGCTACATTTATACAGTACAGCATAGAATATTGTGCCCCAGAGGACTACACAGCACAGGCACAGGTGGTGGTGCTGCATGCAATTGTCAAACTGTAGGTCATGCTACAGTGCACAGCAAACACTACAGTAGCAAGGGGGCCAGTAGTGTGAGGGACACAGCAATGCCTATGGTGTGTAGGGCAGTGATGACCACTGCATTGTACACAGTGACAGGCCCAACTTGCAGGTGTTTACTAACAGTGGACATTACTGTTATGCTGTTGTGCTACCCACAGATGCTGCATCACTGGCATGGGATGCTCACAGTGACATATACATGGCTGGCTGTGTGTGCTGTGGTGTCTGTACAGATATGCAGTATGTGGTTGGGGGTGGCACATGCCATCAGACAGGCACACTGGTGTTGGGGTATTCCCAACACTGGCCCATATGCACTGCATGGCTTGTCCCAGCCTTGTGGCCACACCCAGTCTGTGGTGCAGTCTGGCAACTTGTACACCCTCCCTTTAACACCCTCCATGCCCATAGTGCTGCATGTGTGTGCTGGCGTCTGTTGGTGTCCACAGAAGGGTGGTCTGCAGGTGTGTGCTGTATGGCCACACTGCCATGGTGTCCACTGGGAGCCAGGTCACCACTTACTGCTTGGCATGGCTGGGACTGGTGGCAGATGATGGCATCATAGGGATGCCATCAGTGAACAGCATGTTTCTTCTATGTCTGGCTTATTTCTATGTGTCATACTTACTGGTTTGGGTTGTGCAAAGCCATGTAAAAGTCACACAAAGCAGTGCACAGCCACAAAGCCACACAAAGCTGGTTTGCCCAGAGTTAAGACTACCTTTTCCTGGGCGGTAATTTGCACTGCACAAAGTGTTGCACTAAGTCACGCAAAAACAATTTACGCGGCTCTATTCACTGAATATAGCATTGCACCTGCATTCATGTACACGCCCCCTCAGTTTGCCCCTTGCTTACATTATACTTTTGCCTGGCACTAATGCAGTTTGCGCGAGCTATTTGACCTTTTGAATATAGCAGACCCGTGCTAACCCGATGCTAACCCTGTGCAAATGGTTTGCGTCCAGTGCAAAGTTTTGAATATCTGGCCCTTATTTAGTTAAAAATGGGTAATTGTGAAAGGCATGCTGAGCAGAGTCTCATTTCCACGTGCAACCTAGGCAGCATGGTTTCATAGTGGGTAGGTTGTATCAGACAAATCTGATAGATTTCTTTGACTGGGTGATGAAGGAAATAAATCAGGGGGATGGCAGATGTCACCTTCCTTGATTTCAACAATGCCTTTGACACTGTTCCACATAAGAGACTGGTTAACAAGATGGGTAGTCTAGGCATGGGAGACAAGGTGGTAAACTGAGTTAGAAACTGGCTAATGGACAGAGACAGAGAGTGGTGGCAAATGGGGTACAATCTGGGGAGAGGGGGTTGCCAACGGGGTACCTCAGGGATAGGCCCTTGGGCTGGTCCTGTTCAATGTCTTCATAAGTAACATTGCAGAAGGGCTAGAAGAAAAGATCTGCCTGTTTGCAGATGACACCAAGATCTGTAACAGGGTGGATACTCCAGAAAGGGTAGAGAAAATGAGGAAAGATCTGGGGAAGCTTGAGAAATGGTCTGAGGAGTGGCAACTAAGTTTTAATTCAAAGAAGTGCAAAATTATGTACCTGGGCATTGAAACCCTGGGGAGAGCTACAGAATGGTGGGGGGAGTTGCTGATGGTCACCAAGGAAGAAAGGGACCTTGGGGTTATTATTTCAGATGACATGGAAATGTCAAAGCAGAGTACAAGGACAGCAGGGAAGGCCAGTGGCATGCTGGGGTGCATAGGCAGGGGTATCGCCAGAAGAAGATGGGAGGTAGTGATGCAATTATATAAAACCCTGAGCAGGCCTCACATGGAGTACTGTGTGCAGTTCTAGGGGCTGCACCTTCTAAAGGACATTAATAGGCTGGAGACAGTCCAGAGAAGGGTGGCTAAGATGGTACAGGGCTTGCACCACAAAACTTACAAGGAGAGATTAAGAGACCTCAGTATGTACTCATTGGAAGAGAGGAGGGAGAGAGGGGACATGATAGAAACATTCAAGTACCTCAAGGGCATAAACAAGGTGCGGGGGGACATCTTCCAATACAGGAAGAGTACAAGAACAAGGGAGCATGACATGAAATTGGAATGTGGCAGGTTAAGAGGGAATGTGAGGAACTTCTTCTTCACAGAGAGGGTGGTGGATGCATGGAATGGTCTACCACAGGAGGTGGTGGGAGCAAGCACTGTGGTTGGATTTAAACATGCATGGGACAGGCACAGAGGAACCATAGAGATAAAGTAGAGGGATGGTCAGAAGCTGTAATCAAGTACAGGGCTTACAGGCAGACTAGATGGGCCTAGCAGTCCTTATCTGCCAACAATTTCTATGTTTCTTTCTTTCTATGACCTGGGGGAAGGGATTACAGAAGGAACAGTGTTGCTAAACATAATGTAGTTACAAAGGCAACAAATACAGGTGCAATAACAAGTATGGTGACCAGAGCCCCCCGAAGAAACTAAGACATTTATTGGGTGTGCATGGTCTTTATTGTCCTCAGCATTTTGTGACAATGTTGCTTTGGCACATGTTGCTTTGCATGTGGCATTGTAGCTCTATGCATTTTTGACCACAACATTATTACCCCATATCCTGCAGTGGTTGTGGTGCCTCAGTGTGTTGGTCACATTTCTAATGATGTAGTGGGGAGGAACAGAACTGACCTTTGTTTAGCTTCCAGACTGAGTGCTGCTCCACATATCACTCCAGTACTGCCAGGCGGAAAATCTTCTAATTAGCCAACAGTAGAGAAAAAAATACTTCAGATATACCTTAGGAAGTGATAGCTGACTGCATCTGAAAATTACTACAGATTCCAGGCAGTACACTAGCTCTTTAATTCATGTTTGAAATGAAGCAATCAAAACAAGTTAATCCCTAAAAAAAAATTAAACAAACCAGTGGTGGAATTTTACCTTCAAGAGCAGATTTGGAGGCGTCTCTATAGAGACACCCGTAAGGGTTTGTAATGTAAAAACAATGGTACAGGCACTATACGGTACCGAGATGTGGGCCTATGAGCTCATGGATAACTAAGACATATTACTTGATTCATTCTATAAAAATCTTTAAAACTTCCACATTCCATCTTTGGTTACAGTACAAGGGTAGAGGTTGGTCAAACTCCCATTAAAACCCTTGCAGACTGGTGTTTACTTAATTTCTGGCTTTTACTTCAGTCCAACCAAGGGTTAACAAAGCTCTGCCTCCAAGATTAAGTTAACATGTTTGTCAAAAAACAATGCATTATAAAATGAGGAGAGAAAATCCTCCACTCTCATTGGTTGTTACCTCTGCATCAAATCTGTTCGATGCACAGACAGAAACAAGTTCAAAACAAGCATTTGTCAATGCTGAATGTTGCTTGCTTCTATGTGCTGTTTAGGTATTTGGAAGTCATTGGAGTGCAAATACTGAAAATTCGCGAACTTAAGAGCGTGCGTAGGAACTGCACAATGCACGCTCGTAAAACAGTCATTTTTAGGAATTTTTTCACCAAATTTTCAACATAGCCATTTTAAGACCTCTTTTCATGAACAGCATCACTGTGATTTTCTTAATGTGTCCCATACATTGAGTTCACACACCGACTGAGCCATTGTGCGCTACATGGGCGGAAACATGTTTTGGGCAAGATGTGAAAAATGACAGCTGCACTGCTCATAAGGAGGTGTGGTAAAATGGCAATGTTGAAAATCTGGAGTGAAAATATTGAAAATTCGCAAACTTACAAGCATGCGAAGGAACTGCGCAACGCACGCTCATAAAACAGTCATTTTTAGGAATTCTTTCACCAAATTTTCAACATAGCCATTTTAAGACCTCTGTTAATGGACAGTGTCACTGTGATTTTCTTAATGTGTCCCATACATTGATTTCGCACACCGACTGTGCCATTGTGCGCTACCTGGGCGGAAACACATTTTGGGCAGGATGTGAAAAATGACAGCTATACTGCTCATAAGGAGGTGTGGTAAAATGGCAATGTTGAAAATCTGGAGTGAAAATATTGAAAATTCACGAACTTACGAGCGTGTGTAGGAACTGTGCAACACACGCTCGTAAAACAGTCATTTTTAGGAATTTTTTCACCAAATTTTCAACATAGGCTTTTTGAGAGCCCACCTTATGAACACTGGCAGTGTCGTTCCGTTAATCTGTCCCGAAAGGTGATTTCATGCAATGGCCGAGAAATCACCCTTCGAGCCCGATTAACGCCATGACAGTGCAAGAATTCATGAGGAGGGGTCCCAAAAACCCCATGTTGAAAATTTGGAGCCAAAATTCCCAAAAATGTCTGAGATATGCAACAAAGTTGAAAAAACCCTATCTATCCCATTATACAGCTTACCGGCATTTCCTCAGTTCCTGGTCGGCTTTGAAGAGTGCAGACGTGTTCCCGGTCCACCGATATAAACATAGACATAGACTTTGATGGCAGATAAGGACCACTTGACCCGTCTAGTCTGCTCATTTCCCTACCTACAGGATAGGCCACAGATCCTAGTTAACCAACAGCCTATTTCTTCCTACCCCCCACAAGAATTGCCTTATGTCTGTCCCATGCATTCTTGAATTCTCCCACAGTTTTAGACCCCACAACCTCCTCAGGAAAGCTGTTCCATGCATCCACTACCCTCTCTGTGAAATAATACTTCCTCACATTGCCCCTGAACCCCCCCCATCTTTAAATCGTGTCCCCTTGTTCTTGCACGTCTCTTTTTCTGAAAGATGCTACCCTCTTGGACTTTGTTGATTTCACTGAGGTACTTAAAAGTTTCTATCATGTCCCCCCTCTACCTTCTTTCCTCAAGGGTATACATATTAAGCTCCTTTAGTCTCTCCTCATATGACTTCTCTTGCAGACCCTGCACCATTTTAGTTGCCTTCCTCTGGACTGCCTCTATCCTGTCTATGTCCTTGCGGAGATGGGGTCTCCAGAACTGGACACAGTACTCAGACGGGGTCTCACCAACTGTCTGTACAGAGGAATAACAACTTCCTGTTTTCTGCTGCTGATGCCTCTCCCTATGCATCCCAGTATACCCCAGCCCTCCCTACTGCCTTCTCACATTGCTTGCTAACCTTAAGGTCATCTGATATGATTATCCCCAGGTCCCTTTCCTTTTTTGTTGTTGTTACTATCTCCCCCCCTTGTGTATTTTCCCTGGGTTCTTGTTTCCCAGGTGCATTATTTTGCACTTCTTTGCATTGAATCCTAGCTGCCATACTTCTGACCATTCCTCCAACCTTGCCAAGTCCCTTCTCATCCTTTCCACACCTCCTTGTGTATCAACCCTGTTGCAGATCTTTGTGTCATCTGCAAAGAGGCATACTTTTCCTTCCAGTCCCTCTGCAATGTCAGACTGGGCAAGGGATGAGGCCAGCAGAGGGAGCACCCATCTGCTTTAAGAATTCCTAAAACTTGTAAGTTAATAAAAAAAAAAATAAACAAGCACCACAGCAGAGATGTCATTCTAAAATCTATGTATTCTATTATGAAACAAGAAAAAAAGCCTGATTGGTTGAAAACTTTGGTATCCCATGAGGGTATCCCAGTAATATCACCATGGCATAGAATTCATTAACCCCCCCCCCCCCTTCATAATCACAGAAAAAACCTGCAGGACATGCACGGACTGTCATAAAATACCATCTCTCTCAGGTGGGTAAAGGCATTCTGCTTCGCCCTGTGCCTCAACGCACCGGAGGCTGATGAAATCCCCATAATAAACCACATGCCATGCTTTAGTGCCAAAATATAACCCTAGTAAAAGCAATTTTAGAATTTTTTATTGAATCATGTTTCATATAGAGCTGCAGAGAACTGTTTTATGATCTAACTGTAATGCTTGCTTTTTGCACTTAAGTTTACTGATTTTGTTACATTTATAATTTTAGCTATATTTATGTAGTATCTTATCTTTTTGAACTGTTTGTATTTGTAAGGCGCCCAGAGCCTCTGGGGTTGGGCGCCGAAGAAATAAAAGTTGCCTTGCCATCCCTGAAAAAACCCTGGCACAATATATCAGTTGGCGGGTGAGGATATAGCATGCACCAAGCAGGAAAGGGATCTTGGGGTTGTCATCCCTGATGAGCTCAAGGTAGGGAAACAGTGTGACAAGGCATCAGGTAAAGCAAATAGGATGCTGGGATGTATAGGCAGGGGCATCACCAGCAGGAAAAGGGAGGTCATAATTCCGCTATACAAGAAACTAGTGAGGCCCCACCTGGAATACAGTGTACAGTTCTGGAGACCATACCTACGTAAGGACATAGACAGGGTAGAAAGGTTCAGAGGAGGGCAACAAAGATGGTGCATGGATTGCATCACAAGTCCTATGAAGACAGGTTGAAGGAACTGAACACGTACTCCCTGGGAGAGGAGGAGAGGATATGATAGAGACATACAAGTATCTTACAGGGAGAAACAGGGTGGGAAAACACTATTTTAAGCAAAAAAGATGTTCCAGGACTAGAGGGCATGGGATGAAGTTGGAGGGAGGACGATTCAGAGGAAACATGAGAAAGAATTTCTTCACAGAACGGGTGGTGGACAAGTGGAACACCCTGCCAGAGGAAGTGGTGGGGGCAGAAACAATCACGGGATTTAAGAATGCATGGGATAGACATAAAGGAATTCTAGAGGTCAGGGGTAAGGGGAAACAGACTTCTAGGAAAACAAACTGAACTTACAAGCTCAAATGGGCAGACTGGGTGGGCCATAGGCCCTTATCTGCCGACACTGTCTATGTATCTATGTATTTATGTACCTATGTATCCCTGGGCAAAATTAGTGATAAAATAAAGTATCCCCTAAAAATAAATTACCTTCCCCAAAGTCTATCCCCAATCTCTTTTTAAATATGTGGCTATATTTCTCTCAAGTTCTAAAACTCCCAGGTGTAAAGTAATACTATTTATGTACAGCGACTCCTTGAACTGGGTTTCTGACTCCTTAATTTCTCAGGAGAGTCACCACTGTCTCCTCCTCTGGTTGATGACAGCTGGTTTGGAGGGGGGGGAATCCTCCAGAATCACAATATAGGTAAGATTATTATGAGGTAAGTGCAATAAATTTCAAAAGCTACAGTTTCTACAATATCAGCCTGCTAGTGTTTGATTTACAGTTATAACCACACACACACACACTTTTGTCCCAACACAGTAACATTTGATAAACAGTACAGAAATCTATAGCTTAAATGCATTCCAGGGTTATTACTGTGCCCTGAAAGCTTCATTTCCATGTTCTATTTATGTTGCACAAATCTATAATGGAGAAGACAGGGCAGTCATCTATCTGTGTGATCTCTTTCGAGAACCCCCTTCATACTGATAATCCCAGCAGGATAGCCTTATTACGGCATGTGATTTCACATGTGAGCCACAAATGTGAATCGTTTAAATGAAATTCAATTTGATAAGTACTTGGTACCTTAGCTGTAGTTAAAAAAATGTAATGTGGATCCTAGTTGTAAACAGCAGGGCAATGTACAAGAATGCAAGAGAGCTTCCAAGCTATGAATATGCCTCGTCACTGATGACCACTTAGAAAGTGTAAGTCAAAATATCAATCATTGATCCAACATAAGGGGGTACATAACATTAAAAATAAAATCCCAACTGAGAAGCAAAAAACACCTAGAAACTGTGTGGGGAGTGCCCCCTTCTCCTGTACGGTGAAAGTTCCCTTGACCATGCCCTCCTCCCTCGTCGTGCTTGGTGCACCTTTAACAGCAGGAAGGACAGTTGAGTGAAACAAGGAAAGGGGACTCTTATTCTGACACAAGACTCAGTCTGGCTGCCAGCCGTGTTAAGTGCCATGACTGGGGCTCAACCAACAAGACACAAAAATATCTCCATTAGCCCCAACCGGACCCATCCAGGACCCCACATGGTGCGCGGACCCCTCTCCAGAGTCCCGGAAATGCCAATCAAACTACCTCCAAAACATCACCCAAAGAGCTGGCAGGTATTCAGCTTTACCATTTTTTTTAAAATTGTGCCTTTCAATGTAATGCAATGGGCTTTTTTGCCTTGCATCCAAATCCGAGCCCTTAAAGCCGGGAGTGGGAGTGCGATTTCAACCTCAACTTTCGGGATGGGTTTTTCCTAAGTTCACTGTTTCAAACAAAAATCCTGATCCAGAGACATCCATTCCATCGACAGGGTGCACAATTTGCTGGTTTCAGGTTGGATCGGGTCCATACATTGGCGTTTCATTAAAGGGGAAGCAGCACCCTAAAAATGCAACTCCCTGCTTAGTTTCTTTTTCACCAGGCGGCGGCAGGGGTACAGCTCTCTCTCCCTACAATCCTCACCCACGTCTCAGCCGATCTAGGAAATAAGCCCCATGATTTGTAACTTACACTCCAGAGATCCAGAAGGGTCGATCCAGGTGAACTTGGGACGAATTTAATTCCTTTATTTTGATGGGTTCCCCCCTCCAGTGGGGCATCTATCTCAAAGGTTCAACATAAACTTTATATTGAAAAGAGTAAACTTCCAAGGTCTGAACTCACACACTGGAGGCACTCAGGGGTTACTCCCAAAGGATCTCGCCATGTTTGCTACAAAGACGACGCAGGACATTTGCCATGCTGGGGTGGACTCCCAGCGTGGCAGCAGGAAAAGCTGTTTGGGGGGACATGGAGCCGATGGGAGATTGGGCACCCCCGTTGGCCAAAACAAGATTTGTCATGCTGGGGTGGGCTCCCAGCATGGCACCAGGAAAGCTTTTGGGGGGGGGCATGCAGCCTTGGAGGCTATAACAGTTGTTGCCACGCTGGGGTGGGCTCCCAGCGTGGCACCTGGACAGCTGTTGGGGTGGACATGGAGCCAACGGGGGATTGGGCACCTCTGTCGGCCATACAGTGTGTGCGTGGGGGGGGAGCACATCAGCACGCAATATGCGTGCTTGCGTGTGTGTGTGCGTGGGGGAGAGCTCTGCTCACTGAAGCGGAGCTCTCCCTTTCAACTGTATGCCACTGCATTTTGGAGCAGTCATAGACAGCTGCAGCACTCATTGGGGAACTGGGGCCGTGCCTGCAAACACATTGACTGCATTGGAAGAGGGGCTGACACACCTCCGAAGACTCGGATGATGGCACTATGTTTCTTGCACATGCGTGCAAGCAACATAAAAACAGAACTGCAAGACCCCTCAAAAATCACTCTGGCATAGAACACTAACGTTTTGAAACACCGCCAGTTTTCTCCCTTTCTAGGCAAGGAAACCGTATTTCAATAAAAGCCCTCCAATAAACGTATGTGGTTCTTTTTTAATAGAACATTTTAGTCCATCATTTATCATGCATTCAGATATAATTAAAGGCATGTATTTAAAAACCATATCTGTTCCTTCAGATACTGATTGCACTGCCAGTCTTGCAGCATGTCTCCTACCTCCCTGTCTGATGCCAATAGGGCTCCCATCTCCTCATGTGTTTCAAAACAAGTTAAATATGTTATTTTATGTTATTCTTTTTTTTTCAAATCCAGCCCACAGGTAAATGCACAGCTGAGGACTCACCTTGAGACTAGGGAACTGCTAAATCCTATGCAATCCAGATTCAGCGCTAAACATAGCACTATCTCAGCCCTCGCCAAAATTACTAATGACTGGCAGCGTAATCTTGAGAGCTAAAACTTTATTTGTGCTGTTTTCCTTGATCTAAGCAAGGCTTTTGACATCGTCGACCATAGTCTGCTCCTCTCCTCCCTTCAAACCATAGGTGTGGACCCCTTCTCTCTGAGTTGGTTTACTGACTATCTTACAGGGCACCTTCAACAAGTTAAAGCCGAAGGAGGCCTGTCCCCCTCTTAAAAACTCTGCAAAGAGGGGTACCTCAAGGTTCTATATTAGGGCCCTTACTTTTTGCAATCTACATTAATAACATCGACTACTGTATAAAAGAAGCCAACATCCATCTGTTTGCAGATGATACAGTTCTCTACGTGAATCGCCCAACACCTGAAGCTGCCTGCAATGACCTACAGTCAGAATTCAACCTTTTGCAAAGCCAGCTTCTCCAGAAAAAGCTACTCCTTAATGCCAAAAAAACTAAAGCGATGGTCCTCTCCCCTTTTATCCATACAGCTAACCCTGTGTCCAGTGGGACAGTTCCCCAAATTACCACAGTTCTAGGTGAAAAACTAGAATTTGTTACAAAATTCAAGTATCTGGGAGTTTGGATAGACCAAAGACTCTCCTTCATTGAACATATCGAGGACTTGCTAAAACGACTTTGGAAAAGGCTTGGACTGTTTTTTAGAATCAACCAATTTCTCACCAGAGATGCCAAGAAACAACTGGTCCAATCCATTTTCCTATCATTGGTTGATTACGTTGATTTCCTCTACAGCCAGTGCCCCAACTCTTACATGGCTAAACTGGACACACTTTACAATCGAGCACTGAGGTTTATAACGGGACTCCCCTTCGACACGCATCACTGCACCCTATATGTGGCAGTGGGGTGGACATCACTAAAGTTCAGGTGCCACAGAAACGCCGTTCTCTGAACCTATAGAGCCATCTCTAGTAAGCTGCCTTACTATATCTCCTGCTGTCTTCCTCTGAGTATAATTGGGAAATACATGTTAAGAAGTTACTCAGCTATTACACTTAAAGTACCCAAAGCAAAGAATCCCGCTGCGGCAGGGTAGCCATAAGCTTCGTGCTTATGGAACAATCTACCAAAAAAACCCTCAAATTAAGCACTCTAATCGGTATAAATGCCTTCAAGACACCTTATTTCCATACAATCAGAGAAGTATGTAACTGCTTCACCCACTCAGACCCAGTACCAGTGTCTGCACTGGTGTATAGACACGCCTAGACCCAATTTTAAGTACTGACCCCCAGCTTGCTCCTCACCAGCCTAACTGTTCTCTCTCTTATCCCCCTGTCTTATCAACACTAGGCCTGTCCATCTCCTTATTCTTCCTTTCCCAACCTCGGATAGGAGCTCACTACCCTGGGTTGTGACATCCTACCATGCCCCGTACTTTATAGCACTCAATCCCGGGGCTCACACATACTCCTTTTCTCCATACACCTTCTCTACATCCCATTTTACCAACTCCTCTCTGTGCACCGTGCCCTCCTAGCCTTTCTTCCCTACCTCCCTCCCTCCCCTACCTTCACCTCTACCGGTGCATATTTTTATTTTTATTTTTTTCTTCCATTACTTCCTCCTGCAACCTTAGATAACCTGCTTTATCTTCCTATAGACAATTCTACGTATGTAAATACGTATAATGTGTACAATATCTGTATAATTCTATGTACATATGAACTTCTTTTTCTTCCTCTCTGTAAAGAGTATTATCTGTATTGCCTTGTAAATACCTGTATTAACCTGTATATACAATTGTTCATGCTCCACCCAGGTCCATCTTGCAAATGAGCTTCTGCTCAATGATGAATGCCTGGTTAAATAAAGACTTGATTGATTGATTGATTGATTGATTGATTGATTGACAGGTACACATAAACTACATGGGGGACAGTCAGGAATGCAGCAGCTTAGTAATACTGCTTGCACCATCGTGAGAAGGGATAAATCACTACTGATCGGTCATTTATTACTGCTTATCTAAGAACTGCATGAGAATTGCAAACAGCAGTAGTAGTTGCAGCATTAAAATTTACACTCAGTCACTTGCAGTTGTCCAGAGGCCAGTAATGATGAACCCAGAGACTGGACAGATTGTTTGAACTGACATGTTGCTGACACACTCTTCTCCCTTACACACTATTTGAGCTAACATAGTGACACACTGTTTTGACCGGGAGGATCCCTTTCAGCTCATAGACCATCAAGCTGACATAGTGATACATTGTTTTGACCCAGAGGATGCCGTTTCAGTTCATAGGCCCTTTGAAACTTGCAGGTACACTGTGTGTGGGGGGGGGGAGTAGACCCGCTAGGTCATGGCACAATAAGTACAACTGCCTGAAAAGGACAAGTATCCTCAATCAGTAACATACACTTCAAGGCAGAAGGACTATTTTACGATAAATATGACTAATTATTTCAATTTTCTCTTATCTAAAAAGTTTTAGTTTAACATTAAAAATGTTTAAAAAAAGAAGGAAACCCATTTTATGGGCACAATAAGACACTCTGGAGCATGCATTGAACAGATATTACCAGGTGCTCAGGGGCTGGAGGCACTCGGCCCATGGCCTTGTGCCTCACTAAACCCCTGGGCATGCAGTAATATCTGTTCAGTGCATGTCCCGGAGTGTCTTATTGCTTACATTTGACTTGGATATCTTTTTTCAAGAAAACTTTAGAAGGAATAGGGAAGGGCTGTTTATGACATTGGTTTACTAGTGGTACTGTTATCTCTCAACGCTAACATTAACATTAAACGATGTAGACAAACATGTTATTTGAGAAACTTGTTTTAAACAGATTTCACCCTATATTAGCTAGTATAAAAAAAAACTTGTATTGGAACCATTCCTCAAACTTATTATAGATTCTGAGGGCAACCATAGCCAAGTTCTGTTTTGGAACTTTCCACATAAGATTCTTGAAAAAAAGTTTTCATCCCTTGAACACCCCAAACATATCTGTGTCCTTGTAACCTTAATCATGAAGTAGACTTGATCCATGTGGTTCTACTTAGTCCTTTCTATATAACATTAAGAGACAAATGATTGAGGAATATTCTTAGAAATATGTATTGAAATACCAAAGATACACCATTGTTTTTATTTGTCTGCTGAACTCAGGATTCTAAGATACTAAGATGAGGTTATTATCTAAAAGGTGTACTGAAACAAAAAATTAAAAAACTGGCACTGACTAAAACCTACTGTTAAAGCTTAGCTAATATACACATCTATTCCCTGATTCTGTAAATTTTGTAATTATGTATCTTTTTCATGCTGAGTGTTTATGTTATGTCGCGTGTGGTATATTTATATAGTAGTTGCATATTAATGGATTTTATTTTGATTTTCACTTTTTGCATACTAATTGAACTGTCCTTTGGACAGTTAAGAAACTATTTAATCTGAATCAGTTCTTCTAATATGTAGCATTTTAGCATTTTCAAATCTAAAACAGCTTTTCACATCATGCTCAAGATCCCACTGAACATCTCCCTAGCCATTCAGCCTACCACTCTCTGTTCACTTTTAATTTTCCTTTTTCTAAATAGTAAATGCAACACACAATTCATCTGCCCACCCTGACCAGTAATGCTCTCCCGAACTGATTTCAATGGCCCACCACGCTCACCACCTCATTTACCACACGCTGTAGTCACACACTGGGCAAAGCAGTATGGGCCTATGGAGGAAGATAATAGGGAGGGAAAAATGCAATATCAGGAGGCGGTGATCCAGGACTTAACAAAAAAACTCTCTCTCTTGAAACCACACTTCCTCTCTTCAGCCTGCTTACTAACCATGGACACCATCACTTTCATCCCTAGCACTGGTTTTCAGTCTCCACTCTCTCCAGACACAAACAGTTCACTTTTACCAGCCTGCTTTCTGCTCTAGCTATTTGAAAAACAAATGGAATTGGGTGAGGACAAACTAGTAGGTACTAACTGCACCAAATTCAGACACAGCAAAGTGTGTGTGTGTGTGGGGGGGTAACCAGCACTGTTCTAACACAAAAGCATACAAAAACATGACAGTACCCATTTGTGGCACTAATTGGAGGAGGGATTATTTTACATATTGTATTTTTAAAGCCTTTTAAACATTTTATTTCTCTGTAGACTTCATTTTTTTTTAACTTACAGTATGTAGGTGCCACATTTTATAAGTGCCTTGAAAAACTCTGTGGATGTTTATTGTGGAGATCTAACTGCACTTCCTGGGACTGATGGCACTCAGCCTGTGGCCTCATGCCTTACTACACTACTGGATGTGTGGTTAGATCTGCACAATGCACAACCCATCATATCTTGTTGCTTACTTACCTGAACCTGATTGATGAAATATCTTGTATAAATTTATACATATTGACTTATAATGTTAGAAGAAACTCTAGAGCCATTAGATCCACCTGACCTGTTTCATAAAATGGGATTCATAATTATGCTGTGCAAACAAACACTAATATATAGGGATTCCCCACCCACTCTACTACCCATGATACCTATTGATTTCCCCGGTAAGCTGAAATTTGTCAATGCTTTATTTTGAAGGCCTGTACTGTCTTATTGCATGCTTATGAAATATCTGCTGTACTCTGTTAAATCACATATCACTGTGTAAATGTTAGTCATCTTGTGCAGGATCTGATAATAATTAAAATTACAGACTTAATAGGCCATCCTCTAAAAATATTGTCAAATGAATAAAGCTGCCTCTGTACAATGGCTATTTTGAAGCATAACGTGTCACCAAATTCCAGTAGTAGTATATTCCATATTAGTATTGCTTGCTGGTTATCTAAGATGAGGTACTGTAACTGGAGCAATACTAACAATTAATAGTACATTAATGGATTAACCAATTAGCCAGACTCCCCACCGTGCCTCCTTCTGCTGAAGCATGTAGCCGCAGGAAAGGTTAACGTATACCATCTGTCCTGTTTCCAAGACAGCTGGTGAGAACAATTTATAGTAGCAGAAGTCAATTTTTTCCTCTCTTTCTCTCTCCTTCTCTCTAGAGGTCTGCCCAAATGTTTGGTCTATGACTGCAAGGGATGGCATTTTGCCTCATCCTATGACTCTTCTTCTGTAGGGAGACAAAGTGAAAGAGGGTAGTTTGCTTCTTTGACAGCAAGGACAACTGCAAAATGTATTCAGGAAAAAGAGGACTTTGTTAGACCAACATGCTGCTACATCCCCACACCTACACATGATGAATTAATGTTTAGAATGCTGGGGACTTTACTTATTACTAAGGACAAACATTTATTAATAAAAAATAGTTATATGGATATAGCTATATAAAATGGGCAGGAAAAAAATCCTGAAATCTGATAAGTCAGTTTGGATCTTTACTAATGAGTACATCCTGCAATATGATCCACTGCAAAAGAACCAGTCAGCCTCATTACCTGCATTAAAATCCTTACACCAACTTCTTGGAAATTAAACTTACAGTATAAAAGCTTTAACATGGCAACCAGTTTCCCCAGACTAAAAATCTTCAATTAGAATTAAAAAAAATCTCTATCTAAAATAATAAATAAATGTCATTGTCCCTTATTATCCTCTCATTATGCCCAAACACCAGTTTAAAAAGTAAAGTACTTCTCAATTTTATCTTCTGGTGTTTCTTTGTTAACCATGAAAAATGCCCCTCTTTTCCTTCCTTGCAAGACAGGGTAATCTCTATCACATACCCTGCCACAGATAAAACTGAGACCCTAGCTCCATATTAGGCTTTCTGTTGTGAGTGTGTGTATCTGGGTGGTTCAAACATTCTGTCAGCAAAATGATGCAGACTTTTGAGATCTTGCATTCCATGGTAAATGTGACAAACCCACCCATCTGCACCCCAACCAGTACCCATCTCACAACCAGCTGCCACATACCTTCACCCTTGTTTGCCCCTTACCATGTCCTTGCACTCACACATGACCCTCTAAACTTAGCTTTTCTATAGCATGATCAAACTTAAAGGGGAAGATATGGAAACAGCACAGACCCTTGTCTTTAGAGAACTTGAACACACATTTGAGTTCCCCCTTCCAGTCTCATACTGTTGGTCAGCTTGTCGAACTATACACTGATACCCCTCCCTGCCACCCCCGGTTCACCTTGAGGTCCTTCTTTTATAGAGAAAACTCCCACATGTCTCCGTACACAGCTTTTTATTTTTTTACCTACATCAGTTGCACATGTTTCTCGCAAATAAAAACATTTTGTTTGCAAACAGGATTACACAGGTTTTTGCTGGAAACTAGACCTTTGTTGTGTTCCCATCATTAGGAAAATCTCAGTCCCCTGTTTTGTCACTAAACAAATATACTCATACAGCCCTTTAATCTGCTGTGCTTTTGGCATCAAATGTCTGTCAACAGTTTCACTATCCAGGGTGTCACCCTGCCAGTAGACCTCAGAAACAGATAAAGTTTATTACCCAAATGACCCTCCTTGTAAACCATAAGAAAAACTGAGAACCATTCGGCCACATGTGCAGACATATAGAATTTGACCTGGCTGACCTAACAGTATTTTCTGGGACACTTCAACTAGTGTGCTAATTCATTGTATTAAAATATTTATGCCACACCTCCCTTCCCAAGTCCAGTGCTGGCACTGCATGACAAGGGTGTTGCAACTTTTTTAAAGTCTTATCTTAACCTTAACCCATTTTTAAAAAGGGGGGACAGGTCTGTTATGAGCAATTATTGCCCCATAAGTTTGACATCGATTCTAGGAAAGACCATGGAATCTATAATTAGGGATCGATTGGACAGTGACATTCTGGACAAACAACTTGTGGACAAAATCTAGTATGGTTTTAAGGAGACTAGATCATGCCTGACCAACATCCTAGTTGTTTATAAAAATATTAGTCAGCTGCTTGACAATAACAGACCAGTGGATGTGGTTTATTTGGGCTACAAGAAGGCCTTTGGTAGGGTTCCCCATCACATACTGATTAACAAAATGGTAAGGTTTGCAATCAGCCTCAGTATCACTAGATGGGTCACTAGATGGGTCACCAACTGGTTATTTGATAGAACACAAAGGATTAGGATAAGACGGCATGTTTCGAGATGGGAGCTGTCACCAGTGGAGTCCCCCAGGGCTCTGTTTTGGGGCCGGTGTTTTTTTCACTGTTTATATCTGATAAGGGTAATAGTATCACCAGTGGAATAAGGAAGTTTGCTGATGATACCAAATTCTTTTCAGAAGCTGGGGATGACATTAATTCAGTTGTCCTACAACAGGATCTGGGCATACTGCAGATCTGGGCAGAAATAAATGGTATGGAGTTTAATTTGGACAAATGTGTAGTTCTACATTTCAGGCAAAGCAATGTGGATAGAGAGTATACCCTCAACAACACCAAGATCAGGGTAGCAAACTGTGAGAAAGATTTAGGCATTATAATCAGCAATGATTTCTCCTTCACTAGTTATTGTACAGAGGTACAGTACTGTAGTTAACAAGGTCAGTAGGTCAGCAGGCGGCATAAGAAGGGCTTTCACATACGGACACAGGGCCTGTGTTATGCCCTTTTATAGATCCATTATTCAACCTCACCTGGACTACTGTAGCCCCCTGTGGAGCCCTTACTTCAAGAGATATACAGCTAACCTGGAGGGTGTACAAAGGAGAATTACAAAAATGATTCGTGGCCTAGAATGTGAACCTGATGATGCCCGGTTAAGGAAACTTAAACTCTATCCATTAGAACAAAGACGCAACAGAGGTGACTTATTATATATGTACCAGATAAGCAGGGACACTGAGTTGATGGACAGCCTTAATCTTAAGACAGCAGTAAGGGATATTTCCTTGAGAAGCCACAAGAGACGACTAAAGTGAACGTTTCCAAAAAAAAAGATCAAGGAGAAAGTTTTTCACTCAGAGGATTATCTCTGCTTGAATACCTTACCCGTTGAGGTTGTGAAGGCCCCCTACCTTCCTGACGTTTAAGAGTAGGTTGGATACCTTTCTCACCAACTTGAATAGGGACAATTAGTCCCTGGCACTATCCCTGTCCCTCCTCTCTCTCATTGTGAGTTACAGCACTCTCTGCTCCTGCTTGTTGGTTCTATGGAACTCCATATTCTGTGTGCATACAACCCCCCTTTAGGAGGATCTGCTGGACTAACCAAACTCCTCTCCCATGCTGCCGCTGTCACTGGCCATAATAACATCATTATTCTTGGAGACATACTGTAAACCTTGACTGGTCTGGCAAATCCCATAAAACCTATAATTTCATTGTACAAGAATATAACCTCCACCAAATTATTACTTCACCTATCAGAATATCGGTGAGCTCAGGCTCCAAAACATTAATTGACTGAATCCTAACAAACAGGACAGACAGGGCTTCAGAAGCTGGAACCCTCTCAGATTCCATATCTGACCATTCTCCTATATTTTGTATTTGGCGCAACCATGCCCCCCCCCCAGCCCCACCACCTAAAGTCATAACCTTCTGTGACTTCTGTAAACTTGATACCTCCTTGTTTCTAAATGACTTATCTATGATAGACTGGTTCTTTCTATATGCCTCTAGCAATGCCACCGAAGCCCTTAATAATTTCTTAGCACAGTTTGGTGCGTTATAGAACCAGCACTCTCCCACCATATCCCATTGGATTTGAAGGACCCCCACTAGAAGGTTTAGTAAGGATCTCCTAGCCCAACTAAAATGACAGCTGTTGGTCCAAATGTAAATCCTCTGGTTGACTAGTGGATCTACAGGAGTATTGATCTAAGAGAAATCTGTGTAAGTGTGCTATTAGTCTAGCCAAGAGTGCCTACTGCAAAACTTTACTAATTACTGCAGCTGGTGATCCTAAACAATTTAGGGCACTTATTAAAAATATTATGAGGACTAAGCCTTCTCAATCCACCAGTGATATGGTGCTAAATGGCCAGCACTGTAATAATCCTGTCACAATTGCCAACTCCTTTAATCTACACTTTGATGATTTATCTGCATACACTAGCTCATTTTCAGCCACTGGTGCTACCACTCCTGACCCTGCTCATATCCCTCCTTGAACCTCTCATAGCTTTCACTTTAGGGTTGTTACCTGTAAGGAAGTTTATGATCTTCTAAGGACCATCTCTGATAGCTACAGTGCTGGCGAGGATGGCTTTGAGCCACGACTGCTTAAATTAGCTGCCCCCCCCCCCGCTCACTGCGCCATTGGCTAAAATCTTCAATTTATCACTCTGCTCTGGGATAGTCCCCAATATTTGGAAGACTGTCAAGATTGTCTCTGTCTTCAAAAAAGGAGACATTAAGTCAATCATTAATTATAGACTGATTGCCATACTCCCTGTCCTGAGTAAATTATTAGAAAAGCATGTGTCCCTCCAAATAACTTCTTTCCTTCATAATCATAATCATAATCATAATTGTCTCTCTCTGAGTTTCAACATGGGCTTTGAAAGGATCATAGTACAACCACTGCCCTTCTCAAACTCACAAATGACATTAAAACTAATATGGACTCTGGCCTTTTAGCCAGGACAGTCTTTACTGACTTCACCAAGACCTTCAGATTGTAGACTATGCTTTACTCATGACTAAAATGGCTTCCCTTGACTTTTCCCCTGAGGTGGTCGCTTGGCGTAGTAACTACCTCTCTGACAGACAGCACGTCATTAAATACAGCTCTACCTCCTCTGAGCCCTCTACCTTTAACATGTGGGTACCAGGAGTCTCTATATTTGGTCCCCTTCTCTTTTCCATCTTCATTAACGACATCTCTATGAATGCCTCTCACTACTTACCCCTTCTTTATGCTGACAACCACGTCCTCTATCACAGGGCTAAGATCATTACTGAACTCAATACTACACTCTCCTCTGACTACTGCCATGTCCACAACTGGCTCACCAGCAACAGACTACTCCTAAACACTAGTAAAACTCAGGCCATGCTCTTTGGGTCTGCTCCAAGACTGAAGAAATGCCAAAACCAGCTTGCTGTCTCCAGTTCTTCTGGCTCAGCTGTAGAAAACATTTAATCCTTCAAATACCTTGATCTCTCCCTTGATTTCGACCCCCATGTCTCCATAACCTGTAAAGCTGTTAATTCTAAGACTGGACTGGCCTACAGAACAAGGCATGCTCTCACACCCTCCATCCGGGTTTGCCATCACCCAGGGTATACTTCTGCCAGCCCTTACTTATGGCTTAATCACATATGTCAGTGCCTCTAAGATAAGTCTGCTTAAATGGAACACTATGTATAGTAATATATGCCATTCTGCACTGGCCTCACATTGGTTAACCCATCACTGCCATCTCTATAGTAGCCTTCACTGGCTCTCATCCAAGGCCCATCGTCTCTACTCTCTTGGTGTCCTGACAGTGTCTTATGATCAGGTATCCCCCCTACTCTAGCGCTGTTACTGAGTCCTCAGAAACTCCACTACGCCCTCTGCTCTGGTGATCAGAGGCTTCTCCATGTACCCAGATATAAAACAGCCATGGGAGTTCAAGCTTTCTCCCACTTTGCACCTGTTCAATGGAATGCCTTGCCCACAACTATCCACCTCGCCACCACTCATGCCAGCTTTAAGCAGTACCTCATAAGTCAGTTGCTATAATCACACCTCTGCTTCTGCTTTTATCCCCCTTGAACACACTGGTACCCTCCTCATTTGCTGCTGTATCTACCTTTGACCTTGCCTCACTCATTGCATTTACTACCTGATGCCTACTTCACATCTTGCCAATCTTTTACTCTTAGACTTTACCTAACTATTTCATCCTCTTTCTACTAAAGGATTTATCTTCCCTACTGCCATGCTTTTGGTTTTTCATGTATAGCTCATTAGCTTTCGTTTGCCTGAATTCTGTATTGCTTCTATTGTATTTGTTCCCTATTGTTGTTATACCCTTTCCCTGGACTTTTGTATTTACTGATGTATTCTTACTGACCTTGCTGATTGTTCAGCATTTATTGTACTCTATTACTTTGTACGGACTGTAATTGTATTTCTTGTACTCTCCCAGGTCATGCCTGAAAATAGGCATTATCTATGTCTAGTGCACCTACCCGGTTACAAAAACAAATAAATAAATCTGATGGGACAGTCCATCAGCACTGGCATTTTGTGAGCTCTTCCTATGTTGAATGTGCATATTGTATTCTTGAAGTGCTACGTTCCAGTGCAACAGCTTGGTGTTCTCACCACTCATGCACTGTAGCTATGTTACTGGATTATGGTCCATGACCACCATAAATTCACTGCTGTACAAGCATGGCTGCAACTTTTGTAATGCCCAAACTATGCTCACACATTCTTTATAGTGGTATATGCCACTTCCCTTGGCAAGAGTTTTTTGCTCAGGAAAATAATAGGGTGTTCTTCCACTTTGGAACTGATCTGCTAAGTACAACCTACACCTCAAAATGTGATGCATCTGTGTCCACTATGAATTTTAGACCATAGTCAGGGCTGGCTAACACTAGAGCCTGTCACAAGGCCTGCCTTAGCTGATAGAAGGCCTTCTCACGCCACTCTGATCAGGGCACCCTTTCAGGCAGTCTTGTCTTATTCAGATCTGTGAGCAATGCTGCAATTGTGCTGAAATTAACCACAAATCTTCTGTAATATCCAACAGTCCCCCAAAATGCTTGCACTCATTTTTTAATTGTGGGTGTGGGCCTTGCCCTTATAGCCTCTATCTTTGAAGGTGCTAGTCGGATGTGTCCTCCTCCCACTCGATGCTGAAGGTATGACAGATTAGTCATTCCCACCTGACACATCTCAGCTTTGACTATCAGCTTTGCAGCTTGCAGTCTTTCAAAGGACCTCCTTCACATATGTCAGATGTTCCTCCCAGGTTTGATTAAATACAGGAACATCACCATGGCTAAGTCATCTGTTACTGCCAGCACTCAGTCAACACACCTTTGAATGGAAGCTGGTGCATTTTTCATCATGAATGGCATGACCAGAAATTCATACAGGGCAAATGGAGTGAGTAATGCTGACCACTCTCTCGCTTCAGCAGTTCAAGGTACCTGTCTGTAACCCTTTGTTCAGTCTATAGTGTTATTTATTTATTTATTCAGTCTCAGATTACAATATATTTGAGTGCAAGGTGCTCATTTACAAAGGTTCCACGTCAGTGGGGAGGGGTGAATAAACATACAGAGGTGGTAATACAAAGACTAGGTTTAAAAAATAGTAAAGTACATACTTTAATTATCTAGAATTAATAACTTTAGTAGTGGAGAAGAAAGAAGCGAGGGGGGTAATAACAGAGAAGGAGAAGAAGAAGAAGAAGAGGGGTAAGCAGCCAGAAGGCCTTGTCAGTAGGAGTAGAAAGAGTGGCGGGTGTGGGTAGTAGGTAGGTAGGCAGAGAGGTGGTGGTGTGGGAGAGTGGGAGTGAGGGTAGAAGGATATAGCAAGGGTTGGAAAGGTAAAGCTTTGGAGTGGAAAAGAGGGAATTGGAGTGCGTACAGGTGGTAGTATCATTAGTTGTTAGGGACTTAGCTCCGCCTAACTTTTCTAGTATCTCCTCTGTCCATGGCATGGGATATGTAAGACACCATAACAGTACTAAGCTTCCAATAATCCACAGAAAACCTTGTTGTTCCATCCTTTTTCAGGATAATAACAATGGGCGAGGACCAAGGACTACTGGATTCCTGGATAACCTGGAGGTCTAGCATCTCCTTTATCTCCTCCTGCATGTGACATGCTCACACTCTCAGACACATTAGGCATGCTGCTTCAGCAGTGCCTGAGTTCCTGTATCTACAGTATCTGATGTTCTGCAAGTAGGGTGTACCATGGCTTTGCTGAGAACAGAGTGCACTGCTAACAGAGTGCAGCACCCTCTTAATTTGTGCCATCTGTGCAGGTGTCAGATGCTTTGAGAGGGTGGCAGAGTTCACTGATGCTTCCCTCTTACTCACCTCTAATAGTTCTGTTAGTGCCCCCTCCATCTGCATGACTGCAAACCATCATGATGGCCTCTGTCCTGTCATGATAAGGTTTCATCATGTTGACTTGATAAACCCTGTGTTTGCACCTACTATTGGGCAGATCTACAACAAAGTTCACCTCATCCACTTGTTTTACTAGTACAAATGGACCCTTCCATGCTGAATGTGATTTGTTCTGTCAAACAGGAACAGCACCATCACCTTCTGTCTGATGTCATAGGTATTATCCCTGGTTGTATGGTAATACCAGTTTTTCTGCCTCTGTTGTGCAGCTACCAGGTTATCCTGTGTCAGTTCCACAAACTGCTTTAACCTTCCAGTGAAGTTAAGGACATATTCTACTTCTTATTCTCCTGTGGTACCAAAATTGCCTTCCCATTCATCTCACACTTAATCTAGCAATCTCCACACCCTGCGTGCATACTGGAGTTCAATGGGTGTGAACCCTGTGGACTCCTGTGAGACTTCCTTATAGTCGAATAAGAGATAGAGCAAATGCCTGTCCCAGTTTTTTTTATTTTTTTATTTCGTTGTTTAACCAGGTATAGCACACTAAGCTGAAAGCTTTTTTACAGGAGCAACCTGGGAGCACAAGAAGCACAGTTCCTCCCATGCTGTTCTTTAAAAGTTCTAAGCATGGTTTTAAGAGTGCTGTTAAAGCATTCCAGAAAACCACTGGTTCGTGGGTGGTAAGATGAAGCATGCAACTGTTGCACCCCACATTTTTTCCACAAACTCCTCATCAGAGCTGATATGCAGTTTGTGCCCCTGGCCAAATAAGATCTCCTGAGGAAATTCAATGTAGCTGAAGATTCTCAGCAGTTCATCTGCCACTTTCTCTGCCTCTGTGGAGGGCAATGCCACAGCCACAGGGTACTGGCTGGCATAATCCACAATCACCAGAATGTACTTCATTCCTGAGCTGGATGACACACCTAGAGGCCCCAAAATATCTACAGCACCCCCTGAAATGGTACTTCTCTTATGGGTAAAGGAACTGAAGCTGCTTGCTGTTGTCCATTCACTTTCCCACTCTGACATGTATCACAATTATGACAGTACTCAGCCACATCTTCATAGACACTGGGCCAACAGAAGTTTTTCATCAACCTCTGCTTTGTCCAAATTTTCCCCCATGTGTCCCACAAGGGAAATGTCACGTGCAATGCTGAGGAACTGTTCCAAAACTCCTGAGGTACTGCCTATCTGCATATCTGCCATTCCTCTGCACCTTCTTGTGGTGCCCACTCAAGACAGAGAAAGCCATCCTCCCAATATACTCTGCTCTGTCTTCCACCCTGAGGATCAGGGTCAGCATTGTCTGCCTGTTCCCTTAGCTCCTTTAAGACTTCATCCCTCAGTAAAGCACCCTTTAAATCTATGCTGTTTACTCCTCCTGGAAAGACAGCACTCTCCTTTGGAGTTTCCTCTGAGCAGCTCTTAGCTGCTACTGAGGCTGGACTGTCAAAAGTTTCAGCATCCTTGTGTGCTACAGTGTCAGCCTATACTACAGTAGACTCTGAGCAAACTGATACACTTTCAGTAGCCCCTTTTCCCGTGTCGTCAGTTCCGTCAGACTTCAACTTAATAGTCTGACTCTGGGTGACTTTACACACAGTTTCACCACTGCATTTCAGGTACTTCCACAAAAGCATATCAACATCAAAGTGATTCACCAACCCCAGCTTTTTGCCATCCCTTGGCCCCCCCCTCCCAACTCAGGCAGACTTGAGCCAATGGGACTGGCACAGTTGGTCCCACTGCACACTTTACCAGAGTGAACTGATCAGGTAGAACCTGCTCAGGATTAACTAAATCCTGATGCACTATGGAAAGCATAGCTCCTATGTCTCTCCAAGCTTATGTAAGCTTCCCATTAATTTCAACAGGAAGCTTGGCTCAGAAGGTTCAGGTGCCGGTACTTGTACTTAGCTGAATTAGGGCATTTTTTCCACTTTACACAATTAACACTGAGAGCCTGAGGTAGTAGGGTTACCTCCTGCTGCCCCTGTTCCCTGAGGCCCTGTCCACACTACACCTGGAAACTCTGTAACATTTGGAAAATGTTACATATTGAAAACGGTACAGTGTATCCACACCATGTGTGCACACGTTGTCAAACCGTTACAGCCTGTCCACACTGCTAATTGTACTGGAACTGTGTCCAACGTATGTCAAGCTGGGCACATCCCATGATGCAGTACTGTGCTGTGCACCATTCTCTGCCCCAGTATATCCTCCCCAGCACAATGTCACTACCATGTCCCATGCATGTAAATGCCACAGTGCTATGCTGTGGTTGTGGGTGCAGCTGCTGCGGGTCATATCCCTGGTAGCAGGACGTCCAGCACATCTGGCCTGTGGGCTGCTATGGACACTGCTCCCTTGCATCAGGCACCACATAATGCTGCCACAGGACATCTGGCATGTAAGGTGTTATTAGCAAGTGCAGTCAGGTAACAGCCCGGTACCCATATGTAGTGTTGGGCCCATCTGCACCATTCTGCTGATGCCCCCTGCTGCAAGCCCTGCAATGAGTCATGATCCATACTGCTGGGGGCTGGGAGCTGGCAGCACAAAGCCACTGCACAGCATTACTGTATACTGGCAGACTGGAAGGGACCTGAGGCCACACGGTTGTCCATTTACATGGTGCTCTGTAACTTTACAGTACTGCAAACATTACAGAAACCATTGTTGAAACCACCTACTAACAGGTTTCATCAATAGTTTCGAAAATGCCTTCTATAACATTACCAGTGTAAACACTAACCGTTACGGTAACGTTATAGGCACTCTGTAACGTTACAGAGCGTGTTTTCAGGTGTAGTGTGGACATGGCCTGAGTCTTCTGTGCTGAGCAATTATAGAAGAGATGCCCCACTTGCTGGCATACATGACACTTCCATTCCGCCTTATCTCATTGGAGAACTGGATGCACACCACTCAGTTTCAGGATCAGCAGTGTTCCCTTTAGGATATCCTGCTAGCTTACCCATTCCTTTAAACCCAGCTGTTCCTTGACCAATACCTTTGCAGCTAGCAAAAGGCCTATTTAACATACACTTGTTGGACATTCTGGCTGCTTGCCTGGCTGAACTTGGAGCTCAGTCAGACAGTGACAGCACCTGAGAAACTGTTCCAGTAACACAATGTCTATAATTTTCTCAGCAGAGGATGCTTCTGCACCTTCTAACCACCTCCTGAGCAAATTAGAAAGATGTACCCACATTTCAATATAACTATCTTTATTATGTTTCTTAAATCTACAAAACTGCAATCTAACTGCATCAGCAGTCAATTTATAATGTTTTAGCAAAACATCTTTAATTTTGCCATAGTCCCAATTGCTCTGTGCATTTATTTTGGAAAATGTATCAAGAGCCTTTCCAGATTAAAAAAAGGGTTAGACTGACAGCACATGTTCCCTTGTCCAGTTTAAATCATCTCCTTCCATAAATAAGGAAACATTTTAGAATTTGGTTTAGGACAGTGCCCTGACCCCCCGCACCCCCGTTCTTAACCCCACTTACCATTCCAGATAACTGCTGATGTGACTGCATCATCCCAAGTTCCTGTCTGCGCTGTGCTACTGTCTCTTCAGCCTCCCTCCACATCATCTGCAGCTGGAATTCTACCTCCTGCTGCATCTTGTCCCATTCAAACTGAAACCTCAGCTTTTCTAGTTCATCATCATCTGTTCTTGGCTTGTCCTCTTGCAGTGGCTATTGTCTTTACTGTGCTTGTAATTGTTTTGAGGGTTGCTGCTGCTGCACTGGCTCTGTCTGCTGTTGTGTCTGCTCTGCACTGTCTTCCTCAGTCAGCTCCCCTCCTCATGGCCATCCTCTGCTGGTTGAGGGGGCCCCTCATTGACCATGGCCTGTGAACTCCCTTTTCTTCATGTTCCTTTTTAAGCAGGGCCTCTATGAGTTACATTTTAATAAGTGACTCATGGTTAATGTACTTTTTGGTGCACAGCTCTCGCAGCTGTTCCGCTCTTAACTTGTTATAATCAATTGGCATCTTTGCTGCCATTATCCTGACCACTGACTGCACCCAGAAATAAAGATGAAAAGCCACAAAAGAAAAAAAATGTTTCCTGTGCACACTTTTTATGACTGGTTAGGTATTTTGTGCAGTCTCTGAGGATTTACCCTGCGTGTCTCTGTACACTACACAAGACCTCTTCAAGTTACCACCAAGTGCTAGCTGGTACTTGCACATTTCATACAGCTCTCACATGCTGCCATGTGATGTGACAAACCCACCCATCTGTGCCCCAACCAGCATCGTTCTCACACCTGGCCGCTGCAGACCTTCACCCTTATTCTCCCCTCCCCATGTGCTTTCACCCACACTCGATCCTCTGCAAAGGTGGCACATCCCAGCACCTGGATCTTCTGAGCCCAGTCACCAGTCCCCCTGGATCAAGCCAAGGCTGACTGCTCAAACCCCAGGTGAAGTGTGGGTACTGTCTTGTCAAACTTCACTCCACTCTTTTCCCTGTATCAGGAAGGAATATGTTTTTCAAACTGCTTCAACTGGATTATTGTGCCTCTTCAGAATGATGGTTACTGCAAAAATACACAAACTATACCTCTTTTATTAAATACACAACCAGTTTGTATACTGTACTAAATAAGAACTACTTTATTTATACAATGTATGTACAGATAGGTCAAAACACAACAAAAGTTCTTAAAGGAGAAAACACTGAAAATAATAGAAGTCAAACCATGAAAATGCAAGCTTAGCTTTCCTATAGGTACAGTAGGTCAAACCTATAGTTGTAGATATGGAAATGACACAGTCTCTTGTCTTCAGAGAATCTGAACACACATCAGCGTCCCCCCTTCCAGTCTCATACGTCAGTCAGCCTGTTGCAGTACACACCGCCCCCCCTTCCCTGGTTCACTGTGGGGTCCTCCTTTTATAGAGAAAACTCCCACAGGTCTCCATACACAGCTTTTTTAATTTTTTAGCTTCCTAATTTGACAAGTTTCTTGCAAATAAAAACATTTTGTTTCTAATGGGATTTTAAAGGCTTTTTTCTGGAAATCAGACCCTCACTGCATTCCCATCAATAGGAACATCTCAGTTCCCATGTTTTATCACCAAATACACTCAGCCCTCCAGTTTGCTCTGCTTTTGGCATCGAATGTTTGTCAACAGTTTCACTATCCCAGGGTGGCAATCTGGCAGTAGACCCCAGGAACAGATAACGTTTATAACTCAAATAACACTGCTTGTAAACCCTGAGAAAAACAGCAGGACCATTTGGCCACATGTGCAAACATATAGAATCTGACCTGGCTAACCTCCTGGTATTTTCTAGAACACTTACACCGCGTTGCTAATTCATCACATTAAAACATTTATACCACAGTACACATTCCACATGTGTTTATTTTTTTTTTGGGGGGGGGGCGGGGGAGTTGAATATTTGCCAGCAGAATTATTCAGAATTTTTTAATTCTTGTACTCCATAGTAAATAATTATTCCATCTACTGAATATAGGAGGAGACGTAGAAAAAAGAAACAGGGTGGGGAAGAGAGGCAGATGCTAATTGTTTTAAAAAATATTTCCTGTAGTTCTTAAAAGCACATTTATTGGAACCAGGGAGGAAAGGACCTGTTTAGGTGAAATCACCTCCATAACACAAACACTATACCTCTAGGTTCACTAAACTCTTGAATTTGGGACTAGTTTATTAAGGGGCAGATGCATCACACCATCATTTATTGCATTTTTAAATAAAATATTTAATTAAAGCATTTTACTTATTTTGTGTTTAAGTGGTTTTCACAGACACATCCATTTCTAGCAGTATAGCTTAGAGGTTAGAGTAATGAATTGTAAATAAGCTTGGTTCATCCAGCAGTTTGGAGTCTGATTCCCACAGCCTCCACTTTCATACTGTGTGACTCTGAGCAAATCACGTAACCTCCCCAGTGCTCCTGGGTCACCCCTGAAGACAGGCACTTGTGCCTAGTGGGCCTTACCCAATTACCAAAGAATAAAAAAATAAATAAAAAAATAAAAAGTAACAGCAATAAAGCAATGTATGGCCTGTGCTGTGTAAGGCACTCAGCTGTGCCTTGTGCCACACCACACAAGTTGTGGGTAAATCCCACAATGACCCATGCCCTATCATGCCTTATTGCTTAATTGGGACCCACCCCATTGGTGTCACCAGTAGCATGTTCTAATACCATGTGCAGGAACTAACCCCTGCTCCTAGCCAGTTGAGTGTGGGACATGCTGTTGAGATAACACTTTCCAACTCCAGGGGGAGGGACCAGGCTTGCCCACTGCACCAGAACCTTCTACAGGTGTTGAGTGTCATGGCCTTGGCTGCATGGATAACCACACGCAGCCAGACAGTCCCGCCTATAGGTCAATGCTGGAGGTGTGCCTGGCATCAATGAAAGGAAGATGTTGAGTATATAAAACAAGATATATTCAGCTTGCAGTCAAAAGGTACAGGAGCGTCCTATGGTTCACCAGCCCTCCCTCCAATTTACTCATGAAGAAACATGGTAATACAGTGAGATGTAATAAAAGGAGAACCTCAGTAATGCAGTCTTCTTTTTTCCCATCAGAAATGGTAGAGAAATACAAGGATAGCCTCCCTTGAGTGCTGGCAGCTGTATGCCTGACCTTAATCTGTCATTTGTAAAGCTTGCGGGCTGCATTGCATTAGCAGATGGATAATCGGATCCAAAGAAAATTACTTGTACACTTAAGTAGTTTATTTTCTCATTTCCCAACTACAGCAAGTACTATGAAATAATAATTTATATGTTAACACACACACACACACACACACACACATGCACTTTATCAGCAACAACATACAATAGGGAATTTGGGCATGCTGGGATAAACTGACACCAAGTGTTTGCTGCCAGACACTAGGAGGAGTTGAGGTGCTCATATTTCTTAGAATGCCCAGATAGCCTGAAATATATTATTGTGTTTATAGTATGACTGGCAACAGGATGGCCTGGCACTCCAGAAGCCTCAAGTAAAACACATAGGTGCTCATATTTAGATGATAAATGGGGCTCTAAACATGTCAGTGCCATACTAACTGGGATTAAGCAATGGTCAGGATATTTCCAACAATCTGATTGGTCAGTAGCAATGCATTAAAAGTGTTTAACATACGACTACAACTAGTCTGGCAAGGACTACCTCAGGAAAGAATCTGAGGTATCACTGCCCTCTCAAAATTGCCCACCCCAGAACTGCAGCCATATTGATCTGCTAGCAACAGCACCCAGAAGTGTAAAATACCCAGTTACATGCCAAACAACAAAATGACAGCTGTGCCAGAGACCAATTTCAACCTGTCTCTGACAGAAGATGATGTAATAAACATCCTTCAACCAGAAAACAAGCCCACAGAAGCAGAACAAGATGAGGTGGAAACTCCCGGTGAAGCCACGGCTACTGTACCTCAGCGGACAGTAAGTACCTGATTTGAGCAGTACACACCAGTCCAGCTCTGTAATATTTAAAGCCAATGTAATAATAAATGCCTTAAGAGCCACATCCTGGGCTCTGGGAGTCTTTACTGAGTGGGTGACAGCTACTTATACAGCTGTCAACTGGCAAACCGCCACTAAAGCAGAATTAAATGAAATTTTCTGGCAGTTCTATGCAGGGGTCCACACGAGCACTGGACAGGAATATGCAGTGTCCAGTTCTACAGGTTCTGAGCAGTACTCAACAGGTACGTGGGGTCCATGGCCGTGGGCCAGTCAGTCAACATCCTCACAGACCTGAAATTCAGCAGCAACAGTGCGATTTTCATGGCAAAATTGAAAATGTATTGCAGGGCTCAGAAAGATAAATCTGAGCACCACCGAGCCCCTGACAAAAGCAGACCTACATAAATTAAGGAATTATGCTGCCCTCTCTCCGAAGACCACTGGTGGGCTTGTCAGGAAAGTGTGAGTTGATATGCAGTTATTCATGGCAAGGTGCAGATGAGAGGGGCAGTGCCAGCTCAAACCCATACACTTTGGCATAGCCACTGATAAAAATGAAGCCAAATATGTGGTGCTAAACTTTAATGAGCACACCAAAAATCACAGCGATCCTTAAGAACCAGGCAAGCAAATACACAGAGGGTACATGTATGCTCAACCTGTTGACCCTCTGTGTCCTGTGTTCAGCTTCAAAAAGTACCTCCATAAGCTGCACCCAGACACAAAAGCCCTATATCTGCATCCACAATGCCTCCCCTAAACACAGCTTGATATGATGGACATATGGTACAGCACAGAAGCCATGGGTATAAATTACTTCTCAAACATGATTTCGAGACTCAGCAAGGAGGCAGGGTTATCCAGAAGATACACAAACCACTGCATAAAGGCTAAATCCATGCAGCTTTTATTGGAAGCAGCGCTGCAGAGCAGGGAAATTTTGTGCATTACAGGGCACAGGAATAAATCTAGCTTGCAAAGCTATTGGAGACCTACACCAGAAGACCGAAGGAAATGGTACAACATCCTCTCTGCAAGACAGAAAGACCAGCCAAGCACCAGCACAGAAGCTCAAGGTAACCAAACAGTGACACCTTCAGGAGCTGCTGAACTATGCTTTAAAAGTGAACAAATTAACTACTGCACTAAGAGAATTTCAATGCCCCAGTGTACTTTGGCAAGTAACATTGTTGTTTTCACCACACAGACCTAAAAACATACGTTTTAGGGTACATTCTGTTTAATTATTTTGCTCCCCAAAAAAATGCAGACTACTTTCTTTGGCATATGAATACTTTAATCAATAAATTAATATCTATCAAAAACTGAACACTGTCTTCATTTACTATTTTTTTGAAAACAACAGACAGCCATTTCATAAGCACAATAAGCCATGCCGGGGTGTGCATTAGGCAAGCAATAAAACATGACGAGGTGTGGGTTATCTCCTGATAAGGGCATGCCCAGGTGTGTTGTTAGGCACGAGGCACTTGTGCCGAGTGTCTTATGCACCTGGGTGTGCTCTTATCAGGAGATAATCCACACCTCGGAGTGTCTTATTGCGCTTATAAAATGGGTCCCTCCTAAAAACTTTACCTTGAAAATTAAGTTAATAATGAAAGAAGTCGCATAACTGTTAAAAAATTAGATTAATTAAGAAAAGTGGTAAAAAATAGTCCCAGCATTTGAACTGCAGAACATATATGTAAAATCAGAGACACACATACTTTGTATTTTTGCCCCCTGCCACACTTAATTTTTTTAATGTTTTGTTTCTAGCTTTTTTTAATTTGTTTTACATGTTTTACATGTTCTCATTTTGTCTAGTAGGTGCCAATAGGTGCCAGTAGCCATACAGTGGCTGGCACGACTGGTAGTGAGAGCAAGTGTGTGTGCCAGTGATGATTTTGCATTTTAGTACCCCACTTCCCCGCCACTCACAGACACATTGATTTAACTGTATTTTGTCTGCTGAGAGTTCCTCTTGAATTTTATTTTTGGCAGGCTTTGAAATTAAACACTGCTTACTGTATTTACGTCGGCAGTTGAATCGGGAGCGAGCATGTCCCTTAGCGGCTTCCATAGAGAGCGATTTTGTTCACAGTGCGGTTTTCTGAAAGAAACGGCAGTCAGAGTTGTGCCGAAGTGTGTTCCCTATCTGTAGTTAAAATAAATATCTGATATACTTGTGGCGACAAGACTTGAGGAGGCGCAAGTGTCAATTTTAATTTAAAAGGAATTTCGAGCATGTGCGGATGCTCAGTGTATCACGGACGGCTTATCTAGAAGTGAGGATTGAGAGAGGCTTTTTTTTTTATTTTTTTTAACTTCGCGGAGTACAGGTCAGACTTTCTTTAATGTTTTACTTGGGTTCACTTGTGCATGGTTGAGGGGTGCAGGTCGGCCAGGCCAGTACAGGTCTTGCACAATGTTCGCCTGTGAAAGCAGTTTGAAGCTATCGGAGGTTATTGATATTCACCTGTTGTGAGGTCGGCCAGGGAAGAGAAGTGCCGGTTGGCATAGATATCGGCTGATAAGGATATGGGTGAAAGGCCCTTTCAGCCAACAGTTTACGGCATTTTATTGACCCATTTTATAAACAGTTCTAGCACATGGCTAGGAGGCTGGACACACTCGATCTGCAGCCTTGTGCCTAACTACACCCACTAGCCATGCGTTAGAACTGTCTAAGGCAGACACCATCGTGGTTCATTGCTTACATAGCACAGTTAAACTGGGTGGAGGATATATTCAGCTGCTCCCTCTGTGTGGTGCTAACCAGATAACACATATGCACAGAATATACCACTGTGTCCATGGAAACATGCTATCCCTCTTGTATACTGTGCACTGTGGTATATTAAGTGGTCACTGTTGCAGTGATTTTTAATGCTTTCAAAATTATATCTTGATCACTGCATTTGGTGGTGTGCAATCCTCTTTCCACCAACACCCTGTCAAGTGCCGGGTAGTGGACTGACAGCAGGAGCTGTCTGTCTATGCTACCATCTCCCCATCCCATGACTGCCATTCTGATCCCTCATAAGATGTAATATCTATAGTCCTGGTATCTAGCAGCCCCTGACTCCACAATCACCATTTCATTCCCCCTATAATAGTAACATGCATAGCCCAGCCATCTAGTTGCTTCAACCCCAATCACCATTTTAGACCAGCCTCCCTGTTTCACTCCACTCAGGTCCCTCCATTCCCAGTGCCCCCCCCACTCACCACAATTGGCATTCGCCTTCCTGACGATGCAGACTAGCACTGCCCTATTGCTCAACACCTCAGCTGGCCAGCATCTGAGTGACAGTGAACACACCCACGCCTACTGTAGAATATCAGTCAGACAAATCCTGTGTTGTGAGGGCAAGCTCCCTCCCCAAAAAATTGTGCCAAGCACTAATTGGTCTCATAGGCAGACTGTGGCTGTAACTCAATCAACTCCGGCTGCTCACAAAAGTGTACAGGGCATCAGGGAAAAAAAGCTGAGTAAAGAACAATAGGGGAGCTAAGGGCGGAGCTCATAATCCCACAGAGGATGGTGGGAAAATATTGAATTTATTAACTTTCTTTTGAGCAGGAAAGGAGAACTGGACAATACTAATCTTGTCCCTAGTGTTGATACAGACTGAAACCAACAGAAACTGAACCAGATTAAGCTGCTTCTGGTATGTTAGTGAATGGGGGGAAATTTGGGCAGGGCATAAACACTGACTCTGCCTACTGGTGTTTTTGAACAGTTTCCAATGACAGAGAAAGCACTCCAGTAGAACAGAATCTGATGGTTGCCATGTTGCTCTACCTCACAATCATATCATATGCAGATTAGATGACCCACTATTCCTGGCTGCTTCACAGTCAGCGGGAATCAATAAAGTGATTGCTTTGATCTTGCCAGGCTAATTAAGGTCAAGTCCTGCACACCGGACACATTTTCACATCTTGAACAAAAAGTTAAAATAAAGTTACATTTCCATTAACTAAAAGTATTTTATAGCACAAACACTAGAAAAGTGCTGTCTACACATGAAATAATGGCATCTCTAAGGGCTAAAGAACTCATAATGCACTTGCCCTTTGGGCTTTTGATTCATGAGTTTGTTCCCCCCCGATGCACACTATCCTTTTTAGCATCTCCCTCTCTCTCTCTCTCGCTCGCTCTGTGTATATTGCAAAAAAAACACTGTTAATGCTCCAGTTATGGTCAAAGCAGCAAAAGTTGGGAAATGAGATGTTAGGTTTTCCCGAACACACCACCCTCCCAAACCAGGCAGGAGATCCGGTGTGGGGTGTGCCTTGGTCTTCTCAATTTATTTATTTATTTTTTGTTAACTGGGTAGGCCCACTGAGACTAGAAGTTCTTTTTTCAGGGGTGACCCAGGCAGGGGGGATACAGAAGGTAACCAACTGAAATTGAACCACATTAAGCTGTTGGTGGTATTTTAAGTGAATGGGGAAATTTGGCCAGGACATTGAGGAAATTCCCCTACTTTTGCAGTAGAGGAACCTGTGAGCTCCAGGCCAAGAAGGCCACTTCTGTGGAGCCAGAGGAGAGGATGGAAGTCATGGTGCTAATCGAACTTTCAGATTTAAAATGCGGCTGTTTTTCTCTGTCGCTTACAGGGAGAATTCTCGGCTGGCCATGCCCCTTACCTCAGTCGTTCTCCATTTTGTTCAAATAAATAAAAAAAAAAAAAAAACTGCCTGCTGTTATGTAGCAGCATCTTTAACTTACAATTTCTTTCCTTCTTTTTGACATTGCAACAGAACTGCATTTTCATCACACATGTCTCGGTGCTGATCCATCTCCAGAACTAGTAAACAAGCTACTGGCAAACAGACCATCATATTCATCAATCCAGTTTGTGATTTTGCAGACAATCACCTCCTTACCTAAGTACAGCCACTAGCAAAGTTCTTTTATTTAAAAAAAGTCACTAAATGAGCTGCGACTTGCACACACACACGTCGCTTCAACCCTGCCCCACTCAAGCCAAACTGAAGCAACTATTTTTTTTTGTTTCTTTTTTTTAATCACCTTAGAGAGGCATCCCTCAGTCTTTTCACTGTATGCAGGTGGGTGAGATGCAGGGAGTGGATCTGTAGTCATGGTTGCCATGAGAGGAGAATCCATAGTTCGTCCTTACCATGAGTCACTCTCCCCACCTGCACTTCTGACTGCTGTTAAAAAAAAAAGTACTTTGATCTGCGATCGCGCTTGTGCTGCAGCTGCCATCACACTTCTTCTGCCATCCCATCAGGATTGTCTTCCAACTGTACTTATCCATCCCTTTATTAAATAAAACAAGAAATAAAGTCTGTGCATGCCCACAATGAAGGTGCTACTGATGAGAGTTTTGGGGGGGGGGGGTTGTCTGCTACATGGGTTTGGGGGGGTAACAGCGAACAAACAATCCTGACTGCTGACTGTGTAAATACTGACAGTAGGTTATGTCTTTATTACATTAAAAAACAAAAGTGCTGCTTATGTGTGTGGTTGGGGTGGCAGCAAACAACAGAGACACTACAAAAGATAAATCATGAATTAATGTGTATGTGTGTGCGATGGGGGAGGGTAACAGCATTTTAATGCGGGTGGAGGAACTATTTTATTACAAAACAAGAGTTTAAAAATTTAAACAGTAATTTTTTTTTCAAACACATATAACACAGTGGCCCATTTTCTAAGTGCAATAATACCCTCCAGGGTGGGTGGTATTGGGCAATATCGGACCTTCCAGGAGCTACAAGACCTTCCGCCTGCAGCATCAGGCCTCATTAGGCCCCTGGGTGGTCTGGTATTACCCAATACTGCCCACCCTGTTGGGTATTATTGCTTTCCTGTACTAGAATAAGACTCTGTTAATGCTCTACCTGAAGGTCTGCAATCAAATCCAGTCACTGAAGTCCACCCAGAAGAACCTAATTCACAAGGCTGTATTAGATTGGGACTGGCTGCATCTACTTTACAGGATCCGGCAAGGAGATCTTGGCTACAAGCAATGTTTATACTCTCAGATTTATTTCAGAATAGAGGGGAGCATACTCCTAGGTGCAATGCAGTTCATCTGATTTACACAGAGGGACTTGAACAGGCACCAGATAGATTATATATATAGCCAAAACATTACTCAAAGGGTCAATGAAGTTTTTTTCATCAGAGATTTTTACACTCATTCATATTGGAGATGCAAATTATGACATACGTTTTTAAAATGGTTACAGGTTGGGACAAATTTTGGGCACAGTACCATAACCTCAAAAATACCCCATTGTGGATACCATTTTTGGAAGTGCTCCTAGCTAAGCTGGCTGTTAAAATTATCACAGTGATGTTTCAAAATGAAGGGGTGAACGTAGAGGATATCTTATTTTGGCTAAACGAAGTTGTGAAATTCTGGAAAGACCCTCCCCCATTTTAGAGCGTGAACAGATTTGGAATGGGGAATGGAAAATTAAAGTTAAACTATTTACAGCAAACAATGGAATTGTTCACCTTCCTAGCAGTTTCTTTCTAGGGAAGGATAGAGGTATATTGTTTTATGCAGGACAGTCTCGGTCTTGACATAAGTGTGAGGCCAGAAACCACCTTAGCTCAGAGTGTGATACCCCAAGATGTATCCACTGTTTAGATTACAGCCATTTATCAGCTAATTGTGTCAACCTCTTTAAATTTAACATCTGTGAGAAAACAGGCCATGCCTATGGGAGATGCCCTTGGGCCTCTCACAATCAAGGTGACAGCCCCTAACATGAAGGCATAATTTTTCTAGCCCAGCAAATACAGGCAAAATGAGTTTCAGAGCAACATTTTTCATCCACCAGAACAGACACTGAGGTTCTGCTCACACCTCAGGAGACTGAGGGTAATACAGAACAGACAGCCACAGAAACAGAACTAGAGGTTCAGGATAGGGAAGGTATCACAGACAAGTGCCCTGGTGCAAGTACAGATATCTTTACTTCCCATGGCCCTGTGCCCACCATAATCCTACCCATAGAAGATTCAATGCCCCCCTCCTCCCCTTCAACCAGAACCATTTATAGTCGTAGGTCCCGAAAAAGGAATAGGCAGGGAAAGTCTCCAGCTACAGTCCCACATGCCAACAGAAAGGGGAATGGCAAGGCCAAAGCCTCATGGCAATGTAGTAATAAATATGCTGCCTCAGCAACATCCAAGAACTGGGGAGAATCCGAGGAGGAGGAGGATGACTCAGAAGTTTCATCAGTAGCCTTATCACAGCCTGACCCAATCTCTGATATAGAAGATGGGGAGGAAGAGTCATCTACTGCAAAATGAACTAGGTGAAGGACACAATACCAAACCCCTAGTATAGTTGAATTACCAAAGGTTCCCCGTACATACCAATCCAAAAGGGACGCTAAAGCAGTTGCATAAAAAGTTTTACTAGTTAAAAGCAAACAGCGGATCAGCGCCTGACATGTTTCAAACCTACATGGTTCTTTTTCAAAGGCTCCTTTGAAAAAAAAATGTGTAGGTTCAAAACATATCAGGCATTGATCCGCACTGTTTGCATTTAACTAATAAAACATTTTGATGCAACTGCTTTGGCGTCCCTTTTGGATTGGTGTGTGCAGGGAACCTTTGGTAATTCATTCCTGGTGAGTTTCCCAGCACCACATTCTTGTGCACACTCTTGGGAGTTACACCCTTAGTATAGCTCTTGATGTATCCAGATACCCACTTTAATATACCATGGCCATTCTAACTATCACTATATTAAATGTTAACAGTATAAAGAGCCACCGAAAAGGATCCTCACACTACATACACAGCAGGAGGATGATAGTGATATATTCTGTCTACAAGACACTAGACTTAAAACAGCTCAGGAATTGCAACATGCATCCCGAATTTGATCTAAGAGCTCCACTGTTTTTTTCAATTGTTTAACCAGATGAGACACACTAAGCTGAAAGCTGGTTTACGGGTGCAACCTGGGAGCACATTGAAGTTAAACGACTTGCTCAGGGTCATACAGTATGCAAGTGGGGGCTGTAGGATTCAAACCCAGGTCTCCAGATTTGCAGCTCAGAGCCTTAAACCCCTGCAAATTGGCATTGGCATTGGCACTGGCAAATTGGAGGCCATTAAACCTTTTAAACACAGATTTTAAAATATTGAGTAAAAAATTATTATTATATATATTAGCACCCCAGTAGATCAGTTAATAAGCCCGTACCAAACTTGTGAGATCCCCAATAGGAGTCAATATGATAACCTCATTCTTTTAAGAGAGTTATTTACTTGTGGGAATTCTAATGATGTACAGGGTTATGTTTTGGGCCTAGACCAGGAGAAGGCCTTTGACAAACTGACATACAATTATTTGTTCACAGTATTACAGGCTTATGGAATCCCCAGTACAAATTTATATCCTGGATAGAGTGTTTATACAGTAAGGCTTCCATAATTCCTAACATTAATGGTTGGCTGGGGCAAGAAATACTAGTCCGTAGAGGGGTCCAGCACGAGTGCCCTTTAAGCCCACTATTGTATGTTTTTGGAATAGATATCTTATTACATATTGTTGTAGCAAATGGCAATATCAAGGGTATAATGACAATCCCAGGGGAACCCCCAGTCACCATATTAGCCAACGCAGATGATATGGTATTGCCACTGGCACCAGAGACTAGCACTAACACTCTAGTCAGCACAATAGAGACATTCTGTAATATGACAGGTTCAACAATAAACTATGAGAAAAGTAAAAGAGTTTTGCTAGGGGACACCCCCATGCCCCGGGAAGGTACTATGCCAAACATAAAAGTAACTAAGGACCTATTACAATACTGGGAATAGAATTTGGTCCAGGGGATATGGGACATAGGAATTGGGAATATGGCATAGGTAGGACAAACAGATTAGCTTCCCAATAGAAAGGGACTCAACTTTCTAAAAAGAAACAAATCTTACTAATCAAAACAGAGATAGAGATATATATGTAACTGTGGAATCACAAGGCTGTCTGGGCCCTGCACTTTCATTTATAGCACAACAATGACCAAATTGTCAGCACGGCCACCTTATTACCCCATCTCATGTACCCAGTACTGAAAATTTTTGAATCCCCACCAAAACATAATTCTGTGCAACTGCAATGCCGTTCCACGCCACAGGTGTGAAAACACATTTTGATGAGGATTTGAAAAATGGCAGCTGTGATATACATGAGGTGGAGTAATATGAAGGCTATGTTGAAAATCTGGGATCAAAATATTTAACATTTTCAAAATTATGAGCGTGCTTAGCGAAATTGGAATGAATGGTCATAACTTTGACATTTGTTCATATTTTGACCCCAAATTTTCAACATAGTCTTCTTATGTACCCACCTCATAAATCCCATAGGTCAAAATTTTCAAATCCATGTCTAAATGCCATTCCATGCCACTGGTGCTAAAACACATTTTGGACAGGACATGAAAAATGACAGCTGTACTTTTCATGAAGTGGTGAGAAAAAAATGCCTATGTTGAAAATTTGTACTCAAAATATTGAAAATTACCAAAGTTATGCATGTACGTAGAAAAGTTTTAATGCATGCTTACAACCTGACCATTTTTAGGAATTTGTTCACCAAATGTTCAACATGCCCTTTTTGGGACCCACCTCATGAGAACCCCTGGTGAAATTTTGTTATTCAGTCTTGAAAGGTTATTTTGCACAGTGACTACAAAATCATCTTCCAGGCCTGATTAATGAAGTGACACTGCCAGTGTTCATGAGGTGGGGTCCCAAAAAGTCCATGTTAAAAATTTGATGAAAAATTCCTAAAAATGGTAATGTTGTGAACATAGGTTCAAAATGCCATTGAAATACATTATACATCACTTGCTTTTATTCCTCAGGTCACTGTTCAGCTTTGAAGAATGCAGACGTGTCTCAGTCCACAGAAGATGACAGAATTCAACATTGGCATGTAAGTATAGGGTAAAGGGGGTGTGGAGAGGTAGTGGGAGGGTTGGGATGGGGAGGAAGGCAGTGGTGACAACAAGAGACTGTTTTTTCTTCATTTTAGGTTAAAAAAACATCAAGGGATCATTTTCTTTATTTCAGGCTTTTCCTGCAATGGAAGGTTGGGGGGTGCCACTAGATACCAGGGAATTAAACAATAATTTTGGTGAATGTAATCAGAGGGTGGGGAGTACCACAAGACACCAGGGAAATAAAACTATAATTATGGGGAAGGCGATTGGAGGGTGGGGACTGCCTATAGACACCAGGGAATTAAGTGTACTACAGCTGCTGCCAGCTGGAGAGAGAGAGACAGTGGTAGGTAAGCAGGTAAACAAAACATCAGAGTGATGGGGAGTGGTGGGAGTCAGGAGTGGAGAGCTAGTCACTGTCAGTCTGTAAGCAGAGCAGCAGACTGCAGCACAACCCCCCCCCCGCAGCACAGGCAACATCTGTGAGAGTCCTCTCTTCCAGTCCTGCTCTCCAGTGGTGGTATTAGTGGTGGTAAGTGGTTACTTTGTCTGTACTCACTCACTCACTCACAGACTTGTGGTCTTGGGTCGATGAGAGGGTAGGGTGAGGTCTTCGTGGCCGGCTGTTGTGTTGAAATTGTTACTGCCACACTACAGACTCAGTTGGGTCCAAGACGGGACTTCGAAGACTGACAGCTGTGCCTGTTGTGGTCGCCGTAGTCATGGATCGAGACTCGGGAGGGAATCAGGTGGGGTGGATCATCAAAATAAAACAAATAAATAAACAAAAAAAGATGCTGACCATCAGTTCTTTCAGCCAGCTGTTTATTTCTTGGCTGAATTAAATAAAAAAAATGAAGGGCATTTAACGGGGGGGGAACAGGGTCAGCCCCCCATGCACGCCAATGGTGAGTATATATTTTTTATTAAGGGGGACACCGATTGGTGGGTGGGGAGTGCCAGTATTTTTGTATTTTCATTTATTGAAATGTTTTACTAAGAAAGGCACACTGAACAGCAAGTTGCTTATCTCTTGGTGTGTCCTGGGGGAAGGGGTGAGGGAATGACATACTGTATACAAAGCAAACAATTTGTACACAAAGTACAGTATGCAAGGCAAGCAATAGTCATGGTAGGATAAGAAGTATTATACTTACTTAGAAACATAAATCTATATATACCAATACACATCCATTAAGATGTATATACATAAGTATTACAGAACAGCATTTGAACAGTGAAATCATTGAGAGTCTAGGGAACTAATAAGTGCTATATATTTGTGAGAGTAATCTCCATTAGGTGATCTAGTACAACATTAGTTCAGCAATCATGGTGAAGTGGATTAAGAAGTGTAAAGGGAGGGTGAGAGGATGGAGAGAGGGAGATAGAAGAGAAGAGCAGAGGCAGGAGCAAAGGAAACAAAGTAGGTATGTGATCATGGATGAAGAGATGGTGGCGGGTTAACTGCAGGTACAATTTACAGAGAGGAAATTATATAGCAATGAGGAGATGGAGTGGGGGGATGAGGAGTGGCAGATCTGGACAGGAAGAGCATTCCATAATTTGTGGAGGTGGTGAGAGAAGGCCACCTGGCCAATAGTGATAGACTGACAAGGAACTACCATTAGTTGAGAGTCATAAGATCTGAGGGAGTGGGCAGGTGGGGGGGGAGGATAGAGAGGAGGCCAGATGAGGGGAGTGTAGCAAACCAAAATTTAGACACAAATCTAGCACAATTAAGGTGTCATTGGTTTTCTAAAGATAAAAAAGTGAATGAGTGGTAGAACTTACAGTGTTGAGAGAGAGAGGGCAGGCATCCAGGGTGAAATGACAGAAGGAGTTAAGAAGGGTATCCAGTCTGGTTAGGGAGGACTTAGGAGTGGCACTGTAGACTACATCACAATAGTCGAACATAGACAGAGTCATCCTCTAGATCAGTTTATACCTTGCCTGTTGTGGGAGGCTGCTGCAATTCCTGTATAGTGTGCCAAGCTTGGGGCACAACTTTTTTGAGGATGGCATCTAAGTATTCAGGGAAGTTGAGGTGTCGGTCAAGCCACACTCCAAGGTACCTAAAGGAGGATGTGTCCGAGGATTGTCCCATCAAAGGTGTGAAAAGAAGGCAATGAGGGGAGCCTACAGAGTCTCTACCTTGTGCTGAAGGTCATTGAGACTGTCTTCTTGGGATTAAGGGATAGTTGATGGGAGCTTAACCAGAGCTGTACTTGGTTGAAGTCTTGATGTAATCTGGTAGCCACATCATCAGGGGCTTGACAAGTGATGAAGAGGACCATGTCATCTGCATACATATGGATTGAGGTGGATGAGCAAGCAGAGGGGAGATCATTGAAAAAGATGGAGAAGAGGATAGAGCCCAGCACAGACCCATGTGGGACTCTGGGGATAATGGGGAAAGGTGGGTATACAGAGTCTCTAGTTCTGATGGACTGGGTCCTGCCAACCAGGTAGGCTTTAAACCAATTGGTGGCAGAGTCAGATAGGCCTTCCTTGGAGACGGTATTTACAAGTAGGGTGTGGGTGACAGTGTCAAAAGCCTCAGCAAGATTGACGGAAACGTCTGACGTGATTTGGCCACTCTCCATCCCTGCAAGGTTCGAGTCAGTGAACCTAACCAAGGAAGTGGTGGTGGAGTGGTTTTTCCAGAACCCAGACTGGAAGGGAGTGAAAAAGTTAGTTTCAGAGAGATAGGATGAGAGTTGTGAGTGAATCAGGTGTTCTTGAATCTTAGCCAGGGTAGGGAGGAGTAAGATGGAACAATAATTTGCAGGAGTAGTAGGATCACCACTCTTAGGGATGGGAAGAACAATGGCATGCTTCCAGACTGATATGATGATGGCAGTTGCAAAACAGAGGTTAAGAAGTTCAGTTAGGGGAAGAGCGATAGCTGAGCAGCTAGGTAAAGTAGTTTAGGGTCCAAGCTGTCTGGTGAGCTGCTTTTGGAGGGGTTGAGAGCATGCAGAGCTGCCAGTGTGTCAGAAGGGGTAATAGTAGAGTAGAAGAAAGAGGTGGGTGGTGAAGGTAGGTGTGGAGCGAGGAGGTTCACAGTTGGGGGAGAAGGTAATGAGGATAGAAGAGCTGAGGCACAGGAGGTGAAATAGGAATTAAATTCTGTACAACACCTAGGTGGTCAGTGATGTGAGTGTTGCTAATATTAAGGAGGGGGATGGACAATTTTGAAGGAGGGGAAAAAAATGGAGTGAACAACTTTCCAGAATTTAGAAAGTTTATTAATGTTAGCCTGAAAGGTAGAACAGAAGTAATCAGATTTGGCTAGATGCATAGCTTCTGTGCACTGGTTTTGCATAAAACGGTATGTGTCATGGTCTTTGGGAAGCTTAGATTCTTCATAAGTTTTCCAAGCTTGGTCTCTGGTTCTATGGCATGCTAAAAGTTCTGGGGTGATCCATGGGAGATGATTTCCCCATACCCTAGAATGGCACAGAGGGGTGTGTTTTTTCCAGATCTCCTGAAATTTATCATGAAAGAAGTTGTAAGCATCATTAATGGAACTGGCTGAGGTGATTGTATCCCAATTGGTGTGGGCCAGGTCTTGTAGGAGTAGTGAGAGATTTAAAGATTTGTATGAATGAGTTAGTAGAGTTTTGTGGGGGGGGGGGCTTTATGCTGTGGATATGTAGTACCATGAAGGTTGCATGGTGGTCACTTAAGGCATCTTGCCAGATTTGATAACCCTATGTGGATGGGACATGAGGGACCAGTCGATTAGGGAGTGGTTGCCAGTTTTATGGTTCAAATGGGTAGGTCTGACAATAGGTTGTGACAAGTTTAGTGCTGAAATATCATTATGTACTTTGCTTAGTGAGGTGGATAACCAAGTTAGGTTGAAGTCACCCATTGTATATACTTCACCTGAGATGGTAAGGGAAACTATGGAGTTGATGAGTTTGGTGGTAGCAGAGTAGGGTAGACCTGGGCGACAGTAGAGACCAATGATATATGGAAATCGAGAATGGGAGGGATAATTTTAGGATGAGGGCCTCATAGGTTCTAGGGAGTGAGGTAGAAAGTATGATATTGTATTGTATTGAAAGGCAGTAGAAACATATATAGTGACTCCTCCACCCCTACTGGTATGGTCCTGCCTAGTTATAGTGTAGCCAGGGATGGAGAGGGATGGGTCACTTATATTTTTACAAAGCCATGTTTTGGACAGAATGACAACTTCAGGGGCTAGAGACAAGGCAAAATGCTGTAGTAGATCTAATTTGGGGAGAATGCTATGTATATTGAGGTGTATGATTTTTAGGACATGGGGAGGGCAAGTGGGCTACTCAGGGATGGAGCAGCAGTAGTAAAACCAGCTTCTGTGGTGATTAAGGGGACTGGCCCTGGGTTTTGGTTTATGTCCCTGGATGATAGGAGCAATAAAGCTATGATCAAGAAATGGATTTTTGCACATTTATGCCAAAGTAGGGAGTGTGAGCGGTTGTAAGTAATTAAGGAGTGCTGTGGGGGAGGGGGTTGGAATTTTCACAGACATAACAGTGTACAGAAGGTAGGTAGAGGTAGGAGAGGTGCACTAGGGTGGATAGGGTGGTGCGACCAGCCTTCAGCGGCTGGTGAGGGGATTGCCACGGAATAGTGGACCGGAGTGTGGAGCATGGTAGTGGCAAGGGGGATGAATAAGCTTGGAGAAGAAGTTGGGAGAAGGTAATGGGGCTAGGTAGAATGAGAGGAAAATGCTAAGGAGAAGTTTAGTGGAGGTAGGAGACATGACATAATAGTTGACCAAGTGAGATGCTAATGGCATAATGAGAGATAGAACAGTGGAAGGTGACAGTTTGGTACTTGAGAGGGAGGTAATGTATTGGTGGATCAGATGCAGTATATCCAAGTGATACGAGTTGATACAAATTAGCAGCTACAATACCTCATAGGAGAAACACGGGCTGCTTCTGCTTTGACAAGACAAATCAAAATTGAAGTACAAAAGACAGACACCGTGGAGGAGGGAACAGGGATAAGAGTTATTTGGATAAGCAGTGAGAATGCCAGTGAACAGCGATTGGTCAAAAATGTACTGCAGGGTGGAGGCAAAATGAAGTTAGTGCATTTAAAGTGTGACAGGGTGGGGGAAGGTAGGTGGGAGAAAATTTAGCAGCAGAGCAGGAAAAAGGTAAAATTTTGGCTCCGGCAGCTGAAACCTGGCTGGGGAAACTTAGGCAGAGTCAAGAGAGGAGCAGTCAATCTGGGCGAGGCAGTTCTAGCAACCAGCCAATCAGCTGCTTTGAGCCAGCTGCACCAAAAACTTGAATCTCCAGGGTTTGCCATGGTCCATGAAGGTCCGTACCTGATTTGGGGAGCCAGCCAAGGAGTCTCTGCATGAAGCAGGTGGTGGCAAGGACAATGCCACACTACCAGAGAAGAAGCGCCTGGTCAGGAGGGCTTGAAGATCTGATTTGGGGCACCTACCAAGGATTCTCTGTGTGGAGCAGGTGGCAGCAAGGACCACACCATACCCCAGAGAAGTGCCTGGTCAGGGGGGCTTGGAGATCTGATTTGGGAAGCTGGCTGAGGAGTCTCTACATGGAGCAGGCAGTGGCAAGGACAATGCAGCACCACCAGAGGAGAAGTGCCTAGTCAGGGGGGCTTGGAGATGTGTGGTCAAGGGCAGTAGATACTAGGGCAAGGGCAGCTCACAGCACTAACTGCAACCAGTAGCACAAGTTCAGCTGTGGCTGCAGAATTCAGGAAAATCCTCTGTTATCATACAGAGAATGTGGGGGAAGTGCTCCTCTCACTAAGCTGGACACCTAGGATTTCGGGTGCCCACAGAAAGTATTTCTGGCCTTAAATGTGAAAAACAAACACCAGAATCTAGCTAAATGGAGCACGTTTATCTGGGTTCTGGTGTTTGATTTGTAAAATGACAAACTTTTTATGCATTTTCCACACTTTTTAGTTTGTGGAAAAATAAACAGACGGCGGTTGGAGAAAAAGGATTTTTCCTTCATGAAAAAGGATTTTTTTTCCTCACAAAAAAGCAACAAATCTCATGAGAAAGAATCCTTTTTCGTGAGGTTAATCCATTATGGAACTTTGTCCCTCTATTCTGGACAGTGATCTTCCTATTGAAAACAATGGGAACTTAAAAATTGAATAACTTTGCAACAGATTCATATTTTTCCACCAAAGCATGGCATTTCTCTTTCCCAAACTGCATCTACCATAGAAAAATCACACCAAAATTCCACCCCGTTGGGACATAAGATAATGAGGAAAAAAATGCAAAAAATGGCAACTTCTAAGGGTTTTTGCACTATCTGGATCTCAGAATTCATACATCTGACTGGAACCAAACTTGCCACATCAAAAGGTCAACCCCACAGAACAGTGCATACCACATTTTGCGAAAATCCATTGATTGTTTGCAAAGATATTAAAGTGCAAAATTTGAGATTTAACATTAAACAGGCTACTCAACCCTAACTATAGTGGCACGACCATGCCCCTATAATAGACAGGTGGGGAAGGAATTGAAAATTGTTACTGAGAAATAAAAAAATGTCAGTATGCTTGCACATTGTGCCAGTTCCAGGTCATAGTTTATTTCCATGTCTTTTGAAAAATGGAAAAACAACTATTTTTCAGGTTTTTTTTTAAATTCTATAATCCTTTATTAAATTTCAGAAAAAATAAAATATACACTCGGTATAACAAACCAGACTGAGGGAAAGATAATATACTATCAATTCAAATAACACAAATCAAAAACAATAATCCTCCCAGAAAAAGAGACAGTACAGGAAAACCAAAACTAAAATTAATCAACTACCAGCCCCCTGAAAAATTATCCTCCCCAACCCCATGAGACCTATAAAAGTCCATCCAAATATTGATAGCGTGATGAAGCCCAGAATATACAAAGGATTTCACATATTCTAAAATGCAAACAATCAACAGATATGACAGTAAATAAAGGTAATAGTGAACACATACCACTAACTATAAATATAAAACAAGTCTATGTTAATAATTAAACAATATAAAAATGAGGAAAACCTGAAAAGGGGTATTATAAAGAATGTCAGGTCCAGTTCAAATGAAAATAACAGTATCATAGAGCATAACCCATTTCAAAGTAAAATCCAATAACTTGTGCTTCATTCCAGCAATCATTTTTTCTATTCTAAGATTAAATAAAAGTTGTTGCCTCCATTCAAAAAATTAGTGTGTAAGATTTTTCCTTCCAGTGCTTTAAGATGATTTTCTTAGCAGATAAAGAAACAATAGCTAAATGATATTGCATTCCTTTAGAACTTACCCAACTAAAATCACCCAGAATGCTAATCTCAGGAGTAATATAACGTTGCAGACTAATCGCAGAACCTAGCTTATTTTTAATATCCAACCAAAATGGTTGGCTCAACAGGCATTCCCATACAATATGAAGAAAAGTACCCTCTGATAACAATTGCTGGAAGGTAAAAGACCAAACCGTGATAACTTGACTGGTGTATAATATTTATCATGTAAAATTTTAAATTGTGACAACCTTAAATTATTGCTAGACATGTATTTAGATACATCCTTCCATATCTTTGACCAATCAGCCTCTTTAAAATTTTACAAATTAGACCAATATCTGGATACCATAGATCCAGATGAAACTTTGAATGATTAAACAAATTGGTAAAGTTGAGAAACTAGATGAGGTGAGTTGAGTCTTTTAAAAATTCCCTTAATAAAGCCTTTATTATTATATAACCATGGCAAAGGTCCAAAATGTGAAAGTAGAGCATGTTTTAAATCAAATAATTTGATAAACGAATCCTTACCATGATCCAAGCTAGCCATAATTCCGTCTAGAGGGAAAAGAAAAACATTAGCGAGAAAAGTATCCAGAGTTTTATTTATGATGGAAGGGAGGCAATTAATGGGAAAAAGCTTATTATTCAATTTTAAGGTATAGTTATTAAGGAGGTGTTGATTGGTGTCTGTATCTAAAGATATATCCAAAATTTTACAAAACTGTTCATGAATACGATAAGAAATACCAATTATAGAATTTTTTAAAGCTTTAGGTAAGTTCTTATATCTAATATAAAAAACTGAGTGAGTGGAAATATTATGTTTCTTCAACATCCTGCACTCTAAATGGAGCCATACTGGTTGATAAATGGAATCATCCTTGCTATTAATATCCCACCTAATGTATTTGTTCACATGACTAGCCATAAAATATAATGAAAAGTCTGACGTTTTACAACCACCTTGTAGTTTAGTTAGAGTCAGCTTATGATATCATGTAATAACAGCAAAGTTATTACGGTGAACACATTTGAGCGATTCAATAATGGTGACGGCAACAATTGTGAAGCGTACAAAACAGCAATTGGGCAACAACAGCTACAGTGGTTAAGCTAAACTCCCTCACTATCAATTTGTGATACAGAGTTGGAATCCTAGAAATAGAGGGGATTTGGGGGGGCAGAGCCTTCTGCATTGAAACAAGTGAAGTGATTAGAATGAGAATAAAGGTGTCCTAGTGAGGGAGCTAGTAGACACAGGTGAGCTACCGGAGGACAATTTCTGCACAGTATCCTGTGAGCCAGAAGGGGAAGCTGGTGTATAGAAAGCCTTGGTTAGAATGACTTTCTGAATTCGCCTATAAATACGGCTGCTGTAATTTTATGTCGCCGTTAGTGTAGTCACCACTTTTGTTTCACCGTCATTGAATTTGCCCTTATTCCATCGCTGTTATGACATGGAACCTCAGCTTATTATAGGCAATTATGGGAGGTTTATTAAGCCATAGAAACTTCACTATAAGAGATTGTAAATTATTGAACCATGAAAGAGAAAGAAAAATACTTAGCATATATAAAAGATAAAAGATTCTTGGGAAAATGTTCATTTTAAAAGTATTAATTCTACCTAAGAGCGAAAGAGGGAGTTTCTTCCATCCATCCAAATCTTGCTTAATAATGCAAATTAGATTGGAAAAGTTTAAGGACTTCATTAATGCCTTATCTTGAGAAAGATATAAGCCCAACTATTTCAATTGCTGAGGGGACCATGTAAATCTAAACTTAATTATATCCTCCTTTTGTACTTAATTATTTGAAGGCATCACTACAGTTTTGGCTGTATTTATTTTATAATCGGATACCTTACTAAATTGTTCAGTACTGTGTAATATAGCCAGAATAGAAACATTTGGTCAGAATACATTGAGCAGTATTTCATCTGTGTAAGCAGATAATGTTAACTGATGACAATCAATTGTAATACCGTTGATATTAGTATTATGCGTAAGATAAAAAAGGAGAGGCTCCAAATAAAAATTAAAAAGGAGAAGGGAAATACGGCATCCTTGCCTCATACTTGAATGTAAATATACAGTATATTTAAAGAAAAAAGGCCAGTAGTATAAATCTTAGCAGAAGGCCAAGAATATGACTTTTAACCAATTAAAAAAATGTAGACGGAAAGACACATTTTACAGTATAACTAGTAAAAAGGAGATATTGACTTTATCAAAAGCTTTCTCTGTGTCTATGGAAACAAGGACCACAGGGGACCCTGAGTCACTAGATGCAGAGAAAATGTGAGCCAGTTTCCTTATATGATCTGAGGATGATCTGCTGGACATAAACCTTACCTGCTCACTAGAAATTAACCCTGCCCAACAAATTTTAATCCTCTGAGCCATAATTTTAGTCAATGTTTTAATATCTCCATGCATAAGAGACAGTGGCCTCTAACTACTAAGTTGATCCCTAGGTTTGTCAGACTTAGGAATAAGACGTATCAATGCTTCCAGCGGGGAATAGTCTGTAAATCCACATTCTAAGACATAAGTGTAAAATTCCTTTAAGACAAAGACAATATCCTCACCAAACGCTTTATGAAAATTAGAAGTTAGCCCATCTGGTCCATGAGATTTATTCAATTTAAGAGAGTGTATCACACTTAAAATTTCTTGAAAAGTAATTGGGCTAACTAAGTCAGAGGCCATCTCTGGTGCTAGGGTAGAATAATGGAAGTTTCAAGATAAATTTGATAATCCCTATTTGTTAGAATTTCACAGCACTTATTCCAAGAAATAGCACACTGCCTTGCACCAGAAAACAGGATTTTTTAGGGAATTAAAAATGGACATAACTTAGCCTAGTCTTCACATTTTTGCCTCAAACATGGTGGATTGTCTCAGGAATATAAGTGGTCACCATCAACTCCCCCAAAGTGTGTTTTTGGTGGCACTGGATAATGCCATTATCATGACTGCTATGAGTCACAAAAACAGGAGAATTACTCAAAGAAATAACGTCTGTTGCCCACAAAACTGGCATACAGTGGTGCACTTACTGTACAATGTTTTCAAATTAATTCCAGTTCTGAAAAATGTGTACAAAATATAGAATAGTGGATGGCGACCATGCACAACAAGGCTATGTTTCCATCGAGGAGTTGATGATGTCATAGAGACCTCGGGGGCGGCTCGAAGGTCTCTGTGGCATCATCAACTCCGAGACAGAATCCTGACTTCGTTGTGGATTGGCGACCATCCACTGTTTTTTATAGTATATGGTTCCCCAAAATAGATACAAGGTTCATACCTTGTTCACGCTTATGCACTCCTCCTCACTCGAGTCCCTTTCCCTAAGATAATGATCCTCTTCCTCCTCACTGCAGTTACGCGCTCATGTTCCGGTCACGTCCACTCTCCTTGCCATAGTCCCACTCTGCTTTTTCTGAAACTGTGCCATTTTGTTAAAAAAATATATCAAGCAAATTTATATTCTTGACAGACCAGCCCGATTATGGTAGTCTGTGTCCACACTGTCTGCTCCCCAGACCGCTCGCTAAATGAGTCCAGCATTTTTGTATGTATTTTTTGAATCTCTGCCTGTTTCCACCAATCCGGAAGGAGCTCAAGGGGGAAAAGTTGTTGTACTATCGATGTGACGTCAGAGTGACAGTACAACAGCTTTTTTGACTTTTGAACTGTCCTACAACAAGATTTGGAAAACCTTTGTTTTTCATACACAATAAGCCCTAACCATATACTATAATAAACCGGGAATGTGTGAGCATAGGATTTTCTAATTAAAATATTTTAGAAATCTATACATTTCTCAACCATGCCACATAGCAAAGAATCATCTTGTTGTCAAACTCTAACAAACCTGAAAGTTTTACATTTCAACTTTCAGTAATTTTTTTTCTGCTAAAAAAAAAAAACCTTTTATTTGTACAGGCCTGTGGCATGGATGGCTGAGGCATTGATCGCATTATCTTTAGTTACGCTGGTCACCCACTTTTGGGAATGAACAGGGGGGTTGGCTGAAGTGGGAGAGGATCAAGCATCCCAGGTACTGCTCTGCTCTCCCTGGGTGAGGTGGTTAGCCAGCTTGGCCTCTGACTGCCACTGGTTAGAGGGCCACTGGTAGTGCAGGTCAGGTTATGGCTTGAACAGTGAGGCTTCAGTTCTGCAGTGTGTTCACACCTCCATGCATGTGCCCTGACATGTCCCCATTGTGATGATGGGGGACCCCTCCTGCATTAACCTCTTCCCACAGGTGTGACCATTCCACACAGTAGTAAGTGTCATCAAGGATTCTCTGTTTCTTTCCATTGGAGACATTCACATTTGGGTACTACCTGAGAACAGTACCTTACCTTCCCAACTGGAGTAGCTAAGAGCTGCCAAGGATAGGGAATGCTACACCAGACTGACCTGGAGACCTGCAGGAATATGAGACACTGGCTCTGTAAACAAGGACACTGACACTTGGATTGTTTGAAAAAAGGTACATTCTTACTGCAAAGGTAAAATAAATATATCTGAAACAACCACAAATGGCACAACACACCTTCAGAATAAATGGCAAATAAATACACACAAAATTAGCAGTATGTTTATACACTTTACTTCTTTCTCAGCTGGGCACACCCACCCCACTAACCTTCTATTTCTCTTTCCCAGCAGGGCAACACCACCACACTAACCTTCTAGTACTCTTTTCCCCTGGAGACTGCAGGCACTCATCACCCACCAGCCCTCCAGCACATTCAATTTACCCCTGCAGACTGCAGCCATGCACCACCAACCAGCCATCCAGCTGCCAAACAAGCTAGTCCCTTTACAAGTGCCCTCACTCAGGCCTTCATCCATGAACTTGTTCATACTGAAACCATAAGGGACTGCAATGACTACTAGACCTTTTCCTACATCACTCAGCCCACTGACCCATTCTAGCAGATACCCACCCTGGTATCTATCACAAGGTTACTATACCTATCACTATACTTTAAAACATTTAAAACTCAGTAGACATATCTACACATTAATTACTGTAAAACAATCATTCAGGAATGACAGTGGCGTAAAACATATTGCATACAGGTATATTAAAAGCCGTGACATTATCCCCCTCAGTTCTTGCAATGTTCAGTCCTTCAGATGACACAAGTCTTTTAAATTCAGAAGGATTGAGGTAACTTCTCTGTAAAATCAGTGTCACTTGACTTTTAAAATATTCCCCAAACTGTATCAATAAGGTTTTGTACAAGATCATACTCCTTTGGATTCTCTGAAGAAATTCTGTTGTTGAAGTTCACTGAAGAATTATTCAAGGATTGCTGGAGGGCCCGCTTGACTCAGCAGTTTCTTGGTGAAATCAGGAGACACGATGAATTCTTCATGCTGCAGCTTTTTTTCTTCTGTGAGGAAAACTTGGCACAACAGGATCATCAGGCAATGGAAGCAGCAAGCTTTCTATTCTCACCCTGTTCTCACTTTCTGCCCTATCTGACCCTACACTGGGATTCAGGTGATCCACTACTCCTATGCTTAATTAAATTAAAAGCTGTCACTCTCAGTCTCTATCACAGCATCAGGCCTCTTCAGACAGGACACCCATTTCGCTTGGGCACCTTCCTTCTTGGTCGCTCTCCCTGCTTGGACTCACCGCACACTCCAAGTCTACTGGAAGGAGTGCTTTATAAATAAAGTTCCTATCCTATCCTTTAGCTCTCTGCTGAATTTTTTCTGTACAAAATTATCCTTTGGAATGCTAAGTCACTAAAACTAGCACTCTTTTGTCATTAAACTTCATAAACAATTATTTCCAGGCATTTTTCTCTTCACTTTCTATTAAAAACAGCAGTTTCCCCTTTAACTAGTCTGACCACAGCAGTTTTTTTCACACAGAAATTTAATATCTATTTTTCCCATGCTTAGTTCCACCTCCTGTGTAACTGCCAGCATGGATTTATTTCATAAGGACCCACTCTCCCTTCTAAGGTTAGTGACTCCTCTACTTCACATTTTGTCACCTAAAACTATTTTTCTGTGGTATAGGACACTTAAATCTACCAGCCTGCCAAGTGTGGTACAATGCTGATAAAAAATGGCTTGGTAGCATAATTTAGAAAGGTAGATAAGTGAAACAAGAGGATTGTGACTGAATGCAACTGTCTGGTACAGTGCCATCCTTTAAACTACTCCATTTATAATTGTGATTTAGTACAAAAAAAATCAGTGCATTTATATTAGCTCTCCAGGACTTCCCTAAGCTCCTTTATGGTTTTATTTTCTATAAAAAATGTATTTTAAATGTATTTTGTCCGGTGTGAAGCTATGGATTCCACAGGGTTAGATTACATCCTCTGTCACAAAATGGCTCCTCTATGAACTCTCACAAAATGCTTGCCTCCTTGAGTGAGTGTATGAGATTTCCACATAGTCCCTGACAGACCGTGTTCCTTTATTTTACATTTATTTATGTGAGCCAGTCCCTAAAACATTTTCCCTGGTGCTTGTCCCCTGCACAACTATTTATAAGGGAAAATATCTGGTTGATCCTGCCTGCGAGAGAAGCACCTTAGTACGTCTTCTTCACAGACTTTCACACAAGCTTGTACTGCTTCAGATTGAAGCCTAACTTCCAACCAGTGTGGTAGTGAGGAGTGGCCACCTGCAAACTAGCCTTGGTATTCCTTAACTAAGCACACTGTGTTGTGCTGTGGTACCGACTCTTGGTCACTCACACTCCCTGCTCCTCTTCCTTTCAGCACACTGGGTGCCCAAAGCTGCCACTCTGCATTTTTATTATTTGCGTCTACCACAGAGCAGCTTTATCTCTATTACAGGAACAATCTTGTTAAATATTAAATACTAAAAATATATGTGGTAACCCAGGCAGATCAAATTGAAATACTGGACCACCAGGGCATGTTTGCTTAGCCAAGACAATCAGAATACTAGCCCACTGGCCACCAATGACTAAAACTACCATTTTAATAATACATTTCATATTTTATACACAAAAACATTATCAGTCATTAACAATGAGCAAAACTGCATGTATGTAAGGAAAGTCAGGGCCAGGAGCCCTTTCCATACTTCCCCCCTGTGCTACACCCTTCTATAGCAATATAACTCTCACCCCATTCCAATTATAAGGAAGCTGACAAGGTACAGTATAGGAGAATGGGGTGAGAGCTAGACCCAATGACCCTGAGACACACTCCACCACCTGTTGATCTGTGGAAGGTGGCGGTGGGGTGGGGTAGTCGGGTTGGTTGTTGGGGGGAGGTGTAAGGGTTGGAAGCCCTAATGCCTCATTTTCTTACTTTTGTTGCTTCAACCCTAACTGTTGCATTAACAAAGTTTTTTGCAATCAATTTCCTTACTTATTGAGACAGTGTAACCTAATTTTCATGGCCCTTCTGTGTAGTCATAACTGTAGAGACCTTCTAAGTAACCCTCAGTGCTCCTTTCAGTACATAATGGTATCCATATAAGTAAGTGCAGGGCCCTCCATGCCTGCACTTTCATCTACACATAAGACCATAGACATTGCAAGTAACCCTCACCTTCCCATGGGAATGCCGGGCCTGGAGTACCCTGTGGTGTCAGTACTACATAGTGCCATTCATACTGTATGTGGCACCACAGGGTCCTCTGGGGCTGTACACTCCCATCTATCTCTAGCTGTACAGACACAGTGCAGCGCTACACACATTCCAAGTAACCCTTGTACTGCAAATGCAGTAATATCTCAGTAACCGTAGTACCATTGGAAAAAATTCCACCACAGTTGTAATCATGGCCTGGCAACCTGCATGTGTGCTTAGCGCTTCTGTGTAGCCATGACTGTAGAGACCTTCTAAGTAACCCTCAGTGCTCCTTTCAGTACATAATGGTATCCATATAAGTAAGTGCAGGGTCCTCCATGTCCTGCACTTTCATCTACACATAAGACCATAGACATTGCAAGTAACCCTCATCTTCCCATGGGAGTGCAGGGCCTGGAGTACCCTGTGGTGTCAGTACTGCATAGTGGCATTCATACTGTATGTAGCACCACAGGGTCCTCTGGGGCTGTACACTCCCATCTATCTCTAACTGTACAGACACAGTGCAGCGCTACACACATTCCAAGTAACCCTTGTACTGCAAATGCAGCAATATCTCAGTAACTGTAGTACCATTGGAAAAAATTTCACCACAGTTGTAATCATGGCCTGGCAACCTGCATGTGTGCTTAGTACACCTAAGATGTATTAAGCTGTGTTTAGCAAAAAATCTGTATCTCAAACTGTTTTCAAGATATAGGTACCTAAAGGTACCATGTACATCACAATGTTACCTTTTGGGAAGTTCCTAAACTTTGGAATGTTATAAGTATGGAACTGGTGTAACTTTTTTCACCAAACCAACAGAACTCACATACATTGGGTAACCCTTTTGTACCCTGCACATTTCAAGTCCAAAGTCCTAACAGTTTCTTTGCAGTGAAGTGGCACAGAAACAGTAACCTTTAAAATCCATTTTCGTGAGCTGTCAGAAGCCCTTTTCACAAGTGAATCCCATTTTGCAAAGTAGTGCCATTTGGTTGTCCCCTCTTGAGAAGGAATTTTGACAGCTCACACAAAGGAATGTCTCACTAAAAGGGATTTTGACAGCTCGCGAAAATGGATTTTGGCAGCTTGCAAAGGGATTTAAAGGGACAACCATATGGCCTGCAGTAATCCTTTTAAATGACCTGTCAAAATCCATTTTTGTGAATCGAATCCCTTTTCACGAGCTGTCAAAATCCCTTTTTGTGAGAAATCCCTTTTTGCCAGCTAGGGCCATCTGGTCATTCCCTCATGAAAAGGGATTTTGACAACTCGGGAAAAGGGAGGTCTCACAGAAAGGGATTTTGACAGCTTGTGAAAAGGGATTATAAAAGTAATCCCTTTTCGCGAATCAGTCCCTTTTTGCGAGCTGTCAAAAATCCTTTTTTGTAAGCAAAACCCATACTTGTGTGTGGTGTGTGATCAAAGTGCCACTCGTTAGCGGCTGGAATTATTAGTAACTGGTTGCTTTGAACTGTTCTTGCCTTTCACCGCTCGTAAGCGGCAGCATATCTGAGTGAGGCTTTTGGCTGAGCGCTGCTTGTTAGTGGCTGGAATTATTAGTAACTGGTTGCTTTGAACTGTTCTTGCCTTTCACCGCTCGTAGGCGGCAGCATATCTGAGTGAGACTTTTGGCTGAGCACCGTTTTTTAGCGGCTGGAATCATAACTCAGCTGGCAGATTAGCTCTATTGTGTTCCTACCTGCTGATCTCCCTCTTCCCTACTCGTCTTAACTGGGTGAAATCACAGCGTGAGAGGCTGTGTTAATTTTCCTTGTTGGGCTGATATTGGAGGAGTGGGAGGGAACTGGTCCTGCTGTGAGGGTTGGAACGAGTGTCTGCATATAAGGGAGTGCCGCTCGGAAGCGCAAGCATTGTGAGTGGCGCGAGCGCCACTCTGTGTCAGAACCATACTCTACCTGAAATGAAGAGTTGGGAAGTAGTTTCGTTTAATGAGGGTTTTAGATTGTAGTAGATTTCTTAATCAGAAATGTTTTAAATTTGTTGAATTAGTCTAAATTAAACTCTATTTGTCATTTGTTTTTCAAACTAGGAATGTGTATGGGGTCTGAAGGGCAACCTATGGGGGTTAGGATTATTTACGGGAAGGCACAGCCGCATGCTTTGTGCCCCTTTGTTCCTCTCCCTATATCCGATGTTACGAGTAGGCGCTGCAGGGAGATGGGGATTATGAGGGACTGTCTGGCTTGTGAGCTGTGGGCTAACCAGAAGCAGGTTGAGGGCAGAATAGAGGTGGTCGGATCGAGGAGACGCCCCGATTTATTTAGGGCACCTAGGCGACGCCAGACGTGGTTGGTGCCCATTTCCAAGGAAACCACCAGACCGAGTGGTCAGGTAACCTGAGGGGTTACAGCACCTGCCACTCCTCTGTCGGCGGTGCTGTGCAATGCCAGGTCGATTAGAAACAAGACTGCAATTATTGCTGCCTTGGTTTCTTCAGTCAACCTGGCTTGCATAACGGAGACCTGGGTGGGAGATGATGCTGGCCCTGTTTTTGAGGCTGAAGTCCCCTCGGGTTATACCGTTGTGTACTGCCCCAGAGAAAATCACAGGGGTGGCGGTGTAGCCATTTGTTTTAAATCTAGCCTGACCTTCACCGTGCACCTGGTGGGAACCCCGGACTCATTTGAGTATGTGGCCGTCCGTGGAGGACTTGGCGTTGGCTGCAGGATCCTCCTCATCTATCGCCCTCCTGGCCCGGTGGGGGGGTTCCTGCCGGAATTTGCCGAGTTCGTTGCCAGTGAGACATTGGACTCCCCTAGATGTGTTATTCTGGGGGATTTCAATGTCTGGGCTGAGGATAAAACTCAAAGATGTACTGATGAATTTTTGCAGAATATGTCCTTATTAGGGCTTTTGTAGTTCGTTGATGCACCTACCCATCGGGAGGACCACACATTGGATCTGGTGTTCTCACTGGGGATTGAGATCTCGGATCTCATGGTTGATCAAGTACTTTGGTCTGATCACAGCACGATGAGGTTCATGCTTGGGGCTCCCGCCGTAAGTTTCTCCCCTGCTGAGATGATCCGCTGCCACCCTTTAGGAGACCTTACCCCTGAGGGTTTTATGGCGGCTGCGGATCTATCTAGTTTAGGTGGTGTATGCGTCGCAGCTGTTGGTGTCGGTGTGGATACCTATAATAAGGTTCTATCCGATGCCATCAACTCCCTCGCACCTGTCCGTGTATGACCCAGAACTTGGTACTTGAGGTCTCCATGGTTTGATGGAGATCTCAGGGAAATGAAGAAGATGGGTCGGAGATTGGAGCGCTGCTGGAGGAAATCCCACCTGGAGACGGACAAACTGGTCCTGTGTGCACATTATTGTGCATATCAGGAGGAAATCGACCGAAAGAAGACATTGTTTCTGTCTCGGGAGATTGCTGCTGGGAGAAACCGACCATCCTCGCTCTTCCGGACTGTTGACAGACTTCTTCATCCTATCTGTCTCCAGCCCGGCAGAGTTTCTTCTAATGAGGACTGTGAGGACTTTATTCATTTTTTCTCGGACAGGGTGTCTTTGATCCGGCGGGAGGTTTCTTCAGCCAGCAATATCATTGCTGTCAGTGGTAGCCAGTCATGTACTGAGTGCACTCCACCTGACTGGGGTGAGTTTAGGCCAGTGGAGGACCGTGAGATAATTGAGGTGGCGGTCAATCTGAAGCATACCTTCTGTGAACTGGACCCGGTGCCAAACGCGTTTCTTAATGAGATGCATTGGCTCTGTTGGCCCGGTGTTTGCCCTGATTGTCCGGTGCTCCTTAAGTCAGGGTGTCTTCCCAGATGCCTTGAAGGAGGCTCTGGTCAGACCCCTTTTAAAGAAATCTTCTTTGGACCCGGAGGTCAGGGCAAACTACCATCCTATCTCGAATCTCCCATTTTTGGGGAAGATTGTTGAGAAGGTGGTATCACTTCAGTTGGAGGAACATCTCATGACTCACGAGTTGTATGATCCCTTCCATTCGGCTTTTCGGGCAAGGTATAGCACTGAAACTGCATTAGTTCGGGTGCAAAATGACTTCCTCAGGGCTAGAGCCCGAGGAGACAAGACAATTCTTGTTCTCCTCGATCTCTCTTCAGCATTTGACACTGTGGACCATTGTGTGTTGCTTCTCCGCCTGAGGGAGTTATGTGGACTCACCGGTATTGTCATCAAGTGGTTTGAGTCCTTTCTCACAAATAGGAGACAGCGGGTTGTGATGGGAAATTTCTCATCAACACCCAGTCTCCTTTTGTGCTGAGTCCTCAGGGTTCGGTGTTGGCCCCAATGCTGTTCGCAGTGTATATGCTACCCGGGGAGGATCATTAGAAAGTATGGGCTGAGTTTTCATTGCTATGCTGATGACACTCAGCTATACTTATCTTTTGCCCCAGGAACACCCAACACAGTAGATGTGCTAAATATTTGTCTGGCTGAGATTAGTGACTGGATGGCCTCCAGCTGGCTTAGACTGAACCCCGATAAGACTGAGGTATTGGTAGTGGGAGTCAAACAGAGTTCATGATGGGATGGCCTCTGATTCTGCAACTGGCCTTGTGCTAGGGGCTGCGTCATTGATGGCCTCCCCTTGGGTGCGAAATCTTGGCGTGATGTTTGACAGAAATTTGTCCATGGAGGTCCAGATCTCTTCTGTGATCCGCTCCTGTTTTTTCCATCTTCGAAACATTGCCAGGATTAAGCCCCTTGTTCCACCTCTGGACCTCCCTACCTTGATACATGCCTTAGTCACCTCTAGGCTTGACTACTGTAATGCCCTCTATCTCGGGATCTCTGGGGGGGTTCTCTCCGCAGACTGCAGCTCGTGCAGAACGCTGCTGCCTGACTTTTAACTGGGCAAAATAAATTTTGTCACATTACACCTGTGCTACGCGAACTGCACTGGCTGCCTGTCAGGTGGAGAGTGCTCTTCAAGGTGGGATTTCTCACCTATAAGGCCCTACACGGACAGGGCCCTGGTTACCTGTTAGATCTCCTGATACCATCCTCCTCTTTCCGCAATCTCCGTTCTTCTGGTGTGAACCTCCTAACTGTTCCAAGAGCGAGGTTAAAATCTGCGGGCGACCGAGCATTCAGTGTCACCGCCCCCGCTCTTTGGAATTCATTGCCAGCTGCAGTTAGGGAGGAGGCCCCGAACCTTACTACCTTTAAGGTTTGCCTAAAGACCTATCTATTCTCACATGCTTTTGGGGTTTGATTATAACTATGTATATGTGTTTTACTCTTTTATGTATTTATATGGCATGAAATGCTATAACATTTTTCTCTACTTCTCTTTTATTGTGCGGCGCCCAGAGCCTTTGGGATAAGGCGTCTTTTTTAAATAAACATGACTTGACTTGACTTGACTTGACTACAGAAGACATCCCTGGGGCAAGTTATAACATTTTGTTTGGGCACAAAAATTGACAACAAAATGGCGGCTTGCAAAAAGGTATTTTTTCCAATCCCTCACCACAAGCTGTCAAAATCCCTTTTCGTACTGTGCAGCTATCCAAGAGACTGAACTGAGCATGCTCAGAACCCAAAATTTCAAAATTTAATAACTTTGGAATGGATTAATATATTTTCACCAGACTAACACTGGTTTGTTATTTGGGGCAAGCCTTTTCTACCCTGAAATTTACAGACCAAATTTCCAACCGGTGTGGCCGCAGTGTGATGAGGAAAAAACACATTCAAAATGGACATAAAAAGCTACTCTTACACTTTTTTCACTATTCACAGCATGAAATCTGCAAATCTGATCAAAACAAAATTTGGTACATCAAAAAACCTACCCCATGGGACAGAGCATATCAGATTTTGTGCAAATTGACTGTGATGTACTGCGCTGACTAGCAGCTCCCTCGTATAGCTCCAGCCACCCGACTTTGGCTTACTGTTCTTTTCAGCGCTAATTCAACTTAAATCTAGCCATGTTGTTCATACAAAAGCCCACTAATAATTCTGGGATAACAAGCATACTGATTTAGACTCGTTATGGATATAGATATGAAGAAAGCACCCCCTAGACATACACCATCAATAATACCTGAAAAGGCCCCGGAAAAGCCATGGGCCTCCAGCTCTAGTTTTGGCTCTTCTGGATCAGCTTCTACTGTACAAGAACCGTTTACCTTACAGTGTTTCCTGGAGGAATTTAAACTGTTCCATGAAGACCTACATATAATCACGTCGAACATCAGATCTTTGACCCAGTCGCTGGAAGAAGTCTCTCAAAAGGCCTCGGATAACTCTGCCAGAATGTCTTCCATCGGAAAAAAAATAGAAAGACTGGACCCTGAGATAATAGCCTGCAGACAAAAGATGGCCAAACTGGACTTAAAAATAGAAGACCTTGAGGGCTGCAGTCACCGGAACAACGCGGTCCTCATTGGACTACCAGAAGGAGAAGAAAGAGAGGATATGCTGCTCTTTATGCAAAAGTTGATTGAGAAACTAGTCAGTCCTTCTCCCTTTGGTGGTAAGTACATAACTGAACGAGCACAGAGGGTTCTTCACCCTAAACCTCCGGCGAGTGCCCCACCATGTTTAGTAATTTTTTGTTTTTTTAACTTCTTGGAAAAGCAACATTTTCTCAATAAAATCAGAGAATTGCATGAAGTAAGATGGGGAGAGAACAAGATAAGAATCACTCAAGACTTTCCGACCACAGTCTGACTAAGGAGAACAGCTTTTCATCCCTTGGCGTCCAAGCTACTCACAGCGGGTATTAAGTTTAAAATGATTTACCACGTAAAACTACAAGTTTCAATGGCAGGAGCCTGGACCTCATATGAGGACCCAGAAATGGCATCAGCAGGCCTTAAAACCGCTTTCCCTGATCTTTTCAGAGGTACGTGAATGCAGCAAGTAGGGGATCCTAGTCCCACTGGTCTTTCCTTTGTCTTCTGCTAGAAATCAACTAGCTGTGCCCTGGCAGCTGTTAAGGGTGCAATAAGCAGGATTTCAACCAAGCCTTTATGATTTGGTGTTTATAATAGATGTTACATAGGCTAAAAATACTCTTTATAACAAGAAATTTAAGAAGATTTGTTTTGTTTGTAATTTTACTTGTGGAGTAACCCTTTTGCAGATTATCTTTTTTACAGTGTGGAGTTCTTGCCACTAGAGAGAGTCTCAACTCTACAATAAGTTTCTAAATTGTATTTTCCTGTTTCAATTGGAACAAGTCAACTCGTTTGGCAGTCCACATTGAGGGGACCATGCTTAAACAATTCCATTTGCCATGCTCCATGATAACTTCGGATGAAGACACGTTTCTATTTCATTATAGACTGCCAGAAATTGCAAGTTTCAAAAGATAGTGTTGACTAAGTAGTCTCTCAGCATACCTGACTTTCTCGTGTTCAGTTTAATCTTTTATGGCAAAAGTAACTCCTGGCTGTATAATCTCCTCAGCCTCCTGTCTCACTATACGTTCTAATTTTGTGATGTTTTACCGCACTGCTCTTGCCTGATATCTATAAATGTGCTGCAACTGCTAAAAATCATCACTCTAATAAAAGACCTAAAAAGACTTGTTTTTGATCATCATTCTACCCAAGGAGCAGCCTTTAGACAAGCAACAGCCCTGATAATGTGGAGTTCTCATCACTAGAGGGAGCCCCAAACCTATATTAAGCTCCCAAAAACTGTAAGTTCTAGTTACATTTGGGACATATTATGTTGTTATGCCGCCTACATCGAGTGGACATTTCTTTATTTTGTTATTTGTCTGTCGGATAAGCGGATTTACCTTATTATCCACTCTTGACTATTAGGCTCCCTATTATTTCCAATTTTCTTTGGTTCCTTTTTTTTTTGTTTTGCTATTTTTTATATTTTTATCATGCTGCAAGTTTTAAAACCCTGTGAACTGCACTACAGGAGGGCTTAAATAAAGTTACAGTTGGAACTGTCGAATATTATCAACCCAATTTCTTTAATATTTTTTTTTCTTTTATAAAATGAAAGCAGGTTTAATATTCTAAGCAGCAAAGGGCAGAGATGCCTAACTAATCCCTAAACATACCTTTCTTTTCAGGCTCAATCTAATTATTATAGGCAAAAGATTTTGATCCTATTACTTGGTCCTTTAGAACCTGGATATATCAAGGCGGGCTTCTTAGTTTATTCATTTCACTACTTAAAAGGGTAATTAACCCTATATTAATCGATAAGTTGATCTAATTACTCCCACCCTTGTTATGGGTCAAGTTGCCTCAGCCGCCCCTAATCCACTTAAAGAACTCTATATCAGTAGCATAGGTTACCTAGTCATACGAAATATTGGTGTTTATTTGTTAGACTCCTGTTAATGGGTTCTGTTTATGGTCTTACAACCAATATAATTAGTTAGGGTGGCTGGAGAGGGAGGGAAAAGTGGTAGGGTGTGATGCAAAACATGAAGCAAAGCAATGAAGGAAGGGGGTGGGCTGAGTTGGGGGCTTGGTGGGTTTACAATTTACTGGTTGTTTGTTATGGGTTTTCTGGGTATAGAGGGGGGTGTTGGGATTGGGTAGGAGGAGGGATATATATGGGTAGGAAAAATGGGTGGGACTATAACACAGGCTCATGGTGGATAAAGTTTTTTGGTAAGCCTGAGGATTTATTCGAACTATCTGTCTAATCCCATGTTTATCATTGATTATGGCTAATATAATTAAGGTTGCTACTTGGAATGTCAAAGGAATCAGGCAACAAATGAAGCAATATAAAGTCCTAAAGCGTTTGGCACTACTATCAACAGATGTTATATTTACACAGGAATCTCATTTATTGGATTCTGAGGCACTTCGAATGAGAAGACAACAAGTGGGGCATATATTCTCTGCAGAGGGTACAACTCAAAGCTTTGGCATCATGATTTTAATAACCAGAAAAGTCCTGTTTTCACTCATTCAAATGCTCAGGGATCCACAGGGCAGATGTATTTTAATCTATGGTATCCTATACACAACTGAGTTACTGTTGGGAAACGTTTATGGGCCTAATGTGGACTCTCCAGGATTCTTCACTCAGCTGGTTAATGTTCTGACTCCATTTGTATCGTTACCAATAATCCTGGGAGGTGATATAAATCTTGTATTTTGATCCCATTCTAGATCACTCTGGAGGGCCTCGTAAAGGGCTTTCACCAGCTCAATGGGCTTTTCGTGAGCTTTTCGATCATTTTGGTTTATGTGATGTGTGGCGGGTGCTTAATCCCATAGAAAGAGGATACACTTTTACCTCCCCAGTTCATAACACCGCCTCACGTATTGATTATCTATTTCTATCCCAAACTCTGTTACCTGGGGTCTTAGACTTCTCTATTCAACCTGGCCCTCCCTCTGATCATTCTCTAGTAGTATGTCATTTTTCGATTTCACCTCTCTCTAAAAAAACTACACGGTTGAAAATCAATAACCAGCTGCTGAAGGATCCTGTAGTGATCACAACTCTCACTGAACATATTGAACAGTTTATTGAAGTCAATCACAACTCTATTTCTAGACCAGATTTTAACGGTGTGCCTTTAAGGCTTATATTAGAGGGATATTAATCAGTTTAGCTTCTCAAAGAAAAAAGAAAAAGGAGCAAAAATGATCTAGCTTGCTTTCTCAGATCTGATCAGTTGAAGCTACTTTGACTCCCAGCTAGCTCTTCTGATGTCTTTAGACAAGATTTAGCCAAATTAAGAGATGCTTATTTAGAGCACCTGAGAGAAAAGGCAGAATTCGCTATCTTGAGGACAAAGGCATCCTACACAGATCAGGGTGAAAAAGCGGGGTAACTATTAGCACTCCAAATCAAACAACAGAAATCAGCTAAATACATTGCTTCCATCCATTCTCAAGAAGATGGAACATTGAAAACATCCCCATCAGACATAGTATCTGAATTTAGTAGTTATTACTCAAAGCTATATAGCTCAATGTCCGATCCACCTTCTGATCAAGTTCTAGATGCCTATTTGTCTGCATCCAATTTAGCTTTGCTCTCTGATGCACAACAAAAAAGTACTTTCAACCCCCATCTCCTCTACTGAAGTAGCTAGGATAATTCAAAGCCTTCCTTCTGATAAAACCCCGAGCTCAGATGGCTTCTCTGCTAACTTTTATAAAAAATTTTAAAAGCAACTAATTTCCCTATTATTACCCTTATTTCAATATATCCTATGTGGTGCAACTGTAGACCCCACTTTGTTTGAAGCCTTAATTGTTGCGTTACTTGAACCCGATAGGAATCCGGAATTAACTACTAGCTATCGTCCTATATCTTTATTGAACCAGGATATTAAAATTTTAACCAAATTAATAGCTGACCGTATTAACTCTATCTCGCCTGCTCTTATTGGACCAGAACAGGCTGGCTTCATGAAAAGGTACTCATCGGTTGACCATCTGCGAACCTTGTCGCATGTCCTCTCGGTGTCCAGAGATGCTCATTTCTCTGCAGTCTTGATATCTCTGGATGTCGAGAAGGCCTTTGACAGAGTAGATTGGAATTTTTTATTTAGAGCCCTTAATGCTTATAATTTACCTTTAGAATTCCAGCTCTGGATAAAAGCATTATATCATGCCCCCTCAACAAGGGTTACAGCCAATGGAGCAGTACCCAACCTTTTTCCATTACTATCTGGCACCAGGCAGGGTTGTCCCCTATCTCCACTGCTTTTCAATTTATATTTAGAACTCCTTATCCATCATTTGACGGGTTGTGAAAGGATCCAAGGAATATCTATTCTTGACCAAGAAATTAAGGTCTCGGCCTATGCCGACGACCTTCTCCTACAACTATCCCATCCAACTACATCAATCCCCCCCCCATGCTACTACTTATTGAAGAATATAGCCAATTATCCAACTACAAGCTAAATATAGATAAAACTGTAGCATTTCTTCTCAACCATAAGGTAATTAAAAGCTCTATCACGGACTTGGGACTTTCTTGGAAACAGGATTCCTTTAGATATCTGGGACTTGAAATATCTAGGAAGCCAGCCCTTATCCAGGCACTAAATTTGGATACCCTGGTGAAAACTATTGGTTTAGATTTGGATAGATGGTCTAAACTTCCCATTTCCCTTCGGGGTAGAGTTAAATTAATTAAGATGAACGTCTTCCCTAGACTTTTCTATCCTCTTCACCTACTCAATACTTGGCTACCTTTTTTCTGGTTCAGTAAAGTTCGTGGTCTTATTACTAAATTTATTTGGTCCAATAAACAGCCTAGACTTGCTTATTATAAGCTGGCTGCCCCCAAGGATAAAGGGGGCTTATGCCTCCCTCATTTAACTTTCTATTACTGGGCTAGTCACTCTGCTAAGTATCTTCGATGGCTGTCTCCCATTGATGAAGTATTTGCTGCTCCTTCCTCTCCCCATTGGCTTAAAATTTAATTATTTCTCATTCAAGCTAATGGACTAACTCCAGCAGCTCTTTTCCATATCAAAGCTAGTACACTTCCCATTAGCCTAAAATCAACCCCCATAGCAACTTCAATTAAAATTCACACACAGCTATGTTCCTTCCTCACATACAGTCATATTCAGGACCTAGCACAACCCATATGGGTAATCCAAACTTAAGAATACACTACAAACTGCTTAATGACCATTGGCTGCCACTCCTAGCAGATACGTGCCTTTCCCTTTTGGTAACAGAAGAGAACTTTTGGTTCTTCTCCACTGAAATATTAAGCAAATTAAATATTCCCACTCGTTATGTCTTCAAAATCTTTCAACTTAGACATCTAATTTTGAAAGTCTTTGGAACTGTTCCTCCCCTGCAGAGTGAACTACCCTTCCTAAGAGAATTAGGTCCCTTGGCTGGTGCCCAACAGTCGGTACCCAAAATTTGCAAAATTTTGTACAACTAGGCCTATCTGGCTTGCTTTGCACCCTTGGCTTATTGGACTCCCTTTTTCCCTACTCGAGAGCTAGATTGGAAGACCCTATGGCACAATTGCCACAAATACATTACCCAGGATAGATTACGTCTTACCCAATTCCATATACTGCACAATTTATATTATTCTCCACATAAATTATTTAAATTCGGTCTTCTCCCATCTCCTACCTGCAATCGTCAGCAAGAAAAGGGCTCTCTGTATCATATCTTTTGGACCTGCCACAAAGCAGCATCACTCTGGACCAACATTCAACAAAAAGTGGACCTCTTATTAGGTCTGAAGGACCTGTTTACCCCAGAAATTTGTTTACTGGGAGATTTCATGGAGGTTCCAGTTCCAGCTAGAAGATTTCATATGGCTCTTATTTCTATGTCCGTTCAAAAAGTAGTTCTACACCACTGGAAGGATAGCGAGGACATTTCCTATTCTGAATGGCTGAATGAGATGCTAGCAAACCTTAGGACAGAGAAAATGATAGCAAGTCTCTATAATAGACTAGAGAGATGTAGGAAAATATGGGACCCCCTACACACACTGTACTCTCTTTAATTCTACCATACCTGCATATATATCTATATATAGAGAGAGAGAGAGAGAGACCTATCTGATTTTAATAACTTTGTTGAATAGGGTGGGGGATTGGGGAGTTGAGGGGTGGGTGGGGGTAACAGTTCCATTGTAATGTATAATTAATGATAAATGTATATTATTTCCTTGGATCTGTTCTCACTATTGTTAAAATTCAATAAACGTTGAATTGGAAAAAAAAATTGTGCAAATCTGTTAAATGGTTACAAAGTTATTAAAGTACAAAATTTGAAGTTTATGTATTAGGGTTAAGTAATCACATCTACGTTAAACTTAAATGTTTGCACCTTAATAACTTTGCCCCCCTTTGTCCAGCCTCTGTGTCAGAATCTCTTGATCCTGTAAATTTCATGTAGATCGGTTCAAGGGTGGCAAAGTTACAGAGGTGCAAATAAAACCAAAAGTCTCCATTTTTGAAAAATGTTAAGACTTTATTGTCACCTGATAACTAAATAAATAAGAGGCTTTGAAACCTGAAACTCAGGTTTGACAGAGGTTGGTCCAAGGTGTGTGCCTTTGTTGTTTTTAAGTACCACTGTTAAGTAGTTATTAAATTATTTAATAAGAATGTTCCATTTCTGAGCACGCACAGTTTAGAAAATCTATATTCTATTCATAACTGAATTTTTGTGAAAGCAGCAGTTTGCACTATATGACACAGCTGTCTTTAACATATGACAACTGGGTCATATAGTGCAATCCCTGCTGCTGTTGCCACTCGTAGGTCAGGGATGGAGCTACTGTCATTATAGCCCCACCTTCCTGACTGTGCTGTGACCTTCAACTGTATATCTGTACACCACGGGGCCCCAATCCCCAGTGGCAGTTTATTTATTTATTCATTCATGTATTTATTTAACTTTTTAATTTTTTATTAGTACAGTCCGACAATGGGAATACCCACCCCCAGTGTTGGATGCACCCACAGCCCTTTGTGTCATGCAATTACACACACACACACACACACACAAAAGCACACACATACACATCTGAGCAGGACACTGTGGAGCCCACCCCCAGTGTCCCAAGATAGATTACCTTTTGTATTGCGTATCTGCAAAAAAGAAAACCGTCTCCCGACATATTTTTTTATTTAAACCTGAAAGAAAGAAAACTGTCCCTCATCATCACTGCATACCTTTTGCCCCTTCCCAGTCCTCCCACTGAACACTCACCTCCTCATCCCCCCATTACCCGACACTTACTTCCAAAATGGTCTGGTGTCATCTTCTGTGGACCTGGACACTCTGCATTCTTCAAAGAGGAACCGCAAACTGAGGAATACAATTTAGTGCTGTATAATGTATTTGGCACAGGAGCTGGTTGCACTATATGACCCAGCTGTCATTTAGTAAAGGACAGCTGGGTCATATAGTGCAAACTGTATGACCCAGCTGTCCTTTACTAAATGATAGCTGTGTTGTATAATGCAACTGACTCCTATGCCAAACACATTATGTGGCACTAAGTTAAGGTTCCAGCTCCCCCTCCAGTTGTTCAATACATGGTTGCCAACATCGGGGGCCCAATCCCCACGTCAGCATTTATTACATCTCACTCCTGCAATGTAGGACAGTTAGGGAGACCACCCCAGTGTCCCAAAGTAGTTTATAAAACATACATATAATCTGACACTGGGATGCCCACCCCCAGTGTCAGGCCCGCCCCCCCCCACAGCCCATTGTTTAAAAATACCTTACCGACATGGGGCCCCCCAATCCCTGTGTCAGAATTTAGTACTGCACATTTCTCCCCATCAGTGTAGGACAATGAGGAGCCCACTCCCAGTGTCCTGAAATGTGCATCCCCACTTATGATATTGTGGGACACTGGGGAGCCCACTCCCAGTGTCCCAAAATGTTTAATGTAAGAACTGTTAAAAAAGAAAACAGTACTGCAACATCTTTTTTTTTCCCAGAAAAAAGATAATGGTCCCTCATTGTCCCCGCTGTAGCCCTCCCCCATCCTGACCCCTCCACTGAGCACTCTCCACCCCACACACACACTCTTGCCCCATACCTACCACTGGAGGTCATCCGCTGTCATCTTCTGTGGAGTGGGACACATCTGCACTCCTGGAAGCCAAACTGTGAACTGAGGAATAAAGGTAAGTGACATACAATGTATTTCAATGGGATTTTCAACTTATGTTGATATCTTTGCCATTTTTTGATATTTTTTCACCAAAATTTTATGTGGGATTTTTAGGACACCACCTCATGAACACTATCACTGTCATTTCATTGCTCAGGCCTGGAAGGTGATTTCATAGTTGCTGCGCAAAATCTGCTTTTGGGACCAAATAACAAAAAAACAGTGCAAGTGTTCAAGAGGTGGGATCCCAAAAAGACCATGTTGCAAATCTGCTGTAAAAATTACAAAAAATGACCACGCTATAAGCGTGCATTGCACAGTTTCTACATAGGCACATAACTTTGGTAATTTACAATATTTTGACTCCAGATTTTCAGCATACCCATTTTTTACACCACTTCATGAACAGTACAGTTGCCATTTCTAACTTCCTGTCTGAAACATGTTTTCGCACCTGTGGCATGGAATGGTGCAACCGCTGTGTGAGATCACTTTTCAGGACAGATTAATGAAATGACAGTGCCAGTGATCATGAGGTGGGGTCCCAAAAAGCACATGTTGAAAATCTGGTAAAAGAAAAACTAACTATGGCTGTGTTACGAGCGTGCATTGCGCAGTTTCTACACAGGCACATAACTTTGATATTTTACAATATTTTGACTCCAGATTTTCAACATATCCTTTTTTTTCACACCACCTCATGAACAGTACAGCTGTCATTTTTCACATCCTGTCCAAAACATGCTTTCACACCTGTGGCATGGGATCGTGTTTCAGCTCAGATTTGAAAGTTTTCACCTATGGGATTCATGACGTTGGGACATAAAAATAATATGTTAAATGTTTGTGGTCAAACTATTAAAAAACAAAGAATTCATTAAGTAACATTGATTGCAGGAGTGGACATTGCTTGTCTGGGGAACATGCTGCCTTGCCATGACAGACAGCTGAGTTCAGGTGTGAATTCAATGAGCCAGTTTACTGGGACAAGGCTGATGGGGTAGGTTCTGCAGCATGCAGCACCAGTCATGGCCTGGGTAGAGACTGAACAATGTTTTGGTGCAGACGCCACACCCTGTGGTGGGTTAGACAACCTCACCCACAGGGTATCGAGATGTGTGCCGGGGTCTGCTGGGCCCATGCACTGCATCATGACTGTCTCCAATATTGTATTTAGCTCATTTTGCACAGGTCCCAAAGGGACCTGCGTAAATGAGAATACAGTTCCACTATCACAAAAAGAAGGGAAATTAGTTGCAAAAAAAAATACATTAATGCAGAGATTAGGGTTGTAAAAACACAAAGCGTACAAAGGTGGGAAATGAAAAAAACATTAGGTATTTGGGTCTCCGGAGTATTGGCGAATCAGTGATGGGGTCTTACTTGGGGATGTCAACCCTAATGCCCACCCCTACCCTGGATCAGACAAGGTCATATGTGATGTCGTCACTCAAGGCCCTGTTGGCCCTGTGTGAAGAAGGTGTTGACAGATTATGTTGGCTATACTGTATCGCTATGAGGCAGTAGGTTTGAGCTGTATCTTGTGCTTCAGATAGGAGGCTACAGGCTGGAGGGTGGGCATTAGGGTTGACAAACACCAAGTAAGTCCCCATCACTGATTCACCAATACTCCAGAGACCCAAATCCCTAATGTTTCTTTTCATTTCCTGTCTTTGTATGCTTTGTGTTTTTACAACGCTAATTTCTGCATTAACGTAGTTTTTTGCCATATATATAGAGTATATATATATATATATATATATATATATATATATATATGTATGCATGCATATCTATATTTATGCAACATATGTAGCCAAATAAACCATGGGATAAATTCATTTATTCTCACTGCCATGGGATAAATGGTGGTTCTAATATTTATCCCACACTCTGCCGTCAATCAACCACCATTTATCCCTCACCCTGCCATCAGTCAACCATTTATCCTACACCCTGCCATCAATCATCACTGCTGGCACTATTTCCACTGACTTTCATTTTCTTTCTAACCTCCCCCCCACGCATACACACGCACGCGCACACACACACGCGTGCAGCACACACACACACACACTCTCTCTCATCCCTTCAGCAACTCCTTCCATACCAATTTATATATTAGCATCATAAAAAAATCCATCACTTCAGCACCTCCACTTAATGCGCACAACTGTTCTTTCCCTTTTAAAACAGAATTATTTTTGTCTTTTTTTCTTCATTCCTCCACGCTGCAACCAATCCTGCAGTTCATGACCATCACACCTGTTTATTTCTCCCATCCCCCCCAACCACATGCACCCACCAGAATGGATAATTGCTCCCTCCAAAACCACAATCCGATCACCGACAATAAATTTTTATTCAGCACTCACTGGCCTCATAACAGATACATTTTACCTTCTCTCTGAAGCCACTCCAAGTTCATTTAGTCTCTACTCAGCATACCCACTGCCCTGCTCACATGCGCACACACACACACCTCGCTCTCCACTCCAGCCCCGAAATCGTGTCCCATAACTAAAACTTTCCACAAGAATAATATTTGTTTAAAACATTTTATCGGCCACTTCTCATCTAATTGTCTCTTCTTCTTCTTACATGTTTCCTGCCACCCGCAGTGTTCACATCTCTCCTCGATCTCTCCACCAGCTTCTTCTGTTCCTTGTCATGGTCCGGAACGATTCCAACTAAAACGGCGCAATTTACAGAAAGTTTAATAAATACTCCTCCATACAGTATCAACCAGGTACTCAGCACCATCTCAATGTTAAAATAAAATAAAAAAAGAACTGCCACAGTAAAACAATAGCGGCTCCTCGCTAAGCAAGAAATGAACCGCCATCTTTTCAGAAATGTCTGCTCCACCCACAAATCACTAACAGCCACTAATAACACACGCTATAGCTCTTCCAATGTACACTCCGTGGCAACCTTACACCCACCCACAGCAACCTCTTCCGAAACACGCACTAACACACTGGGCACCAGAATATAATCCCTACTATTTCATCTCAAAAAAATGTACAGAGAATCAAAAACGAAATAAAAAAACTACACACAAAAAACATCCCCGTTGCATAAATCAAATATGCAATGTGGACATCATGGAATACATGATTTATTCACACACGAGCAGTTTGCCCTCAGACACCTCACTCGTGGCTACGCCACTTGCGAGGTTACCTGAGGTCAAACTGCTCTTGTGTGGATAAATCATGTATTCCACTCGTCCCCATTGCATATCCCCTATATATCATATATATATATAGAGAGAGAGAGAGAGAGAGAGAGAGAAAGAGAGAGACAGATATATTCTTTGCAAAAAGCTCCATTAGTGAATCAGTTAGGGTTGATATTAAAGTAACAAAATTATGGAATTGTGATGTTAGGGTTTTCAACCCTAACATTGCATTCCCTTCAAGCAGCCAAATGGGGCAAGGCAACACAAGCAACCACATACATCCATCATCAGGTAAGACAAACAACATACTACTCTTTCCATGTGACACAAGATACATCAATCATCATGGTCCAGCACTTCTGTACCCCTGGATACACATGCACACTTCCGCACCACTTGAGAAGTGTGGTTAAAAAAATTCCCATAGGATCATATTGTAAATTGTAAGTGAGGAATAACACATGACAGGGTGTGTTGTAATGCTAAATTACTACTCACCCCAGGTGGGTTATTAGGCCTGAGGTGCAGCTGAGTGCCCTCAGGCACTTGTGAAGTGTGATATATGATTCCCATACAATCACATTGTAAATTATAAGTAATCAATACCATATGGCAGGGTGTGCAGCAATGCTAACTTGCTGCATGCCCCAGGTGGGGTTGTGAGGCATCAGGTGCAGCTGAGTGCCTTCAACCACCTGGGAAGTGCAGTATATGATTCCCATTTGATCACATTATAAATTTTAAGTGAGCAATACCACATAGCAATGTGTGTGGCAGTGCTAAATTGCTGCATGCCCCAGGTGGGTTATAAGGCATAAGGTGCAGCTGAGTACCTTCAACCACCTGGGAAGTGCGATACAAAATTCTCATAGGATTACATTGTAAATTGACAGCAAGTGATAATACATGGCAAGGTGTGTGGCAATGCTAATTTGTTGCAGTTCTCAGGTGCATTGTGAGACATGAGATGAAGTGGAGTGCCTTGAACCACCTGGGATATGCTATGTAAAATTTCCATATGATCACATTGTAAATTGTAAGTAAGCATTAACAAATGACAGGGTGTGTGGCAAAGCTAAATTACCACACCCCCAGGTGGGTTGTGAGGCACAATGTGTAGCCAAGTGCCATCAAACCCCTTGGAAGTTCAGATGTCTAAACTCTGGTGCTGAAGGCACTTATACTGCCACAGAAGCCCACATGCATGATTGCATGCAGGTGCCAAATGCCTTAAACCACCTGTGGCATGTATCCATGGTCACAGAAGCACTGGATCACGATTATGGATGTCTCTTGTGTCTTGTGGAAAGAGTTGTATGCTGTTTGTCTTACCTGATGATAGATGTCCATGATTGCTTGTTTTGCCTTGCCTCCTTTGGCTGCTTGGGGGCAATGTGACGTTAGGGTTGAAAACCCTAACGTCACATTTCCATTCATTTGCTGCATTAACAGCCATAAAAGATGCATTAACAGAGTTTTTTGCAAATAATTTCCTTACTTTTTGAGATAGTATAATCATATTCTCATTTGCCCATTCAAGTGCAGGGCCCTATGGGCCCTGCGCTTCCATTCCTCCATAAATGCGGACAAGTTTGTTGATGTTGATGGCCATGCACTTGCATTTGTAGCAGAACAGCAACCAAATTGTCAGGGTAGCCTTCTTATTACCTCACCTCATGAACACAGCACTGATCATTTTCAAATCCCTGCTGAACACTATTCTACACCACTAAAATGTTATTCTGCTCCATAAGTGCAAAAACACAGTTTGGGCAGGATTCAAAAAATGACAGCTGGCGTGTTCATGAGGTGGTGTAAAGAAATTGCTATGTTCAAAATTTGGGGTCAAAATATTGCAATTTACCAAAGTTACATGTGAGCTTAGAAAAATGTCAACATATGAGCATAATTTTGCCATGTTTACATATTTTAACCCTACATTTTCAACATACCCTTCTTATGACTCCACTTCATGAACATGGGTGGTGGAAATTTTCAAATCCTGTGCAAGAGGTGATTTTGCTAAATGACCACACAATTGTCTTTGGGGTTGGATTGTTTAATTCCACTGACATTGTTCATGAGGCAGTGTCTCCAAAAAGTCATGTTGAAAAATTCAGCTAAAAATATCCACAAATGGCAAAGTGACTCCCAAATGTGGGTGGAATACAGTTGCCACCCGAAAATCCTCTAGTGAAGCACCAGACATAGGAACCCATCAGAGGGTTGGGGCAAAAACAAGAACCACATCTGGTCTGGACCTCCAATGGGGCATACTGTATGAGTCCCAATGTAAAGAACCAACCAGTTGAGAACACAGAAAAGTGGAAGGTAGAAAAAATGGTTCAATGTTTGTGGAATAGCAATGAGGAGATATGCGGTATATATGCTTGTGTAACTTAGTGGTACTTTTTTTGGCTTTACTCTATTCCCACCCTTGAGTAGTAGTAGGTTGGTAGGTAGTAATCTGTAGGGAATAGAAGGCCCAGGAGCAAGGGTGAGAAGAGCACCAGAGAAGGAGGAGGAGGAGGGGATGGTGGTGGATGAAAAAAACACTCCCTAAGCAAGGGAGGTGTGTCAGCAGAGGGCTTTTGTAGAGGCTGTGGGAGGAGCTATTCCCCACACTGAACCTTTGGCAAGCCCTTCCATTCAATGTTTGTGGAATAGTAATGAGGAGATATGAGGCATATATATTATGGTAGCACGGTAGTGCTACTATAGTTAGGGTTGAGGAGCCATTTCTATGTTAAACCCCAAAACTTTGCACCTTAATAACTTTGCAACTGCTTGACAGATTTGGCTGAAATTTGGAATACATGATCAAGAACCATAGGCCTTGGGATCTGCCAAGCTTCATAGTGGTCAGATATACGGCTGTGGAGTTATTAAGCATGATCTGTGCGCGCATTTATGCTTTTTCTGGAATTCTACGGTCGCGCCTACAGGTCGTACGGTTTGCGCGACTGGTCCAAAATCTTCAGGAATGTGTGGGGTCCCTGAGTACCTTTCAAAGATTTCATGAAAAATATTAACGGTTCAAAGTTATTCAAAAACAGTTTCCCATTATAAGTCAATGGGAAAAGTTTACAAAAGTTCAACACTTTCGCAAATGCATTTTACTTTAGCAAATGAGCCTGTTACTTTCACAAATCGGCCATTTTGTTTTCAGTTGGTGATCAGAAAATGGTTGGCATTAAATTTAGGACCCTCTAGCAACCTAATTCTTTTGTATTCACCTAGTCGGACCCTGAGGATGCTTGCCATGTCTTTATTTTGTGGTAAAATACCCCAGAAATATGTTTTTCAAATTTCTGGAAAAAGTACTTTCACAAATTACTTTCGTGCTCACGAAAGTGTTGAACTTTTTTGCGAAAGCTTTCGCAAATTGCGACAGTAGTTTTCCATCTGTGGGACAGTGACAGCAATTCTTTGGCACTGTGCTGCAAAAGAACCGTTGGGAGTTTTGGGCTGAAATTTGGAGGAAACGAGCCGACATCTCACAGATGTGCCTTTCGGTGTTGTATTGAAAAATATTACGGCGGCAAAGTTACGGCACTCCAAAGTTGATGTTTTTCCTATAGGATAACATTACGGCGCCCGACGCATTACAGAAATCCTTTGGCACCCTGCTGCAAAATAACGGTTTGGTCTTTTTTCCTGAAATTTGGAGGGAAGACAGCCAACAGCCCACAGATGTGCCTTTCAGTAGTTTGGTGAAAAAATATCACATGGCGGCAAAGTTACGGCACTCCAAATTTGACGTTTTTCCCATAGGATAACATTACGGCGCCCGACACATTACAGAAATCCTTTGGATCCCTGCTGCAAAATAACGGTTTGGTCTTTTTTCCTGAAATTTGGAGGGAAGACAGCCAACAGCCCACAGATGTGCCTTTCAGTGGTTTGGTGAAAAAACATTACAGGGAGGCAAAGTTATGGTGCTCCGAACTTTTCTTTTTTCCCATAGGATAACATTACGGCGTTCGCCGCGCCTTTCAGGGCCCGTATCTCGGAAACGGTGCGAGATAAGGACTTTTTGTCAGAAAATTTCTTAGCCCCCAATCTAAATTAGCCAGGACAGTTGTAAATAATATGACTTTTAAATTTTTTTTCTACATCGTACGGTTCCTGAGATATAATGTATTTAGTATTCCATGATCTCATTTTCTGCGCCGATACTCATTATTATGCATACATTATTTGTACTCACTGTCTTTCTTTATGCAGGTTTTGGGGAAAACCAGCCTGTGCACTACATTACTGTTACTGTTGCCCTTTCCGCTTGCGATTCCGATACCTGTTTCACTTACCATTGGCGTCTTGCGCCACCATATGCGTTATCCTTTGCGTTTCATTTGCGCTTGCATTTCTGTTATTTTTGCCATTTCTGTCTACAGTACTGTTTATCTTTCTGTTTCACTTACGCCACCATGCCCATTGACATTTCTGTTTGCAGGCACCATGTTACTATGTGACAACACATCACGTGGCAGACCATTCCCGTCTACGCCACCATGTGCGTTACCCTTTCTGTTCTCATTCGCTCTTGTGTTACCATGTGCACCACTGTTAGCATTTCTGTTTGCATTGCTGTCCCTGTTAGTATGCCACAAGACATCATGTGGTGGGAGGCTCCAGGCCCCGCTTTCCCGTCGCTGCATTACATTCACTATTTCTCATTATCATTCTCAAAAGGAAGGGAAATTAGAGGCAAAAAACTCCATTTAATGCATTAGTTAGGGTTATTCCACAGCGACAAAAGTGAAGAAATTTGCTGTTAGGGTTGAAAACCCCCCTTGCAACCCCCACCCCCAACCGGCATTGGGGTGTGCATTGGGATCGTGGGTCCTAACTCTCACCCCATTCTCCTATACTTCTGCTGCTTTACACATGTCATGGGGTGAGAGTTAGGGCTGATGATCCCAATGCACACCCCAATGCCACCACGTGCGTCATCGTTTGTGTTTTCATTTGAGCTTGCATTTCTGTTACTTTTTTGCCATTTGTGTGTACCATACTGTTTCTCTTTCTGTTTCAATTTGCGTCACCATGCCCATTGACATTTCCATTTATAGGCACCATGTTACTATGTGACAAGACATCACATGGCACACCGTTCCCGTCTACCCCACCGTGTGTGTTACCCTTTCTGTTCTCATTCGCGCTTGTGTTACCATGTGTGCCACTGTTAGCATTTCTGTTTGCGTTGCTGCTCCTGTTTCTATGCCACAAGACATCATGTGGCGGGAGCGTGGGGCCCAACCCGCCACCACATTACATTCACTATTTCTCAATATCGTTCTCAAAAAGAAGGGAAACTAGAGGCAAAAAACTCCGTTTAATGCATTAGTTAGGGTTGTTCCACAGCGACAAAAGTGAGGAAATTCGCTGTTAGGGTTGAAAACCCTAACTCCAGTCACCCCAACACACACACACACAGACACATACACATTCAGAACGGGGAGGACCAAGTCAACACAACCAATGACAGACATCCAGCAGCAGGTGACAGAAATAAACAATTGTCTAAATGTACTACGAGACATCCCCACCCACCTGACCAGGTACTGCATGCTCAGTGGAGATCAACAGCAAAACTGAGGCCATGTAGCATAGCATACATCCTGATTGCAGGTGCACAGCACGCTACCACACTTAGTAGTTGCATGGCCTTACCTACCGATGCCCTACACCAGACCACACCACTTGTGGTGGGCCACCTGAGCAATAGAGTTCAGCAAAACCAAGGAGTTGTACAGGTATAATATCTCTGATTATAACAAGGGTTTGAGAAATGCAGCTTTCTAATTGACTGTAAACATTGTAACAACCTTATGTTTAGTTTTTATTAACATACATGTAGAGCCTAACCATATGATGAACATGGTTTAATGTTGTTTAAAAAACAGTTTTATTATGATAGCAATAAGCCACTCCCAAGTATTATGTTAATGGTCAGTTTATCACTATCTAGCGACATGTGGCATTCGGCTATGCCTCATTCAACATTAAACCCCTACAGGGTGATTAACAGTCCATTTAACATAACTGTTGGTCATGCCTTATTGCCTAATTGTCTTTATGAGTAGATACTCTCCCTCTGCTAGGCACTGCAGCAGCTTTGCAACACAGTGTCCCACCCAGTTACACCATACACTGTCTAGTTACTGGAGAATGGCTGTGAATATGAACTCATGAAGATGAACAGTGTAACTTGATCATTACAGTCATTGAAACCCTAGTGTGATTATAACTGACAGAGTCAGTGATAGAGGATAATCCCTGCTGTCCTAGTATACTTACCCCATTGTGAGTTAAATCAATACTAAAAGACATTCTGTTTATATCTACACCATACCTACTTGATTCCTGTTGTACCACAATTAACATAGTTATCACTTTGATAGCATTAGTGACAGAAGTGTGGCAAACCCAAACAGTAGGCATACAGCCTGAGTATGAAACAACTGTTAAAAAAATCACACTGTGTCCATAAGTGGCATAGATCACTCATTGCAACAACAGTAAATGTATTACTATTTGAATTAGTTAGTCATCACAGATGCAATGAGATTGTCTTTATCAGGTACAACATACTCAGTAAGTGCCTACAGGAAAATCTATCCTATGTACATCTCCGATACAGGTACATCATTGTTGGCTCAGTAGTGCTATGATATTTAAGTTGCTTGGCCTGATCCATGCAATTACAATGTTTCTTACAAAGAATACTTACTGCATCTTTAGTATTGAAACACACTGAAGGTCTATGTATGTACATCAGCAGTACACCTTCATCAGTAAGAATGCATGTGATACTGGCGACGCAATTTCACAGCGTTGAACAGGCAATGCTTTTCCATACGTTTACATCAGCCTCTCTATGTTGAGTAAACCATTGCAGTAAATGTACTACTATGTAAATCACCTACTAAATGTATCACTACTTTTATCTTGAGCATGCTAGTGTCTTGTAGTTAATTTATGTGCTTCTCTTAATTAATGAATACTCACTAGTGTTAAAACTTTCTACAACTGTCATCATGCACCTTCAGCATTTATATTGAATAACGACACAGTACCAGTTGTGGTGTGGTGTGGGAATCGATGAGTAAGGCCATGCCACTACTAAGTGTGGTATGTTGTGTGCAGCTGCAATCAGGGATGTGTACGTTTGTGTACATGGCCTCAGTTTTGCTGTTGATCTCCACTGAGCATGCAGTACCTGGTCAGGTGTGGTGGGGATGTCTCGTAGTACATTTAGACAATTGTTTGTTATTTCTGTCACCTGCTGCTGGATGTCTGTCATTGGTTGTGTTGACTTGGTCCTCCCCCATACTTGAATGTGTGTGTCTGTGTGTGTGTGTGGTGCTGGGGGTGAATTCGAGTTAGGGTTTTCAACCCTAACAGCGAATTTCCTCACTTTTGTCGCTGTGGAACAACCCTAACTAATGCATTAAACGGAGTTTTTGCCTCTAATATATATATATATATATATATATATATATATATATATATATACACTTGTGTAACTTTGTGGTACTTGTTGTGGCTTTACTCTATTCCCACCCTTGAGTAGTAGTAGATAGGTAGGTAGTAATTTGTAGGGAATAGAAGGCCCAAAAAGAAACCTCCTCCAACTCATGGAGAGTATGACCCTCTGGCACTCAGGAGAGGAAAATCCCCCAAGTGGAGGAAACCTCTCAGAACCCATGGCTGGAGGTCTGCCCATACTAAATGGAGAAGGATCTAGGTTCTAGTAACCATGGTTAATTCGAGGTTGGTGAGTTGCTTGGAGAGATGATAATCCATCTTCTATCCATGGATGATGCCGATTGCATGATGCTCGTGAGGTTGAAGAGGAGATCTGTTCTGAATGAGCAACTGAATCCTAAGTATAAAGTAAATCCGAGTGAAGGAGCACAAAGGAAGTCCAAGTATTCAAGATGATGAATGATGCTTGTCCAACGGAATTGCAATGGGCAGAGGGATCATGACTGGATCAATAAGGTACTAAACTGGGAATGGTGGGACTACAATGGTAGAAGAAGTTGTTGGTGAATGATCCAACTTGTGTGAGGCTCAAATGTAAGGGTATGGTCTGAAGGCTAGGAATTCTGTATTGAACAGGAGTCACTAAGGAAACGTCCATAGAGTAGAATTTGCACAAGAGTCTTTGTGAGCCATGGACATGATGGTTCATTCTCGATCCAAGGATAATACAGCAAAATAATGATTCTGAAGGTGAAGGGTACATCTTTCCGTAGGGATGATAAAATCCTATGTGTGAAGCCGATCCAGTTAAGGAAGGGCTATGTAGACCACATATCCAAAGTGACAAAGGATGGATGTCCAAGGGATTGTATAGTGGTTATGAGATGGGAGAGTAAGATGAGATTGCTATAAGACCAGACAGTACACTGTGGTAGTTCTGATGATTAGTAAAGTTATGTGTGACTGCTCCAATTTGTATAAGGTTTGATATTTGAGGTAGTTTGAAGGTAAAGAATCGATTAGTGAGTGCAAGTCACTAGGTAAGCATCCGAAAGTAAAATAAGTGGAGGAGTTTGAGTGCCTGTTGAAAGTAATGCCAGAAGTGATTAGTAAAGCCCAGAAGAAAATCTGTGTAGCCATCCAGATGGTAACCTAGCGTATACAAGAAATGATTGGAAATGCGGTATAAGGAATAGATGGCTTCTTTGGTCATGATGTTCATGACTTTATGCTTTATCCTTTGCTGGTACACTGCCTGAAGTATGTGTGGGTATTCCTGTGGTGTGACAATTTAGGAGATACGCTGTGGTGGCATAGGTGGTTAAGTTTATGGGTAATTCTGATGCTGAAGTACATGAGAAAAGCTTGGGGTGGATGAGAGGAAGAGTCTGTAGGCTGGACTGGTAGTGAGATCAATAATGCATGTTGTCATAAGATTTAGTGCTACAGCCAATGAAAACCTATTGGGATGCAAGGTTGAGTTGGTAAATTTGTCTTGGCTGTTACGGATTGCCAGATAGAATTCAGGAGAGCCAGTTCTCGGTGATGGTCTTTGCTGTAGAGATTAATGAAAATACTTTGAGAAGAAGAGGTTGAATGGTCCGCTGGAAGAATGGTTGACCCAGTGGAAAGTACTAGGTGAACAGGTGCCTATAATAGTACAAGGAATAATGATGTCCGGGAGGGAAGTAGAAGGTGTGGATGGCTGGAGTCAGGAATCAGCTAGGTAATGGAGATCCCACGATGAATAGTCTGGACACTATCTGTGCAATTCCTAAAACTAGCAATGACTGTTGGGAAATAGGAGTCGAGTAACTTGGTCATTAGAGTCATTGTTAAAATAAAAGGCGGCATAAGGTAAAATGGATAATGTCCATAGTTGAATGGGATATCTTGCAATTCCCAGTGTCTTTAGAAGTGATGCTGATTAATAAGTCTGAGTAGAACAGAAAGATTTAAGTCCTTTCCATGTATGAGGATGGCCAATGAGATGAGGCATCCGAGGAATCATGGTGATTAGACAGACAGCGATCAGAGGGTATCCAATAGAGATGGAGGAGATCTTCCTATTGTCCAGGTGAATGGGATTCCATGAGTGATTGTGAAGAACTGAATGGGCAGTGTGAGACTGCTACGACAATGTAAGAGTCCATGGGGCATGTGAGCCAAGAAATGTTTGCAGGCAGTAGTATTACTCCAGAGTAATGAATAAATGATCAAATGAGTAGTGGAAGGAACTGTCAGGAGGGCAGGAGTAGAAGGGGGGGATGGATCATATGGAAAAGCAGATGACTTGTTAGGAATACTGGTCAGAGATAGGGTACAAGGCCCAAAAGAGCCACAGCAAACAGGATGAAGCCCCAAGCCAGCAAGGTGAAGAGGAGAAGGCAGCCAGTCAAATGTGAAGGAAGTACAGAGTGGATCCTGAGTAACTGAAAATAGAAGCAGAGGAAGCTATGGGCCAGATGAAGCCAGACAACATCCAGAGCAGGAAGGAGCAGGACAACAGTTCCATGGTGAACAGCAGTGAATTGCAGGCAGGTGAAGCAAGGCATCAGATGATGATCCATGGAAGGCCAAGGAGCCAAGTCAAGTACCACGAGCAATGGGAGTCCCACATCTGATGAAGGCTGGAAGCGACCAGAGAAATTGATAGAAGGTGCTGGAGTAATGAAGGGGTTCCACATCTGCAAAAGAAAACAAGTTTGTACAGCAGCTGAATGGGGAACCTGCAGCAAGGAAGTCCATGAGGCAGTTAACCCAGAGTGACAGAGGAATTGAATGAGCCAGCAGGATCCATATGATGAGGCAATCGATGAGGTCCTGGTTCAGCAGTTGAAGTCGCATGTAGAGCTCAGAGATGGAAGGATGAAGGAGTGAAAATACCCCAGTCCAGAAGGGAAGCAATGACCTGCAGGAGGGAAAGAAGCAAACAGCAGACACAGCATTGTGCGCCTTGCCAGGAAGACTCGGTATTGCTTGAATGGTGAGGCTGGAAGAATAACTGCAGTGAGGAGAAGTGGAAACCACTCAACAGGAAGAGGTCTAAGTCCAGGAAGATAGTGGCATTGGGAAGCAGGTAAAGAAAACACATGTGAAGCAGTGGAATGGAAGACATGGTCCAGGTGAGTCGGTCAAGGATAGATGATTCAGGCTTGAGTCGACTAGGGAATGTGAACAATGACAGAACTTGGTTGAAGAAGTCCTGTTCCAGAATGAAAGTAGCAAGCCGCATCAGTGTAGATGCAAACAGTGAAGACGGTCCATATTAGGGTCAAGCTCCTGGCCAAAGGAAGTCATACAAGCTGCAGATGAGATAAAATGGAGAAGCAAGATGAGCAAAGTCCTGTTCCTGAAGGGAGTAGCAACCAGGTATCAGGCTGAGAACAGAGAAGATGAAGCAGCAAACTGGAGGCTCAGGGAACTGGCAAGGATGGTAGATGAATGGTGATGACCCAAAGCAGCAGAAGTAAAATGAGGGTACGCAGAGAGTGATAGTTCCATTCCCGAAGGGAAGCGGCAACTGGCATAAGTCAGAGAGGGCATGGTATAAGTCTGTAGATTGAAGTCATAGCTCCCATCCCTGGTAGTTGTGTTGAGCTAGCCTGCACTCAATGCAATCCAGCAGAGTTAGGGATGGAGAATGTGTAAGTGGTATATAGGATGAAGTTCCATTCTGAAAGGGAAGTGGCAACTGGTATGATGTAGAGAAGGTATGATAACAGTTTATAGATGGTAGACATGACTCCCATCCCTGGTAGTTGTGTCGAGCTAACCTGCACTCAATGCAATCCAGCAGAGTTAGGGATGGAGAATGTGGAAGTGGTATATAGGATGAAGTTCCATTCCCAAAGGGAAGTGGCAACTGGTATGATGTAGAGAAGGTATGATAACAGTTCGTAGATGGTAGACATGACTCCCATCCCCAGTCATCAGGGCAAGTGAACCTTCACTCGATACTATCTAGCAGAGTTAGGGACAGAGAATGTCAGACCGGTAGTAGTAGGGTGTAATGATTGAAATGGACTCCCATCCACGGTAGACATGGGAAGCTTACCTTCACTCAGCACAGCAGAAAGTGCGAATTAGGAATGAAGACTGGAGAAATGCTGGTATGGGCTGCACAAAGCACTAAATGGCTGCAAGGATAATATACAGATGAGCAATGAATAAGAACATGAAAGGGCGCAGTAGGGAATTAATGATATAAGCAGAATATGAATGACACAGGAAGATCAGTATACGGAGAGCAGTAAAACAGTAGGCATAGTACACAATGAAGGAAAAGGACAGGAAAACTAAGATAAATACAGGCAGTTATCACACAGGTAGTGATGGGTAATGATATGGTTTGGTTCCCACTGCAGTATAATAATAATAGTAATCCTCCCCATGGTAAAGGTTTCACATGTTTGAAACCTAGAAGTGTCACAGTAATATCAGGAAGTCCTTACAGTTCAATGCCAACCCCACCCCCCATGAAGAAGCAGAATGCTAGGGTAAGTAAGAAAGATGTGAGACACAATCCAACCAAGTGGAATATATGTTACCTGTAGTGGTGGCAGTAGGAATGAGAAGAGGGTTATCCGCTGAACTAACACATGGGGAAGAGCTCTGCATTGAGGGAGATGGTTGTCAGTTGCATGGCTGTGTTACGGACTGCAGGTGGGGAGAATGGAAGTGGGTGCAGCTCGTGCTTCTATTCACAGGTCTAATGGTATGCATGCATCGGTGAAGTGGTCTGTTGGACAGTAGTGCTGAATGGCTGATAGGAGCTACAAACAGAAGAGCCTGATTTGAAAATGGTGAATTGAACCAGGCCCCTTCCCCAATTCTGAAGGTAAAGGGACAGTGCTTTGTATGGAATGGAAGGCAGCTGCTGTATTCCCTGTGATTGCTGAGCAGTGGATACAAGGGGGAGAGCTGAGATACCTCGCTGCATTTAACTGACAACAACATTTTTTTTATTTATTATGTTATCTTGTTGAATTTCTTTAAGTTTCCCTTCTAACAACTGTTCTCTATTTGTTAGCTGCACTCTTTATTTTGCCTTATTCAGTACCTAATAAGCATAACCCCTCTCTCTGAAATGTGTTTCCATCTATTTTGTAAATAATTTAATATCTTCTTCTTCTTCTGAACAATTCTGTTTTACCCGTAAGAACTGACTATAGGGGATAGAATTGACCAGTGCCCTGGGATGGAAACTATCAGCTCTAAGTAATGTGCTACGATCTGTTGATTTACTATAAATTTTTGTACATAACCTATTCTGTTTCTTAAAGATCAATAGATCTAGAAGCAAAATGTTACTGCTATTGTAATTCAAAGTAAATTTGAAATGAGCTGTTCTGGTATTCAAATAATCTTAAAATTCTAATAATTTCTGTTCTGTTCCCCTTCAGATAAGTAAGATATCATCTATAAAGCATTTCCATTGCAAGATGTGCATATCAAAAGAATTATTTGAATATATAAATCATTCCTCAAAACTATTCATATATAAATTTGCATATGCGGGTGCCATGCTAGATCCCATGGCAGTTCCTTTGATTTGAGCATAACATGTTTCTCAAATTTAAAGTAGTTCTGGGTAAGAACTATTTTTGCTAATTACATCAGGAACTCATTAGGTGGTTTCTTACCTCCCCTCTTCTCTTCCAAAATATTTCTTAAGGCTATACACCCTTCTTCATGTGGAATTGAAGTATACAAATCCTTCACATTAGATGGTACTAGAATTAAAGATTGTGTCAAATCCAAAGTTTCATTCATCTGATTAATGAGGTTAATCACATGAGTACTATCTCTGATAAAAGATTTAATTTGTTCTACCAGATCTCGTATATATGATAATCCACAAAAATTGACAGAGGTTCTAAGGTAGAGCCCACCCCTGAGACAATTGGTCTTCCTGTGGGCTTTATGGGGTCTCTATGGATCTTTGTGACAGTATAAAATATTGGTGTCAATGGGAATATTTTATTCAAAGCTTTAAATTCCCAATCTGTAATCCAACCCTGATCTAACACCCTTTGTAAAGTTTCTTCAATTAAACCTGAAATGTACTCCAAAGGGTCTTGTAATAAAGGTAAACAATTGTCCTCATTATTTAATAAGTCCATACAACTCTGTCTGTAGTTAATGTGATCTTCCACCACTATTCCACCACCTTTATCTGCTTTTTTAATCACAATGTTTTCATCATTTTCCAAATTTCTTAAAGCTGCAAATTCTGCTGAGGTTAAATTAAACCTAGTCCTTCTATCCAAGTTCCTTAACTCTTTTAGTTTTTTTCCACATCCTTACTGACTACACAGATACAGATTTCAATAACAGGTGGGACAGACCCTAGAGGAAGATACTGAGATTTAATTTGTAACTTCTGACCATACCTCTCAACCTCTCAGCATTAAAAATCATAGCAAATGGCCAGAATGTGTAGCACTTTCTTATTTTAAACAATAACATCTTTTCAAATAGTGGGCCCCATATAGTTAGTGATAAGGAATAGTTCTTTGAACTTAGTTCAAGGATTTAATAGTTTGTGTGTCCAGAAATAGCTCTAACATTATTAAGAACACCAGTAAACCTATGCGGATCAAGGGTAAATTTGAGTGTGAAAATCATAGTGCTATGCGAAATTCATAGCAGTTGAGAGGTGTGCTTCTGACTCAAAATTTATTTTTTTTTTTACTTTTTCTTCACTCTCTACTGTTTCTTGTACATTGTTGTCAAAAAAGTATCTAAGTCTCAATTTTCTAAAGAAATGATTTAGGTCTAATTTAATTTCAAAATCATTAGGTTTTTCATATGGGCATAACGTGAGTCCTTTTCCTAATAAGAAAATTTCTACTGGTGTTAAAGGTCATTTAGAAAGATTAAAAACAGCTATTTGGTTTGTGATCGAGTCATTACTTGTGATGTTAATTCTTTCAATGTTTCTTTTCTCCTTCCTTCTGATCCTGTAGTTTGATCCTCTCTTCCTAGTCTTTGCCCTCCTTCCTCTGGACCTAAATCTTGCTCTTCCCTTATATATCGATATCTTCAAGTTTGTTTTCCTCATTGTCTGTGTCCTCTCCCTCTGAACCCTCGTCTTTCTAAAAAATGGTCTCCTCTTCCCCCTCTAGTCTGCTCCACATCTGTGTCACTACTCAAAGTATATAAATTGCTATCTGAATCCAGATTATAAATATAACTAGTTCTGGATCTTCCATCTTTATTCTTAAACCATGTATAAACTTTTTCATCTTTGTAGTCATTCAAGTCTCGTATAAATATAGTCATTTTAGTAGCTCTTATTTCATTTTCGTATTCATCAATTTGTTTGTTAATTTTATCCAATAAACATGTAAATTCTTCTAAAGAGAACTGTTTTTAAACTTCTTGTTCTAAAAATTCAATTTCTTTATCTATTTTCTCAAGGTCTTTTGTTAAAGCCTCTACTAAAATTAGCATAAAGTCCCTAGAAGAGTGATTTCTAGCACCATCCCATTTCTCCATAAACTCTTCAGTTGTAAAACCCAAATTAGGTTCCACCAAAACGCTTAAACCCCTGGATATTTGTTTCTGCTTAAGATATTCTGTTAAAGTTAATGCTTGCCAATCCCATCTTGATTGTTTCTGGCAATTAAATTCATAATCATGTATTGCAGTTTTTGAGTCTGACGGTCCTGTGAATTTCCTTTTAGTTTTATATTTACCAAGACTAGCATGTGCCTCGGACTCTGTGATAATTCTAGGTACTGATCTCCTATCTGTAATATTTCCTAATTCCTCAAAGTTACCCATGACTACAGAAAAAAATAGTTCAACAAAAATAATATGAACATAAGTCTCTGACACACCCCTTATAATGCATCCACACAAATGCTAATAATTTTTTAACATGTCTGTCCAATATAAATAAGTCCAAAAGATAAATTTATGTAGAGAATCCCAGCAAAATGTCCGTTATTTTCCAACTTTATAAATCTTCTTAGTTCAATTTTCTTGAAGCTTGATGGATGAAGAATGTTTCCATTCACTTCCATAAATCAGTCAAGGCCCCCTGGATCCAAGCACGAAAGCCAAGTGCTTGCATGTATACCAACGAGTATTTTCCAGCTCAGCCTCCCCTCAAAAAAGCATAAAAAATGTATCAGAAATTCCCTTGAAAAGTGGGGAGAGGCTAAGAGCAGTAAACATTTGTCTGACGCTACTTAGGAAAAGTTACTGGATTAACAGCCCACTCACACTTATAAAAATAGACTGCAAAAGTCTTAACAAATAAGTGTCTATTTATTTAAAAGTTATATCCAGTCATAAATATCCAACATTTTGGAACACTCCTTCTTCAGGGAAGACTGGTTTATCTAAATTAAATATAAAATATATATATATATATTCAAACAAAAGACATTTCATTTTAAAATCAATATGCTTTTCAGAAAGAGGAAGAGGAACCATTCTCCAATTCCATCTAATTACCTCATATAAATGTTCCACTTCAACATCCTTTACTAATTACACTTGGATGGCTCCCACTTTTCTTTACTAGAAAAATGCATTCAATTGAAATTAAACATAAGTCATTTAAATACAATTTCCCAACTTAATTACCTAATACATACTTTTAAACTTATTCTTTGACTGCAGCTACCCCTCCATAACAATATAAGCAGAAACTGATTCTAAACTTGCAACCTTTCATTTTACAAGGAAAATTCACTCTTTAGAGTTCAATATATATCTTTGATTCTTAGACATACTCAATGTTGTACCAATAAGAAATGTAAAAACATCATGAGTCCTAGTTATATAATCTGCACACATTTCTAAAGTTAATTATACCATTTTAAAACTTATATCCATATTACTTTGCCAGATAAGCAGTTAAAGTTGTACATGAAAGATTTAAATATTACTGAAAGCAAGCGTACCTGTATGAACACTCATATTTCCACACTGACTTCCTTTGCTTAAAATTTTTTTCTGTTTAAATACGACTCCACAGTCTGGAAAGATACAAAGAATAAATGGACCCCTCAACTACCAAAACTAACTCAAAAACAAGTCAAAATCTTTAACACCTGCTTGTATGAAGTACACTACCTGTGGGAATGCATGTATTTCCCCAAAGGTTCTGGTATTTCAATCTTTTGCTGACTCAAAGGTCTGTAAAACATAAACATTGAATTACTGCATGGTTTCCTTGACTTATCTTTAAATATACTGTTAATTTCTCAAATGCTTGAGGCTCTTAGTTTACCTGGCATTGTTGCGTAATATCTCTTCCAAAAACAAATTTAACTTAATTTAGATAAACCAGTCTTCCCTGAAGAAGGAATGTTCCAAAACATTGGATATTTATGACTGGATGTAATTAATAAATAAATAGACACTTATTTGTTAAAAGACTTTTGAAGTCCCTGATAGCTCAGTCGGTAGAGCATCAGACTTTTAATCTGAGGGTCCAGGGTTCAAGTCCTTGTCAGGGCGGTGGTTGGCTTTGGAAGTACTAAAAATTAATCATTCAGCCTTCGTACCTTTGGGGGAGGGGGACACCAAAATCGGCCCTCAGTGCGGGTGCTGAAAATCAAGCAGATTCAAGAGACAGTTAAGCCTATTCTGCTGGCATTTTAGTATGTTAGTCTATTTTTATAAAGGTGAGTGGGCTGTTATTCCAGTAACTTTTTGTAAGTAGTGACAGCCAAATTTTTACTGGTCTTAGCCTCTCCCCATTTTTCAAGGGAATTTCTGATACTTTTTTTTAGGCTTTTTCACGAGGAGGTTGAGCTGGAGAATACTCGCAGGTCCGAGGAGATCAGTCTATGGACAGCACAGAAAATGGAAGAAGTCTATCTAGCTGACACCATGCCACTAGGAACTGATAATGAATCCATGCTGTATTGGGCCGATAAAGTAAATCATTGGACACCACTGGCATATTAGCTGTCAAGTACCTTAGCTGTTCTCCAGTCAGTGCAAGCTCAGAGAGAGTGTTTAGTGCAGGAGGGGTCATCATAATAGAGAGGAAGGCAAACGTCTCCCCAGGAAGTGTGGGTATGTTCTCCTTTATAAAAATGAACCAGCACCACATTCCACAAAACAAGATGACTAAGTTTTACAGGCCATTCACAGAAGTAGAGCATGAGAAAGGTAGTGCTGCTGATCCCAGTGACCAACCCATGGGAACTGAATTTCCATCTAGTGAAAATTCCTCCCATGAGGATGGCAAGGGAGGTCTATGTTTAATGGAAGAGCGAATATTAAAGAAAGGAGGAGGCGGGCAGAATGATTTGGACAATGGCATGAGTGAGGAGGATGCCTACTGTGCTGTGTGTACAAAAACTCACCGGAGCTGGGTGCTCGGGTCTTGCGGTGGGTACTTAAATAAATGCATGGAAGTCTCTGGCACTTCATGTCATAGGCATCACACTTTCTCGGGGTAGGAGTCTCAATGCTAGAGTTCTCCTTTTTAAGTCTGTCATTTAAAGCCATACAAACAGTGTTCAACAATTACTCAGCTATGGATAGCTAGAAATGCAATTTCGACTTGATGCTGTTTAGAAAACTGAGTCAAAATGGTAGTAAACATCCCGTCACACACTGGAGAAGCAGTAAAGATCAAAATGCCATTTAGTGAAAAAAAGAATAGAAAGATGGTGTAAAGAGTGATAGGAAGAAATAGTGAAGAATACATTTAAAAAGCACATGTAGTAGGAACATCAGAAAAATGGGTTACTAATGAGATTGTAGGGGAAGTGAATAAAGGCAAAACACTTGGATTCAGATAAGAGCTTTGTACAAAATAAGGGGGTGAATTAAAATATAAATGGGAACACTCTGAGGGGAAAAGAATGCAATTCTTTTGTTTGATGAGAAATTCTACCTTCGGACCTGAAGTACTAAAATAGGGATGACCATGGTCCCTTCTTATGCCAACCTATTTTTGGTTGGTGAGAGAGGGAAATGGTGTTCAACCCTTGCAGCAGCCTGTACCTGATGACATCATAATTAAATGCAGAGTAACAGTTGAATCTGCACTGGAATTTACCAGGTTCTTAAATGATACCAATTTAAATCTCAGCTTCCCCTCTGTATTCCAAACATCATGTAATGCCTACCCAGTGCCTGCCCTCACTGAAGAGCTGCTCCACTGATGAGTGTGATCCTCCGTCCTCCTCTGATGGTAATGACAGTCACTGATGGCAAACCAATTCCCACAACAGTAATAAACGAATGCTAAACATTACAGTTTGCACACTGATCTGTACTGAATGTAATGCATATTATGCATAGTTTGTCTTATGGTTTTTTAACATTATAGCTTCACAGGTATACATTCTCTCTCTCTCTCTCTCTCTCTCTCTCTCCCCTCTCTCTCTCCCTCCCTCTCTCTCTCTCTCTCTTTCTCTCTTGGAGTCATTGGCTAGAGTGTCCTCAAGGGCAGTGTTAGTTCCACCTGTAGTATATGTAAGCAATAATACATGACGAGGTGTGGGTTACGTGCTGATAAGAGCATGCCTAGGGGTGTGCTAAGGCACGAGGCGCTTGTGCCGAGTGCCTTATGCCCCTAGGCGTGCTCTTATCAGCACGTAACCCACACCTCGGAGTGTGTTATTGCGCTTATAAAATGGGCTGCTTAGTATTTCATGGTAAAATAATGAAAAAAAAATTAGAGGACTGAAGAGTATAAAAAAAAACTTTTAAGATTTGAAATACTAGAAAAAATAGTTCCATTCATTATGTGAGTTTCAATAGTGTTTTATTGGCAGGGTGGGATTTGAAGTTGTAACCCTTCCTCCATGTTCTTTTTAGTTGTTAGATTTATTTTATTGTGTTTTTTTTTTGTTTCACAGCTTCGTTTTCAGATGCAGATCATCGAGTGAAGCAAGGGTAATGGTGAGGGACCCCCCCCCCACAGTTGATCTCTAGGTCACTCTGCGTTTTGCTGATTTATTACTTTATTTATTCTTTTATTCTGATGTCGTCATTTTTTAAGTGTGCTGATGGTTATGGACTTATGCTTACTGTCTGAAAAAATTAGTTTGTCTGGCGATATTTATCATCAGGACTCGGTCACTGAAGTATCACTCCGGCCCGTTAATGCTAGAATAACGCGGGTCACCAGAAAAACTTTTCTGTGAGGAAGGATGGATGAATAATGTAGTTTTATGTGTTGGTTCACAGTCGGAAGGAATTACAGGTGTTTCTCTGTTCTGTTGAAGTGCCAAATTCAGCGAGAGGTCAACAGTCAGTTTCGGTTTCTTCAGCTGGCAAACAAGAAAGAAAAGGTCAGAGTAAGTTTTGAAATAAAAAAAAATGTCGGGATTGTGTTGGCTGAGGGATAGGGCAACACAAGGGGTGATCTGCAGGTTAGGGGCGAATGCTTGTGGATCTGGTTAGCGTGTGTGAGTAGTCTGCAGGTTAGGGGAGGAATGCTTGTAGATCTGGTTAGCGTGGCAGCGAGCTGCGGGTCATTTTTTCAGAACAATGCTGTTGGGGACAGTGATATTTTTCTGTGGTGTGGTCAGTTTAGCTGAATTAGTGCCGGTTGGCACAATACGTGCTGATAAGGACACGGCTAAAACTAGGTTTTAGCCAATCAGCATTCTGGATTTTTGATGCCCATTTTATAAGGGAAGGTAAGCATAAACTTTTAATGGTTTTCTTTCTTTTTTTCATAAGTGACATGAACGTTTACAACAGAGTAGAGTGATGCTGAAATAAAAAAAAAACGTCTATAAAGAAAAAATCATCATCACTGGACCATACAAGATCCATTTCTTTGTGTCTTATGATTTTCTTCTATTATGTTTTCACAGGAATACATCCTGCTGTTGCTGCCGGTCTCTCTCGCCCCTTACTGGAGTCTTCGTTAGAGTGTCCACCAGGGAGCTGCTAATGTCACCTCTAGTATATGGTAAGTATAAGTCTTTAATGGGTTTAGTTCTTTTTCTTTCTTTATTTCACAGATAACCCAAAGGTTTTAAAAGGATGCACTTTTTTTGTGTCTCCATTTTTTTCTCATATCTTCACAGGTATACCTCCCGCATGTCTCACTCTCTCTCTTAAATTGACCTCCTACTGCTGCTGTCTGAAGCACCATTCTACTCTTTCTTAATCTCAACAAGTCAAGCCGGCCTCCATATCCAGCAAATATAGCAGTGAACTTCTTGTCTAGCTGCTGCTACCTGAAGCTGTACTACTTTTAAATTTCAACAAGCCAACACACCCTCAATATCCAGCATAAATAGCAGTAAACATTTTGTCTGGCTGCTGCTTCTGCCTGAAACTCCATCCTTCTTCTAAGCTAGCTAACCCAGCCCTTGTATTCTTGCCTGAAGCTCCATCCTCCTCCTCCTCATCCTTCTGAAGCCAACTATCCCAGCCTCCAGAACCAGTGTAAATGGCAGGCATCCTCTTCAGATGCATTAGTAAATGCACAAATATGGTGTCGTGCTGCACTGATGTCTCCACTGATATGATGATTCCTTAACCTACCAGAACTCATGGCAACAGCTAATTCCTTCATTCTCCCATTAATGGCATCAATTTCACCAACTTCACCATGAAGTTATGCACAATTTCACTCGTACAGTCACTCCAGGAAGCCACTTCACAAAGTTTTGCAAAGTTCTGCCAATGTGGTCATCCTCCAGGAAAACATTTCAAAGCTTCATGAAGTGCAAAGTTTGTGACTTTGCAATTAATCTAACAGATTTCTTTGACTAGGTGACAAAGGCAGTAGATCAAGGGGGCAGTAGATGTCGCCTACCTAAATTTCAACCGTATGCCATCTCTACAGCAACAACTTTACAGTGATGTCGTTGATGCCAGCAACATTGACACACCACTATAAAGTCTGCTTAGGAGCTCAGCACTCTTTCCTGAGGTCATGCACCCCCTCCCTGAATCGGCTCCGACTCAGGGTTGATTAACGTAACTTAGGAGGTTAACCAATGGGCTTGTAGTATGTACTGTAAGCTGTCATTCACAGTTCAGTCAGCAGCAGCTGTGGAGGTGTGCGTAGGGCTGCTCGCTGACCAGCAGCCATGCTGGGGGAGGGTGAGGTGGTATGGCATTACCGGAGTGGGTGGGGGTTGGGGGACCACTACACTAAGGAAAAATGCTAAGTTTCATATTGGGTGAGAGATAAGGCAATGGAGTTGGGCCCTACACTATGGAAAATAGTTTACATTAATACCAAGTGGATGATTGAATGATCGGGGACTGGGGTGGGACCACTATACTACAGAAAGTCTTTACATTAGTACCAGGTGGATGACCGAATGATGGGGGAGTGGGGTGGGACCACTGCCTATGGAAATGGAATTATTTAATTATTGGGTGGGCAATCAGATGCTCGGGGAGAGGGGTGGGACCCCTACCTATGGAAACAAAGTTATTTAATTTACAGGTGGGTGATCGGACAATTGGAGAGTGGGGTGGGGCCACTACCTATGGAAAAGAAATTGTTCAATTACCAGGTGGGTGATCGAGTGATTGGAGAGTGGGATAGGACCACTACACTATGGCAAGACATTACATTAATAAGGGGTGTGCACTTGGGCAATCTGGGCCTGGAGAGGGTCCTTACTCTGAGGCTCTTATTTTATTTTAATAAGGGATGTGTCATCTGGCAATTGGGGGCAGGAAGGGTCCCTACTCTAGGCAATTATTTTATTTTGATGATGGGTGGGTGAAAAGGTGTTCAGGGATTGGGGAGGGACCATGCACTATGGAATATTTCCAACAGTGGTTTCTTGGGGGCAGAGTTTTTTGGGCCCCCTGACATGCTTTAGGTGGCCCGAGACCTTGGAATGTATGGAGAAGATTTGTTTTGGAAATGTTGTACTGACTTGACCTGGGACACGGTCAGACTTTTTCATCACTTGATATCCATACTATACCTGGAAAGCAGTCAGAGTACATGTATTACAATATTTATGGTTCTGCTTACCTATGTGAGAGGCAGCCCAGACAGAACCACTTTTGGTCTTCAATCCAGAACAGAGCTGCAATTTAAGTTTAAAAACTCCTTAAAATCCAAAAACAAAAACACCCCAAAAACCCAAATCAGCAAATAATAAGGTACTCTCATTACCAACAAATAATACAGAAATAAAAATAATAACTAAACAATCAGATGTAACAAAACATATAAATAACTTAAGTAAAATAAAATGACATAAAACAAACAACACTTCAAGACTGTAGCTTATAAAACCAGTCACTAAAAGTCTCTCTAATGGATACTGTAATTCAGGAGCTCAAACCTCCACCGAATAAATGTCCAGAAAAAGGTGCCATCTGCTCAATCTCTCACAAAGGCAGATGGAACCACAAACTAAATATGGATAAGATGGTTAGCCAGATACTCTCACTACTTGAAAAGATACAGTGAGTCAGAAACAATCCACCTGCACTACCTCTCACATAGGCAGGAAAGGACTGTAAAGTTATTTAAAGAAAAGCTGACCAGGTACTCTCACTACCTGATAAATTGAAGACCAAAAGTGGTTCTGTCTGGGCTGCCTCTCACATAGGTAAGCAGAACCATAAATATTGTAAACAGAGTAATACATGCACTCTTACTGCTTTCCAGGTATACAGTAGTATGGATATCAAGCGATGAAAAGGTCTGACCGTGTCCCAGGTCAAGTCAGTACAACATTTCCAAAACAAATCTTCTCCGTACATTCCAAGGTCTCGGGCCACCTAAAGCATGGCAGGGGGCCCAAAAAACTCTGCCCCCAAGAAACCACTGTTGGAAATATTCCCCCACGATGGCTTCGGCCCACAGCTAGAGTCGGCCCTCCAGCCAACTCCCCGAAGGCCTAGGAGCACCCATAGCACAACTAATACACTATAGTCTCATTAACTTGTTGTTTTGTAATTGTTTTACACCAGATTTTAAATTTAGCCCTGTTATGACCCTGCCTCATTAAGAAGGGCAGAGATGATGTTTGACTCTTGGTCTAAAGGTGATTTCATGCAGGGACTGCGTAATCAATTTTCAGAATGCAAAATTCACATTTGTGCTGGAGTTGAAAAATGACAGCTGTCACATTCATGAGGTGTTGTAAAGAAATGGCTATGTTGAAAATTTGGGGCAAAAATATTGGGCCCTATGCACTAATGGGGCAGAATGGATATGCCCACGTAACTAGGGCATGCAACCACTCCGCCCCCTATGCACCCCCTCTCCATGCAGGATGCACTAAGGGGAGCACGCAGCACATAAGTGCCTGATACCCGGCCACGTGAAGAGCAATGCACTGGGGGTGGATGAGGGGCATGCCAGTACTACACGCTGTGCACCAAAGCATGTAGTGCTGGCATCCGGGGTGTGGATGGTTGTGCAGGCTACACCAGGGAGAACCCTGCCATAAGCCTGATAGTGCCCACAAGTACTGCACCATCCACGCTGGGAGACTGGGAAAGGGCCCTCCACTACTACAGCCCACTGGCTGATAGGGAGGGCTGGGGCACTCAAACAGGTGAGTGCTGTGAGAGCCATGACTGTGGCCCCTATGTGTCCCCCCACCTCACATGTCAACCCCATACTCAGTGCCACACATGCATCACCCCAAGCCATCCATCAGTACACCAGTCCCGGCGACTGAGGACTCCCCCAACATGCACACACAGACCCTTGTGTGCCCTGATCCCCTATGTGCACAGCAGCCCCCCGTCACACAGCACAGCACAACCCCCTCCAAACCAGGCACCCCTGCCCTGCATAGGTGTCAACTGATCCCCCTGCCACCATCACCCCCAAGTCCCACATACCCTTGCAGCAGTGCTGCCCTGAGATGGACAGTGGCACAAACCTCCTCCCACCGTCACAGCCACTGGCCATCTGACATATGAAGGGACTCGCAGAAGATGCACCCCTGCATATGTCAGATGGCTGGTGGCCATGTCAGTGAGAGGAGGGCTGTGCCACTGGTCATCTCTGGGGAGGTACCACCACAAAGGTACAGGGATGGGGGTGATGGTGCAGGTGGGGGGTTGGTGCCAGGGGGCACTGTCCAACCGGTCTGATGGTTGGGGAGCCCATGGGTGAGTGCAAGTAGAAGTGGTACTAGCATGGGGTTGGCACACTGTGGGCAGAGGTATGGGCGAGAGGTTTGGACTGCTGTCCCCAGCACTGGCCCTGCAGTGTGGGGGGACCACCAACTACTGGCCCATAATGGTGGCCTGTGTGCATGGGTCTGGGTGCCTACAGAGGGCATTCACACACACAGACCCACTCCTCTCCATTCAGGGAATCCACTCCCTGTCCAGGATGGGCATCCAATTGGATGCCAGGTTGGGCCCACGGCTCCACCCGCAGCCACCCTGTGGAGTCCTGCACACTGGGGAGGGGTGGGGCTGTGAACAGGTATACATCCACTGTGGATACCCCAGGTGTGCACTTGTCCACAGGTGCAGTGCTGCACAGGCAGGTTATGTGCGATTTGCATGTAATTTGTTCCTATTAGTGCACGGGGCAAAATGAATATTACCAAAGTTGTGAGCCTGCATTCGCAACATGCAATGTAAACTTTGATGGTTTTGAATATTTTTACACCAAATTTAAAACATAGCCTTCTTATGACCCCGCCTCATAAATAAGGTCAGAGAACATTTTCAACTCCTGCCTGAAAGGTGATTTTGTGCAGGGACTGCAAAATCACCTTTCGGGATGTGAAAAAACAAAAGTGGGGCAAGGATTTGAAAAATGACAGCTGTCACGTGCATGAGGTGCTATAAAGATATTGCTATGTTGTAAATTTGCGTGAAAAATATTGAAAATTGCCGAAGTTATGAGCCTGCATTAGCAAAATTCAACATAGGCTTGTAATGTGATTATTTTTTAAATATTTTTACATCAAATTTTCGACAGTCTTCTTATGACTCTACCACATGAACAAGTGCAGTGAAAATGTTCAACTGCAGTCGAAAAGGTAATTTTGCATGGAGACCACAAAATCACCTTTTGAGACAGATTTGCCTAATGCCAGTGCAATTGTTCATTAGGTGGGGTACCAAAAAGGCATTTTGAAAATTTGGGCCAAAAACATGCAAAAATGCCCAAATTATGCCACTATGTTCAAAATCCTATTGAAATGCATTGAACTGCATATCTGTTTCTTCAGTTTGCGGTCTAGCTTGGAAGAATGAAGAAATATATGCGGTCCAGAGAGGATTGTGGCCTTTTACCCCTGATGGGTAAGTAAGGGCTTGAGGGGGTGCAGGGCGGTGGGTGCTGACTGGGAGTGTCAGGTGGGGGGGGTCAGGAATGGCCACAAAAGACATAGATGGATGGTTTCCTTTTCACAGATGAATAAAATCATGACCGAGGATTCCTGATCACAACACTGAGGGACTGGGCACCCCCAGTCACTGCTATGTTTTGAGGGGATGCTGGGTGCTGAGAGGGAGAGTCAGGTAGGGAGGAAAAAATATATTTTAAAAAAAGGTCACGACAGAACACAACAGCATCACTGGGTGATTGGGCAAACCTAGTGTCACTGTTATGTTTCTAGGGGGGTGAAGTGGTGGGTGCTGAGAGGGAGAGTAGGGTGGGGGGAGGAAAAAAGGTCACAGCAGAAAGCAATCATGACAGTGGGGGATTGGGCACCCCCAGTGTCATTGTTATGTTCCTGGAGGGGTGGGGTTGGGGGGTACTGAGAGGGAGGGTCAAGTGAGGGGAATATGTATATTAAAAGGAAAAAAAGGATGTCATGGCAAAACACGGCATAGTCCACCTTGTCCAAAAGAGCCACCAGCTCATGCGCAATACAGTTTGGTGGCCATCTTGGACTCAGTAAACTATGCCATGTTCTGCCATTACCTCTGCAAAATACTGCTTTGACACTGCAAACAATGGACAGTACAGAGGTTTTCACAGATGTGGAAGCAACTGTGGTGCAACACCAACATATTCAGTCAGAAGGAATGCTCTGAGTCCTTTTTTCATAGCAAAAGGTCTGCAGGGTTATGCCCACTGCAGCCCTAAAAATGGCTTCACTAATGAAAAATGGATGGCCCTAAAATTTGAGGGGAATTTTGTGTACGATAACTAAGTTCAGCTGATGACAACTGTGAAATTTTTAATGGCAACAAGGAAACCTCTTTAATGACAAGAGTTGGCTACAACAACAACTGCTGCTTTTCCAATGTCTTTTTTTCAATTAGGTCCCGCTTTTATTCATTTTTATAAATGTATTCATGCATGACAGCCATGCTCAGATACGACATCTCATTTTCAGTGGGGTCCTGGTTTCAGCCATTTTTTACAATGTATTTACTTAGGGTGCAACTAATATGCAGTATTTCATTTTCAGTGGGTCTTGCTTGTACTTAGTTTTATGCTGTGTTTACTAGGAATGGGCCCATGTACCTGGCATCCATACAAGAGTTCGAAGGGGGAAAATCCTGTTGACTCTTGGGGCACCTCCCTGTATGCAAACAACAGGTGGGGAAGGTATTTCTTCCAGTCCCTCCCATGCTGTTCAGCAAATGCCCGGAGCATTGACTTTAGGGTACCATTGAATCGTTCCACAAGCTCATTGGCTTGTGGGAGATACGGTGTCGTGCATCTCTGCAACACCCCACACTTCTCCCATAAATATTTCATCAGGTCCGACATGAAGGAACCCCCTCGATCAGTTATTACCTCCTGTGGAAACCCAACATGGGAGAAAATCCCAAGAAACGCATCTGCCACTTTGTCTGTCCTCAGAGAGGATAGGGCGACTGCCTCTGGGTACCGGGTAGCATAGTCCACCACAGTCAGGATGAATCTCTTCCCTGAGGAGCTGGGGGTATTTAAAGGCCACACAATATCCATTCCCACCCTCTGGAATGGCTCCTCCACTATGGGCAAGGGGATCAGGGTGCTTGGGTTTTCTTGCCCGCCTTCCTTACTTCTTGGCACCAGTGACAAGGCCTGCAATACTCCTTAGGTAGTTAGGCAAGTAGAAATTCTGGGCTAACCACTGCATAGTGCGAGCGATTCCCAGATGACCAGTCAAGGGAATATCATGGGCAGTCTTGAGCAACTGTTCAAGATACCCTTGGGGAATGACAAGCTGCCTGCCTAGCATCCCTCCCTCTGTCTGTACTGCCAGAGTATACATAAGTCCATTTTCCCAATATACCTTATGTCTGCCGTCACCTCCCTGTGTTCCGTCAGAGTCTGCCCAAGCTCTCAGCTTCTCTAAACTAGGGTCACTCCTCTGAGCAGCTGCAAACCCCTCACACAGTCCCAAAGCAGGGGACAGGTCCCCTTCAGTCACTAAACTAGGGTCCTAGCACTAGCATCAGGGGCCTCAGGATCACTGTCAATCCCAAGCCTCTGACAAGGGGTAACCCCCTCCCTCTTTGGAGTAACCCTCTGTAGCTGTGTGGTTACTTGCTACTGGGGAAATTTCTACCCCCTTTTTATCAGTCTCCCCATCTGGAGACACAGGTTGGGGAACCAGCCTCTCAGTGGTTTCCACACTCTTTTCTGTGGGGTTCAGGCTTGCTGCTTGGCTATGGGTAACTGCACATGCCATCCCCTGTTGGAGATTGTTACCCAGGATCACATCCACTGCTAATGTGTTGGCTACAGCCACCTGCTGCATAGTTCCCCTGTTTTACCCCAGTCTAGGAGAACACTAGCGAGTGGCAATGTTTTCTCTTCGCCCGCAAAGTCCTGTACAGTTACATATTTATTGGATATAGCTGACCAGGCTGTACCAGAACCCCCTTTACCAATGTCAGCGATGCCCCTGTGTCCCTTAACCCCTGAGTCTGCACACCATTTACTATGACTAGGTGCATGTGTTCCCTCATGTTCACTGACATGCTTCCAGGGAAACACAAACAACCCACTTCTTTTCTAGCACCCTGTTGTGTATTATGGCTCACCTTTTTGGTACACTGTCTGGCAATATGCCCAGTTTCTTTACACAACCAACAGGCATTTCTTACTTCAGATAAATATTTTCATTGAAACCTGGGGCTAACTGGTTTTGGTGGAGGCAGTGAGGGTTTTAGCTGCCCTGAAGGCACGCTTTTCCCTTTCTGTGCTGCCACATCTGCCCCATTCATTCTCAGAGCAGTTCTGCTGTTGGCATAGTGGTTCAAGAGTTCAGCAGCTTCTTGCACTGTTTTGGGATCTCGGTCCTCTAGCCAGGTTTTTAGCTCTGCTGGGCATGCCCAATAAAAATGTTCTAATAAAATCACATTTTCAATTTTATCAACAGAGTTTGCCTCAATTCCTTCCCACCAATGTTTTAAAAATGACGTTGTTTCATGGCTAGCTCCTCATAGCTCATATCAGGGCTTCTCCTGAGCTTACGGAATTTAGCTCTGTATGATTCAGCAGTTAATACAAACTTTTTTAACAGTGCAGCTTTTAGCTTGCTATAACCATTGTTGTCCTCATTGTCCATTTGACCCAATGCATCCTGAGCTTTCCCAGTAAGTAGCGGGGATAGCTGGAAGCTCCAGGACTCTCTAGAAATTTTAGCCTGAATACAAACTTTTTCAAAAGAATTTAAAAAGGCATCCATGTCCTCCCCCTCTTTAAACTGGGCTATTAATTTGGAGTTCAATTTGTAACCCGGTCCTGCAATCCCAGTTAAACCCAAGCCACTTACCTGCTCTGGTGCCGCTGGTTGAAGTCGTACCTTCTCCAGTTCGTGTTGCCTCTCGTGCTCCTGCTTCTCACAGTCTGCATCTCAGCGTTCTCACTCTCTCCTCTCCTCTCCTCTGCAGCTCGCTGGTGCTCACGCTCCTCACAGTCTGCCGCTCACTTCACTCTGCCTCACAGTCCGCCTCCCTCTGTTCTCGCTCTGCCTCCAGTTCCATCCTGCGCAACTCAATTTGCAGTCTGAGTACCTCTGGATTCAGGATACTGGTGACCATCCCCTGCTGCTGTGGCCCTTCAATGACAGTGGCCCGGCTGTCCTCCTCAGTCACGGTTGGTGACTCGCTGCTCTGGGTATCTGCTACCATCAGGGCATCTATAAGGTTCTGCTTTTTGGCTGCCACCTCCAACGGGACTCCTCTGTCCCCACACAACTGCTTCAAATAATCTACAGTGTGCCTGCTGTAGTAGGAAGCCATCTTCTTCCCTGACTACGGCTACTCTGACTGGCACTTTAGAAAAAAAATAAAATGGGTAGGAACTTGACTGTAAACCAAGGGATATACTGTAGTTCTGTTTCCTTTTGAAATAAAACACTGCCTTTCTTTTCTTCAAATGAGCGGAACAGTCTGAAGCTGACACACTGAACAATAAAGCTTATACCACCAAACTTTTTTTTATGACACCACTGCCAACCAATCTGTCACAAACCCACTCAGCAGGTCAGACCTCTACTCCCAAAGTGCCAACCTCTAAGTGTAGGATTTGTGGACAGTGAACAGAACAAGGTAACCCTCTTGTCTGTTTCTCAAGTTCTGGAGGGATTCAAACTGATAACCTATTGTTAGCGTACCCAATTATCAGGCTCAGATAATTCATCTTCAGGGGGCCAGATATCTTTGACTATGGGCACCTAACCAGGTATTTCAAAATGAACCCTTAGAACTCTATGCAAGACTTTAGAGACCTCTTTTGTGTTTCCCAGTTTGGGATCACAATAAACTCATGCACAGGGTCAACTATAACCATATAAGCTTCACGTATATAAAACATAAGTTTCAAGGCACACCAGGCAGTTTCTGTTTTTAAAATATATATCTTTACTTTAAAATAGATAATATAGGAAAACAGTAAAATACAGAACAAGATATCCCAACACATACTGCCTTAAAAACAAAACAGGTTTAAAAGTGCAAATTCCTACAATCACTACCCTCAGACTGGTCTTAGCTAAGGTCTCCTTACTTCTTAATTTTTCAGTGCTTTGATGTTCCTCTCTTCTTTCAGTCAGAAATGAATGTCCATCTTCCAGGTCTGCTCAGTAGTTTAAAAACAGTCTTGAGCTGGCCTTCTCTCTGAGGTCACCTAACTCTGCCTTGGTGTATTAAAATTTATATTTTATAACACAGGAGGTCCCACTAAGAGTTTTAAAAAACTAATAGCTGACCTAAAAGAATTGCCTCTCTTTATGAGACTGGTCCAAACCAGTCTGTGATCTGTTTCCCCTAGGCATTAAAAGCCTCTTTGATGTAATCCACTGAATAGTCCAAGCAAATGCTTATTGGGCTTTTCTAATTTAGTCTGGGACCTGCTTCCCAGACATCAAAGGTTTCTTTGATGAACTGAGCTGGCTTCCTGGGAGGATCTCCAAAACACTGGTCTACGTCCCTTTTCTCATGACACCTAGTGCAAATCAAAGGATTTTCCTGAGGGCATCATGAATGGATATTTTATTTCTGGGGCTTCAAAGCAAATTTAACAAGCTAATTGCACCTCAGATCTCTGTAGTTTGACCTACATCTTGTCCTTTGAACTTATGCCTGGGGGGTTTTGATGTGTCATTTCAACCAGACAGTAAGTTCTTCTTGACAGACACTTCTCTACTTATTTTATATTTAATAAAAAATGATACAGCACTCAGAACTGGCTGTCCACGTCACAACCTGCGCTCTGGAATGACCGAGCTGGCTATACCATGCATTGGGGCACCTCACCAGCTGCAGATCTACCAGCGTATGCAGCCATGTGTACGTCCCTGGCAAACTGAAGAGGGAATTTACATACCTCCAATGCATGCCTTGCTGATGCTGTATCTTCCTGCTGTCATACACCACTTCAAGTCCACACTCTCCCCTATTCCCCTGTGTAACATGCCACACTCTGAACTGCTGAGGTATCCCAGGCACTATGGGTTGCAGTATTCTGTAATGCCATTTGCTGTGTATGCTTCAGGCAATAGATAGTTCATCCGCAGTTCCCCCACTGTACAAATGAATGGGAGATCAGCTGTAACATGCCTGTTTTGGGACCTGTGTGAGTGGGTACAGCATCGGCTGTCACCCACACTGAGCAGTGCAATGGCACCGGGATGATGGATCCTCATTCGAGTGCCTGCGGTGTATGACCACTGGGTGTTATCACCCACACACAGCTCGTGCCTATGTATAACACATTCCAGCATCCTACTATGAGTACTCCACCAACTGGTAGAGTGGTACAATACCATGACAGAGCCAATCGTCACAATGGGATGGGCTGAGGGGCAGGGAGGGGGGTGTCTGTGCACTGTTGAGGGGGAGCGGGGGCCACTACACTATGGACATGCACTGTAGGTGCATTCGGGTGCAATTAGGGATGACATTGGGATCCCTACAATATGGAACTGATAGAGCCTGAACTCTGGTATGATCGGGGCTGGTGAAACAGGTGGGGGGGTGCCACTATACCACCAGAGACTTCAGGGCCTTTCCCACATGGGAGCAGTTGGGGCTTGGGGGCAAGAGCTGCTCCGGCACCTTCATCCCCATGCCAACATGCAAATGGGCTGGTAATGAGCATACATAAGACCCCTTTGCACTCTACATGCTCAGTTAGTTCATTTTCATTCCTGGGCTGAATATTGCCCATGGGGGCTGCGGCACATACCGGTATGTGCCACACATTCCCCCATGAAAGTATTCAGTTGGGGTCACCCTGGATGCACCTGACTTGGTGGCCGTCTGCACCGCGACTCCCATCCAGGGTCACATTTTCAACAGAAACGATGAAGCCCACCAGGATGAAGTGCAGTGTCACAGGTTTACTGCATAGCAAAAGGGATTAACCCCTATTGAAATTGCATTGTTTGCTGCAGTAACTCTACTGCAGAATTCTGCAGTGCTGCGCTTCATCGTGGTGGGATTCACTGTATGCACACCCTGTACCGATGGCACATTCTCTTTGAATACTCTATCAGTGCCAACCGGCGCACCCTCTTTGTGCAATGCATCTTTCTGCTAGTGTATTGATCTGGAACTTAATATATCCCCCCAGATGTAAAATATTGTTTTCAGTGCATTCTGATTTTACATAATGTGGCATAATATTGTTTAGATGTACAGCCCCACTGAAAATAAGATGTCATTTCTTCTGTGAACTGTCCACGCTAAATATACAGCAATCAGCAGGCATATTCTAGGAAAACACATTGTAAAAATGTGTAAAAGGAAGACCACTTTGAAACTGCCTCTCCAAAGATCTGCATTGTGCAAATTCATTAGGAAATAATGGGTAAAAGCATCCCAAAAGCTTTCCACAGCCATATCAGCTTTGACCAGAACTTGTTTTAAAAGAAACACAATCTTCTGGTCTACCCATTCATATACAGTATATCAGGGATAATAGTTTCAGAGAGATACTTGTTTGATGGCAATTTTAGGATCCACGACAGGAGTTCAACAAAATTTTTGTCGAAAGCCACATCAGCGACACCGGCAGGTCGACTGCATTTTGCAGTCGGCTGCTGGTTCCCACAGGCTGACTGTATTTTCTTAGGAAGTCTTCGCCCCTGAACCCCCTTGGCAGGGCGCTGCACCTCCCACACCCCCCCCTTTAGGATTATCAACTCTGAGTCTGAGCTGATTGGGGGTTGGTGAAGGACCCCCGACAGATAGCGCCTTGTGCCAGCAGGTTTCCCACAGCGGCATGGCACTGTAGTCGACCTCTCTGGTGAAATGTCACTGTCAGGGGGGTAACTGGCAATTTTATACTGCAGCTCCAGCACTATGATGAATCTTATGAAGCCTGCACCTTCCACTACTGAGAACAGCAGCATGCCCAGGGCTGGCATTTCAGTGACAAAATAATTTCTTTTGAATGCCTCAGGAGTTTCACATGTACTGTACATAGTCTTTTCTGGGCAGTACACTTGACGAGAATTGGCTGTTTTGGCTTTCTATGGCCCCGTTCGCACTACAGCACGTTTCAGCAATCCATTTTTGAAAATGGATTACAGCTTATCGTGTTGCAGGGTTCACACTGTAGTCCACTTCACTGACCCGTTTCAGCTGATGCATGCTAGAGCATTCTCACTAACTGTTAATCCATTTCCCCTTCTATTCGGATTCAGGGGTACTTGCACAGCTGCTTACCATGATGCTTTGTGCGATCGAGAGGTGGGAGGACAAATAAGCACAAATGGATGTAACCCCATCTGTTCACATTGTGAGTAGCTCACTTCACTTTTGAAATGGATTTCTGGAAGCGTGCTCAAGCCCTGGTCTCATCAGGGTTTGAGCACGCTTCCAAAATTGTGAACTACAACAGAGTTATGTGCGAACACGATCCGAGCCAGCACGCATTTGAAACTGTTCAAGCGCTCAGAACCATTTCAAATGCCCTAGTGCAAACAGGGCCTCAGTGTGGCATCATTTTCTGGTTGAGCCGAGCTGTTCAGATTCTATTTGACCTCTTTGAAAATGTCAGTGTGCTGAACCTGAACATGGTTCCTCATGGCTGTGGTTATGCACCCCGAGGTCTGGCTGGCTACCTCTCAAAATGCTGCTCTTGCACAGGAGACATTCTGCTTTCGATCCGTTTTCCTCACATACTTTGAAAAATTCCCAAGCCAGACTGTTTTTTTCCCCACTCATCTCTCTTGAACATCATGCAATGTCATCCCTGCTTACCCCTGCTTGCACCACTTTCTGCCAGTGACTGAATTACCCTTTATGGCAAAGCATGCCACAATACACTCCACATGGTCAGTGTCCTCACAGCAGAGCATGTTTAAAAAGTATCATGATAAACCTAAATACAAAGTAAAACTGCACAAAACACAACTGAAATGGGTACTTAGGTAAAAAAGGGCAGATGTGCACCAAATGCGCTTCTAGTCCCCCCCCCACACACACACACACACACTATATAATGGTTATCCACTTGTGTTCACATGTGTCCATCAGGGCATCTAGCTGCTTTTTCAAACTGTACATTTGGTGAATCAACAATATTGTGGGGCAGACTATACCAGTGCATGACCACTTTCTGCGTGTAAAATAATTCTCTCGTTAGTCATGTATGGTTTCCCCTGTATCTGTTTATTGTGGATCCTAGTATACCTGAGTACAAAACCCAAATCTGGCAGTAGTTCTTCATTTTTATTAGATCATACAATAAAATAAGGTCTCCCCTTAAACATCTTCTCTCGAGGCTATGCAGCCCTAGTCGTGTCAGTCTAGTTTTGTAATCTAAGGTGTCACATCCATGTATAATTTTTGCAAATCTTCTCTGCACTTCCTCCACACTTCATATGGTCCTCCTCAAGTATGGCAACCAGAACTGGGAACAGTAGTCCTGGTGTGGTATAGCCAGGGATCTATACAGGGGCAATATGACCTCACTCCACCTGCTAACAAAATTTATTTTAGAACATCTTAAAATTCTTTGTGCTTTGGCCACTGCCATGGAGCTACTTGAAATAAAAGAGAAGTTTAAATTGGATTATGACACCCAGGTTTCTTTTCTCAGTGATGGATTTAACACAGTACAGCCTAGAGGTTAGAGGAATGAGGTGTGAACAAGCTTGATACATCCAGCAGACCAGACCTGAGTTTGATTCTCACAACCTCCACTTGCATACTGTGTGACTCTGAGCAAGTCACTTAACTGCCCAGTGCTCCCAGGTCACCCCTGAAAACAGGCACTTGTGCCTAGAGGGCCTTACCCGGTTACCAAAGACTAAAAAAAAAAAAACTTTACACCACCCAGTTCGTAGGTGGCACACACATTCTTGATACCCATAGGAATCACTACACATTTATTGGGGTTAAACTGCATACCCCATGTTGTAGCCCAGTTCACACGGGTATCTAACTGAGCTTGTATCTTTGCAGCATCATCGTAATTGCTGGCTCCTCCCGCCCCTCACCATTTTTATTGTCATCCTCAAATTCATAACTATGCCATTCAATTCATAGTGCAAGTCACTGATGTATATGTTGAAAAGTAGGGGACCCAATACTGAGCCCTGCAGTACACCATTCATCATGTTTACATAATCAGACACAGCACCCCTGACCCTCACTCTTTGTCTTCTTCCTGTTAACCAGTGATAGACCCATCGTACTGCACTGCTGTCAATATTTAGATTATTAACTTGAAATTCATCTTATTATGAGGAAGTCTGTCGAAAGCCTTACTCAGGTCCATATAAACCGCATGTCAAGGAACATTTTGGTCAAGTAGAACACTAATTGGTTCATAGAAAGTTATGACATTTGTCACGCAAGAACGACCTCTAGTGAAGCTGTGTCGTGTCCTATCTAGTAGCCCTTTACTATTTATACTTTCCAAAATATGGTCTTTTAGTATTTTTTTCCATACCTTTACCCAATATACAGTAGATGTCAAACTGATGGGTCTGTAGTTATTGATCAACTGCCTGTTACACTTTTAAAGTAAGGGGGTAACTATGGTTTCTTTCCAATCATTTGGCACAAGGCCCATGGACAGTGAAGTGGTGAATGTGGCACTCACTTGCACAAAGATTACATTTGCTAAGTTTTTAATCATTGCAGGATGAATATTTTCCACACCTGGTGCTTTATAGGGGTCTACCTTGTGTAGGGTCAGTGGCCGCAACTTGCAAGTAGGAAATATAGGCAGACTGGGTGGGGCCTGCGGCCCTTGTCTGCCATCAATTTCTATGTTACTACGTTATTTACATTTAGGATGGATTTAGTTCCCGGGGTGTCTGAGCAATTTAGTAAGGCTGCAAAAAAATTGTTAAACTGTACTGCTACATCACCTGGTTTATCTATTAATGTGCCATTTATTTCTAAAGGTCTTATGACTGTCCCTCTGCTCTTTAAGGAGTTTATGAATACATAAAATGCCCTCAGATTTTCTTTGTTACAGGCTAATGATAATTAAAACTTCTGCTTACTTTTTTTAATGGCTGACCTACACCTTTTAAGATTTTTCTTGTACTCCTCATAACTGATTTCATTTGGACTAGCCTCATACATTCTGTAGAGGATCTCTTTTGCTTATTGATTTTTCCCTTAATATCAGTTGTCAACAACTTTTGTCTGCACTTGCTGTGCTGGACTTTTTTTAGGTACCCATTTATCTTGTAACTCAATTACTTGAGCAATTGCAGCACGCGATACATTCGAATGGGAAGAACCCCCCCCAGCTAGTGATCAAACAGGAATTCAGCATGTTTGTAGTTCATTTGCATCACCAGGTAAGGAAAAAGGTCTGGCTCCCCATATGATGCACAGGGGAAACGCTGGACCTCACCCAACAACTAACACACTGAAATCTGGCCAATGGAAAATCATGTAAACAAATGCTCGCAGTCTGGGAAACAAGATCCCAGACCTGCAGGCAACACTGACAGAGGCTAAACTGGACATAGTAGTCATTAGCGAGACATGGTTCGCCAGTAACCACACTTGAGAGACTTCAGTACTTGGCTATGTACTGTTCAGAAGAAACCAAGGTGCAAAAGGGGTGGAGTGGCCTTATGTAATGAAAATATCAAAGCTACAAATTCAGAATACACATAAGGAACGAAAGAACTGTGGGTCACCCTGGAAACAGCAAATGCGACAGCCATATGAACTGGGGTTGTCTAAAGGCCTCCGGACCAGGAGGAGGACAGAGACACATTATTGTTAGAAGATATACAAAACATGACAGCTAAAGGGGAGATTCTGGTAATGGGAGACTTCAACGTGCCATATACAGATTGGTCAATACCAGCAGGAACATCTGCCAGAACTAGACACATAGTGGATTCCCTGCAGGGAGAGGGCCTCAAAGAACTGGTAGAACAACCCACAAGAGACAGGGGCTATCCTAGATCTAGTACTGACTAACAGGGAAAGGATCACAGATCTCTAGGTAGAAGGTCACCTGGGGACAAGTGACCATCACATGGTATGGTTCAATTTGGCCACTAGAACTAAATCATCCCATTCCAAGCCAAAAATATGCGACTTCAGAGGAGCTGACTTTGATAAGATGGCCAACAGAGTTAAGCTTGCCCTGGCAAGAAGAAATACAGGTGAGGGAGTACAGGCAAAGTGGGCAAGCATTAAGGATGCAATACTTGAAGCAATATCCCATTGTGTTAGAGAGAAAAGCAAGAGCAAAAGAAGAAGAAAACCACTTTGGTTCTCAAGAACTAGCAGAAAAGGTCAGAGCCAAAAGGCTGGCCTTCAGGAAATATAAGGAAACGCAGTGGAACGAAGACGGGGAGGCATACCAAACTTCCCTAAGGAAGCAGGGAAGGCAGAAAGGCAGGCAAAGGCCCAAGCTGAGGAAACACTAGCATGAAAAGTAAAAGAAGGTGACAAGATTTTCTATAGATACATCAGTGAAAGGAGAAAATCCAGAGGGGGTATTGCTAAGATCAAAGGGGATAAGGGGGAGTGTGAGGAGGAGGAGGAGGAGGACCAAGGAAATGCATTTAACCTAAACAGATACTTCTGCTCAGTATTTACTGAGGAGAAGGTAAGGCAGGACCCACAGCTCAGCACCATAGACACGGGGGGAGGGAGGTGTGCACTAGTCCTTTCACAAAAGAAAGGGTCCCACAAGAGCTCGCTAAGCTCAGCATGGACAAGGCAATGGGACCTGATGGCAAACATCCCAGGGTACTAAAGGAGCTAAGAGTAGAACTAGCAGAGCCATTATCAGAACTGTTTAATGAGTCTCTGAGCACAGGAGAGGTCCTAGAATACTGGAGAAGGGCTCAAGTGATCCCGCTCCACAAGAGTGGTAGAAGGAGGAGGCAGGGAACTACAGACCAGTTAGTCTTATCTCAGTAGTGGGCAAGATTACGGAGGCACTCCTTAAGGAAAGGATAGTGCAACACCTGGAATCCATAGGAGCATAGGATCCAAGGCAGTATGGGTTTACAACAGGAAGGTCCTGTCAAACTAATTTCATAGATTTCTTTGACTGGGTAACCAGAGTGGTGGACCAAGGGGGAGCAGTAGATGTTGCCTACCTTGACTTCAGCAAAGCTTTCAATACTGTTCCACATAGAAGATTGATTAATAAGCTGGGAGGCTCAGGCTGGGTCAGAAGTTGGTAAACTGGTTGGTGGGCAGAAAACAGAGAGTGGTGGTAAATTGTATACAGTCAGAAGAGATGCAAATCATAAGTGGGGCACCTCAGGGGTCAGTCCTGGAGCCAGTCCTCTTCAATATCTTCATCAGTGACATTGCAAATGGACTGGAGGGTAAGGTTTGTTTTGCAGATGACACCAAGATCTGCAACAGAGTAGATGATCCAGATGGGGTGGGCAGAATGAGAAGAGATCTGGACAAACTGGCAAAATGTTTGGAAAAGTGGCAAATGGGGTTTAACGTAAAGAAGTGCACGATCATGCACATGAGGAAGAGAAACCCTGAAGCCACCTATAGGTTGGGAGGGGAGTTGCTGGCAGTCACAAGGGAAGAAAGAGACTTGGGCATCATCATCACAGTTGACCTGAAATCATCCAAGCAGACCACTAAAGCAGTAGGTAAGGCTAGAGGGATGTTGGGGCATATTAGTAAGGGTATCACAAGTCATAAGAGGGAGGCAATAATCCCTCTTTACAAGACACTGGTTAGACCCCATCTGGAGTATTGCGTGCAGTACTGGAGGCCGCACCCGCACAAGGACATTAACAAAATGGAGGCAGTCCAGAGAAGGGCAACCAAAATGGTGCAAGGACTGCATCAGAAAACATATGAGGACAGATTAACGGAGCTCAATAATGTACACCCTAGAGCAAAGGAAGGAGAGAGGTGATATGATCGAAACATTCAAACACCTTAAGGGTATTAACAAGGTGAAAAAGTCTAACATACTTCAATATAAGATAAATAGCAGGACAAGAGGACACAGAGTGAGATTAGAGGGAGGCAGATTAAGGGGGAATGTGAGGAAATTCTTTTTCACAGAAAGGGAGGTGGATACATGGAATGGCCTACCTCAGGAAGCGGTGGATGCGAATACAGTGCAGGGCTTCAAACAGGCATGGGACAAGCATAAGGGAGCAATAAAGATGAGTATGAATAGATAGGCCATTGACAGAGTACTGGCCTATGGCACATTCATAAGGTAGAAAAAATGGGCAGACTGGATAGGCCTTGCTGTCCTTATCTGCTGTCAACTTCTATGTTTCTCTGTTACCTTGTTTTTAAAGAGATACCATGTTTCAACTGCTAATTTTTTTTATCAAAGTCTTTTCCCCAATCCCAATTTGCTATATCCCAAAGAATGAGCAAGTGTGCTCGGACATAAATTTGACGTCTATGCTGGACATTTAAATTAAATTGGGGGGGAGCTCACAGCTAGGAAACCTATCAAACACAGTGTGGAAGATGGGAACTTAGCCAGTACTCCCCCACAAACACTGAATAACTCCACACAATCAGTTTACAAGGGTAGTAAGTATAAGAGATTTCGGGGAGGAAGCCAAGGAGACCAAGCAACCAAAAAGATGAAGGCAGAACCAAGTGAAGGGAAAACAAAGAGCATCTTCTGAAACTTAGAAGAGAGTGTGCTTCAAAGAAAGAAGCATCAGAAATAAAATGAGCAAGCTACAGGCAGTAATGGCAGAGGCCCAACTGGACCTGGTAGCAATAACAGAATCATGGGTTAAGGAGAATAATGACTGTTACCTCTTGGTCCCAGGCTATTCACTCTACAGGCAGGACAGGAAGGAGTTGGGGGTAGGGATACCACTATACGTATGGGAGGGGATGATAGCCACTCAAAATGATACACTCAAAGTCACCGAAGACGAAGGTGTGCCTGTGGGTACAACTCAGCTCAACATCTGGAAAAAACAACCGCTTTGGAGAAGTATATAGTTCACCATGACAAGAAGAAGATAGGGATGAAATGTTTTCTGAAGAGATCAGGAGTGAAACACAGAAAAGGAATACAGAGAATACAGTGATGGTTGGTGATCTCAACTTACCTGAAGTTGACTGTGGTATCCCAATGGCCAGATCCTCTAGGAGCCAGAAGGTGGTGGAAGCCTTACAGGACAGCCTACTCATCCAACTGGCTAACACTCCAACTAGGCTTAGATGTGGTCCTCACCAACTCGGACGTGGTTGGTGACGTTAAAGTTGGGGAGCCACTGGATAATAATGACCACAACCCTGTCTGGTTCAAGCTATCCCTCGAGGAATCTCAATTCAGAGCAGAGGTCTTGAACTTCAGTAGAGCAAACTTCGATAAGATGAAACTGCTAATCAAGTGAAAATTGTCACAAATCCACAAAAAGCAGGGGGTAAAAGACATCTGGGGGCAGGTTACACAAGTCATCCTAGATGCTACAAAGGTAAGAAATGAAACAGAACAAACATAAGAGACCCATTTGGTTCACCACCCAGTTCAGGGAAGCAATTAGAAGCAAAAGGAAAGCCTTGTGCATATGCAAAATGGCCCGTGGGGAGAATGAATTAGAGGACTACACACAGAAAAGCAATGAAGCAAAGAGAGCAGTGAGATGACTGGCAAAAGCATCAGCTGAGCTACTGATCTCCTTGGGGATTAAAAAGGGGGACAGACAATTATTCTGTTACATACAGGAGAAATGGAAGGGGGAGGGGATTCAGCTACAAGATGGTGAGTGGATCATTGAAGACAGCAAATAGAAGGCCACTGCACTGAACAGCTTCTTCTGTTTAGTATTTACCAAGGAACTTAATGGACCAATTCCAAATAGTGGCATCAAGACTGCCAACAGGTGGATTCTGCAAATGGACATGCCATTATTTTCCACAGACAGAATCAGGAAGGCACTGATGCACCTAAAGACAGACAAGGCACCAGGGCATGATGGACTACACCATAGGGTACTGCAGAAACTTGCTCAGGAATTGGCAGAACCTTAGGCACACTTATTCAATCGCTCATTGTGAATGGGAACCATGCCATGCAACTGGAGAAGTGCAGATGTGGTACCCCTCCACAAGGGAGGGAGTAGAGAGGAGGCTGGCTAGTACAGACCGGTAAGTCTCACATCAATAGTTGGGAAAGTAATGGAAACATTAATAAAGCAGGACCTAGTGGAATATCTGGAAGTAAACAGTCTCAAGGACATGAGCAGTATGTGTTCGTTGAGGAGAAGCCATGCCAGACAATCCTAATTTCGTTTTTCAACTGGGTGACTAGGGAAGTGGACAGGAGCCACCCAGTGGATTGCCTCTACTTTGACTTTAGTAAAGCATTTGATTCAGTACTGCATAGGTGCCTGCTTAAGAAATTGGAGGATCTAGGTACTGCAAAAAGCATAGCTAGGTCTGTGGGCAACTGGCTAAAGGACAGATATTAGAGAGTGGTAGTAGACAGGATGATGTCAGAGGAGGGAGATGTCACTAGTGGGGTGCCAGAGGACTTAGTCTTCGGTCTGGTCCTTTATAACATATTCATTAGTGTAATTTTAGAAGGCATTCAGAACAAGATTGCCCTGTTTGCAGATGACATTAAGCTAGGGGGAAGGGTTGACAGCATGGAGGCAGTGAATGACCTATAGAAAGACCTCCAGAGACTGGAAAGATGGTCCAATATCTGGCAGCTGAAGTTTAATGTGACGAAATGCAAGGCAATGCATCTAGAAAAGGGGAACCTCAGGGCAGAATATCAGCTGAACGGGGTTCAACTAAGTGTCACACATGAAGAAAGGAATCTAGAGTTCACCTTAAGTGACACTCTAAAGCAGTCAGGTCAATGCAACAAAGCTTACAGTAAGGCAAAAAAATGCTAAAGTGTATACGTAGAGGATGTGGCAGCAGGGACAAGGAGGTGATCCTCTTGCTGCATAGGTCAATGGTGAGGACTCACTTGGAGTACTGTGTCCAGTTCTGGAGGCTTCAGCTGGAGAACGATAGGGATAGGCTGGAGATAGTTCAGAGGAGAGTGACTAAGATGATGCAGGACTTTCAGGGGCTGTCATACAAGGTGCAACTAAAGTCATTGAACTTGTATTCTTTGGAGAGTAGGAGGGAGACAGGGGACATGATCGAGACATTCAAGTTCCTGAAAGGCATCAATAAAATCCCCTACTCAGAACATTTTAACAGGGTCAGTGGGTTAACCACTGCAGGACACGAATGGAAGCTTCAGAGTGGTAGCTTCAGGAGTAATCTAAGGAAGCACTACTTCACCTAAAGGTTCATTGAGACATAGAACAGACTGCTGGCCAAGGCTGTGGGATCATAGACCATGGCTGCTTTCATGAGTGGAAGGGATAGGGCTGGGGCCTACATAAGTATAGAGGATACTAGAAGTGGGTTGGGGCTAGGTCCCAGGACTCATAGAAAGTCTGGGAAACCCACGGGCAGACTTGATGGACCTATGGTCACCTTCTGCTCTCATTTTCTATGTTTTATGTTTCTATATCCCTAGCTATGGCTTCAAAATTAGCCTTTCTAAGGGTTATAGTCATGATCAGAATCTGATTGCCCTGTAGCATGTTCCAATACTTTTCAGTTTGGGTTTACCCTCTGTCTCAATCCAAATACATTCCATGTTAGTATCCTCTTCCCCATCTTATGTAATGATGAGTCTGCTTCCTAATATGTTGCTTACATTAACTGCAACAGCTCCACCTCTCTTCCCCTTATGATAAAGGTTGTACAGAGTAAACCCCTCTAGTTAATTCCCCCAATCATTTGAATCCTGTCACCATGTCTCTGTGACAGTAATTATATCATACTGATGCTATGTTTGTTGTGCTACGAGTAGGTTCATGTTATTGTTTAAACTCCTGGAACCCGATTCTCAAAGCTCCAGGTGCAGCACAAGGGGTTTGTCCCACAATGAATTTTGCAAACTGTCCCTTGCACCAAATGATGGGCTGGGAGGCATTCTCAAAGGCAGCCTGCATCAACTGCAGGCTGCCTGCAACAAATGGAGCTTGCGCCTCCCGTACGCCACATAATGGGCTACAGCTTGGTGTTAAGGGGCATGCGGCAGATGCAAGCTGCTACATCCCCGAAAGTGGGATTTTCAAATCTCACCCAGTGGGAGAAACTCTAAGTACTGTTAGACCATACTTACCTGGCAGGGGAGATACCACGATCATGCAGGTGGTTTTCCCAGGGTGAGGCTTATCCATTGCACTTCAGATTTGTTGACCCCTGCGATGTCCCCAAATGCGGGATACTCGACTGCATAATTTGTGGTAGTGGGGGACTGCGTTTGCGCTATTGTGGACAGAATGAGAAGGGACCTGCAGAAACTTGAAGAATGGTCAGGGGTTTGGCAGTTGAAATTCAATGCAAGGAAGTGCAAGATAATGCACATGGGGCACAAAAACCCTGGCACAATATATCAGTTGGGGGGGTGAGGATATAGCATGCACCAAGCAGGAAAGGGATCTTGGGATTATCATCTCTGATGACCTCAAAGTAGGGAAATAATGTAACAAGGCAGCAGGTAAAGCAAATAGGATGCTGGGATATATAGGCAGGGGCATCACTAGCAGGAAAAGGGAGGTCATAATTCCGCTATACAAGACACTAGTGAGGCCCCACCTGGAGTACAATGTACAGTTCTGGAGACCATACCTACATAAGGACATAGACAGGGTAGAGAAGGTTCAGAGGAGGGCAATAAAGATGGTGCATGGATTGCATCACAAGTCTTATGAAGACAGGTCAGAAGGAACTGAACATGTACTCCCTGGAGGAGAGGAGGGAGAGAGGGGACATGATAGAGACATACAAGTATCTTACAGGGAGGAACAGGGTGCAGGAATACACTATTTTTAAGCAGAAAAGATGTTCCAGGACTACAGGACATGGGATGAAGTTGGAGGGAGGACGATTCAGAGGAAACATGAGGAAGAATTTCTTCACAGAACGGGTGGTGGACAAGTGGAACACCCTGCCAGAGGAAGTGGTGGGGGCTGAAACAATCACGGGATTTAAGAATGCATGGGATAGACATAAAGGAATTCTGGAGGTCAGGGGTAAGGGGCAACAGACTTCTAGGAAAACATAAACTGAACTTACAAGCTCAAATGGGCAGACTGGGTGGGCCATAGGCCCTTATCTGCCGACACTGTCTATGTATCTATGTACCAGCAAGGGCTGATCTACAGGTACTTAGAAATATCCCTTTGGTGGAGTTTAGCACTTTGCCTTGGTTCCCCATCACAAGCTCCCAATCCCTTGTTATTTAAATTATATATCCCTGGTGATCTAGTGGACCCCCAGCCCTGATCCCCAAATCTTACTTTGAGGGTATCTCATGCAGCAGACCATCACCAGTAGGACTTAGCTGTCAGGCACTAGGACCACACAGAAACCTTTCTAGCTAGCTGTGTACAAGAGGGGGCTGCCCACCTCCAACATCAGCATCTGACAACAGCCTATCCTATATAAGGCAGGCGGCCCCAGGCCCTCCCCAGTTCTTTCCTGCTATCTAACAGAATATGTTGCACCATGGACTCTGCTGCAGTTACAGTCAATCACCAGTTTTCCCACGTTTTAAAACCGCACTTTGTTTTTTTTCCTTTAGGTGGGTAAACATCAAATTTTTTCAGTCTCTGTTTTTATGTCTTCTTAGCCTTTTACAACTTCTGAATGCTCCATTAAGTGCACCTGTGGCAAACATATCCCAGAGAAGGATGGCCATTCTGCTGACCTCTTCTGTCTAGGATCCGACCACAATGTTCAGGCCTGTGAGATCTGCCAAAAATTCAATATGGCCACCAGAAAATGACGCCAGAGGACCCTCGAGAGCCATATCCTCAAGCAGGTCACCCAGATGGAATGGGAGCTGCAGGTCCAGAGCTCCTACACTTCCCCAGACCAGTCATCTGGCTCTTCCTCCTCCAGATTGAAGGAAAAATTATCACGGAATTACAGAGATCGGGACCATCCCCAATCTTCCTCTCACTGCCGCATAAGGCTCCTCCATTGATGGCTTCAGGGTCTTCCTTCCTCTGTGGGTCAACCTCCATGGACTAGCACAACCTTTCTCCTTCAGGGCTGCTGGTGGCCCTGCTGCCCACCCAGATCTCAGTGACCAGCAGCGGCTCCTTGGGGCATAGTATGTCTGTACCTGCCCCACAGCCCCTCCTATTCCAGCCGTTGTTTTTGGAAGGCTCTTCAGCAGGAGACTCAACTACTCCAGCCAGCGTGGGTGCTGCTGACACCAGTTCTTGCCCAGCTACCCCATCACCCTTGCTCCCAATGCCAGTCTCAGTCTCTGGGACCTCCATCGGGACTGCCCCTCAGTCATAGGTCAGGTGTTGCTTGGTACCAGTCTCCATGAGCCCGGTTCCCCCTAGCCATCACCGACAGAGCCTTCTTCTGTGACACTATTCTCATCTCACCCAATACCCGTGCATACCACCTCAGCATCACCAAGGTCGATGCCCACTTAAGCAGGCTACTAAATTCCCACAACCCACAGATCCGGCTCCAGCCCTGCCCCCAATTCAAGCAGAGCCTTCGCTCACTCTCACTCTGCCTACACCCGGGGACCCATGCCTGCCCTACCTACCCATGCCTGCCCTACCTGTTCCACAGCCTCATGGGCCGACACCTGTGCCACTACCCACACCCACAGAGCCACAGCCTGAGTATCCAACATCAATGCCTGGGGGTCTGGCACCTCCCTACCCATGTTTGGCTCCTGGAGAGCCGACGCCAGCCTACCCCTATCCTGCACTGGTTGGGCCACAGCCACTTTAAAGCTACCCAGTGCCTGGGGGTCCACTTCTGGTGCCCATGGATTACCATGGTCTGATCTCAGTGTTTGCGGCATTCATGTTGTCATAGGCCCCTTTTTCAGGCCTGCCCCAGCCATCCCACCCACAGGGACCTCCTAGGAGCACTCCCTCTCCTGCCCCAGTTCATCCAGGACCCAGCACACCTCCTACCCACACAAATGCTGGTACCCCTGTTCACCCAGTTGACCCTCAACCTGTTGACAGTGGGGCTGAGTACTGTGCTACAGATGATGATGCCAGTTCTGAGCCCTCCTTTCTGGAAGGGGTCTCCTCATGGGATGAAGGGGAACCCAGTAATGTCCCGAAGTCTCCAACAGATGACCCCATCTTTACAGAAATAATGGGACATATCCAGTCCACGATGGGGATGGAGACTGAGAAGCAGAACCCAGAGTGCCGACACCTGGCAATTTACCTTCACCAGTGCGATGCTCCCCCTCTGGTGGTCCCCCAATGGTTGAGTCGTACAATGATGTTACTAGGGCTGCATGGCTTCATCCTCACACTCTCACACTATTCCTGTGGTCCCTAAAAAGGCACACAGACTATACCATGCTCCAACCAGTAAGTCCGTTTTTGGGGAGCACCCTAAGGCTGACTCGATGGTCATTAATGTGGCACATGACTGCATTAAGCATACGAAGCACCTCAATGCACTCCCTCCAGACAGTGAATCCAGGCAACTGGACCAGGTGCGCAAGTGTACCTTTGCTTCACCTATCCTTGCCATCAGGGCTTTTAACTACCTGACTCACATGGTACAATACCAAAATGTGTTGTGGGACCACGCTAAGGAGGCAGTCGCAGAAATGCCAGACAAACTCTCCAAACAGCAGACTCTTCAGGTCCTGAAGATGGGGTCTGAAGTCACTACTCATGTCCTCCTGGTGGCATATGATGCACTGGATGCCTCTACATGGGCAGCTGCAGCAGACATTAGTCTGTGGCACCACGCCTGGCTTAGGGTCTCAGGTTTCACTACTGATGTTCAGTTCAATGTTCGGATGCCACGTGGTTCTAAGATATTCGGGGGTGATGCTCAGGACATTTTTTCTGAGTTCCAAAACTCTGGAAGTGCCTTAAAGTTGGTCCATTCTATGTACCACACCCAGCCAAAATCAGATCATAGGGCTCCTTTTCATTGCTCATCCAAGAGGTAGTCAAGGGCCCCTCCCAAGGCCCAGGGCGGGTGTAAACTAGGTGCAGCCTTGTCTGTGCCCTCCCCCAGCCCTCCTCGGGCCATCAGAGTTGCCTCCACAACCCAGTAAGGGTCTGTCCTCACCTCCTGACTTCTTGCTGGCCCCCTACAGGGCTTCAGGAGGTGGTGGAAGGGGGTCAATTCTCCTTCCATCTAGACAGGTGGAGGTCCATTACTACAGACAACTGGCTCTTTCAGCTCCTAGAGCATGGGCACAGTCTAGAGTTTCTGGAGTGGCCCCCTTGCAAATCCACCAAGGGCATACGAATGTCCACCAAGCCACGTTCCACTCATACGGACTGAGATTCATGCCGTGCTGCTAAAGAAGTCCATAGAGCCCGTTCCTCCCTCCCATCAAAGTCGGAGGTACTACTCCCATTTATTTTTGGTACCAAAGAACACAGAGAACCTTCATCACATCCTGAACCTGAGCAGTCTCAACTTGTACATAGAGTACAAATGTTTCTGGATGGTCATCCTGTAGTGTTTATTACCTCCACTCCACCAGGGGGACTGGCTATGTTCTTTTGATATGCAGGATGCTTATCTGCACATCAAAGTTTTTGTGTCCCACAGACACTTCTGCCATTTTCATTTCAGCGGGGAGCACTACCAGTTTTGTGCCCTGCCCTTTGGCCTCTCCTCAGCCCCCAGGGTGTAACCAAGTACCTGACAGTGGTGGCTGAAGCCTTGAGAAGACAGGGTTTTTATGTTTTACCCTATCTGGATGACTGATTCCTGGTGGTCCCATCCATGGACTGTCTCTTGCAAACTCTGGAGGGTACTTGAAGCCTGTTCCAGTCCCTGGGCATTACCATCAATCTGCCCAAGTCCTTTCTTACCCCCTGCCAGAGCCTCCTTTACATAAGGGCTGTCCTGGGCACAGCTCAGGGCAAGGTCTCTTTGCCTCCAGACAGGGCAGACGGACTCCAGGCTCAGGCCCGCCTCCTGCTCTACAACTGCTACATTCAGGTGAGGGAATTCCTCAGCCTTCTGGGGCTTATGGCAGCAGCCATTGCGATGATTTCCTTAGCCAGGTTACATATGAGGATCCCACAATAGACAATTTGGGTACAATGGGACCAGTATGTAGACTACCTGTATCAGCTAGTGCTGGTGTCAGGCCCAGTCAAGAAAGTCCTTTTGTGGTGGGTGAAGCCCAGCAACCTGTTTTGGGGAGTGTCCTTCACTGCCCCTCCTCAGCAGATTCTCATGACCGATGCCTCGGGCCTCAGTTGGGGTGCCCATATAGGGTCTCACCAAACCCAGGGGACTTGGTCTGATATCAAGCAGGATCTCCACATCAATATCCTGGAGAAGCGAGCAGTGCTGTACACCATTCAGACTTTTCAGACTCAGCTATACCCATGTCCACTTATGGTTCAGATGGATAACATATGCATTGTTTATTATATAAACAAGCGGGAGGGGGGCTCATTCCTACCCTCTATGGAGGAAAGCAGTGAGGGTCTGGTATTGGGCCATTGAGCATGGTCTACAGCGCTCAACCATCCATGTTCCCGATGTACAAAATGTCCTGGCGGACACTCTAAGCTGCTCATGAGTGGGAGCTTCTGACCTAAGTGGCAGAAGACCTCTTCAACAGATAGGGTTTGCCCGAGTTGGACCTTTTTTGTATCCCCACTCAACGCAAAAGTTCTACATTTCTGCTCACTAGATCCAGGGCCTGGAGTTTTCTGGTGAAACGCATTGTCCCTCTCCTGGACAGGGAGGTTTCTGTATGTTTGCCCTCCCTTTCCACTCCTTCAGCAGGTTCTAATCATAAATAAATATGACTTAAACCAACGTCTGGTTCAAAAATCAAAGACACTGTGTTTCATGCTGGGCAAGTTGTTTGGGGTGGACATGGAGTGACAGTGTGCCCCAAAGAAGTTCTGAGCTCATTATGGCTTGTGGGCTGGGGTTGGCAGAATATGAAAGATCAAAAAAAGTAAAAACATAAAGATACATATAAGAAATAAAAAAAAAATCATGTGGCAGCTATCCAGTGATTTGTGCTACTCAAATTGAGCAACTCAGTTTGACCACCTGTGATATGAGTGAGTGTTAAAGGGCAGCAAGGCACGGGAAGAAGGAGTGTTAGAGGACAAGAACTGTGGTGGAAGAATACAGTGACTGAAAGAGGGAACTTTAGGGAATGGGGATATAGGAGGTAGTGTTGCCAGGCAGTTCCAAGCTGACCATTTGGCATTGTGGTGGGAGTGAATGCCTCCAGTGCAAGAGGACCTAGGTTCAGAGCAGGCTAGGCATGTGTGTAAAATTATTTTTATGTGTTTGTTGGGTACTTAATTGTTTATTTGTTTCCCGTTCCCCGATCCCCCGGATTTGTGCTCCACACTCCCCCACCCTCCAGGATGTGGACCCCTGTCTGCAGGTTCCCCCCCCCAAATAGCCCCCACTTGAATATCGCCCTGTACCCCAGTGGCAGGCCCCGGAGTTGATAATAATAAGTATGGGTGGTGCAGGGCACAAAAATCCCACAGTTTGCATGGCCTCACTCCCGTGCTATATTCAGAAGCTGTTTGTCCCAGGCTATTCCTTTTGAATATAGCTTGCTTTGTGCTCCAGACTAAGTTTGCCCACCAGGCAGTGTTAACTTATCCCAGGGGCAAAGCTTTGAATATCTGGCCCTATGTCTTCTACCTCAGAGACCCCAGGAGACATGGAGATTCCTCGAGGTATAAGGCATGCTTAGCATTGGCTCCCACTTCCTATTGGTAAGAACTGCTTAGGGCAACTGTGATTTTCCTTTTGGTAGTAATAAACAAGCTTTATTGCTCTTATGCAATGTGTCTGTGATTCCTTGCATGCCCATTATTGCCAAGAACCTGAAAGTGAGGTTTAGACCTCCTGACAGCTGGCAACCGTGTACAGGCAATACTTGGAGTTTGCAAAGTTTCACTTGTTGCTAAAACTTTTCCCTTCCCAACAGCAACAGTAGGTGTGCATTCCCACACCACCTCTCCCATTTTTCACCCACTTTGTATTCACTTGCAAAGTCTGGCTGCTTATTGGGTGTGGTCGATGCCAACTCAACCCACCCCACAGCAGCTTTGAATTGCAAGCTTACAAGTGCACAGTAGCCCGACTGTGAATAAGTGCACCTGTTGTGGATCGATACACAGCACGGCGCCTTTTCACAGTTTGAATTTTCATTCTCTCCCACACAATGGCCACCATATCAAATATCTGTGCAGAACTGAGACTCAATGTCTCAAACTTCCTTGCATCCCATGGAGGATGGGCTGACTTCACACGGGACGCAAGTCAATACGAAAACCCTGTGCTGGGAATTTCAACCCAGTACACAGAGACGAGACAAACAGCCAGCAAGCGAGAAGCTAAAGGGCTGTTGGTCGTGGCTCTCTATGCTGCTCTGGAAGCCTCCAAAGCAAGGTTTCGATCCCTTGAACTGCAAATCTCATCTCTTAAGCAGGAGATGGGATTGCAGGAAACTGAATGTGTGAGACGTGAGCAGGATTTGGAGTATGAACTCCAAACTCTGCGGAATGAAAAGGATTCCCTTTTGCATCATTCTGCTCAGGCAGGCGAGCAGGAACTTTGTATGTTGAAGCAGGAGTGTGAAAGTTTGAGACAGGATAATGGGCAGGCTTTGCAAATGAATGACTTGTTAAGTAGAACGAATGAACAAATGCGTGAGGAGTTGGGAGAATTACAGGATGAGATAAACCAGGTACGTAATGATTTAGGATTAGCTACTAGGGACAATCGTGAATTGAGCACCGTGTACAGAGTGTTACAGAAGCAGATGCATGATGATGTGGATCAGAATGTCACAAAAGTGAGTCATGAGGAATGTGAATCTAAAATGGCGAAACTGCACCATCAGCGAGAGGTGCTGGCTGGTCACGTCAAGGCAATGGGAGCCGTAGCCCCTGCCTTGTCGACGTCATCTGAAGGGGAGTAGTCAGATGATATCTCCTTATAGTACAACACCCAGTCAAACCCCTACTATGGCCCAGAAACCCCTTCCCGCCATCCACAACATGGTGGACCCCTGTCACATGACCCCACGTCCCTACATCATCGGCATGACGCATATCATGGGGGACGTCAACATGGCAACCCCCATGGTGGGGGGGGAGCAGGCCTAGGCCTAATCCCAACGGCACCACCGATAGCCATTATTAATATGGAAGACAGGCAGGAGATAGAGAAAATTATTGAGACTGCCTTAGGCAGTGTGCCCATCTCCGAGAAAAACAAACGGGTTCTTAAGACCCAGATTAGACAGCTTCTACATGAGATTGGTACACAGGAGGATATGGTCCACACTGTGGCAGAAGCTGCAGCTCAGGCAGCCCTGGAGAGCACCCAAGGTAATCTACCTCTGCTTGATCGTCCCAATAATCCCCTACAAATGGCCCACGCTGTTCAGCAGATAGCTGACAGCATTGGTCGGCTGAGCCCGTCCGACAACCTCAATTGCCACTTGAAAAAGGTGCGTGCTAAATGTGAAATGCTTAGTCTCACTGCAGACTACCAGGTCCAGATCCTACACCAGACCATTGATGCAGGCCTGTGGGTGAAACTCCCCGATGTCGTCCGCCAGGACAGCCACACCACCATTGATGAAGTAGCATCTGAGCTCATCTTTGCACATAACCCAGGTGTGGTAGGAGTGATGCTTGCATACCCTGTGAAACAGAATGCCAAAGAAAGACCAGCGACTTTCCACCAGAGGCCCTGGATTACCTACCGAGCAGGGAAGCACCTTGCAGGAGAAGCCGCAGATGTGGACCTTATTGAGTATAAGACTTTGTTCCATGGGAACATGATCCCTGCAGTAATAGAAAAGGTAGAGTCACCCACCTACCCCAATATGGAGAGATTTGCCTATATTCTTCGGAAAACAGTAGTTTATCAACTCTACTTCCATGATTTAGGCTCCGGTTCCAAGAAAGTAGCTGCCGTGGAAGCCATTCCGGAGGCCACAACACACTACATGGTGGAGGGGCAGGCCCAAGTGAAACAGCCCCTTCCCACAGACAACCAGCACCCCCAGAAGGTCCAACAACAACAACAACAATCCTGTGGTGGGAACTGGAACTACCACAAAAATACGAAACACCATGAAAACAACAAGGGTTAACAACAAAGATCAGGCCCCTTGTAAAGGGAACTAGCCGGTGAAAACCGGAAATTCCAAGATCTTCTCGGGCAAGTACGCTATGTAATGGATGCCATCCCCGTTCGGGCCCTTGTAGCAATACAACCAGGAGGCAGGCCTCAACAGGCCACAGAGATACTGGAAGTCCAGGCTCTCAGGCCATTGCAGGCCTGAACCCGGAAGCGGCTCCCTATATAGCATCAGTGCAGCATGGTGAGATGGTTCAAAAGAACCAGGCTCAGACTCTCTTTCAAGAGCTCCCCCATGCTTTCACAAGTACAGATAGACAATTACAGGCCCCAGTCTGTATTGTAAACAAGCTGGTCTTGGATACAAATGGAAAGCCCTGCACTGATGCCAAGGTCGGAGGCCGCCTACTGACAGTACTACTGGATACAGGCATGGCTGTGTCTGTATTACAGGATGACAACCCAGACACATCACCTTGATCCACCAGATGGAGGACCAATATGTCTGGTGTAGATGGAACTAGGTTACCCGCATACCGCTCCCTGCTACTACCTGTGACACTGGGACACCTGAAGGCATATCATACCTTTCAACTGATGGTACTACATGATCACCCTAGTATAATTGGAAAAGACCTTTTGGCACCACACAGCTGTGTGGTAGACCTAGCCAGCATGTTACTGATACAAATTCAGGGACAATATCACACCATCATGATCTGTGATTTGCATGTGGTTGCAACAATCCCTGTGAACAACAAAGAGTATGACATCATAGATTTAACAACCATGAGCTTTTCCCTAAGCTCCTTCCCATTCTACAAAGACATCTGGAGGCATTTGCCACTAACAAGCATGATTTTGGCAGGATGCATACTGTCATTGAAGCGACAGGCCCAGCACATGCGAGGCAACGGCAATACCCTTTTCCACCTGAGGACTTGCCTTCTCTTAGGGAGATAATGAAATCACTCCTCAAGCAAGGTGTAATCTGGGTGTGTGTTTCTACTGCAAATTCCCCAGTCTGGCCTGTGAAAAAACTCACAGGTGCCTGGAGACTTACTACTGACTATAGGAGACTAAACAAGGCCACCCCCAGTTGTGCCCCAACTGTGGCATCAGCGCCAGATGTGCTACAACTACTGACCCCTGACCAGCAATGGTTTAGTGCCCTGGACATCTCCAATGGTTTCTGATCATTGCCACTGGACCCTAAGAGTCAATATAAATTTCCCTTAACTTTTGAGGACAGGCAGTACACGTGGACCCACTTACCACTGAGGTTCCATAACAGCCCCTCCTTGTTCCATTTGCACATGATGGACACCCTTGAGGGTTTCTCTACACCCCAGTGTCTCTTGCAGTATGTGGATGACCTGTTGTTGGCCACAGCCACACAGGAACAACATCTGGATCTTTTAGACGCACTACTGATCCTCATCCAGAGGGCAGGCCTCAAATGTAACCCTGCAAAAGCACTATTATGTCAGAAAGAGGCACTCTTTCTGGGCCTGAGAATAACAGACCAAGGCCAAAGCCCTACCTGGAAGAAGATACAAGGATTGCAAGATCTGCCACTGCCCACCAGTGTGGCCACCCTCAGAAGCTTTCTAGGTATAATAAACTATTCTAGAGATTTTATTTGTGATTTTGCTCAGAAGGCCACCCCTCTTTATGAACTACTGAAAAAGGATGTCCCCTGGAATTGGGGCCCCATACACACTCAAGCTGTGACATCATTGAAGCAGGCCTTGGCCTCAGCTCCAGCATTGGTTAACCCCAATAAAGCTTTGCCATTCCATCTGGAATGTGCCACCTCTGACACTGATATGTCAGCAGTGTTGGCCAGAAGGTTCATGGCACCCTGAGACCCCCCAGTGGAACAGAAGTACAGCCTTTGTGAAAGGAACCACCTACTGGGCTGTCAAGCACTTTCTGTATATCATTGTGTACCCTCCCCGATCATCAATACAAATCACACACCCACAACCTTTTTGCTATCAGACAGAGTAGAGGATGGGTCAGTCTCTGATACCAGACTGACACACCGGTCCCTCCTTCTCCAGGACAGAGACATTAAGGTCCACCCAACCAAAATGCCATCTATGCTGGTGCATGGTCTCCTTTTCCAAGGAGAACCCCATGACTGTACACTGCAGCCACCTGATCTTCCAAATCCAGGTCCTTTCCTTCCTGCTACACCACAACTACTTGTGAACACCTCATTGTGTCGAGTCTTCACAGATGGATCAGTTTCCTATTACCAGGGAGAACATACAGCAGTATGGGCATATCAGTAATTTACCCTTTTGGTAACACTGTTAAGATTTCTAAGCGTAGCAGTGTGGCATCATCACAGTATGCGGAGATGGCAGCAGTGGCCTGTGCCCTCGAGTTCACCCAGCATGGAACCAAGGATACCATCATTTTTTACAGACTCTAACTGGGTTTGGTATTCCCTTACAGAATTTCTTTCTTTCTGGCAGAAGAACTCCTTTACCTCCTCTAATGGCAGCCAAGTGAAACACAAGGAACTGCTAATATACATTCATTCACTGGCACAGAAATTTTCACACAAACTCTATGTACGCAAGGTTAAGGCCCACTCCATACATGATCCCTATCATGCCTTCAATGACACTGCTGACACCCTTGCAAAGGAAGGGGCCCAAGGGTGGGACACTTGGATCATGGACCATCCAGAGGCCAGAGCGGCCATACACACTGCAGCAGTCAGGAAGAAACCTGAACCCTTCTCCCCCCTTGCACTTGTCAGAAGCCCAGCATGCTGATTCTGAACTCAAAGATGTGTTCAGATTTCTGAACAAAGGTACTAAGAAGAATTTACCTCCCCATAACTCATACTGAAGGCATGAAGTAAAGTTACACCTGTCCCCTGATGACAAGCTCATCTGGTACCAACCAGATGACACCCCCACCAAATTGTCAGTGGTCCCTCATCATCTGAGGTCTGAATTTCTGCACCAAATGCATGACGCCCCACTGGTGGACACCAGGGAGTGGAAAACACACTCCAAAGGCTCAAGACCACTGCCTGGTGTCACCAAGGATGTCAAACAGTAGATAGACAACGGCCTTGTTTATGTGCAAAACAACCCCATCCCTACCAAATAAAATGCCAGACTGTTACCACAAAGGCATTCTGGCCCTTGGCATGCTGTACAGATTGATTTTATTGGTCCCTTAACCAATACCAGCAGAAACAACAAATACACCCTTGTGGTCACTGATCGCTTCTCTAAGTGGGTTGAGGCTTTCCCCACTAAGACATACACTGCTAAAACCACTGCCAAAATCCTGGTGGAACAGATTTTCTCCAGGTGTGGCCTACCTCTCAAGGTAGACTCAGACAAAGGAACCAGTTCTACAGGTGAGTTGATGAAAGAAGCACTTGAACTCCTCGGAGTTCATCAGAAGTTCCACATACCTTACCACCTACAATCATCAGGTCAAGTAGAGAGGGCCAACAGATGGATTAAGCAAATGCTTTCCAAATTCATTGAGGACAATCCCAAGGACTGGGATTCCCTATGGCCTTACTCCTTATGGCAATTAGAGGCACACCCTCAGCCACCACTCAGCTGACACCCTTTGAGGTGATGACTGGCAGAAACATGAGATTACCTGCACAACCCCACTGCAGACCGTGTCTCAGTGGACCAGTATGTGCCAAAACTCAGATAAGACCTCGTACACACTCATTTGTATGCTGCCAATTGCATGGGCAAAGCCCAACAACAGTCCAAAATTCAGTTTGACAAACATGCACAAGAAGTGAATTGGCAAGTTGGAGATCAGGTAATGGTTCTCAGATTTGCATATCCCACACATTCCTTCTCCAATAAGTGGGAAGGCCACTACCCGATTGTCAACAAGCTCAGTCCAGCAGCCTATCAGGTTAGACTCATGCAAAACAACAAACTGACTGATGTATGGTTACATGTAAACCAGCTGAAAATGTATAAAGGAGTATAATTACTTTTCCTCACCCGATTGGGCAGAATAGCACTAATTTGCTAATGTTTGATTTTTCTTTTCAGATACACTGACAAGATGGCTATCTTATTTCATTATCTCCTCTTCTCAGGAGTTATCCCCTGCATCCAAGGCACAGTAAAGCACCTCCTTCCTCACCTTGATCCACCTGCAACTACCCCAGAGGGGAGTCTCCATCAATATCCCCAACAATTTGATTACTGTCCAGAAAGGTTCTGATGCCTACCTCACTGCCTCAGTTGTTTCTCCTGATAAATCTAACCTACAAATTGAATGGCAAACCAAGTCTCAAAGACAAATACTCCCCATGGCCAAACTTTCCAAGGGAACTTTCCATGGATGGCCTAATGCAAAATTATCTCCAAATGGTACTTTGTCCTTGCTCCAAACCTCTCTTAGACATTCTGGTTTATACAATACCACTGCCTTAATTGACCCCTCATACTGTAATTCTTTGTCTAAAGATTCTGCCAGGAAATGTTGTGCTATACACAACATGGCCTCAGCTGCCATGTATTTATCTGTGTTACCTCCTACTGAGAAACAGCACTTGGAATGTCCAAAATAAATTCCCTGGTTCTCATAGTGGTCTCACAGCCACTGCTTTACCTGGCTCATTGCTTAACAACTTACAACATATGCATATGCCTGTTTTGTTTAACTTGACTTACTGGAATATGAAAGAATTTGGTATGTGTCATACTACTAATACACCAATGTTTTATAGTACTTTGTTACTTGATAGTTTAGCAGTATTTCAGATTCATAACCAAGACCCTATTGCCGGGGTACATACCACCGAGCATAGAGGCAATTTTAGGAGAAAACCTAAACCAGATGATCAAAGTCATAAATGTAATACACTTGACACATCTGATGTCACTGGTACCACGGGTACATTCACTGGTGTCTTTGGTTCTGCAATGTCTATATGGAATAAAGTAGATATTGCCACTATCAAAGCACACTTACAGAAGTTTCAGACTGGTATGATCAATGATATTATACCCCCATTATTGCATGGTGTGGATGGCTTTAGGCAGGAAGAAAGATACACTGTATACAATATGCACGACATTGCTAAGGCCTTTTCAGATTCCAAAGATAAAATCAACTCCCTTATTGCACAAAACAATAAAGAAGCAGATAAGCAATACATTGCCCATGAAATCTTATGTTCCGCATATGGATCATACATTATCACTACCATCAATAATCTCCTCTGTGATCTAGAATCCGGCAGAATCCCTGATATCATACATGACAGACGTATCTCTAAATGGTATTGTCCTCATTGTAAATCCCCTAACTATGTAGCCATGTGTATGTTACAGTCTTTAACTATTCCTATTTCTACTGCTAAGAATTTGGGTTTTGTACTGGTCCTTGTTTCACTTCTAAGAAATGTTCTATTAAGGATACTAAGTTTGTGTCTTTTACTGTTTCTTTACCACATCTTGATCCTACTACAGCTATATTTGATAAACTAGCATCTGTAAACTCCATTGGGCATCTTGATGAAGGCATCTACAGAGAATGCCTTGACTTGCCTCCTTTACTGGTTTTCCATCCTCTTCTGGACGCGTGGGTTTCACCGCACACGGACTGTTGTGTGAAGAAAAGGTATATTTATTTGTGTCAATGTGACATATTTGATGTTATTAAACCTGTGTGTGGCTATTCCTCAGACAGTATAGATTGGTCCTTTTCCATGGACGATGACATCACCACTAATGGCATAGAATACCACGACTCAACATCTGCTCCAGATGAATCCAAGTTGTACCAGTCTTATCGGAAAGAGGTTCACCACCTGTCAACATGGATTTTCAAATAGACTTATACTATCCCAGTACAGCTGCAAAAATGGCAACTGCCTACAATGAAAATGCAATATAATTCAGATGGTGAATTTTGTGTGATAACTAATTATGAGACTTTTACATATTGTGGGAAAACATGTTCTATTGCTAACTCAAATTTTTGTCCCGCATCAGACTACTATTATTGGGCACACAGTTATTACCCCTGTCCCCATTAAGGACCCTGATATCATTGATGGTAACCCTGATTATCTGCTTACTCTTTCAGAGTATTTACCTTATTTTAATGTACACATTGATCCTTCAACTTTGACTCTAAAATCACTTTTAGACAGAAAAGACACTCATCTCATCCACATCAGCAATAATATCTCCAAAGCTAATGAAGCAGTCCTTGCACATATTAATGATGGTGATATGAATAGTGCACTTACTAACACATGGTTACAGATTACCTTCAAAGGTTTTGTTATTATACAAGCATTTTTTATATTTTCTCTCATTATTATGTTCTGCTGCCTACGGCGCACATTACGATAACACCATGAGCAGTTAGAGTTCCTTTACAAGGCTTGGGCGTCTGGTCTGTAAACGACCCCTGCTCTCTCTCTCCACTTCCTTACTCTTGCTTATGTTACCCCTTCAGAGGCAACAAGGATGGAATGTTACACAGGGTCCCTGCACCCTAATAGGTACCCCCAGAGGTACACTGCAGACAGCTAGCATTTAGGTATATGTTATACTAACGTACAAGGTTAATGGGATCTACTATACAAGAGCAGATGTCAGGATATGTATGCACATTATTGTTATACACTTTACTTTCCAATATATACATGTATTTCTTGCTTACAAGATGTTAGGACGCTTGTGCCCTTGTAATGATTAGGATATATGAGTCAGCATTGCCATCTTCTGATGATTTGTATTACTACATGGCTATGTACAAACTGTACCTCTTTATTTCTACAAAGTGATGACTATAACAAAATTGTATAATGTTATCTTGGACTGTGGTGCCACCTCTAATTTAGCCAATAGGGCACATCTCTGTAACTAGAAATGTTTCTATCTTACAGTAACCATGGTAATTATCTTAGGTATATAATGTAAGACATTACATCTTCTACCTCGGAGACCCCAGGAGACATGGTGATTCCTAAAGGTATAGGGAATGCTTAGCATTGGCTCCCAGTTCCTATTGGTAAGAACTGCTTTGGGCAACTGTGATTTTCCTTTTGGTAGTAATAAACAAGCTTTATTACTCATATGCAACGTGTCTGCTATTCCTTGCATGCCCATTATTGCCAAGGACCTGAGAGTGAGGTTTAGACCTCCTGACAGGATAATCAGTCTTTCGGGATCTGCTGAAGTGCACGTCACTGTTCTTGTAGTCAGAGATATGCACTCGCTCATGTTGCATTCACTCTTCTTTCCTCACTCATATCACATTGAACCCCATGTGGCATAATATGTTGCATCTATATACGGAACCTAAAACATTTTTTACATTTTAAAAAGTATTAAATACATTTTAAACAGAGTGAACACAAGCACATGGGGGGCTGATATTTGTTATTTATGATTTTTCAGTTTGTGCTATGTGGTCAAATACAAATAATGGCAGGAGGGCACTACTCATGACTAAAGCAAATACAAAATGAATATTCGTCCCAATCCCTAGGTAAGATGCAATATCTCATTTTCCATGCAGTCCTGTTTTAACCTATTTACACACACTATTTAACCCAAATAGCACAGAAGAGATGCAAAACCAAGATTTTACCTATATGTATACCATATTTACCCAGGACAGTCCTGGCCCGATGCGATGCAATATAATGTTTTTAATTTGGTTCTGCTTTCACATACTTTTTTGCAGTTAAAAGATTTTTATTAAATTGTATGTACACAACTTTGCAGGCATGCGAAGAAACAGTTACTGCAGTATAATAACTGGCAAGGAATTTTTTTTAATAGGGAGAGCTGGTTGATATTACTCGTAACAACCGGCTGGTTGTTACAACAAACATGCGCTCAGCAAAACAGAACACAGCGTGAGCCCCACAGCAGTTCATTTGCCATCCACTTGAACAACCACTCAAATTCTAAAAGCAAACACTTTCCCGAACCTCCATAAAAGAAATTTAGGTTACCTGCCAAGCAGTCCTAGTACCAGACGCAAACAGCCGACACAGCCTATAGAAACTCTCTGGCCAAATTGCACTTTCTATCAGGGAGTGACAGTAATATTAACAAAGCTGCATCTGAAGAACCCCGAAGCAAGAAAAGAAGATACTGCGTGATCGACTCTGACTCCGAGTAAAAGTAAGTCAGACCACAGCAACCAGCTTGTTAAGCACTGACACAGTTCATTAGTACACAAATATTTCAAAAAAGTATATTTAAAACATAAAGTAGACTTGAGAAATGGGAACAGAAACACGCACTTTTACCACTCTCCCTTATTATGCACTGACAAGACCAGCATTCACTACAGTTCTCCATGGCAACCAACCTCCACCCAGAGCCAAAGGGGGAAAAAAACGGAGCAATAGAAACAAATCGGAATAAGAGAACTGCAAACAGCAAGTACTCCACAGTTGTTGTTACACATAAAGACTTTCAACAAAAAATAAAATTAGTAAAACAATCTTCATTTCAAATGTTTTAAAAGTTGTACCAGTCTACCTTCACAGTCTAATCCTTAAAGGAAAAATGTATTAACGCTATGTCTATGTTCTTAGTATATATTTTTTTCTGAATGTTCCCTGCTGTCACAATGTTGTTATACTTAATCATAATTCATAAAAGGCTCTTAGTTTCTAAAACAGTATACTATATATATGTATTCATATAAATATATATACACACAAAGCTGAAGCATGACCTTGTGTGGTAAAAAATTCCTTGCCAGTCTATTATACAAAATAAAAGATGGGGAAGTGTGTGATATGAGAATTTAATTCAAACCCTCAGTGTGGGATGCTTTGATAAACCCCTCGGGCTTTGCCCTTGGGGTTTACGTAGCATCCCACACCTCGGGTGTGAATTAAATTCTCATATCACACACTTCCCCATCCATTATTCTCTATTTAACATACAGTAGATCAAATTTATGTACAGTAAGTGATATACTGTACAGGGTTGATATCAACAACCCATAGGTTTAGTTAACAGTAAACTAGTTACATGGATATTAGCAGGGTAAACACTTTACTTATGCAGTACTTTAAGGAGGCAATAAAGCTTTGTGAGCTGGGTCATCCATCTGGGCTCTGAGGCCATGATGATTGGTAACATCTGAACTGGTGTGATTACTGATAGAAAGTGAGAACTTCAGATATGCCCTCATAGACTGATATACAGAAGAGACTGGCCTGTAGTCCAGTAACTAAGATGCTCATGGGCCATCAACACACTCACCACTTGCTTCCATTGTGAGATGGATGGTACCCTTGGAGTTCTCTAGGCCATTCGTAGAAGATGTTTTGCTTCCATGACCAGTGCTACCATCCAAAGCCCCCACCCTTCACCTCCCATGGCAGCTGAAAGATGTCACCTAGTTGATGCAGTTTGGCTCTACTGGGCAAGGTGATGCCCACTCTTGGCATTCTGCATGCACTTTTGTCCAGAACTTGGAAATATTGGAGCAACAGAAGATCTGCAGAAGTGTGCCACCCAGAGCCACATATCTCCAACAGTTTTCAGCATTCAGGAAGCCAATAGTACAGTGAACCCGGGGGGGGAGGGACTCTGTACCATCCGTGCAGAATTTGTTTTTGTATCAGTCTGCTTTTATTCTCCTAGTAGACTTTATGGGCCATAAGCCAGCACTTCCCCCTTGAATCAGACGTGAAGAGGTGCCTAGATCTCTTTCCCAGACCTTTTTGTCTCTGCCTGTCTATGTTGGAAGGGATTCCTGTATGTTGCAGTAGATGGCCCCTGCACTGCCTTGGGTGGGGGTTGCCCTCGTGGATACTGGATTATGATTTTGGGGATGAGAACCCCACCCCACCCCACAGACAGCTCCTAGTTAGGAATGCAGAAAGCTATGTATCTGCAAGAACTGTCAGCAATTTTGGGTTTAAAGGTCACATTTTTTGCTAGAGGTCTGCAAAGGACTGTAGAGTGAAAGTACCCATCATGAGTAGCTTGTGGACCCTGCAAATCCCTTTGCCCCTCCATTGTGGCCACCAGATCTGCTTTACCTCAGTCTTTATTCTCCCATTCCCTCAGAGTGGAGGTGAGGAAATCAGGCAGATGTTCCACCTTGTGAGACCTCCCAGCTCTTAGCTGTATTTGTAGGATGCAGATAGTGTGGAATGGACATGCATCCATACTGAGATGAGGTTGAAGAGATAAAGATTGTGGGCAGAGCCCCTCTACAGAACTCATCTCTATGTGTAGCCACTGTGGGGAGCAGCTGATGGTATCAGCCAACCATTGTAGTGTGTGTACTCTATGAATGCAATGTCATACCCGTTTATCCATGAATCCATGGTAACTCCCCTCCCCCCTTTGCTTCCTGTGCAAGCATGTTTTACCTATGCTATACCTAGGTGGGGGTAGTCATCCCAGAGAAAGAAGCCAAGCACCTTGTCTATTTTTTGACACAGACATTGGAGATGGTTAGGGGCATGGTGTTAATACAAAATAGAAGCTTTGACACTGTTAACATCTTCAGGGCCCCTATCTTCCCTGCCATCAAGAGCTTTAGACAGAGCAATCAGTTACACTCAATTTGTAGTTAGTCAAGAATGGGGATAGGTTGAGTTGAGGGATCTGTCTCAACTCAGCAATGATTTGTATCCCCAGGTATGCAATGCTGATAGGAGCGTAGGTATGACCTGCTTGCATAATAGTAACAGTCGTGCAGTGCTTGTTGAGGAGGAGAACTTGAGTCTTTCCTCAGTTGACCTTGAGCCCAAATAACTATGTGATGCTGGAGAGGAGAGACATGAGGTTGGGTACCAAGACAGCGGTGTCAGAGAGGGTTACCAGGACGTCAACTGCTTAAGATGTGAGCAGTACAAGAGACCATGCTTACCTTCACACCCACACTGTCTGTGGAAAATCTGATTGCTACTGCCAGGGGCTCCAAGGCCTGCACAAACAGCACTGGGGATAAAGGGCAACCCTGTCTCATGCCCTTCTGCAGGGGAAATGGAGAAGAGAGAATTCCATATTACAGGCTCATTATAGAGAGTTGCCACCCACAAAGGAATGAGGACCCTACACCAAATGATGAGAGAGTGTGAAAAAGAATCCCCTACTCCACTGAGTCAAGGATATTTCAAAGTCTGTTGCCAACAACACAGAAGGAGATTGGGAGGTCACTGCTGCCTGGATGATTTCAAACAGAGAACATAAATGATCGGCCCCGAACCTGCCTTTAACAAACCTGGTATGAAAAGGGTGAATGCTAGAAGATAAAACTAGTTTCAGGTTGTCTTGCCATAGCCTTGGCTACTACCTTGTACTCAGCATTAGAGATATGGAATTATAACCAGAATACTGAGACTTTTACTTGGGAGGATTGTGATGATGGCCATTATAAGTAACATGGGTAGGGAGACTTCTGCATGAGCCTACATTAACATGGCTTACAGATGAGGTGCTACAATGTCCAACATGAACTGACATAAACATAACTATAACTCTAACCCTAACACTAAACCTAGCCATTTGTAGGGGGGTTACACCCTTCCCTGCTTGGAGAAAACTTGGCGTCCGTGTCAAGTCTGTACCATCATGCATCAGTTAACATAAACTTATTAATTTACTATACATATTCACTACATTTCTCAATACTTTGTCCATTCTGACAATACATTAGACATATTTCACGCAAGTCAGTCGAACACTACTATACTAAATCAGGGAATAACTTCTTGTACCTTGAACAATGCAAGAGGGAGCCCTTCCCTATCAGCTAACTTGGGGCTGGATGGGGCAGTGGCACCATGGTGAGAGGGCAGAACAAGTAACCTGGAATTTGCACTTAGGCTCAGTTTGAGCAGTGAGCTACGAGAGACATAAACCCTTTTGTGAACCACATGGACAGGCAAGTCCACAGGCCTCCCCGGAGAATCATAGCTGAAACTCAGTACTGGCTTGACAGCTTGGCCAGTCTTTCGGGGATGGAACAACCACAGTCTCTGTACTTTCAGTAACAGCCTTGGGGCTTTCATCACTTGTGAGGGGTGCCTTTGCCTGGATGGCAACATCCAAACTTGGAGCACTGTCAGCTCCTTGCTCTATAGGCTCTGTTTCTACAACACTTGACTCATTTTGCAAAGGCTCAGGAACAATCAAGCTTTGAGACACTGAAGGCGGGTGGTCAGCACTCTCACAGTGCTCTTCAAGTTCTGGTATGTCACCAGAAAGACTCATCCATCAGCCCCTCACTCAGGCAAATCATACAGTTCCACAATACACAGAGTCTTAGCATCTTCAGACATGATACTTTGTACTTCACTTTCAGGGAGCATTGGCTCCAAGGACAAAGCTGAGGGGTTAGATGCAGTCCAGAAGGCCCAGCTTCATCCCCACAATTAATCATGGGGTTACCTCAAAACAGCTGACTCAGTTCATAAGAGGGGTAATAGGCATAGTCGCACTCCCTTTCATCAGAAGTGGACTGACAGTCACTATTATTCTGGGCCTGCTGCGGAGGAAACCTTAAATCTGTGACCACTGGGGTAGGCTGACTCTGTCTCTTTCTTGCAGCAGCATGTGTCACTGGCCCAGGAGGCTCAATTTCTGGGGGTTCAGCCTCAATCATGACTTGGCCAATAGGTAGCAAGTGGTTACGGTGCATGGTCTTGACAGCTTTGGAGTTGTTCTCTGGGCGCACCCTGTACACAGGTAAATCATCCAACTTTCCAACTGCTACATGGGAAAGATGGTGCCACTAATCAGCAATTTTGTGTTTACCATGCAGTCCCAAACTGCATAACAACACATGGTCTCCAGGTCAAAGTTCTTGAGCCTTTACTTTTTTATCATGCCTCTCTTTGTTGGCTAGATTTCTCTTGGTGGCCATCGTCTGGGCCAGTTGATAGTCATGGCTCAATTGAGCTTTCAGTTTTTGTACTTATTGCAAGTAGTTTTCAAATCAGACCCCATCTGGAGAGACCCCAAAACAGATATCAACAGGCAGCTGGGCCTCCCTCCCGAACATGAGGTGGTAGGGAGAGAATCCGGTAGCATCATTTTTCATGCAATTGTATGCATGTACCAAGGTGCTAATCTGCTGGCTCCATTTATGCTTGCCTTTTGGGTGGAGGGTGCCTAGCATGTCTAGCAGGGTGCGGCCTAAGCGTTCTGGTTGAGGGTCCCCCTGTGGGTGATAAGGCGTGGCTCTTGACTTTTTCACCCCCCATAGAGAGAGCATTTCTTTGATTAGCTGACTCTCAAAGTTTCTGCCTTGATCAGAATGAATCTGCTGGGGGGCACCATAGTGAACGAAGACATTTTCCACTAACACCTTGGCCACGGTAGATGCCTTTTGATCTTTGGTGGGGAAAGCTTGTGCATACCATGTGAAATGATCTGTAACCACTAACACATTGCCAATGTTCCGCTGTGGGCAGGACCAATTGTTACTTGTCTACTTTGCCACTACAATCTGCTGTCTCTCTATACAACAACTGATTGAGCAACTTCAATCTGGGGCCTTCTTTAAACAATAAGGCAGTTTGCAAGTCAGTGGAACGTAGCTTAGAAACATCTTTCCCTGCACGCAGGGCATCAAGTGCTGGCTGAATCAGAGGATCTTGGGATTGAGCCCACTGAATGCTGTCATTATCAAATTGAGGTAGTGCACTAATGTCTAGAGCAGAGAACTGGCAATAAGCAGCTGGTATGCAGGTGTCAGAAGGGCCCAAGCAATCTACTAAACAGTCCACTGTGTCTGCAGACGTGTTCATCTCTATCAAACTTTTGGCACAATGCTCGAAAGTCAGGTTCAGACAGCCTGACCCAATCACTCTTGGAAGTGGGCCTTCGTGATAGGGCATCAGCATCAATATGGTTCAGGCCCGGTCTGTATTTGACAGCATAATCATAGGTTGCTAATACAGAAAGCCACCAGTGGCCAGTGGCCTCTAACTTAGCTGAAGTCTGTACATAGGTCAACGAGTTATTGTCAGTCTTCACCAATATGTTTGCCCCATAGGGGTATTCATGAAACTTGTCAATGATGGCCCATTTTAGCTCAAGGAACTCCAACTTACACACAGGGTAGTTTCTTTCGGACGGGGTCAAGCCCCTACTAGTGAAAGCTACTGGTCTCAGGCCATCCTCATGGTCTTGATACAGCACCACTCCTAGACCCTGCAGACTAGCATCTGTAAGCAGAGCATAGGATTTGGTGGGGTCAGCATAGGCGAGAATGGGGGCATGGGTGAGCTGGTATATGATCTTATGGAGGGCTGCTTCACAGTGGGGCATCCAGTGGGGCCCGAAGAGTTCACCTGAGCGGAAGTATACTTTTTCTGGTTCTTTAATGGCCCCTTTTTTGTATTTGAGACTGGTAGGAGGGTAACCCTGGGTAAGGTTCAAGAGTGGGCGAATCACCTTGGAATAATCTTTTATGAACCTGCGGTAGTAGCCACAGAACCCCAGGAAATGTTGTAGTTCTTTCAGATTATGGAGCTGGGACCAATATCTTTTGTAGATACTATGTGCCCCACATACTTCATGGAGGTTTGGAAATACTGACACTTTTCAATGGAAAGCTTGAGACCAAAGTCTTCCAGTCGGTCTAGGACTTTAAACAGTCAGTTCTCATGCTCCTCTAAGGTGCTCCCAAACACAATGACATCATCCAAGTACACCAGGCATTCCAGGAAATTCATATCTCCCACCGGACGTTCCATCAGTCACTGAAAGGTGGCTGGGGCACATAATATCCCCTGTGGCATCCTCAGAAACTCATAGAATCCCAATGGACAGATGAAGGCCGTTTTCTCATGGTCTTCCAGGGCCATTGGGATCTGGTAGTATCTGCTGTGAAGATACGACACCGAGAACCATTTGCTCCCACTCAAGCAGTCCAGGGCATCTTGTATACGAGGCATACTGTATTGGTCTGGGATGATCCGCCAGTTCAGGGTTCGATAATCAACACACATCCTCACAGACCCATTCTTCTTACACACAACCACAATGGGAGAGGAGTATGGGCTCCTGGATTCTTGTATCATGCCAGCAGCGAGCATTTCCTGCAGGTGTCTTCTCACATCATGTATGTCTGCTGGGGCTAGGTGTCAGGTCCTCTCTCAAAATGGCAGTTCATCGTGCAGGCGTATGTGATGCTCCACACCCTGGACACATCCCACATCCCATTCCTTCAACAAAAACACTTGGTCTCGCTGGGCAAGTCTCTTGCTAATTCTAGCCTTCCATTCAGCTGGCAATGGGGAGTCACCAAAGTCAAACAAGTCTGGGATCACTCTCTCCTTCTCACCAAGGTGCTTGTTGCTGGGCAATACTGCAGTGTCTGTGCAGTGTACCACAGCTAGGGTGCACCCTCTGTTCACCCGGATCTCCCGATCTGACACATTGTGAATCTGGACCATCACTCGTCGTGCACAGGCATGGGTATGAGCAGGCAAGATGCTGGGCTTGACCAATAAACCTTCTGGCAATTTTCCATCACTTGGTGCATCCAACATCAGTATTTTGTTCTTGACATCTTTCCGGAGGCAGACCTCCCCTTGAATGGTACACTATGCGTTAGGGGCCAGTACCATCAAATCGGGATGCTTCTTCCACACGATCCCCACCGGTTCATCCTGGTCTACTTACTCAGGTTTCTGTTGCAAATCATAGGCCTTCTTGATCAGAGCCGGAATTCTCAGGGCCCTCCCAGTCCATCATCCTTGTTTCTCATGACAGATTTGTGCCGGTCTCCCAAACATATGGGCGTTCATCCCAATTAACAGGGGGACCCCATCATACAGTCCGGTGGGGAGACACACTAGGGCCAATGTCTCTACTCACTCCTCTACACCAGTTACAGTTGCAGGAAAAGACTACCAGAGGTGGACATACCCTAGGTAGGGAAAAGACTTGTCGCTCAGGCCCACACATGTAGGCCTTCCAGGGATTGCTAAGGCACATCAGATAAGTGTTTGTCATACCAGTCCTGGAATACAATGGTCACTTGTGACCCACTGTCAAGCACAGCCCGAGTATGACTACCATTCACAGTCACCGTAGTCTCCATTGAAGGGTCCACTATTTTGGACCAGTCTGGAGAGGCAATAGCAGAGGCCTGGACAGATGATTTAGCCACAAAGAAGTTTGAGTTAGGGTTTCTCGAACCCTCACTGTGGTCATTTCAGGCACCTCTTGGCCACTGATTTGCTTTTCGGAGCTCCCCTTGGAGTCTGTTTACTACTCTTTCTAAGTCCTTCTGAGACCAGCATTCTCTTTTCATATGGCCATCCTTTCCACAGTTGTGACAAATGATAGACTCCTGGGTCATCCTGGGAGAGAACATCGTATGAGGAACTGAAGCAGTAGTAAGAGATTGGGGTCTAGTATCTGCTTGCAGCGATGAGTGTGATGCAATGTGTTTTAACAGTTCCTTTAGAGTGGCAGTCAATCCAGTGATCTCAGCCTTGGAGCCATCCTCGGTAGCGGATGCCTGGGGGCGCACCTCAACCCCCATGGCAGTCACGTCCTGAAAGGGACCAGAATCTTGTTCCATGGGGGAAACCCTTGCAGAGGCACCCATCTTCAATTCTCGAACTTCCTTTAGTAGCTCGTCTTTCCAATGCTTGGCCCAGGGTGGGAAGTCCTCTGCATTCTCAGAGCGCTCGTTAAGTGCCGACTTTTCCCGAGCCTCACTTGGCTGATCACTCTTGGCCACTTGAGCAGCAGCATCATATATGGGTACAATTCCTCCATGGGGTCGCCTTTGCTTAACCCCCCTAATTTCTTTCATTAGTTTGTCATAGGACGGGGACGATTCCAGTCAGGTGGCAAGGCGTAACTGAAGCAATAACAATTCTGAAAACAGAGCAGACTTAAGGATCCGGTCCAGCCTAGTTCGATCTAATTCATTTGACGACAAACTACCCTTTCTGAGGCACTCTTGTAGCAGCTTTTCAAGCCGAGGTACATACACAGACAATGGCTCCCCTTGGTACTGCTGAGCATTTCTTACTCTCCACCACAGATCCTCATCTGAATCCAGGCTCCCATACACATTCTCCAATGCATCAAAATAGTCCTCCGCAGTTGCTCCAGGGTTATTGGCCCACTTGGCATGGATAGCCAGAGCAGGACCCCAGAGGCTCTCACTCAACCTCTTTCATTTCTCTGCTTCTGAGCATTGTCATTCAAGTACTAGAGGGGCAACATAGTCTATCCAGGTTTCCCAGTCATCCTCCCCCTTGGGGATGGGGAAGGTGCCCGAGAAGATTCTCAGCCTTCAGTAGGAGTCATGGCTAATGGTGGGTACAGATATAGGGGCCAGCATTGGCATGGGCACAGAAGGCGGGGCAGTAACAGGTGCTGGAGTGGGAGGGGGTGTTGGGGAAGGAACACCCCCAGGTGGTAGGAATAGTTTCTTACAGCCCCCTTCGGTTTTCCCTTCCTCCAGCAACAACTTAGCAAACTTCTCCTCAAAAGTCTCAGTTAATGGTGGGAGCTCATCCTCCCTGGGGTCTTTACTGTCTTTTGTCATCACTCTCCAGGCAGCTGGAACCCCTTCTGGGGCACTAGTCTGTGGCATTTTAGAGCTGTTCACAAGGTCACTACACTCTACTAAAGTTATGAAAGTTTGGGCGATCAAATCAGCCTATCGACCCACCACCACAGGGTTTTTTAAACATTCAACTTTGGAGAGTGCTCCCTCTACAGTGTCCTTACTGGTACACAGGGGAATATCCAGTATAAGCAGAGCCTTTTGGGGGTTGATCTCCTGCCCAGTACACCACCCCACCAACTGGTGTACAGCCATTTCTACTGGGGTAGCCATTAATCGTTAACAATAATTCATAATTTTTGGCCACTAGAAGACACAAAATCCCAGCGGTGAGCCTCCAAAATGTAACCCCTAGGTGGTGCTATCCCAAGGGCTACTACCCCACTTGCTTGGCTAGTAGCAGGTTAAGGGGCCTGAGTTCTGAAACGGGTGCCTCCACCTGGAGGTCAGGGTTGGTGGTGGTGGTCAAGCTAACCTGGGCACAGCCTTCTGGGACACTGTAACCCCCCTCTTTCCTTACTAGTGGCCAGAACAGTACACAATAATCACTTTCACAATACCCCTGATACATCACACAAGTAACCACACTGTTTGCACTTACCACCAGGGCTTTCCTGTAAAACAAGGTTATACACAGCAAATAACAGCAGTACAGTACTCTTGCACAAACTGGAACCACAGTCAGGGTAAATGCAAAAAAGAGTTAGATCTGATTTATTTAAGGGACTTGAACAAGGGAGGGGCATAATCAGGTTAATTTGCTTAAAGGCTGTATCAATTAAACAGTTAGGCATGCACTTCAGGATCCATAAACAGTCACACACTCTGGGTACCCAGATGGAGAATGGTGGGCCAGCCAGGAACGTTGCAGCTGGTTGGGGCCCTGTGACGGAAGAAAACCACATGCACAACACACACTATTTGTAATCCGGAGTTCGTGAAAAGAAAACAACAAGACAATCAGATGACACTTTTAGATCAGGCTGTTGTTGCAGGGAGCTACCCTGATGATTACTCACGATACCCAAGACTGGACACAGGCTAGATGAAAATTGAGACTGCAGGTGGTTGATCTGGAGTGCCAGGAGAAGCAGGGCCCACACAATTCACTGAGGCATTGTTCCTGTTCAAGCATGGAGTAGGGGGGTGATCCCCAGGCAGGTCTCTCATCAATGGCTTTCTGTATGCAGCGGGTAGTCTGGCTAGGCCAGTGTGGCAAGGCCCAGGCCAAATGTCGACAAATTTATTTTGGGCTGGGTACAGCTTCCAGCAAGCAGAACACAGTTCACACAGTGGGGAACCAAATCACGACCCACTTTCAATACACAGCACATTTACATGTAAGGAAATTCTACTGTACCAGGCAAACCGCTCTCCAGTCACAATTGCAAAGCCTCTGCACAAACTGGGGATTCAAAAGCAGCTGGAAATCCAGACAGGCCGATCGCATTCAGCAGAATCTTTGGTCTTCTTCAGGTATGAGCCTGGTGAAAAATCAGTGGCTTACTTCATTCTCACAAACTTGGAATTAATCCAAAATAGTTCTCTTCTCTCCCTCTCAGGGGCAGCAGACAGACATGCAGCCAAAACTCAGGCTTTTCCACAGAGACTGTATTGAGCTCTTGCTTCTTCAGCTCCCAACTTAGATCTGATTCAAATTGCAGCAAGCCTGGGAATTTCCCCAAGATCCAAAAGGTTTGGTTGGCTGATTCATCTGTCAGTCACAACAGGAGCTCCCCCTTCAGGTGCAATAAGGCATCAAAAGCCCCAAACTACAATTCCTACAGATTCTGACTCCAGACAGCTCCTGTAGTCCGGCTCCATTTTAGGTCCCACCAGTACTGATTGGCCCAATTCTGCAGTCCCGGGCCAAAGTCGGGGTATAAGCAAAACAGTCCTTACTGCAAAGAAGGCAGGTTAGACAAACTACATTATCATTATCACTCTAAATGATTTTCAGCAAATGGTTACATCTTTCAACAGAGCACCCTCTCAGATTACTTATGACTGCAATCCAGGCAGCTCTTAAAGAGACAGTACACAGAGGTTATACAGGCACTCTCTGGCAATCACATTTAAACTGCTAAAACGCAGGACACCAGCCTGGCAGTAAGCATTTAGGCAAACTCAAGGAAGACTTTTTGGGAACCCCCATTTGTAGGGGGGTTACACAATCTCACTGTTTACACACAGATCCAACTGACTTTAGAAAAATCACACACAGTTTGAGCTCAGTTTTGCTGAATGGTACTTACTGAATCAGTAACTGGCTTTTCGATGCAAATTCTTGACCTACAGCTGATCCTGGAAGGCCTCTGGGTTGAAAGGGGCTGGCAACTCTGCCAATTGTCCCTACGAACATCGAGCTTTCACCCCAGTCGATCGGAGTATGGGTTGAGCCCGATTTAGTAAAGAAATGTCTGTTGTTTTAACTTTTAGAACGTTTGCAGTCACCGCAACGATACTTTTTCTTGTCATAACTTGAAAATTAAAGCTGGCAAATGTTCTATTTTTAATGCAGGACAAGGGGGCACACACAATCTAGCTTTACAGCTCCTTGGTAAACGTTGGCCCAATCACAGCAGCACATGAACAGCAGGCACACAGCGGCACATATTAATGGCACTACTCTGGGCAAATCCCTTATGCGTAAAGCTTCCAATTTTTTTGACTACCAACTGCCAGACAGACAAAACGCTAGCCACAACCTGAACAAATATCTCTTGTTCTCTCCCAAATTCCAAACACATCCTCAGTGGTGCCTCCATTTTGTAACCCACCCCCACCGGCCCCCCTTGTTCAACTAGTAGGGCTGCTCCTTTCACACATGGCGCCAACAAGAGGGATGGGGGTTGTCACTACAACAGTTCAGTTTACCAATACTTTTATTTTGAAGCCTGCCATCCTCAGACAGGCAAACCAAGTGTGGCAACCACCTAGCTCACACCTGGGGGGCCCATTTACCATGGCAATCAACCTGGGTCCCTGGGAGAAAACATTTGCTCATAGTTATGCTAGGTTTGTACTTCTGGTCAGGGGCACCCAAGTAAATCCAGACACAGTGGAAGCAATAGCAGTACTGTCCAAACCAGGTTGGGATTCTAGAGTGTGGTTTTTATTCACATACACAGAGAATAATCACAAAGCAAAGATGGACCCCAACAGGGCTACTCCTACTAGTAATGCAGATTACTGAGGTACAGAGCACACACACACACACACACAGTGAACCCTCAGGTTCTGAAATGGAAACAGCGAACACCCTCTGGTTCTGAATGGAAATTGGCACACACGGCCAGAACTGGTACACTTCCCTTGACTAGGCACGTTCAGCTAGTACTAGAAGACCTTCCCATATTTCATGAGGAATTTTTGGTGGCACCCTCAACCACCAAAGAGCACATACAGGCTCACAGAAAATCCAAATTCACATCTAGGTAAACTATTTTCTTCAGGCACTGGCCAAATGCACTGAAAGAAAACAAAGGAGCACAAACTGAACCCGGAGAGGTAAACATGGTTACTCCAGATGGGGGGTCTCCCACCTTTTGCTTCCAAATTTATACTCGGCCATTCATCTGGTTAATAACACCCTCACAGCAACTTATAGATGCTATCTTGAAATGTCTTTCACATTTAACAAACTACATTACACACCTCTGAGGTGTCAAGAAGTTTAAAGTTCTGTAAATGGCAATGTCTCTTCACTGGACCCCCACTTTAGCAGGCACTTTTAAATCAGACACGAACTAAAAGTTCTGTACTTGGCAAGTCTCTCTCTGGATCCCATAGTGGGCAGATACTTTTAAACAGAAACGGTCTTGGTGACAGATTCCCTTTGTCAGAGAAAAAACTCACCACAGGAATGCAGCAGGAATGCAAGTGCCCCAAGGAGTTTCCACACAAAAGTCTCGGGTACTCGCAGAGCAGATGAATCTCAGGCAGCTTCAACACAGTCCAGGCTGGACCAGGGGATTGCACCTGATTCCTGGAAATCCCACCCCCCATCCCTCCAGGGATGGGGCACTGGAAAACCCTCTTGGAACGGTCTCTACCACTTCACTCTCTGGTCTTCTACTGTATGTTCTTCTTCTAGGGTGAGAACAAACTACCCAAACTATGGAGGTAGCTCTCTGTCAGAGCTAAAACTGAGAAGCTGCCAAGGCAGCAGCCTCCTCCTCACTCTCCACTCTACAGACTACTCCACTCTTAACTCAACATTCTACAGCTAACTCCCCAGCTAGCATTCCAATGTGGCTTATGCTGCTGCAACAATTCTATGATGACATCATCACTCCAGCTCAGCTGAGACTGAAAACAGAGTGTGACAGTGTGAAATCCATTAAACTGGCATTTCACAAGCTGTCTCTCCCTGCCTGCCATTGATTCTAAGTGGGATTCTAGTAACCCCTGGGAACAAGGGAGTTACATTATGCTTACTATTGTGTAATTTTATACAGAATGCCTTGTACTGTATACTGTGATTCCCATGCTCCCTGTCCCCTGGGTCGCACATGGAGACTAGCCTTGGCTCAGTGTGCCTTTCCCAGTCACCAAATGTTTAAATAAAATAAAATACATTTTAAAAAAACCTTGACAATTTTATACACATACAGTACACGCACAAAAAAGTCAATCACTCATTAAAGGACAACCGCTTTAACATAACAAACAAATCACAATGATGTGTTTGAACATTAGACTGAGAAAAAAAGCATAGTATCCTACTGCAAATGGCTCTCACCCTTGACAGGGCAACATCTCGGGCAACACAATACACTAGCAGCCCATAACCAATCACCTAGATTCATGGATTAGCGAGGAATTAACTTTCTAAATCAAACCAGGGGCCCGATTCCAAAACGGTTACACCCGATACAAGGTCCTTGCACCTTGTATCATAGTTTGCGGCATTCCCTATTCTGGTACGCGTTCTGCGCTGGAATGGGAAGCTGCTGTGCCAAATGGGCGCTGTGCCCCCCTTATGACCTGCATCTGCATACATCAGGTTGCAAGGAGGCGTGTGCTACGGCGGGGCTGCTACATCCCCTAATTTCAAATTCCAAAAGCCCCACTGTGGCCGTAGCAAGGGGCTCCACTTAGACCTGCCAGGAGGTGGTCTAAGCCCCTTGCGCCAGTGTGGCACACAATGGGGTGATAGCTACCTGTGGGGTAAGGAGAAGGGCACAGAGTGGTTATGGACAGTTGAGTAGGGATTGCTTTGGCACCCAGTGAGTACATATGCCTCCTCATATATAAGACAAAGGCATATGCACCCCACCTGATGCCAAATCAATCCCTGACCTCCCCACTGTCACACCAACTCACCCTATGCCCCCCATGCCCCTCCTGCCCTCACCCCCCACCGGGCACACAATTACCCCACCTTACCACCACCACCACCAATGCTGCCCGTCCTGTGTTGCTGCTCTGTATGCAGTTTCATCCTTCAGACCACACAGGATCTGCCTCTGCCGTCAGACCCACCTGCTCCAGGTTAATCAACTCCTTCATCAAATGGATTTTTCTTATCTCAGGACCTCCCACCTCAAGTTTATCTAGGGCCAATACCAGCCCCGCTTTAAAGCCTACATGAACTAGCCCCATTAATATTGCCCAACCTTGATGCCCCATGGTTGAGGGATTATCTAAGGCTACTTAATTCCTCACCCCTGGCTACCCCATTACTCTTGGTGGATGAAGAAATGCCCCCAGAACAAGCAAGCATGATGGCTGATGGGATTGCTGCAGACTTTTCACACCCTGGATTTTGAGAGCTTGTTTGTATTTAGATCAAAATGTCTAGGCACTAGTCTGCTGTATTCTCGCTTAACACTGGCTTATCAATAATAACCACTGTCATCATATATTGCTAATGATAAGAAACAAGTGTGTTTTTCTCTGTACTAATTAATTGAGAACTTGTAATCAAATATTTACACATAGATGTGTTGATTTTTGTTCTGATTGACTAATTATAATTTGATTGTTTGTAGGTTTACAGACTTATTTTAACTCAAGAAGTTCTTACTTTTTAATTTTTATTGTCAACCTAAGCCAAAAATCTCTGACATCTGCTGGGTGCTTTCCACCAAAAACAGTAAACAGTGTATTTATAACTATTCAGTCTAACCATGAAAGCTTAACTGGAGGTCAACCTTGTCTTCACTGCAAAGTAAACCACAAACACTCAGCCAACCTTGTCTTGAAAAGAAACTGTAGTCAAACTCTGTATGCTTTTCATCACCTAGAGTTACTGTGAGACACCATCAAATAATGTTGTCATAGTCAATCTCCATATGTTTCTTACATCACCTGGAGTTACCACACACACTCCATGATCCTATTTTTATCATTTAGAGTTACTGTAAGACACCATCAAATGCAGTGACGTAACTAACCTCAGGTTAACTTAAGGTATATGAGGTTAAGTCAAAACAAAAGATAAAGCCTTTATAACATAACAACAGTCTGTCAACAACAAATCAGAGACAGACTAGTTTTGTTAGAAAACACAAATCAATAAAATATGGTTCTACCTGGACAAAACTATTTAAACAGCCAGAAATTCAAGCCAAGGTAAGAAACTCAGACTGAAAGGCAAGGATCACCTCTGCTCTTAGAACTTCACAGGAACATCTGTTGCAGGTCTGGTAAGTCTAGTTACGTAAATCCTAGGCATTGGAACTAGGACTGACAAATCTGGCTTTTGTATCTTTCCTGTCCGTGACTACCTTAGTCAACACAAGAAATATTATTTTATGTTTGCACTACTATTCAGAATAAATGTAATTGCATTTAAAAAGTGTTGCAATTTAAAAACTGTGTTTGCCTATATATGCAATGCCAAAAGCTGCCTCATAAATATTATACTAGTAAAATAGTTCAAAACTATGACAAAAATGTTAAACTTATAACTGTTCATTCATGTTGTTGATAAGATTACCTTGTAAACATCTCAAAATCAACAAAATCAAAAGTAAATACTTTTTAATCATGAATCCTGGTACTAGTTTTCTTTCTCAACATAATATTATTAAACTTAGAGCAATGAGTTTAGAACAGGATACTCTTAAAAGTAAAAAATGTTTAAATTTTTGCTTCCAGGATCATGCTGGTACTCATCAAATAACAGTTGCAGGATATATTCAAATGTTAAACTGTGCAAACTTCTCATGTGTTGAGCCCTTACATAAGTATTTAGGATGGTGTTTCATAGACCCTGAAAGAAAACGCTGGTGCAAAATATTTGACTGCCCTAGGCATCAGGCAACAAATGAATTTAAGGTTCATGTAAAAATATTCAAAAAATTAGGGAAGTTCCACTGCCCCCTAATGCATAACCATGACCACAAAGGTAATTTACAGTTCAATGAATACACAGCCTTTACAGACCGAGATCAAATAGTCTTGGTCAGTCAGGTGTCAGATAAAATAATTATGGCAGGTGGTCTGGGTCACAATTCAGGCGATGATCTACCCACAATCTGTGTTTCCATCCCAAACAAACTTTATCCTGTCCTGGCCAAATTAGCGGACAATCTGAAAAAGTACCAAAGGCAGTTAATGGAATGCACAAAAAAACCCTCAGTCCTCACCAGTCTTGGTAAAAACCATGTACACGGGACTGAGCAGGAGACTTATGCCGGGGTGACAGAAAACACCCCGTGACATAACTCCCACCTAACATGTGCCAGCGAGAGGGGAGACAGATCCTTGCAGCATGTGCCACAGCTGTGCCAATGGTTGGGTGCTGATCAGCAGTTGTGGCAAAACCCAGAGATTTCGGTGCCAGGACCCTGCTTTTTTGCAGAATCTGATGCAGGGTCCCTGGTGCACCCAGGTATTGCCGCATCCCTGGAGCGTCGCAACTTGTGTCGCCCAAGGAGCATTTCAGAATAGGGCCCCATGTATTTTATGAATAGATGTAATCACTCTATGTGCTGTTCAAAGGATAGTGTACCATCAAGGGTGAGGCCCAGTTACCAATGTTTCCTATTGTGGTTCAAATCACCCCCTATAATGATAGCGTTCACTCCTCCAGTTGATGCAATTCACCCAAAAATGATGTGCAAACCAATCTACTGCTCCCTGAATCCAACAGTCTCATTCTTCAGCATCCAGCGGTCCCCAACTCCCTTCCCATGTCCAGTTCTCCTCCCCCCACAGCTTGCAAGGCTGTATGTAGTGCTCCTAGGTTACAAGCAGGCATAAAAGTGGGAGGGCACAGCAAACTGCGATCTGGGATGTGAGGGCCACAGTGCACTGTGAATGGCACCACAGTCCATCTGCATTGCATCCCCCACTTTCTTTCCTGTGTCAGGACTTTGCCCACCAGTGCAGCAGTACTGCTACCACTTGTGACACTAATGACCCAGGTTGAGGAATGGGCCTGGGATGTCAGATGGCTGGCCAGGGGAGGTTGGCTAAGCATCCCCTTCGGAAGCTATCCACCTTGGAAGTGGGAGGGTTGTGTCTTCAGTGCACTACTGCCTCCTAGGTGACCAGAGGTACATAGATACATAGATACATAGACAGTGTCGGCAGATAAGGGCCTATGGCCCACCTAGTCTGCCCATTTGAGCTTGTAAGTTAAGTTTGTTTTCCTAGAAGTCTATTTCCCCTTACCCCTGACCTCTAGAATTCCTTTATGTCTATCCCATGCATTCTTAAATCCCGTGATTGTTTCAGCCCCCACCACTTCCTCTGGCAGGGTGTTCCACTTGTCCACCACCTGTTCTGTGAAGAAATTCTTTCTCATGTTTCCTCTGAATCGTCCTCCTCCAACTTCATCCCATGCCCTCTAGTCCTGAAACATCTTTTTCTTAAAAATAGTGTTTTCCTGCACCCTGTTCCTCCCTGTAAGATACTTGTATGTCTCTATCATATCCCTCCTCCTCCTCTCCTCCAGGGAGTACATGTTCAGTTCCTTCAACCTGTCTTCATAGGACTTGTGATGCAACCATGCACCATCTTTGTTGCCTCCTCTGAACCTTTCTACCCTGTCTATGTCCTTACGTAGGTATGGTCTCCAGAACTGTATACTGTACTCCAGGTGGGCCTCACTAGTGTCTTGTATAGCGGAATTATGACCTCCTTTTCCTGCTGGTGATGCCCTGCCTATACATCCCAGCATCCTATTTGCTTTACCTGATGCCTTGTCACACTGTTTCTACTTGAGGTCATCAGAGATGACAACCCCAAGATCCCTTTCCTGCTTGGTGCATGCTATTTCCTCACCCCCAACTGATATATTGTGCCAGGGTTTTTGTGCCCATATGCATTATCTTGCACTTCTTGCATTGAATTTCAACTGCCAAACCCTTGACCATTCTTCAAGTTTCTGCAGGTCCCTTCTCATTCTGTCTACACCCTCTGGTGTGTCTACTCTGTTACAGAGCTTTGTGTCATCAGCGTAACAGTGAAATTCTGCCTTCTAGATCCTGTGCAATGTCACTGATGAAGATGTTGAATAGGACCGTCCCAGCACTGATCCCTGTGGTACCCCACTGGTCACTCTTCCTCTGTGGAGTGACAGCCATTTACCACCACCCTCTGTGTCCTGCCACCCAGCCAGTTACCTACCCACCACACTACTGTCCTGCCCACACCCATATTCCCCAGTTTGTGTAATAGTCTTCTATGTGGCACAGTGTCAAAGGCCTTGCTGAAGTCCAGATAAGCCATGTCCACTGCCCTCCCTGATCCACCTCCTAGTCACCCAGTCAAAAATTCAATGAGGTTGGTCTGACATGACCTCCCCCTGGTGAAACCATGCTGCCTTGGGTCCTGTAGTCCATTGACAACCAGATGTTCCACCAATCTCTCCTTCAGTAGTGCTTCCATGATCTTTCCCACTACCGAGGTGAGGCTGACTGGTCTGTAGTTCTCTGCTTCCTCTTTGTTCCCACTTTTGTATAAGGGGACTATAAGGTGGTGGTGCAACCAGAGCAGAGGCTCAGGGAGGGAGGACATGTGCATGTGTGTGTGTGTGTGTGTGTCTCACATACCATTGGAGTCACAGGGTCTGGGGGGAAAAGCAAAGGGAAAACAACCCTGACCACCGCAGGATGGCACCTGCCTCACGTGGAATGTCCACCATTGCCAACTGTGGCATTCTCCCAACACTGAACTCGAACTCTGCTAGGGGTTGGGTTCCCCCAGATGGCCCTGTCCTGGGAGGCAAGCTAGGGAGGAACACAGAAGAGGTCAGTCCTGTAGAAAATGGGTGATGAGGCTGGGGGCAAGGTCGGGTTGGTGAGGGCTAGTCAGGGCAAAAGAGGAGATAAAGTACACTAATAAGAAATGAAAATACTGGAGAGACATACAATCTTTAGAAACAAAGCACAGGCACAAAGTGTGGTGAATTGTCCCAAAGTACATATTCTTTGGCTGCAAGTTAGACAACAGTCAGGCAATCTGCTCATTTGCTCAGTTTACCAACTAAAGTGACTGGTTCCGATGGGGATGTGACATGTCCCTGAGTATTCCTATGTGTACGCTGACTATTACAAATAGGGGTTACGCATTAAACTACTTATTATTCTGTGCTTTTTGCACTTACATGGTTAATGCTGTAACCTGTGTTCAAAATGTGAAGAATGTATTTCCTGTTATTGAAGTATTTTCTATTGCTGACCCTGTGGCACAGAGGGCTCAGGCGCTTTTGCTCCTCCTACAGCCATGCCAGGCAACCTGGGTTTGAATGCAACTAGGGTCACTCAGGAGTTGGCTAGGGAGGAGGACTGAGAATCCCATAGGATGCTCTCCTCCTCCTCCAGGGAGGGAGGTCTGCACGCTCCACTGCAATACTGCCACCTGGGTGACCACGAGTGACAGTGCAAGTGGAGCCACATGGAGAAGTGAGGGCACTCCTGACTGGGACACATGTACACGCATATGTCCACTCAGTTCTCGCCCACAGGGTGCCCAATGAGAAGGGGAAAAAAAGAAAGAAAAAGCCGAGGCCATTGCAGGATGATGTCACACTCTCCAGCAGGCTCTGCACCATCCACTGGGCTGTCCGTTGTCGCATCTGATACCTAGTCTCCTCCAGGGCCTAAGGAACACAGGAGGCTCTGTCATGGGGGGGAATCCAAGGGGCACTGCAGTGCAGTGGAGCAGTAAGCACCATAGGTGGCAGGTGACAGGGCTGGGGGAAGTAGAAAGGCATAAGGGAAGGCAGCCAAGGAGAAGGAGGGACAATATTTTCTACTTTGCAGCAAAGTGTTCCCTGTGCTATACATGGCCCATGCCCATTGGTGCAGACTTTTGCCTGGGAATTTTTTCCACCCACAAGGGCTGATAAAAGGGACTCTGGTTCCACCAAAAGTGTGTGTTTTCTATCAGATCAGAGCCCTTGGGGTTCTAGGCATCCATGGGTGCACTTCTGCAGCTACACGTGACATTAGGGAGCCTGCGGGCCTGGGATGGTGGCAAGGTCCTGGGTCCAGATAGGCACCGTCCCCCTCCAGTGTGGGTCAACAGGGGCTCGAATCCCTCCCAGTTGTGGGACTGGAGACAGTGGGGATCTGTTGGTGTCTCACCCTCAAGGAGGGCTGCTGGAATGGTATCTACTATCCCATTTAATTCCTAGCAAGGAGCGAAGTCTGAATATTCCTGGCAGAGAAACCAAGGCTTAAGAGAATGGTGAAAGAACAAAAAGTGTGTGGAAGATCAGTGCAGGGGGTAAGCACCAAGATATCTGTATTGGAAGGCAGTGGGAACAGATATAGGGAGCAATGATAAGCCTCTGTATCTGTGACTTCAAGGCACTGGACACTGAATCTCCAGGGGGCAGAGGCTAGGTGAAGAGGCCATATGTGTCTGCCGCAAATCAGCTGTGTCCATGCTGGCACCCTATCCACCTAGGAGGGTATACCTCTCCTTTCTTAACCTCTGCCAACTCGCAGAGTAAAAGTTGTGCCTTACTGAGCCAAGTAAATCCCAAGCCCATTTCCCCTTGTCGCTGCAAAGGGAAAACTCTGACTTACAGTCCCTTACTTGTGTCACTGAGTTACAACCTGTAAAGGTGTTGTTATATGCTGCTAAATGTATTCCCTTACTGGCTAGTATGGGACTTGTACAGTAATGCTAATCTATGCTGGTTGATAATGGTGATCATGACTGGGCCCTTGATGGGGTTTTGGTTGGGGCTCCGGGCATGTAATACTCCATCACCAAACCGTGGTGTGTGCACACTGCATACACCCTATAAACAGGCCCCCCTAATGTTCTGCAGCACTTTGTCATGATTTCTGCAGCAGAGCACCTAGGTTTCTGCAGCAACATTTCCTGATTTCTGCAGTATTATTTATTTATTTCTGTGGCAGAATGCAGCCCTGTCATTGGGCTGGCAGTATAGCTTAGAGGTTAGAGGAACGAGGTGTGAATGAGCTTGGTACATCCAGCAAACCAGACCTGAGTTTGATTCTTACAGCCTCCACTTGCATGCTGTGTGACTCTGAGCAAGACACTTAAGCTCCCAGGTCACCCCTGAAAACAGGCACTTGTGCCTAGTGGGCCCTACCCGGTTACCAAAGACTAAAATAAAAAAATAAAAAAAAAGTAAAAAATTGGCTAAAATATGGTGTGATGTCATTGATGACATCACATGTCGAGTATAGAGGAGGGACTTCAGGATAAATGAGATGGGGAAGGGAGACAGGCGTTATGGAAAATCTATATTTGAATGAAAATTCACCAAGAACAATGAATTCTGCGTCAAGATGCAAATTCTGCAGCTGTGGAAATGAAGAATTTGACAGCCCTTGCCAATAAATAAATTATAGTGTTTTGCAAGTAACATTAATCTCAGAAGTGTCAGACCCTGTGTCCTGAGTGTTACTGTAAAAGGGTACAGAGTTTAAAACTACAGATTTGGCCTCTAATTCAAACTGAAAATGAACTAATAGTTTCATGTTTAAATAAATTATCTTTTTACGGGGTTGCACTGTCAGGAATAGACCACACAATGTGGTGCCATGATGAAATCTACTTCTTGACCAGCCAAGGGAGGGCTGCATTTGATCCCACTGCCAGGGGCAAAGTGATGTTGGTGGGCAGATATGTGAATATGCCACCTGCCATCACAGAAGAATACATTAAAATAAGGATGAGGAGGAGGTTTGGGAATGTGCGATATTCAAAGGGGTGGCTCCTGGTGAGAAGAACCATCAGATCACCTCCGACATAGGACCCCACCTCTGAGTTTATGGCCCATCCCTCTCGTCTTTACTGATCATGGTGGTAGATATGGCCAGCGTTGGGGGGGGGTTCTGTGTACTTATGTCTAGGGTATAGCTGATGGAATGTCAGCTCACCAGAAGAACCTTGAACAGAAGCCCCTTGCAAAACAATCACAAAATAATTGGTTCACTCTTTTCTATTTTGCAGGAACTGCTGAGACAGGCATTACTGTTTGGTGGAAACAAACCCTTGGACCTAAGATGTTTTCCTTGACTCTCCTTCACTAGAGGTATGGTGGTACATATGTAACCCCCAGGGGGCGCTACCCTTAGGGCTACTACCCCTGCCTGCCTCCACTGAGACAGGGTGAGGGGCCCAGATCCGTTGACGGATGCCTCCACCCAGAGGTCGGGGTTAATACAGTTGAGACTGCCTTGGTTACAGCCCTCTGGGTTACTGCAACCCCCCTTTTGCCCCACTAGTGGCTCACACTGGGTACCAACAATTCTTTTCACCAGTACACTTACCCCCCCCCGGGTAGTATCTCTCGGCTCACTCCGGGGACCCCCTGTAAAGTAAGGTACAGTTATATCACAGTCACTATGCAGCAGTTCATCAGGGATGCACAAACCAGCCAGGGTGTAGTTGCAACACAACAATCTGATTTATTAAAGGGGCAGATAACAAGGAAAGGGGGAAAATCAAGTTAATTGGCCTGTACTATAATTATATACCTAGGGCTCGGTGCACAGGCCTAACCTTACGATTTGCTGTCCCTGGGTACCCAAGCCCTAACTGCTAGTCCAAACATGGCAGCTGGTTGGGGCCCTTAACACAGATAAGCATTACACTCCTGAGCAAGTCAGCATGGAAAGAAAGTTTAGTTAGGCAGTCAGCAGTATAGCAATACAATGGGAATCCACTGTTTGCAGACTTAGCAGGGAGCTACCCTGATTCAGTACTCACAAACTCCAGCAAATACCGATTCCTCCAGCACTAGCAGGGCTGAGCCTGAACTTCACAAGCCTCCTCACACATTTATATGACAATAACAGAGGGGTACCATACCAGGCAGCTGCTTTCAGGCCCCACACGAACTTGCAGCAGAACTCGGGCAGCAACAGCAGCTTCAACATCACGGGTGGACCGAGCGCAATTTGGCAATTTTCTCCAGTCCTCTCAGGTTGAGCCTGGTAGGTAGCTGGGCTGGCACCAGCCTCCTCCGATCGCACGCCAGCAGATTTAGTCTGACTCGCTTGAAAGGGCAAAAACGGCCGCTTCAGGCCTTCACACGCTTCCCACGCGAACACTCCCACAGCGCAGAAGCACAGAGTTCCTCTCTTCACCTCAGCCACAACGCATCTGCCCCCAACAGTCAGGGGCTCTCCCTTCAGTTCAGGCACTACCCGCTTCTATTGACTGGCTGAACATGCCAGTCATTTCCTCCTGCCCTTAGTGGTGCAAAAAAAGTGCCAGAGCCCATAATACCTTGTTTACAGTACAAGCAGTCCCCCTATTGGTCAGGCAGCCCCCTAAAGTCCTGAGGTACTGATTGGTCCAATTCATCAGTTCTGGACCAAAATAGTGGAGACAATCGGAACAGTCTTTCCTGCAAAGGAAAGCAGGTTAGAACACTACATTATCATTATTATTTTACATTATGTTCAGCAAACAATCACAGCTTCCAGCAGAGCTCCCTCTGCACCACTAGTGATGGCAGAAGGGAGCTACTCTTCAGCGTCCCAGGCGGGACTTGGGCATACAATCACACAGCCTCCCTCATTTCAGTAAATTATGACTGCAACAGGCAGCCCCTAAAGAAACAGCATGCGGAGGCTCCGAAAGCACTCACTAGCCACCCATTGAAACGGATTTATGCCGATCCCCAACCTGGCATGGAGCATGGAACCGAGCTCCGGGAAAGTTAGGAACCCCCATTCGCAAGGGGGTTACATCCTCCCTGGCCTGGAAAAACTTGGTGTCCACGCCAAGTAATTACCCTTAATTCACTTGAAGGCACACAGCCTAATGGACACTACATCACACTTTGCATTATGATTTGTACAACATTATACACATAGCTTTCATTCCCCTTTAACTCAAGTTGCTAGTCCCACCCTCCCTTTTAGCTACTAGCAGGTCACCTGAAGCAGGGGTACCACACTCAAAAGGCAATACTAACAATCTGGAGTTATCCCCCAAGGCTAACTTAGGCAAGGAACTTGGGGACACATACACCCTTTTGTGGACCACATTTAAGGGCAGGTCCACTGGCTGACCCAGAGACTCATAACTCAACTTTATCACTGGCCGTATTTCTCGGCCGGATCACCTAGGGGTCTCGGGGGACCTTGAAACAGGCTCTGATTCCACTTCAGTCTCCTTGACATTAACAACGGGAATTTCTATGGGGGAAAAGGGCTCAGCATTCATAGAACTACTGGGGGTCTGACCTTCTACTCCCGGACCCACCCCACCGGGCTCAGTTGGGGGCTGTCTAAGTACAGGTGAGGAACCATCAGGGCATTCAAAATATTCTTCGGGTTCTGGCATATCACTTACTTGTTCTCCTATCTTACTATCGTCTTCAGAAAGGTCAGATAATTTAGCCAGGTCAGGCAGTTCAACCGTGCTCAAGGATCCCACCCCCGGGGTGTTGCTGCTGCCCAATTCAAGCTCTGGAAACATGGGGTCCGGAGACAAAGCTGGGGGCTTAGACAGTCCAGAAAGCCCAACCTCATCTCCAGAGCTAACAAGGGGATTGCCTCAAAATAACTGACTCAGTTCATAAGATGGATAGTAATCAATATCATCTTCGTCATCTTCTGGCCCCACTGGTTGATCATTTCCTTCTGCAGACGTTGGGTGAGGCCCTCTGGGTTGGCCTGTTGAAGAATCAACGGGTTTGGTATTTTTCCTGGCAGCAGATCTAGTCATAGGCCGGGGGGGGCATTTGGAGATTCAGCTTCAATCAGGATTTGCCCGATTGGCAGCAGATGGTTTCTGTGTAAAGTTTTTACATCTTTGGAATTGTTTTCAGGCTGCACTTTATACACAGGCAAGTCTGTCAATTTTCCTACAACAATGTGGGGGAGGTGATGCCATCTATCGGCAATTTTATGTTTCCCGTGCAGTCCCAGATTCCTCAGTAACACTCTATCCCCTTCTTTTAGCTCCACTGTTTTCACTTTCTTATCATACCTTTCTTTGTTGGCCAGGTTTCATTTAGCAGCCATGGTCTGTGCCAGTTGATAGGCATGATTCAATTGGGCCTTTAGTTTCTGCACATACTGTAAATGGTTCTCTGCTTGCACCCCATCTGGGGAAACCCCAAAACACACATCCACTGGCAATCTAGCCTCTCTCCCGAACATTAGTCTGTATGAGGAAAATCCTGTGGCATCACTTTTCGTACAGTTGTAAGCATGAACTAGGGTGCTGATCTGCTGGCTCCATCTCGGTTTGTCTTTTGGTTGCAATGTGCCCAACATGTCAAGCAATGTATGGTTAAACCTTTCAGGCTGAGGATCTCCCTGAGGATGGTAGGGGGTAGTTCTTGACTTTCGTACCCCCCACAAAGACAACATCTCTTTAATCAAACGGCTCTCAAAGTCCCTTCCCTGGTCAGAATGGATCCGCTGAGGGGCCCCGCAGTGGACGTAAAAGTTCTCAACAAGTATCTTAGCCACCGTGGTTGCTTTCTCGATCCTTAGTCGGAAAGCCTGTGCATACGGGTAAAATGATCAGTGACCACCAATATGTTACTGACACTTTTCAGATCGGGTTCTAGACTCAAGAAATCAATACAGACCAGTTCCATAGGGGCACTAGTGGTAATGTTGACCAGAGGAGCAGCCCTTTGGGGTAGAGCTTTCCTTTGCAGACAGCGACTACAGGTCTTGACATACTGCTCTACATCCGTACTCATTTTTGGCCAGTAGAATCGAGCCCATACTAGATCAAGTGTTCAGTCTATGCCAAGATGCCCCATTTGATTATGCAAGGACCTTAAGACCAGTTCTGTAAGAGCTGAGGGCAGCACCAGTTGTTGTTTGTTTACCCGGCCCTCCTTACTCACAGTCTCTCTATATAGTAGTTGGGTAATAAGCTTCAATTTGGGCCCTTCTTTATACAATAAGGCAGTCCTTAGATCAGTGGAACGTAACCTGGACACATCCCTCCCGGCTTGTAAAGCCTCCACAGCCATTTTTATCATAGGATCACAGGACTGAGCCTGTTGGAGACTATCATTGTTGAATTGTGGCAGAGAGCTAGTGTCTAATGCAGAGAAATGACAGTAAGCAGCAGGTATGCAGTTTTCAGATGGCCCCAAACAATCCTCCACACAGTCCACCGTGTCAGGAGACACCGGTTCCTCTTTGGCAAATTTCTGGCAGAGAGCTCTTATGTCAGGTTCAGACAACCAGCCTCCTCTGACCACACGCCGACGGATTTAGTCCGACTCGCTTGAAAGGGAAAAAATGGCCGCTTCAGGCCTTCACGCGCTTCCTGCGCGAACACTCCCACAGTGCAGAAGCACAGAGCTACCCACTAGCTACCCATTGAAATGGCTTTATGCCGATCCCCAACCTGGCATGGAGCATGGAACCAAGCTCCGGAAAAGTTAGGAACCCCCATTCACAAGGGGGTTACACATAGAGACACAGCAGTTATTTCAGCTGGTCATGCAGACCCAAATCACATTGATATTGATTCAGTTTATTACAGTTCTAAAAAGAATATTCCTCAAACCCAGCAACGCAGCCATGGCCTGACCTTTAACCTTGACTCCTGGACTCTCCCAGTCCCTGTCATTCCCTGGCATAGTCAACAAGTAGGACACTTGGGGCCTGATTCCAAGTTGCATGGCGCAACTTGTGGGTGTATGCGAGTTGCGCCATGTGGAGCTACGCCAGGGTTCCTGCGTCCTATTCCAAGACAGGCAGGGTCCCTGACACCTACGACCCACGACTTGCGGCAGCCACAGAATGCAACACAGGAATGGTGCAATGGACCTGGGTGCCGCAAGTCACGGCCCACATTTAACTGCCCCCTTCCCGGAGCCCCCCTGCCTTGTAACAGTCTCGCAATCTTCTGGTGGCCTTGAGGGGTGGGCTGGCCAGGTGACACAGGCGCAAGGGGGGGCACGTCACAAAACAGACCTGAGGACTCCCCAAAAATCAGGGGTTGGGGGCAGCATTGTGTTTGGGGTGCGTGGGGCACGGCAATGTGTCTTCTGCGGTGCTGAGGGGGGGCATCCGTCGTTTTGCCAGGATGGATACCCTTTAGACCACCTCCATGCTGGTCTAACCTGCAGCGCCATTGCGGGTCCTGTAATCACGTACTTGGGTTACAGCAGCTGCCCTTTTGGAATAGGGCACAGGTGCTGCCGTAACCCACCCTTGTGCTATGCCGCAGAGGGTTGTGAGTGTAGTGGGTGGCGTAGCCCACCTTGGCAATAACCCACATGCAGCATGGTGCAAGCCGTGATTCAATTGGGACTTCATAGACAGATGGCACAAGATGCATTTTTACGCCATAGGGTTTGGCGAAATCACCTTGCACCAGGTGTACGATGTCCTAGAATCGGGCCCTTTCTTGGTACAACTTTAATCGCTGCACTGAAATCTTAATTGCTCAAAGTCATATAATTTCATTTCTTAGCAATTTGCTAATATGTACCCAGAACATGGCATGCCCAACCAAGGCACCCAAATATATGTTTGGTGACTAGCCACTTAGCCCAATATCCAGTATTCCTTTACTGCAACCTGGCTATACTAGGACTCCTGATGCCTCCTGCCTTCATGGCAACACCAGCAACAGCCAAAGCTCCTCTTTCACTGCAGCACCTCATAGCCTGCCCTTCCTGTAGTTTATGCTCATGTGGCAATGTGTGCCCAGCCTATACTCATTCTTTGGGGACCTGCCAGACATTCTCAGAGACAGTCTCTTACCTTGTTCTTGGAGTCTCTCTCTCCTTACCAACCCAGGATTCAGTACTGATCTTTCAACAGATTCTTCCTTCTGCTGCTTCTAAACTTGGTTGCCTTAGCCTATGTGCCACACACCATACAGCCACAACTAATCAAATCCCATTTCTTGGGCATCCGACTCAGGGCTCACAGGACAACAGGCAGTACTTCCTGAGGGTGCACCACCCGGGATACCTTCCTTCCCTCCCTCCCTGGGAACCTTCTGAACTTTCCCACTAGGGCAGCAGGTTCAATTCCTTGGGCCGAGGAATGTATGAGTGCTTGGATCATGCTTTCTGGCCATGCCAGGTGCCCAATGCACTGCACAACCCCTCCCCCCCACACACACACCGATATACTACAAAGTGATCTGGAACTTATGCCACCCTTGGCTGAAGGTTGGTCAAGCACTCCAGTACGATAGCCAATTTATGGGGCAAGCCATCCTGCAGGGAGCATCTCAGTGCCTCATGTAAACAGCTGCAATGCTGGGATGTATCCAAGTATCCCTCCAGCCAGTCTTCAGCCTACTGCACTGCACCTGCTCATCGCCTTTTGGTTAATGTGATGTAATGCCTTCCCTAATTCTTGGATAGCTAGTCCTTCATGACTTCCACTAAGCTTCCACCTGGGTTATGTGGGCATCTTTCATACTGCTGTGCTCCTCCCACTCCCTCTAGCCCCACACACCCTGATGCTCAGACACCATTCCCTGTCCAGGCATGGCTAAGAACAACTGCTGTTCCCTTTCATTAGGGAAAGAGGTTGTTAAATTTGGAAAATTCAGCCCTGTATCTCATAGTTGTTTACATACCAATGAGTTAGAAACTGGCAGAGCAGGGAGTGTATAAAGATAAACATGGTAGCAACATCCACACACAGCCATACACAATCACAAAACCCATCTTTTCGAGAGAGGGGATGTTGGCTAGGTCCATGATGATGCACTTACTGATTTGAAAAGTGCCACATGATCTGAGACTTCAACTTGAACAACCACAAGATGTGGGCTGAAGGGACATTGCACGACATCTCTCCTAATGGACGGCACTTACAACACTGCAGCACTCCCCCATTTCTTATTCCAAATCCCCCATCCCCACTCCCAACCCAGCACAGATAGGAGTCCAGGGCCACATATTAAAAAATAGTCATGGTGAAGCACAAAGGTTTGCGCTGCACTTGTCCATTCCCTACAACCCTAAGGATGCTATATTCAGTTGGCTAGCACACCGGTGCTAGCCGACTGAATATAGGGGCATGTTGATGTGGTGCTAAGCTGAGTAGCACTGTCCTGACACAGATCCTGGCAGTGCAAGGAACAGCGCCTCCAGACCCAATAGCTCCAGTAGTTCCTGGCACAATATTCAGACAGCACCATGCAAATGAGTCCATTGGACATGCAAGGCTTTAAGGGGCATATCTGTATGCCCTTCATGGGCAGATTTGAATGGAAAGCAGTGGCAGGTTTTCACCCCTGCGAGCAGCTCCACCCCAACCCCGACTGCCCAGTCCCGTAAAAATCAATTATTCACCAAGGTCTAGTGGCACCACCACCCTCCAATCACTATCCCACTGCATTCTAAGGCTTTCTCTGGTGTCCAGTGGTCCCCCTCACTCTTGGATCGCCATTCACTGTATTCTTCAAACTGTCCCTGGTGTCTAGCGGCCCCCCCCCCCCATCATCATCCCATATATTCTTCACACTCTCCCTGGAGTTCAGTGCTCCTCCTGCCCTCTGATCACTGGCCTTGTTATAAAAAAATAACTCCTTGGCATTAAGCGGCACACCCTCCCACTGATCCCTATACCCTATCACACACTCCCCAGCATCTAGCACCCACCCCCACACTGAGGGCACTGGCCAGCCCACACTGCCACCCTCCACCTTACTGGTTTTGCTGGCACTGCAGGAGCCCATACAGTGACTGGCACTGCCCTCCTGTCACCAACTTCGCCGGACACCATATGTGATTACAGGGAGCATGCATCCACTGTACTGTAAAGAAAGCACACATACTGTCTACAGTAAACAGTATGCACGTTCCCCTTTACAATACAGGGTATGCACACTCCCTGTCATTGCATACGGCAGCCGGCCGAGGTGGTGAGAGGAGGGCTGTGCCAGTTGCTGTATAGGCTCCCATGGTATCAGTGAAACCAGTAAGATGCAGGGTGGGTTGGCTGGTGCCTGCAGTGTGGGGTTGGCTGCTAAATGCTGGGAATATGTGATAGTATGGGGGATGGGATTGGTGGAGGAAGGGTGCCGCTAAACTCCAGGAAGTTATTTTTGTTATACCAGAGCCGTGATCGGGGGCACTAGACACCAGGGACAGTGTGAAGAATATATGGAAAGGTGATTAGAGGGCAGGGGGGACCACTGGATACCGGGCACAGTTTAAAGAATACGGTATATGGGATGGTGATCAGAGGGTGGGGGAAGCCACTGGACACCAGGGAAAGTCTTACAATGCAGTAATATTGTGATCAGAGAGTGTGGGGGACCACTGGACACCAGGAATTTACTTTATTTTAATGGGTCCAGGTTCGGAAGGTGGGGGGGTGCTACTAGTCACCAGGGAGCAGGTCTGCTCCCCACTGCCAATGTGGCTGTTGGCTGCAGTGGCTCTGCCGGCTGCTATGGTTGCCTGGAGTAAGTTGGACTTTTCTCGGCAGCATTTGCACTGTGCAAAGTGGCCTGCAATAACCCTTTTGCGCAGTGCAATTGCGCTGAGTATTGCATTGCACCTATATTCATGTTCCTACCCCTCCCTTTGCTCACAGCACACTTTTTTTTGTGTGTGCACTAACCCTATTAGCGCACACCACAGGTCCCTTTGAAACCACGGGCAACCAGGGTACAATCACTTTGCTCACTGTGCAAAGTTTTGAATATTTGGCCCCAGTACACCAGTCTGGTAGTGGAGCCCACAACCAAGTGTGTCAGAGGTGCTGTGGTGAACAGTGGGTATTTCCTAGGTCTTTTCATTTGTGAGGATGTCTTTTGGGGACTTCACCCCATATCCATTTTTATGATCTGCCAGAGAAGGTATTGGGGCAAAGAGTGGGAGGCTTCAAGCATGTATGGTAAAGGCACAGGGGCATATTAGGTAGAGGAACCGGGAAGGGAGTGACACCTATGACCAACTAAGGTCAGTGGTGACGAAATATGCAGGGACAAAGGGCAGACTGGATGGGCCTAAAGGTCTTTTTCTGCTGACAAAATCAGTTTTTATGTTTCTAAGTAAATTCCTCACTCTTTGACATGCAATTCACTGAAAGTATTTGCATTCTGGGACTTTCTTTTCACCACTGAGTCTTTCATCTGCAAAAGCGACTGCAACCGTCACTACCGCAAAGGGTTAAACTAGATCCATTGTCCTACCTAAAAGAAAACCAGCACCCAACATAGCAATTTGATGTTTAGTGCTGTTGTCCAGAAGAAAACTGAAAGTTCCTCTTCAGGTTATGGAGCACAGCCAGTATTTTGAGCCTCAGAACGTAATAAAAGAAAAACAACCCAAATAATAGCTTCAGTACTGACAGAGTGCTGATTATTTCCAAGCAGCAGACAGGTGAAGCTGTGATGTAAGATGTGAAAACTAGGCCTTTCTCCTTTGCCTCGCCCACCCCCCATGGTTCTCTGGCTTGATTGGCTGGAAAGGTAATAGCCTAGGAGCAGATGATTGATAGTTAATTAAAGCAGGAGAAAGAGAAGAAACTTGTGGGAGGTTGTAGTTGTGTTGAAGAACAAAGGTAAGTGAGAGAAACTGGGGTTTTTATTAAAATATATATAAGCCATGAATGAGAAAATTAACCAGACTGCAAAGTTTTGAACATTTAGATGTGAATTGGTACAGTGGTGAACTCCAGTATACTGTATTTAATGCAAGTTAAAATCTGAAAACGGAGTGAAGCATTTCATGAGTTCTCTGTGATGGCTAAAACAGACATCCTAACAATTGCTGTTACTAGTATCGCTGCACATGGTAAATGTTGCTAGAGGCCTGCAGATGCTGGCATAGGATGTGTAGGCTTCTTCTGTTTACAAACGGAACATCCGAGCTTCTTCTAGCACAATAAACATATCTGAAAGAAAAAAAAATTGAAGAAAACAAGTATTTACAGCAGTATATAAAGGGTATTTAAACTGATGCATCTTTCCCTAAACACCTGTTTTTTGTAAACTATCTCTACTTAAGGTTTCTGATCTGCTAAATGGTCACATAGTCCTTTACTCCTGGGTTTCCCTGCTATGCAATTAATACATTGTGACCCTGATTCTGACACCTGTCTCTAGTGTTGCACACTGGTTCGAGACACCCATTCCCAGGGCTACTCCTGGACTAACACTGGGCCCCAGAACCTTCACCTCATAGTGCTACACAATGGCTGTCACTAGTTTCCAGAACCCCCACTTCTCCTGTGTTACATACAGGCTGACACACAAGTCTCTCTTAACCCTTCTTCAGTGTTCTACAGTAAATACATGGACCCTGAATCCAGAACCCACACAATTCAGTGTTGCACAATGGTCCCAGCCCTATTCCCCTTCTTTCATGAGGTCTTATGACCCCCCCCCGCTACAAACTTAGTAGACCCTGGGTTCTAGACCCCCTCCCCTGCACTACATACCCTGCATGACACGGGGTCATGGAGCCCCAACTCAGCTACACATCTACTTGACTCGAGTTCTAGCCCACCCCTATAAGTTACACACCTACTTGACACATTGAGTCCTAGCCCTTTTCTGGCTTCACACCGGGTCCCCGACCCACCCAAACTGCATACCTGCTTAACACAGGGTCCAAATACCCCCACTCCATGAACTACGCAGTTACTTGACATAGAATTCCAGACCCCTACCCCTTGTTGGCTCCACAGCTACTTGAACCTGGGTCCCAGAACCCCTCACGCAGGCTATACACCTACTTGACATCAAACCCCAGAACCTCACCCCGGCTACACACCTACTTGACACTGGTTTCCAGCCCCCCCCCATTAGCTAAACATCTACTTAACCCACCACTCACCCAGGCTAACAACTTCTGGACTCTGGGTCCCAGCCCTCCCCAGGTACACACTACTTGACAATGGTTCCCAGCCCCCACCCAGGCTACACACCTACATGACACTGAGTCCCAGCCTCCCCGTGGGCTACACATCTACTTCACACTGGTTCAAAGACTGTTTCTTCTCTTCCCCCGACTACATACCTACTTGACAGTAGTCCAAGCTACCCGGCTACACACTTACTGACTCTTTACACTGGGTCTTAGACTCTCCTTGCAAACTAAATAGATTATTGACTCTGGGCCCCAAGACCCCCCCCCCCTTGGGGGGCTACACATCTACTTGACACTGGTTGCCAACACCCCCCTGGCTGCACACCTACTTGACACTGGGTCCCAGCCCTCTCGCCCTTGCTGGCTATACACCTATTTCACATTGGTTCGCAGCCCCCCTGGGCTACATAACTACTTGACAGTGTTTCCAGCTTCCCCAGGCTACACATTTATTGACACTGGGTCCCAGACCCTCCTTGCAAACTATACACCTTCTTGACTCTGGGCCCCAGGACCCCCCTTGCATGGTACACACCTACTTGACTCTGGGTTCCAACATCCCCAGGCTACATGTCAACTTAATGCTAGGCCCAGAACCTTCCTCCCTGTGAGCTACCTACCTACTGAGATATAACAACAGAACCCCCCAACCTCGCTGTACTTGTTGACTGATGCAGGGTCCCTAACCCCACTTCTCCCCCCAACTCCCAAAGGTTACACTACAGTAACTAAGTCCAAGAACCTCCCATCCCTCCAGGGTAATGCATGGACGCACACAACCAGCTATGCATTGACAGACACTGGATGCCTCCCTGATCTCCTCACCCTTCAAATGCCAGCGTTGTACACTGAAAGGCTTTCGATCCCAGAGCCTTCACCCCAGGCTATACAGTACATTGACTGATAAAGGGTCTCTGGACCCCTCCTTATCTGTATGCATCCACCAACCAATACTCCTCGTACCACTTTAGAACAGAGAGATTTGAGATAATTTCACATCAGTCTAGTTTGTGTGTTATAATTAAGCCTTCAGTTTTGGGATTTCTGACCATGCATACTGTACCTGCTAAACAGTTAATCCTTTTTTTTTTTTTTTTTTTTTTTTTTTTTTTTAAGGATTTAAAGGGTTCCTAACTTCTTACAATATGCAAACATTTGCATGATTAATTTTGATCCTTAAGATTGTTTTGCTGTTATGAGTTTGATGCTTCTGTATATTGATAACTTGCCAATGGGCATGGGGAACAGAATTTGCATTGATATGCTGGAACAATTTTATGGGCACTGAGGCAACTGGTACCCCTCCTTCCCCATTCATTATAATGGGTGTATATATATATATTGAACAACTGCATGTGAGAGCCCTCTCCAACACATCTTTGAGGTTTGAAGTCGTACCTTATTTTAGACATTCGTTTCTGCCTTCTGTATTTAACCCCTGTCCCCAAGGGGCTGCTGTGCCTTTAATACTCCTGGATACTCACACATCAAAGGCATTTGTGCCCCAAATACAGCAGATGCTGCAGAACAGGATCATAAGTTGTCTGATCACTGTATTAGCTGAACCCAGTGTGAGTTTGCACCCCTACAGGACAGATTTGTTTTGGCTGTGACTTTGTATCGGCATGGACTTTTGTGGAAAACTGCCTTTGGGCTATAAGCTGGTAGCCATTTTCATCATCCCCTGCTATGGGGATAGGGCAGAAGGTGATGGACCACCCAGTCAGGTAACTGGAGAACCACAAGGGCTTCTGGACTTGTGATCAACAATCACATTTTCAGCTGCCACACCTCCAGAACAGAGCTTGGTCGAGCCTACTGATGCTGGAAGCGCTGGGGTCTTGGACTTGGTGACTATGGTTATTAATAATTCTTGATGTCTATGGTTTGCACATGGTTTATTATTTCTAAAAATTCTTGATTGTGGGTTTGGTGAGGGATGGGGACCCAATTACTTAGAGGGGTGGGAGTTGAGGGTCCAAAATACATAAGGCGTGATTTAGGACTGTATCTGAGTGTCACGAAAGGAATGGTAGGGCAGCACAGAAAGAGGGGCGACCATGGGAGAGGGATCTTTGGCAGGATGGTGGGGTACAGTGGCTGTGGAACAGCTATGATCCTAAATTGGGCTTGGAGGATGGGGGGGGATGTATGATGTGTAAGCAGCTCACTCCAGCTGAGGGAGGAAGTGACAGGCTAGGTGGGTGTTGAATGGGGGGAGCTGGGAAATGGGGAAGAGTGACCGGGATGGTATAAGCCAGGAATGGAGTGGGAAGGGCTGGGAGGATCCACTGGAGAATCTGATACACTGCTCTGGAAGTCGAGGGCTTTGGGGGAGGGGGGAGAGGATGGAAGGGGATCCAGAGATGATAGACCAGAGGTGGTAACTGACAGCAGCAAGTCCAGAGTTGGGACAAGGACGTCTGAGACAGGAGGAACGGGGTCAGTGGGAACTGACAGCAGGAATTCTAGAGGCACGACAATGACGCCTGTAGCTAGAGAAATGGGGTCAGCTGGGGATCAGGAGGGGTGGAAGACAGTAGGCTCGGGAAAAGGCAGACGGATGCCCAAAATGAAAGACAACACAAACGTAGGTGAAATGGGCCAGTGGGTGGAAGTAACAAACAGTTTTGCCCCCCTAGGTATTCTAGTTGAGGACATTCTAGTCTAGGACATTGGGGAGGAAGGGGTCCAGGAAGGGCCATTGGAGAAGAGGGGGCAGGGTGGCTGGGGGATGCAGGGGGAGAGAGCTCGGGTGCAGTGGAAGGGGTGGAGGAGGGGACAGACACATCGCATGTAGTGGGAAGGGGTGGAGGAGGGAACGGGCACATTAGGGTCACACCATAGGGTGGCACTAGGGGATCTGTGGCATAAGAAAAGGGGCAGGAAGGAAGCACTGGAGGAGCTGGAGTGGAGTTGCTGGGCGGCTGCAAATGAACGGGAGGAAACCCTGCAGGACAGGAGCTGCAGTAGGATGCTGGGGGATGCGCCGGGCAGGGTGCAGGAGTGGGGAGATATGCAGACAGGGCAGGTGGCAAGGAGAAGACTTCCCCAAGTGGGGTACGGCACACAAACCCTTCCGCAAAGATGGGCGGGACAGGAACAGTTGGAGGGGGATCAAGCAAAGTTGGCACAAGTTCACAGAGCGATGCAGTCGTTGGCAGGCCAGTAGCTGTTTGAGGGAGAGCAGGTGAAGTTGGATCATGCTCACGCAGTGATGCAGGCAGGGGTTGCAAGGATGAAAGAAGCCTGGCAGAAGTACAAGGGATGAAGGGGTACGGGGGGGGGGGTCTGAGGAAAGGCTAAAGGGATAGGGTGGAGAGAGAAAGATGCTGGGTATGGGTAAAAACCAGGACAGGTTAGGTGACTGGGTCAAATGATGAGCAGGGGCAGAAACTAAGTCAGATTGGAACACAAGGAGGAGGAGGAGTCCAAAGGGAGCCAAGCCCCATGACACAAAGCTGGAGGCCAGAAGGACACCCAAGAAGCAGTGGGCATTAGGGTGGCACTCTTGGGGGACTCAAGGGGATAAAATAAAAGGCAGTATAGTGCAGTGGTTTAAGGCTCTGAGCTGCAAATCTGGTGACATCCAGCAGACCAGACCTGGGTTTGAATCCCACAGCTTCCACTTGCATACTGTGTGACCCTGAGCAAGTCACTTAACTTCCCTGTGCTCCCAGGTCACTCCTGTAAAAAAAGCTTTCAGCTTAGTGTGCTACTCCTGGTTAAACTAAATTTAAAAAAAAAAAAAAAAAAAAAAAAATAGGAGGGGAAGGGAGCAAAAATGAATGCAGTATGGGTACAGTGCATGCCAAGGATGACAGCACTGGAGGTGAGACATCCTATTCCTTCCTGGGGCAAGCAGCATGATGAAAGGACACATCTGGTGTTTCACCTGGGCACAAATGACTTGGAGGGGAACAGTCTGATGGAGGTACAGGTAAGGTTCGAGGAACTTGCTAGATTCTGTAGTAGCAACACTGTTTTTCTTTCCATTTCCTTCTCTGAAGTGTTGCCAGTACCAAGAGCAAGCACACCCAGAAATAAAAAGATAAGGGCATTCAATAATTGGCTACAAGGTTGGTGCAGTCATATGGGGTTTGGTTGGTTAGGTGACTTGGGCTCTACATGGGAGGAGGAGGGTCTGTATGCCCAAAACAGGCTGCACCTGAGCTCTGCAGGGGTAGCTGCACTAAAGAGTAAACTGGGAGACTTCATGATAAGGAAGTTCAATTTAAACTAAATAAGGGGGGGCTATGGACAGGGCCATCCTTGTGTGAGGCAGAGCAGAGAAGCTATCAGCTCTCTCCCCCCCCCCCCAAAAGCACGACGCTCATCAAGGGAACAGTTAGCAGCAGGGAAGGACAGGATGGGGCTAGATGTTGGAGGGCTGTGGTTGCAAATGCCAGGAGCCTAGGGAACAAAATGGGAGAATTGGAGGCCACCATGATGGAGGAGAACCTAGACACTGTAGCAGTGAGTGAGACTTGATGGAGTGAACACCACGCCTGGGAGACAGTGATCCCATGGTATCGTTTTGTTTAGGAAGGATCGGGAGGGGAAGGGGTGTGGCATTATATGTTGGAAGAGATTGGGGCCATGGAAGGGTGTGAAGAGGAGGGAGAAATGGAGATAATGTGGGTCACCCTAGACAGGGGGAAAACCTGCACGTTGGGGTAGTCTGTAGGCCTCCTATGCAGGGGGAGGAGGGGGATAGACACTTTGTAGAATCAGTAGCGAGGATAGCACGGAAAGGGGAAATTGTGCTGGTTGGGGACTTAAACCTTCTGGACATCAACTGTGAGGCCCAGACAGCAATCTCCACAAGGAGCACGGGCATCTTAGAGGCTCTGCAGGGCATATTTCTGCAGTAAAGGGTCAGAGAGTCCACTAGGGGTTGGAACCTGTTGAATGTAGTCCTCACAAATGGGGACAGTGTGGAGGAGGTGGAGGTGGAAGAGCTTGGTACCAGTGACCACAAGGCTGTCTGGTTCAGGGTGAGAGCGGGCAGGGAGAGGGTTAGGACGAGACCCAAGGTACTGGACTTCAGGAAGGCTGACTTTCATGGAATGAGGAAGGTAGTTAAGGAAGAAATGTTGAGGATAGGGGATATTCAGGGGATGGAGGAATTACGGGCAGCCAACAAGAGAGGGGTATCTAAAGCCATGGACTCATGCATAAGAAGGGTAAGAAAGAATGGAAGATGGAAAAGACCTCTCTGGTTCACTAGAGAGGTGGCGTTGGGGGTCAAGGAGAAGATTAGAGCATTCAAGAGGTACAGGAGGACACAAAAAGATGGACAGGGAGACCCACAGGGGGGAAAAAAGAAGGGAGGCAGGGCAAAAGATAAGGAGGGCTAATGAGGCCACTGAGGAGAGGATGTCGAAGCAGGCAAGGAGGGGGGCAAAACCTTCTTTAGGTATGTTGGAGAAAGGAGAAGGGCACATCAGGAGATTGGAAGGTTAAGGGGGGAATGTGGAACAATACTGGAAGGGGATTTCGAAAAAGCAGAGGCATTAAATAGCTATTTCGCTTCAGTCTTCATGGAGGAGAGTGAGGGCAGAGGACCAGGATGGGGTGGGGAAGGAGACGGCCACAGGCAGGAGGATTTGGCAGAATTCACAGCTGACGGAGTAAGGGAAGAGCTGGGTAGACATGGGGTGGACAAGGCAATGGGGCCTGATGGAATGCACCCAAGGGTTCTCAAGGAGGTGAGGGATGAACTGTTGCCGCATCTGGTGAGGCTGTTTAACTTGTCCTTGGTCACAGGGGTGGTGCCAATGGACTGGAAGAGGGCAGAGGTGGTTGCACTACAAAAGGGGGGGAAGAAGGACGAGGTCAAAAACTACCATCTCGTTAGTTTTACCTCGGTAGTAGGGAAGGTAATGCAAACACTACTTAAGATCAGGTTGATAGAATACTTGGAGATGAATGAAATGCAGGATGACAGGCAGCATAGCTTCACCATAGGAAGGTCCTGCCAGACTAACCTGATAGTTTTTTCGATGGGGTGACACAGATAGTGGACCAAGGAGGAGCAGTGGATGTGGCCTATCTGGATTTCAGTATGGCCTTCAACCCTGTTCCGCATAGTAGGCTAGTGCATAAGCTGGGCAGACTGGGGGTGGACCACAGGAGTACCAGGTGGGTGGAGAACTGGCTGAAGGGAAGGTGGTGGTAAATGGGACACATTCCAGGGAACGGGCAGTGACCAGTGGGGTGCCATGAGGGTGAGTGCTAGGACCAATACTCTTTAACATCTATGTTGGCAACCTAGCAGAGTGTCTGGAGGGATGGGTGTGCCTGTTCACAGATGATACAAAGGTCTGCAATAGAGTGGATTCACCTAGCGGGGCGCAAGCCATGAGGCGGGACCTGGAAAGGCTGGAGAGGTGGTCTGACACCTGGAAATTGAAGTTTAATGCACAAAGGTGCTCGGTGATGCACCTGGGCAGGAGGAATAGAAGGGAAACTTACTCCCTTGAAGGGGTGGCAATTAAGTTGAAGGAAACAGAAAGGGACCTGGGGATTATGGTATTGCGTAACCTTAAGGTGGGCAGCCAGTATAGCAGGGCGGTGGGCAAGGTAAATGGTATGTTGGCCTGCATTGTGAGGGGTTTTACTAACAGGAAGAGGGAGGTGCTAGTGCCATTATACAGAAACATGGTCAGGCTGTATCTAGAGTATGGGGTGCGGTTCTGGAGATCTCACCTATGCAGAGATATTGAGATGATGGAGAGGGTCCAGAGAAGGGCAACCAAAATGGTACAAGGGATGCGTGTTGTACCCTAATGAGCAAAGATTGAGAGGGATGAATTTGTACCCTCTGGAGACTAGGAGGGAGAGGGGGGACATGATTGAAACTTTTAAGTATCTGAAGGAAATGAATAAGGTGGAGGGTGGTAGCTTGTTCAAATTGAAGAAGGGAGCGAACACAAGGGGACATAGCTTCAAACTGGAGGGTGGGAAATACAGAGGTAATGTCGGGGAGGCATTTTTTTCACGTTGAGGATGGTGGAAGCCTGGAACAAGCTGCCGGAGGAGGTAGTGGTAGCTGAAATGGTGGAGGGGTTTCACGAGGGCTTGGGATAGATTTAAGGGGTTGGGGAGGGAAAGGGTGGAAGCATAACAGAAGGGGGGTAGGGTATTGGGCAGACTAGATGAGCTGTGGGGCCTTTCTCTGCCGTCACATTTCGGTGTAAAACTACCCCAGTTGATTGACAGCTCAGGCAAACAAATCTGAGCTTCTGCCTCCCACCCCCACCCTCCATGAACAGCAGGAGTTCAGCTGTACCCCAGGCAGGTCAGTGTAAGACACTGAGCCAGCAAGAGCTATGTGCTGCCGAGATAGTCTTGCATCTGTCTGCCAAGGATGGGAAGGAAAACCAAGCAGATTTCCTGCTTTAAAAAAGGGAGGCATTCGAGTGCTGTGGGGAGAAGGGAGAGAGGGAGAGAGGGGGAGAATATATAAAAGAAAAACATCATGGAATGCTGTGACCTAAAGCCCTATAAGATCAGCTCAGCTGGTATGAGGTTACTCACCCCTCAGGACTGAATGCCATAGCATGAAGAGTCACACAAACTCCCAATGGACTGATCAACTGGAGGATAACCAAACCTCTGAACCGCATTACCATCCCAGACAAGATGAGCAGAGAGATCAGGACAGCCGGACACCAGCCAGACAGTGATCACTGTGAACTGCAACAACATTCCCCTGCACAGCGTGGTAGACCCCCCTGAGACCTGTGAGCAAAATCCAGGGTTTGGCCCTGCAGCTTGATGGCCAGCCATGAATTTTTACAAATACCTCCGTTGTGGTTTTGCATTGCTTGACCTTTGGGTTTGGAGTTTCTGGTTCATTCAACATTGTGAATAATTTTTGTTTGTTGTGTATCACTGCCAGACAATCATGTGCAGCATTGGTGGGCCTATACTAATCCCACAGCTGGGTGCCTCACAGAGACCCCAACAGCTCCCTGTCAGATTTGGGGTAATAGGCACTGGTGCCAGTGGGATCAAGGGTACCGCCCCAGAACAGGAGGGCTGGAGACACTATACTATATTGTGCTCTGTGGTGTAGGGCTAGGAGTACCAGATTTTGGGATGCCAAAAAGAGGACACTTAGTCCCTTCCACCCCTCCCCCCCGATGAGCCTTGTGCCAGACCCTGAGGAAATAGGTTTAAAGTCTCCACCGCCTTCACAGCTCATTTACAAGGAGGTCCTTGGTAGGAGAGAGTTAAAAAAAAAAAAAAAAAAAAAAAAAAAATACAACAAGATAGAGAAGGTACAAGAAGAGCATTTGGCAGCTGGAAAAGAGGACATGTCCTCGTAAAAGAGGACATCTGGTAACCCTATGTAGGGCAGGCATGTGTTGATGACCTGTGCCTGGGAGAACATGTACAGTAATTACAGCCGGAGAAGCATTTAATTTGTCTGTGCCTGGAGAGGCATTTTGCTCAGTACCAGGGCAAGCATTTAATTTGGCTATGTCGTAAAGGGTGCAGAAGGGCAGCTGGGACTGAAGGGGATGGGGGTCTTGAAGGGCAAAGAAGACCAGTCACTAATTGCTCACCCAAACTACCTTGACTGCTGCTAATCTCCCCTTTCCCATTGAGGGTATGCTGGTCTAAATAAATATTTGGTTTATTCTGTTTGAAATCCTTGTCCATGTTTGCAAAGTTACAGTATTAGGTGTCTGCATTTTGGGACTGTCCACTGCATCAGGTGGGTCTATGTGTAGTGTAACCCTAGCGGGAGGTGGGTAGGTACCACATTCCACGGGGTTGTACAATACTACCACCAGCCCCACTTAACTTTTCTCTGGGTGGAGGCACCATGCTACTTTTTAACTGGATATCACCCCCCCCCCCAACACGCAGACACCAGAACCATCACTCTAACCCTTGCAAAGCTCACAAGTCCGGGGTAGCCGCATAAATACCTACAGCAATGCTGTGGCATTATATAGTATGTTAGGTGGACTCCCTTGCCTGTACCCCATTACAAATAACCAGGGAACCTTTTTCCCCCTAAGGGAAACCGGGTTATAATTCGCCTTTATAACCCATGAGTTATAACTGTGAACATGCGCCTTGTTTCCCTTGTGCGTATGCCCCAGCAGCAGCTCTTCCTTTGCTCAGTGCCAGTCCATCGCACTGGATGCTGCCATCATTGTCAGTAAACTTATTTATGTAACCTCATTGCAAATGGGGGTTCCCAGAAATGCCAGTCTGGGTTTACCTTAGCCCGGTTTGTTCTGTCCCTCTCCCGCTGTCTCTCGGGCTTCTCCTGACTTGGCCTCTAATTTTTCTGGCTTCCCAGGTCCTGTTTGCCCTCATGTGCGCCCCAGCTTGCAGTCAAATGATAATTCGGCCCCTCGGGGCATAAACTGCTGACCGCGAGCTCCCGCTGCAAAAGTGCTGCCTCTAGGGCAGCGGGAGTTGTGCTGGTGTGCAAAGTGCCTTTGATGTGGAGCCACTTGTTTTGTGGTCGCCTCGGGGACTGTGCCGTGGGTCCCGTGCTCCCTTCCACCTATTTGGGACCCGGTGACCACGGACAGCCTGCTGGGGGATCACTCAGATGGGAATTAAAGGAGTTCTGATGGGGCTCATTTGAGTATGCCTGTGCTGGGCCCCGGTCATCTGAATAATGCATAACAGTGTGTCTGGCTGCCTCCAGGGTAGCTATGTTCCGCTCCAGCCGAAAAGTAAAGAATTAAAATGTTTTAAATAATGGAACTGTTGCTGCTTGTTGGGAATATACTGTGCATGTGGGGAAAAGTGTTTAAAGTTAAAATGAGTACTGTTTCCCTGGCAATACCAGTATCTGGGACTCTGTGTGTCAGCTGCTGCAAGGGGAGCTTGCATAAGTGCAGTAGTGACAGGAAAAGTAAAAAAGCCATGTTTTTCATCTGTGCAGCAACTGCAAGTACAGCCTTTAAGCTATAGAACTGTGGGGCATTTGAGGCAAATAATTACTTCTTTCTGGCTGCACCAGAACGTTGTTCAGGACTGTATCTAATCTGCTATAAGGGACAGTGGGTTAAGCAGCCTTTGCCAACAGTATAGCCAACTGGAATTGCAGCAATAGATAGCCAGGACTTGTGGGACATTCACTGCATCTCATCTGTAAGCAGCCAAGTGCTTATGGGGGTTTACAGGGACATTATTTTAGGCGCAAATTCCACAACCCAATTGTGCCTCGAGTGTTCTGATTGACGGGTCCTTCAGCAACTTGGAGACATGTCACCCCATCCCTGCTACCAATCAGGAGTTGAGCTAGGAGCCCTATAAAGAGACAATGTTGCCAGTTTGTCTGGAGATTCAGAGAGATTTGGAGAGAGAGCAGCAGAGCAGGCTCCAGCCTGCTGGGAGCCCCCCATGGGGGAGGGGCTCAGGCTCCAGCCATGCCATCAGGCCTGGGCCACTTAATTCAAGCACTTTCAGTCTTCAGGGGGCATTTGTTGTTTTCTTCAGTTAACTAGTTACAGTAATTGTGCTCTCTGCAACAGCTAGTCTGGAGGTTGCCAGTACTGTCCTCCAGAGGCAAGCCTTCCCTCCCACGGCGGGGAAAGATGTGGACCGAAGAATCAGATGTCCAGCAGCGGTGAGAGCACTGACCAGACCAGATGACTACATGCAATGGTGAGAGTGCTGACCAAGTACCTCAGCGGTGAGAGCTGAAGAAGTCTTCAGGATGCCTTTGATTGCGGATGAGACCCGTGGAGGACCCGAGTGAGTACCCTCATACCCCTTGGTGCAAGGGAGAAGCTAAGCAAGTAATCTTGGGGGCTCCATGCCCCATTAAGAAATGTGTGGTGTGAAGTATTGAAGTTACCAGTCTGGGCTACTAACCCCATAAGAGACTGCCTAGTTCAAGTAATGGATGCATCTTGCCTGTGGCCCAAATGGCTAAGTTGCAGGTGCAGCAAGATGCTGGGCTTAGTGAATCATATAAATGTGTAGCTATGGGTTAGAGTCCTGCCATCGTACAGCTGTCTGCCAAGACGTGCTTGCCACTTCATGAGACAGGAGGCCTTAAAGCATATTAATGTCTAAGATACCTTAAAGAGAACGTACTGGTGTTTGACCAGAATTTCGTCTGAGAGCGCTTGGGATAAGTGTACAATGTCTAGACGTGCTGGATAGGACTCCGCTTGTAGATAATGTTCTTGGTATATAGAATGTACTGGATGTGACTGCCTGTGACTAAAGTATGGGATGGTTGATAAAAGTGTCACTGCCAACTTACTCTGGATGGATGCCTTTTGGTATATAAAGTACTGGATGTGACCATATTTGAATTGCATATAGGACACTTGATAAAAGTATCACCCTTATTGCTTTGGATGGGACTTTAAAATATTGTGCTGAATGTTCTGAATGTAAGATCCACATAGTTTGTTCTGGAATGTTCAGAAGTCTGCGAGTGCAGGGCAATCCCTGCTTGGTCTGATAAAGTGCAGGGCAATCCCTGCTGTGGTTGTAAATAGTAATTTGCTGCTTTACAAAAATCTGTTTCCAAGTTGCCCCCACCCTCAAATTAATAGCCAGCCACCTCGACCAGCTGCAACTCCATCAGGCCTGCAACATCTTGGACTGTGGTATCTGTTTAACTAGTATGGTATGAGATTGCGGGGTTTCTGCTGTTTCTGGGACTGGTACCAGTGTGGGTAATATTAATAATTATGTTTAACATCTGATTTATCAGCAGCTAGATAGCCAGGGCTCTGGATGTCTTAAGTTGAATGGTAAAATGTGATTTACATCTACCTGTTAATATGTAGCCACCCAGCAGGAGGGTTCACCAGAAAAATCCAAAATTATCTCTCTACATGTGTAAATACAGTAAGATATCCTCTACTCCTCCTGTTTCCCTTTCCTAGCTCCTTTATTTACCCCCAAAATAAATATCTTGTTGTTTGAAATCTTGTGTGAGCATATTATTAGAGAGAGCCTTTAATTCAAAATGCTGAAATGTGGGGAACTGTGTATTGGGGCATGTCTGGGGAAGGTAACTGGTCACCGTGGGTGGTGTAGCAGCTCAGGGGCTACACCCAGCACCATCTCACCCGTAAAGAAGCACCCTGGTGGAGGCACTGTCAAAGGTTTAAAAAAAAAAAAAAAAAAAAAAAAAAAAAAAATGTTATGAGTTACGAACCCAACCCCTTAGCCTATGTCCAGGGTAGTAGGCAAGGATGTAACATCAGGTGGCACTCCTGTGTTACATTTACAAAAAAAAAAAGTAATAGGGCACTTCAGCCTACAAAAAAAGTAACAAAGTTTAAGGAAATAACAACAGGAAAAAAAAAGGAAACGTTTCCCTTCAGCAGCTGCTTTCCGACCACACGAATGCACTGAAACACAACTGGACCGCACAGGAAGGAAGTCTCTTTTTATATAGTGTTGTGGCAAAAGAAGGATCCTCGGCAATTATATAAAATAAAACGTGGTGGTGTGTTTAACTCAAAATTTTACACACACCTCTCGGTGTTGGATGTAAATAAACCCCTGAGCTTAAGTTCTCGGGGTTTATCAGCATCAACACTGCTGAGGGGATGTAAAATCTCATTACACACCACCCCATGCATTATTCTATATGTAATAACTGGCTTGCATTTTTTCCTATAGAAGGAGCTGGTTATAATTTGCCGTTACAACGGCGAGCATGCTCCACCTGCTTCGTCTGTTTTCTCGCGGTGCATCTCTGCGTGCCTGTACTCATGAAAGCTGCACTCTCCGTGGCAAGTGTCTCAGTAGCGGCAGTAAAATGGCTTTTTTTTTTTTTTTTATCCCTCAGAAACCTGTTATTAACGAACAGCGGTCCACCAAAACGTGTTTTGTTAAACCAAGCATAACTTGCTTGGCAAAATCCACACAGTCCAAAACTCTATCACAAACACTCAAAACCACAAGGATGGCTCACGTCAGGAGCCTAACATATCACTGAGGCAACCCAAAGGAAAAAAGTTACAAAACTGATGATTTAAGGGACATTTCCCCACAGAAGTACAACTTTCTTTGAAACATACCTAAGAAAGCACTTCAGAAGTTGAACTACATTGTGGGTCCCCATTATTACTTCCCCCCCCCCCCATGATGTTTGGGGGGGGGGAACGCAAGCCAGCAATTACACATAACAATGCATGCGGGTGAGTGCAAAAATGAGATTACTGCCCACCTGAGGTGTGGGATGCTTTTTTATAAACCCCTCGAGCTTCGCCCTCGGGGAGTTTATATAGCAACCCACACCTCGGGTGGACATTAATTTCTCGTTATGCACTCACCTCCATGCACTATTGTATATGCTATATATGTAATGAACCTGGCTGATAGAGGCTGGGCTACTGCAATGCCTTCTACCTGGGGCTTTTGGGAGGCAATCGCCACTATATGCAGCTGGTGCAGAACGTGGCAACAAGGCTATTGACAGTGAATGCCGATATGGTGGAGGATTGCCTTCAAGGTTGGGTTGCTGACCTAAAAAGCCTTATGTTCAGGGATCTGTCTACCTGCAAGATCTCCTGGTTCCTCACTGCCTGGCACGTGCTCTATGTTCCTCTGAGGGTGGTCTCCTGACTGTTCCCAGGACAAGGTTGCGGCAGTCGGGAGCTAGGGCCCTTTTCTGTAACCACACGTGGTTCTAGGCTGTGGAATTCATTACTGGCTCATCTTAGAGAGGCCCCCCTCGGTGGAAACCTTTTAAGAGGGGGCTCAAGACACTCCTGTTTGAGATTTTAAGACTATCCACTATTAATGTTTTTTGGAATATAGAAATTTGTAGTTGCTCTGAAATATGCTTTTATAATTATTTTATATGTGTGGTTTTACTGTGTATTGTACAGTGCCCTGAGCCCCCAGGAAGGGGTGCTACAGAAATAGTTTTGATTGATAAATTGATCTTAACCCAGATTCCAACTATCGACATGCACGCCATCCTTTAGGCAGCCTGCTGACTGATTTGCATCGCTGCCCTGCGTGTGGGTAGGCTTAGCCCAGGGGAAACTCCTCTTGTGTAGGGGTATGTGGTGGAACTGATCACTGGAAGCCCCTTACACTCGGCACTACCAGGTTGTGTGACTGCCTGCTGGAGCTGGTGGATGCTGGCACCTCCGACTGAGGAAAGGAACACGCTGGACCACAGGACTTCAAGCACCTGGCTTTACTAGAGGGCTTGATGCCAAAGTTCATTTTTACAGTTTTTATTCACAGGCTCAGACATAGTTCATAGCAGTAACCTTCTTTCTCTTCTTCCCCCACCCCACCTGCCGCATCCATTACACTCTTGACTTAAACAGCACTGCATATTAGACAAGTAGAAGTCGCCTGCTGTGGTGCTTTCTATTCCTTTTTGCTGCCAGCAAATCTCCCTTGGAGCATGGTCTCTGACCTTGTTTATCCTGTGTGGTGGTGTGTGTGTGTTTTTGTTTTTTTTTGTTTTTTGTTTTTTGTTTTTTTTTTTGTTTAAATATGCAAATGCCTATTGCCTAGCCATACTACATATTAATATGTAAAAGTGTGTGTTTCTTGCTGCACAAGCATGTTCTCTCCTGCTGTTTGGGCAAGAGGACTGCAAAGTGAAGCTGAGGGGTTCTGTCAGCCCAAACAGCATGTGAGAACATTCTTATGCAGTAAGTAACGCACATGCACACGCACGTACACTAATATATATTATGAAGCAAAGATTTTTCTGGCAACTTAAGAGTCAGCATAACTGTTTAAAAAGCATTTTTATTTGTTTACAGTTTTCTGTGCCGCCCCCCCCCCCCAAGTAATGCTGATGAGTGGTAGTCTGTGCGCTCTGAGATGGTATAGCAGCGCTGATGAAATGAAGTTTCCCACTGTTTTTAGATGATAATAAATGTATATTAAAAAAAAAAAAAAAACAATTTAGGGAGACTTTTTTGTTTCAATTTTCTTAATGTAACCCCTAGGTGGCGCTATCCCAAGGGCTACTACCCCTGCCTGTTTGACTACGGACAGGTTGAGGGGCCTAGGTCCTATGGCGGGTGCCTCCACCCAGAGGTCAGGGTTTGTAGTGGTTAGACTAGCTTGGTCACATCCCTCTGGGACACTGATACCCCCTTTTTATTCCCTCTAGTGGCTCACACAGTAGAGTCGCTGCCCATACAATCCCCTTGTGGCTGGCTCAAAATTGAGAGTCCAAGTTCCGATTCGTCCACAGGCTCCATTTTAGGGTCTCCCTATCATCCTGACTGGTCTAAGTCAGCTATTCAGGACCAAAATGAAAGTTACACTGAAACAGTTTGTGCTGAAATGAAGACAGGTTAGACAAACTACACTTTCTCAGTCACTCTAAATGATTTTTGGCAAACAGTTATATCTTTCAACAAGACTCCTTCTGCACATGCAGAAACGGTGTGAATTGACAGCAGCCAGGGTGGGATTCGGGCATTAGAACACACAGTCCCCCTATACAAACTAATTAAGTCTGCAAGCAGACAGCTCTTAGAGACGGTACGTGGAGGCTCAAATAGCACTCACTTGGAACCACATTTAAACAGCTCAGACGCCGAACACTGCCCAGACTTGGAGCATTCAGGCAAGCTCCTGGAAGACTTTTGGGACCCCCCATTTGCAGGGGGGTTACACCCTTCCTGGCCTGGAAAACTTGGCTTCCGCGACAAGTAAGTACCCCCATAAGTTTCAATATAACTGTATACATTTACATCAGTATCACATTAGGTTTATACATGTAATCATCAGTCAACATATCACCTTACCAGAAACCCATTTCTGAAACTTTTCAGTACATCACTTTTTACACAGTATTATACACACATTGTACCATAACTCGGGTTATTACCTCCTGTACATGAAACCTGAAGAGAGGGGGCCCTTCCCTATCTGCTACCTTGGGGCTGGATGGGGCAGGGGCACCATACCTAGAGGGCAACAGAAGTAACTTGGAGTTAGCACTGATGTTCAGTTTGGGCAATGAGCTTGGGGACACACACACTCCTTTATGGACAACATTGAGAGGCAAGTCCACAGGCCTCCCAAGGGAATCATAACTGAGGCACACCACAGGCTTTACAGCTCGACCAGTCCTTCTAGGGGGAACTGTTAGTCTCTGCACCCTGAGCCTTATTTTCACCATTGTCCTCACTTGTCAGGTGAGTCTCCATTGGGGTAGAGAGGCTAGAACTTGGGGCACTTTCAGCTCCAGGAGTTGCAATCTCTGAGTCCACAACACTTGGCTCACATGGAGAGCTTTCGGAAACTGGCAGCGGACCGTTGGGGCACTCAAAATACTCTTCTTGTTCTGGTATATCACCAGTCTGTTTCAGTTCATCATTTTCCTCCTCTTAAAGCTCAAACAGTTCAACCATACACAATGAGTCCATATCATCTGACTTGATGCTTTGCACTTCACTTTCTGGGAGCACTGGCTCCAGGGACAAAGCTGGGGGCTTAGGCAGTCCAGAAGGCCCAGCTTCCTCTCCATAATTGACTGGGGGTTGCCCTGAAACAATTGACTCAGTTCGTAAGAGGGGTAGTACCCAAAGTTGCACTCACTTTCCTCTGATATGGATTGACAGTCATTTTCAACTGGGACTTGTTGTGGGGAACACTTTAACTCAGCAATTGTAGGTGCAGACTTTCTTTGCCTTTGCTTAGCAGCAGCTCTAGTCACTGGTCCAGAAGGAGCACTTTCTGGGGGCTCAGACTCGATCAAGATTTGTCCAATGGGCTGTAAATGATTTCTATGCATTGTTTTAACATCTTTTGAATTATTCTCAGGCCTTACTCTGTACACAGGCAGATCATCTAGTTTGCCCACTACAGTGTGAGGGAGATGGTGCCATCTGTCAGCAATCTTATGTTTGCCATGCAGTCCCAGACTCCTTAGCAATACCCAATCTCCCTCCTGGAGTCCCTGTGCTTTCACCTTTTTATCATACCTTTATTTGTTGGCCAGATTTCTTTTGGCAGCCATGGTTTGAGCCAGTTGGTATGCATGATTTAGCTGGGCCTTTAACTTTTGCACATACTGTAAGTAGTTGTCCGCTTGAACCCCATCAGGAGACACTCCAAAACCTATATCTACCGGCAGTCGAGCTTCTCTTCCAAACATCAGGTGGTAGGGGGAGAACCCAGTGGCATCACTTTGGTGCAGTTGTAGGCATGTACCAGGGTGCTAATTTATTGGCTCCATCTAGACTTGTCCTTTGGGTGGAGGGTGCCTAGCATATCTAGCAAAATGCGGTTGAAATGTTCAGGCTGTGGGTCCCCCTGGGGGTGGTGAGGGGTGGTTCTGGACTTTCGCACCCCGCACAGAGAAAGCATCTCTTTGATAAGACTACTCTCAAAGTCCCTCCCTTGATCAGAATGGATTCCTTGTGGCTCCCCATAGTGAACAAAAAAGTTTTCTATAAGTACTTTGGCCACAGTGGATGCCTTCTGGTCCTTGATAGGGAAAGCTTGGGCATATCTCGTAAAATGGTCAGTGACTACTGGCACATTACTGATATTTCTTTGATCTGGCTCCAAACTCTGTCAATACAGACCAGCTCCATGGGGGCGCTGGTGGTGATGTTAACAAGGGGGGCAGCCCTCTGGGGCAGGGCTTTCTTCTGTAAACAGCGACTACAAGTTTGAATGTGTTGCTCAACATTGGCCCCCATCTTAAGCCAATAGAATCTGGATCTCCCAAAGTCAAGTGTTCTGTCTATATCAAGGTGCCCCATGTGGTTGTGTAAGGACCTCAGTAGTGAGTCTCGAAAGGCAGTGGGCAGCACTAGTTGTTTTGTCTTTGTCCCCCCTCTGTCTACTGTTTCTCTGTATAACAGTCTATTGATCAGTTTCAACTTAAGACCTTCCTTGTATAACAATGCAGTTCTCAAATCAGTGGAGTGTAATTTGGACACATCTTTCCCTGCATAGAGGGCTTCTAAAGCTGATTTGATCATGGGATCTCGGGATTGAGCCCGCTGAATACTGTCATTGTCCAGCTGAGGCAGTGCACCAATGTCTATTGCAGAAAAGTGGCAATAAGCAGCAGGTATGCAATTCTTAGAGGGTCCCAAACAATCCACCATACAGTCCACTGTGTCCATGGACATTTGTTCCTCCCTGTCAAACTTCTGACAGAGTGCTCGAATATCAGGTTCTGACAGTCTGACCGAGTCATTCCAGGGAACAGGACTCCGGGAGAGAGCATCAGCATCTATGTGGTTCAGGCCTGCTCTGTATTCAACAGCATAGTCATAATGTAGATAATGCAGAAAGCCACCTATGGCCAGTGGCATCCAACTTGGCTGAAGTCTGCACATAGGTCAAAGGATTATTGTCAGTTTTTACTAGTATCTTAGCCCCATACAAGTACTCATGGAACTGATCAACAATAACCCATTTCAAAGCTAGGAACTCTAACTTATGTACAGGATAGTTCTTTTTGGATGTGGTCAGGCTTCTACTGGCAAAGGCCACTGGTCTCTGGCCATTCTCGTGCTCTTGGTACAATACAGTCCCCAAGCCCTGCAGGCTATCATCAGTGTGCAAGACATAGGGCTTCACTGGATCTGCATAGACAAGGACAGGATCGTGGGCAAGTTGATATATAATCTCATGAAAAGCAGCTTCTCACACTGGCGTCCATCTGGCTCCAAATACTTCACTGGGATGGAAATACACTCTCTCAGGCTCAGAAGAAACCAACCTCTTGTATTTTTTGTGGGTAGGAGGGTAACCTTGAGTAAGATTAAGTAATGGATGGATCACTCTTGAATAGTCCTTGATGAAACAGCGATAGTAGCCACAGAATCCCAGGAATCTTTTGCAGTTCTTTAGATTGTGGGGCTGTGGTCAGGTGGTCAAGGCCTCAACTTTACTTGAGTCGGTCTCTATTCCCTTGGTGGAGACTGTGTCCTACATACTTTACAGATGTTTTGAAGAACTGACATTTATCGATGGACAGTTTTAGGCCGAAGTCTTCCAGTCTGTCCAACACCTTGAATAATCTGCTCTCATGTTCCTCCAGTGAGCTGCCAAACACAATAACATCATCTAGGTACACCAGGCACTCTAATAATTTCATGTCCCCCACTGCACGCTCCATCAATCTTTGAAAAGCGGCTGGAGTACCTGAAATCCCTTGAGGCATCCTCATGAATTCATAGAAACCAAGTGGGCAGATAAAGGCCATCTTCTCATGGTCTTCTGGAGCCATCGGGATCTGGTAGTACCCACTGCGAAGATCCAGCATGGAGAACCACTTGCTACCATTCAGGCAGTCTAAAGCATCCTGAATGTGGGGCATTGTATACTGATCAGGGATAGTCCTCTGGTTCAAGGTGCGATAATCCATGCACATTCTTACTGTCCCATTCTTTTTTCTCACTACCACAATAGGTGAAGCATATGGGCTTCTGGATTCTTGTATTACACCAGCAGCAAGCATCTCTTGCAGATGCCGTCTTACATCATCTATGTCAGCAGGGGCCAGGCGTCGAGACCTCTCATGAAATGGCCTTTCATCATGTAGCCGGATGTGGTGCTCAGCTCCTTGCACACATCCTACGTCCCATTCCTTTAATGAAAACACCTGGTCTCTCTGGGCAAGTTTTCTACTAATTCTCATCTTCCATTCAGCTGGCAACGTGGAGTCCTCAAGATCAAACAAGTCGGGCATCACTCTGTCATTCTTCCCCGAACACTTGTTACTGGCCAGCACTGCAGTATCTGCACAATGTACATTAGCCAGGGTGCAACCTCTATTTGCTCGAATCTCTCTGTGTCAGACACATTATGAACTTGAACAATTACCCTTCTGGCATAAGCATGGGCTCTGGCAGGCAAAATTTGTGGCTTGACCAGCAGTCCTTCCAGCAATTTCCCATCACCCGGTGCATCCAGCATGAGGATTTTTATTCTTGACATCCTTTCTGATACGGACTTCCCCCTGTAAGGTACACTGGGCATTTGGCACTAGAATCGAAGACTCTGGATCCTTCTTCTAGACAATTCCAACCGGTTCCTCTGGGTCCACTTTTTCAGCATCCCTCTGTGCCTCATAGGCCTTCTTGATAAAGGCCGGGATTCTCAAAGCTCTGCCAGTCCTTGACCCTTGTTTCTCATAACACAACTGCGCCAACCGTCCAAACATATGCGCATTCATCCCAATTAGTAGAGGAATCCCATCATACAGTCCTGTAGGAGGACACACTAATGCCAGGGTCTCTAGCTGCTCGGCCACTCCAGCCACGAAGGTGGGAAAAGACGGCCAAATTTGGATATACCCGGAATAGGGGTAGGTCTTCTCACTTAACCCCCAGACATGCAGTCCTTCCAACGGTTGTAAGGGTACATCAGACAGGTGCATCTGATACCAGTCCTGAAACATAGTTGTCACTTGGGAGCCACTGTCCAATACAGCTCTTGTAGACACTCCATTCACCTTCACAGTGGTCTCCATGGAGTGACCCACTATTCTGGACCAGTCTGGAGAGGCGATAGCAAGGGCCTGGGCAGATGATCTAGCCACAAAGGGACGTGAGTTAGCATTTCTGGGACCTTCACTGTGGTCATTTCGTGCACCTCTTAACCACTGTTTCATGCTCCAAAGCTGCTCTTGTAGCTGGCTCACCACTCTCTCTGTGTTTTCTGAGACCAGCATTCCCTCCTCTTGTGCCCATCCTTCCCACAATTATGGCAAAATATGTCTGCTGAAGTTTGGGGGGACTGAGGCATCACATTGGGGGCTACGGCATTGGTACTATCAATAGAAAACCTTGGTACCACCTCAGCCGGCGGTGGGTTGGACATTTGGAGTGTTCTCTTCAGTTCTCTCCCCTCCATAGCCAAGACATCAAGTTTTGAGCTGTTGTCAGCAGGAGGTGCCTGGGTGGGCACCCCCATAGCAGAAGCAGTCGGGCAAGTGTCGGGGCCCGTACTCATAGGAGCAGCCTTCATGATGAGACTGTTGCTTTCCTAATCTCCCTCAGCAGTTCATCCCATGGCAGAACATCGGTAGCCATCTCTCTCTGGCTGGGCCCCACTTGGCTGACATTTGGGTCTCGGGTTCTGTCAGGTGATTTTGGTAATTCTAGACCATCAGCGTCTGACCCCGCACCTAGGGCAGGGGATGTAGCAGCTACAACTGCACAGGGCTCTGAAAAACCTTCCTCCTCAACTTCCCGTACCACCTCTATCAACACATGGAAAGACGAGGGACCAGATTTCCTTTGAAGCAGTTGCAATTTGAGCAACACCCAGCTAAAGTGCCGGGCAGAGCAGAATATATGATCCAGTCTTACCCAGTCCACTTCACTATGGGTCCAGCCCCCCCCCCTTTCGAAAAATGGTTTGCAAGATTCCCTCTAATTGATCCATATAGGCAGATAACAATTCCCCCAGCTGTTGTCTAAAATCTTTAAGCTTCCATTTCAAGGCCTTAACACTAGTGGTGCCCAAACACATTTTCAAGAGCAGTGTGCACTCTTGGGCTTTGGCGTCGGGGTCAAGAGACCCTCGAGGCGAAAGAAAATGGGTGGGTTCTGGACGCTCTACCCCAGACGAGCCCTTTTTTTCTGCCTCTGAGCATTGCCAGTCTTGTACCGCAAGAGTAGCAGAGTCTATCCAGGTTTCCAGATCGATCTCCCCATTTGGAGTGGGGTGGATGCCAGAGAATACGTTGAGCTTGAGGTAAGAGTCATGACTAATGGCGGGTACAAACATAGGGGCTAGCACTGGCACAGGAGGAGGGCAATAACTGGTGTGGGGGGAGAGGGTGTTGGGGGGAGGAACGCCCCCAGGTGGCAATAATAGTTTCTTTAAATCCTCCACAGTTTTCCCTTCCTCCTGCAACAATTTAGCAAATTTCTCCTCAAAAGTTTCAGATAGTGGGGGGAGTCATCATTCCCCCCCCCCCCAGGTCTTTACTGTCCTTAGTTATCACTCTCGGGCAGTGAGAACTCCCTCTGGGGTAATAGTCTGTGGCACTTTGGAGCTATTTATGGGGTCCTTATACTCTACTAGGGCCATGAAAGTGTGGGTGAGCAGTTTAGCACATCGACCCGCCACCACAGGGTTTTGTAAACCTTCCACCTTGGAAAGTACTCCCTCTACAGTGTCTGTACTGGTACCCAGTGGGATATCCAAGATAAGTATAGCATTTTGGGGGTTGATCTCCTGCCCAGTACACCACCCCACCAACTGGTGTACAGCCACTTCTGTTGGGGTATCCATTTATTTTTTAACAGTAATTCGTAAATGTGGCCACTAGAGGACACTAATCCCAGTGGTGCCTCCAAGATGTAACCCCTAGGTGGTGCTATCCCAAGGGCTACTACCCCTGCCTGTTTAACTACAGACAGGTTGAGGCGGGCCTAGATCCTATGGCGGGTGCCTCCACCCAGAGGTCAGGGTTTGTAGTGGTTAGACTAGCTTGGTCACAGCCCTCTGGGACACTGATTTTTCTCCCCCCCCCCCCATTCCCTCTAGTGGCTCACATAGTAGAGTCACTGCCCATACAATCCCCTTGTGGCTGGCTCAAAATTGAGTCCAAGTTCCGATTCGTCCACAGGCTCCATTTTAGGGTCTCCCTATCATCCTGATTGGTCCAAGTCAACTATTCAGGACCAAAATGAGAGAGTTGCACTGAAACAGTTTGTGCTGAAATGAAATGAAGACAGGTTAGACAAACTACATTTTCTCAGTCACTCTAAATGATTTCTGGCAAACAGTTTTATATCTTTCAACAAGACTCCCTCTGCACATGTAGAAACGGAGCAAATTGACAGCTGCCCGGGCTGGATTCAGGCATTAGAACACAGTTCTCCCCCTCTTCTCTTTCTCTCCCCCAAATACAAACTAAGTCAGTCTGCAAGCAGACGGCTCTTAAAGAGACAGTACGTGGAAGCTCAAATAGCACTCACTTGAAACCACATTTAAACAGCTCAGACGCCGAACACCGCCCAGACTTGGGAGCATTCAGGCAAGCTCCTGGAAGACTTTTGGGAACCCCCATTTGCAAGGGGGTTACATTAAGTATTTTTGAAACCCATTGGCATTTACTAGAGGCAGGCCAATGTGGAGCAGAATGGTGAGCAGCAAGCAGCAGTTGACAGCAGCAGGCAGCGCACTAGTAAAGCTGTGCATGTTGTGCGAGGCAGCATCTGTGTGTTCTAATAAGGGGTACAGTGGTTCTCCACTCTGACTGGATAAAAATCTGAGACTGCTTTATCATTTGCAAGAAACACTGTCCTTGGGGATTCCCAATTTCCCTTCTGTGCTAATCCTGTTCACTCACTCACACATATACCTAAACATATGGCCCATTGCTGGTTAGAGGACAAGGCACCCACCATTGTCGGTGTGAACTCGACTTGGCTCATTGGGCAACATCCACATCAGTCCCCTGGTGTGTGCCTGACAGTAGCCTATGACTTGCTCCATTGGGATGGTGCTGTGGGTGTTCTCACTATTCAGGAACTCGCCCTCACCACCCACTTCACAGATGAGATTCCTACCAAACTCCTCCTGTCTTGATGCAGTACCTGCTTCATCTCTGCCTTGGATGCTTGATTTCAGCATGCAGATCTCAGGGCTTGCCCCCTCCACAACGATGCCCGGGATGAGACTTCAGGGAAACCTGCCTCGAGCACAAAAGCCATACTTGAGATGTACATTGAATGGACACCCAATGGGGGTTCCCACACTTTCCTGGTAGTCTCTATAAACTCCCACACTGTGGGTAAATCCCCAGATCCTCACCCGTGACACCCAATGACATGGGATGCATCTCAGTTACTCGAGGTCCCTCCCAGCACCTTTCAAGGTCTCGCTTGATAATATACTGACACCATCGCCTCAGCAAGGTGTCCAGGACCTTGTGCCACTCTCGGGGCTCCAAGAGTGGCTGACATCTGCACTTCCAGGTGGGAGAATGCTTCAGGGGTCTCCTGTGCCCCTGGCTTGAGTCCTGCAGCCAGCTACTTGATGGACACAGCATGTGCCCAATCCTGCCAAGAAGGCAAGAGTACCCAAGACATCCCAACACCATGCCAGTGGTGCCTGCAGCTTCCCCACCCATACCTTAGGTGTCCCAGTTGGCCCTTCACCAGCACCCCTCAGGGGTTCCTCCTCAGAAAGGGCACCTGGAGTATTGATGCTCATTGCCAGCTAACTGGCACCTCCTGCTACCCAGGGGCTTCCTGCCAAAAGGCCATCCCCTCCAAATGCACTGGTACCTCAAGGGCCCCCATCTTCATATTACCTGAAGCTCCTTCCCACACCAGCTATTGTAAGAAGGGGGTTGTTATGTATGCTAGGGATGCTGCTCCTGCAGTGTACTGGTAGAGTTCTGGCCTTTAATGCTTTTCAGCAGGGATCAAATTCAGCCAGAGTGAGTTTATGGTTCAGAGTGTCTTTCATGTGTAGTTAAGTGACCGCTGAACAGATGGCTGTAATGAGCACTGGCTTGTCTAGCTATGATATGTAATGTGGTGGGTTTTCTTTTCTTTGTTTTTGTTTTTGTTATTTTAACCAGGAGAGACACTAAGCTGAAGCTTGTTTATAGGTGCGACCTGGGAGCACAAGGAAGTTAAGTAACTTGCTTAGGGTCACACAGTATTCAAGTGGGGGCTGTGGGATTCAAACCCATGTCTCCAAGTTTGCAGCTCAGAGCCTTAAACCACTGTACTTTATATATTTATTTAGTTTTTGTTGACCGGGAAAGGGTAACTTCACTAGTTCTAGCCTTAGTTCTTTTAGAATTCTGGGATGAATCCCATCAAGCCCCATTGTGGGGTGGGCAGAGGGTGACGGTGAAAAGGTAGAGATACTAAACAAATACTGTTGCTCAGTATTTACAAATGAAGAGGGGGAGGTACCTAAACCAAACAATAGAAACACTCTGGATACAGAAGTTGATACCAGCCCATTTACAAAAGAAAGGGTTCTGAAAGAACTATTAAAACTGAAGGTGGACAAAGCAATGGGTCCTGATGGGATTCATCCCAGAATTCTAAAAGAACTAAGGGTAGAACTAGTGACACCACTGACCACCCTCTTTAACAAATCATGGGAGGATGGGGTGGTACCTGAGGACTGGAGGAGTGCAGATGTGATTCCACTTCACAAAAGTGGGAGCAGGGTAGAAGCGGGAAACTACAGACCTGTTAGTTTAACCTCAGTGATAAGGAAAGTGATGGAATCTCTTCTGAAGGAAAGAACTGTCGTGTACCTAGAGGCCAGAGGGGAACTGGACCCAAGGCAGCATGGATTCATAGTGGGATGGTCATGCCAGACGAATCATCTAATAGATTTCTTTGACTGGGTGACCAAAGTAGTAGATCAGGGAGGGGCTGTGGACATGGCCTACCTAGACTTTAGCAAGGCATTTGACACAGTCCCACACACAAGATTAATATACAAGTTAGCCAGCCTGGGAGTGGGTCCCAAGATGATGGCTGGGTAAAGAATTGGCTGGAGAATAGGACACAGAGGGTAATAGAAAATGGAGTCCACTCTGAAGAAAGGGGGGTTACTAGTGGGGCACCGTAGGGTTCAGTATTAGATCGGTCTCTAATGTCTTTATGTTTACATTGCAGAGGGACTGGAAGGAAAGTATGTCTCTTTGCAGATGACACAAAGATCTGCAACAGAGTTGATGCACAAGGTGGGGTGGAAAGGATGAGAAGGGACTTGGCAAGGTTAGAGGAATGGTCAAATGTATGGCAGCTTAGATTCAGGGCTAAGAAGTGCAAGGTAATGCACCTGGGAAGCAAAAACCCAGGGGAAGAGCTCACAACGGGGGGTGAGATACTAACAACAACAAAAAAAAAAAAAAGGGACCTGGGGGTAGTCATATCAGATGACCTAAAGGTAGGCAAGCAATGCGAGAGGGCAGTAAGGAGTGCTGGGGGATACTGGGATGCATAGGAAAAGGCATCACCAGTAGAAAACAGGAATTTGATATCCCTCTGTACAGACAGCTGGTGAGACCCCATCTGGAGACCCAATCTTTGCAAAGACATAGACAGGATGGAAGCTGTCCAGAGGAGGGCAACTAAAGTGGTGCAGGGTCTGCACCGGAAGACGTATGAAGAGAGACTTAAGGAGCTTAATATGTATAGCCCCGAGGAAAGAAGGGAGAGGGGGGACATGATAGAAACTTTCAAGTACCTCAAGGGAATCAACAAAGTCCAAGAGGGTAGCATCTTTCAGAAAGAGAGATGTGCAAGAACAAGTGGGCACAATTTGAAGATATGGGGGGGGAGGCGGCTCAGAGGTAATTTAAGGAAGTATTTTTTCACAGAGAGGGTTGTGGCTGCATGGAACAGCCTTCCGGAGGAGGTTGTGGACTCAAACACAGTGGTGGAATTCAAGCGTGCATGGGACAGTCATAAGGCAATTCTAGGGGGTTGGGGTAGGAAAAAGTAGGCTACTGGTTAACTAGGATCTGCAGCTTATCCATTAGGTAGGGAAATGGGCAGACTAGGTGGGCCAAGTGGTCCTTATTTGCCGTCAAATTCTATGTTTCCATGTTACCTATTTTTAGCTTAGCCCATTTGTTTGGGGCGGGGGATACAGATGCAGGCTAATTGAAACTAAACCAGATTGTCATTTGTGGTATTTTTTTTTTTTTTTTTTTTTTTTTGTGAATGGGGAAATTTGGCCAGGATACAGGGGGAAATACTGTAATACATACGCTTTTCGAGAAGTTTTGTGGGATCGTTGCCATCCACCTGAACAACCAGAAATGGCATACACAAATTCAATTTTTAGCATCTCGTCTGAAGGATGGCACATTCCGACAGTACAGCATCTCCCTATTACTGCAGTCAAGTGAAAGTGTTTAAGCAATAAGGCACGACAAGGTGTGGGTTATTGGGGGGATATACCCACGCCTTGTGTGGTGTGTCACGAGGTGCAGCAGAGTGACTTTACCACACAAGAAGCGGGTAAATCCCCCCCCCCCCAATAACCCACACCCTGGAGTGTCTTATTGCAATTATACAATGGACCCATGTGTAAAAAAAATTAAAAATGGGTTTAAGTATGTTTTTTATAAATGCCATTTCTCAGCCGTGGGTTATTGCAGGATATACCATGGTCATGTGATGTGATTTGACCAATGAGGTTACAGGACTTTCATATGCCATTGTATAAAGTATGAGCCCAATCCCAGTAAGGGACAGAGATTGTCCTATATGCAGACTTACCCTCTGCATGACTTAAAATTCCAATAAATTTAAACACTGGGGATTCAGTGCAGCATTAGAGGACAGCTGTGCCCTTCCAGCTGCTGAAGATGCAGGTTTACCCCTGACATCTTACAAAGGAATTAAAATGAGTGATCCAAACATAGTTCCCAGAGTTGGTCATGGAAATAAGTGATCCAGATGGTTTTTAAAGCTAGGCACATAAACTAGTATTCCAAACCCAGCTCTTAAAGCTGGCTGAGGAAATGACTGTTACAAACCCAGTTCTAAAGTTGTCCTCAGAAATTACCATCACAGGCTGAGTTCCTAATGCTGAGCATGAAAATGACCATTTCATAGTTTTCAAAGCTGGCCATGAACATTCCAAAAACCAGTTTTTAATGCTGGTGACAAAAATAAGTGTTCCAAAGGCCGGCCTGCCAGCACAGTGGTAGTGCTACCGCTTGTGACACCGGCGACCTGGGTTCAGGAACGAGCCCAGGGAGCCGGAGGGCCGGCACGGGGAGGAGGCTTGAGCATCCCAGAACTGCTCGTCTTCTCCGGGGGGAGGGGGATTGAGGCATGGTGCTTGGCTGACCCCAGGCGGAGGCCCAAGGTACAACAAGCCCAGCCACACACCGGGGGGGGGGGGCACCTGCGTGGCTGATGTCTGCGCTTGCATCTTGACGTAAGCGTGCATGTCATGCAGCAGAGAAACTGGAAAATGGCTTGCTGCACTCCTGGTAGACTAGAGCACCGGGCCCAGATCCCCAGTGCCCCTACCTGTCCCGGAGTAGGCATCCTGATGAAACTAAGGCATTCGGGGTGTATGGGCTACACCTCATCCCCTACCTGGGTGATCAACCACTCCTGGATCCAGGTAAGAGGGCAGAGATAGATAGCCATAGGTGACTCCCAAAGGAGTGGAGTGCGGGGGGGGGTGGGTGTATAAACAGCAAGTTTTATAATAATAATAAAATATGTTTCAAGCCCACTTCTACTAGCCCTAGAAAATAGTGTACCAAGCCCAGTTCCAAAAGCTGGCCCCTAAAACAAGTGTTCCAAATTCAATACCTAATGTTGGCTATAGAAATGAGTATTCCAAACCCAGTTCATTATAACTGGCCATGGTAATAAACATTCCAAACCCAGTTCCTAAAATTAGCCACTGTTTCTAAAGTTGGCCGTGGAAGTGAGCATTCAGAACCCAGTTCCTCAAGCTGGCCATGGAAATGAGCGTTCCAAATAATGTTGCTCAGATGGTGCTTTTGTGGATCGTACCACTAGCAAACCCCTTGTGTCTATCCCACGCCCTCTTGAATTCCTCTACTATTTCTGCACATACCACCTCATTAGGTAATCTGTTCCAGGGTTCCACCACCCACTCAGTGAAACATTTCCTTACATTGCTCTTAAATCTTCCCCCTTACAATCTTAAGTTATGACCTCTTGCTTTAACTCCTACTTTCCTTTTGAATAGGCTACCTTCATTCACTTTATTCCCTTCACATACTTAAGTCTCTATCATGTCGCCTCTGTCTCTTCTAACCTCCATCAGGTATAGATTTAATTCTCACTATCTAGTCTCGTATGGCTTCTCTTGCATACCTTGCACCATCTTTGTTGCCCTTCTCTGAACCCTCTCCAACCCATCTATATCCTTTCTTAAATGAGGCCTCCAGAACTGTACCCCATACTCCAGGTGCGATCTGACCATGGTCTTGTATAAAGGCATCAACACCTCCCTCTTCCTACTTGTTATAACCCTTTCTATGCATGCCTTCATTCTATTAGCTTTACCTACTGCCTTACTACATTGGTCTCCTACATTGATTGTTTGCTATTATAATCCCCAGGTCCCTTTCCTGTTCTGTTTGCTTAATCAGTTCTCCTCCCAGTGAGTACTCAGCCAGTGGATTTTTACGCCTTGCATGTATCACTGCGCACTTCTTACCACTGAACTTCAGCTGCCAAATGTCTGACCATTTCTCTAGGGTTCTCCCATCTCTCCTCATGGCCTCAACCCCTTCCTGCTATGTCAACCCTATTATATAACTTTACATCATCTGCAAAAAGACACACTTTCCCTTCAAGTCCCACTGATTCATCACTGATTTATATATGTTAAAAAGGATTGGTCCCAGTACTGACCCCTGAGGAACACCACTCATCACCCTCATTATCCTAGAATGTATACCATTTACCACCACCCCTGACTTCTGTCCTTCAGCTTGCTCTCCACTGATCTAGTAATTTTTCTGTACCACCCCCGGGCGCTCTGTCCTATTAGCCTATGGTGAACAACAGGGTCAAAGGCCTTACTGAAGTCCAGGTAGGCCACATCAACTGCCCCCCCTTGATCAATAACCTTTGTTACCCCATCAAAAAATTTGATCAGATTTGTCTGGCAAGATCTCCCACTAGTGAAGCCATATTGCTTTTTGCTGGTTTTTTGTAAGGGTGAGAGAAGTGGGCAAATGGCAAATTCAATTCTGTTTTTAGTTGAACCCCCTGTCTTCAGTTTGGCTGAGACACTTTGGGCCCATGGTTATTGGGGGGGGGGTCTAGTGGGCTTAAAATGCCCCCTCCACTACCCCTCCCATCGTGACTTCCCATGCTCTGCCCATCCCATGTTCTCAAAGACTTCTTGTTCTACAATTTAAGAATATGTCATCTCTTGCCACTGTGTGTGTTTGTACCCAACAAATGTTTCAGAGAAATACCCCTCCATAACCCGACCCCAGTCCCAAATACATTTTTCATTAGTAGGTGCCCCCTGAACCCCTTTCCTTGATTTTTGTTTTGAGGCTGGAGGTTAGTAAAACATAAACTAGGCTAGCTCAGTCACCTCTTCCCCCAGCGCACTTGCTTGGTTTGAATACTCTCTTGTGAACGGAGCGAGTGGTTTGAATACTCTCTTGTGAACGGAGCGAGTGGTTTGAATACTCTCTTGTGAACGGAGCGAGTGGTTTGAATACACTCTTGTGAGCGGAGGCGAGTGGTTTGAATACACTCTTGTGAGCGGAGGCGAGTGGTTTGAATACTCTCTTGTGAGCGCAGGCGAGTGGTTTGAATACTCTCTTGTGAGCGGAGGCGAGTGGTTTGAATACTCTCTTGTGAACGGAGCGAGTGGTTTGAATACTCTCTTGTGAACGGAGCGAGTGGTTTGAATACTCTCTTGTGAACGGAGCGAGTGGTTTGAATACACTCTTGTGAACGGAGCGAGTGGTTTGAATACTCTCTTGTGAACGGAGCGAGTGGTTTGAATACTCTCTTGTGAACGGGCAGTGGTTTGAATACACTCTTGTGAGCGGCCAGTGGTTTGAATACTCTCTTGTGAGCGGAGCGAGTGGTTTGAATACACTCTTGTGAGCGGGCGAGTGGTTTGAATACTCTCTTGTGAGCAGGCCGAGTGGTTTGAATACTCTCTTGTGAGCAGGCGAGTGGTTTGAATACTCTCTTGTGAGCAGGCGAGTGGTTTGAATACTCTCTTGTGAGCAGGCGAGTGGTTTGAATACTCTCTTGTGAGCAGGCGAGTGGTTTGAATACACTCTTGTGAGCGGAGCGAGTGGTTTGAATACACTCTTGTGAACGGAGCGAGTGGTTTGAATACACTCTTGTGAACGGAGCGAGTGGTTTGAATACACTCTTGTGAACGGAGCGAGTGGTTTGAATACTCTTGTGAACGGAGCGAGTGGTTTGAATACTCTCTTGTGAACGGAGCGAGTGGTTTGAATACTCTCTTGTGAACGGAGCGAGTGGTTTGAATACTCTCTTGTGAACGGAGCGAGTGGTTTGAATACTCTCTTGAGAACGGAGCGTAGTGGTTTGAATACTCTTGTGAACGGAGCGAGTGGTTTGAATACTCTTCTTGTGAACGGAGCGAGTGGTTTGAATACTCTCTTGTGAACGGAGCGAGTGGTTTGAATACACTCTTGTGAACGGAGCGAGTGGTTTGAATACTCTCTTGTGAACGGAGCGAGTGGTTTGAATACACTCTTGTGAACGGAGCGAGTGGTTTGAATACTCTCTTGTGAACGGAGCGAGTGGTTTGAATACTCTCTTGTGAACGGAGCGAGTGGTTTGAATACTTCTTGTGAAGCAGGCAGTGGTTTGAATACTCTCTTGTGAGCAGGCGAGTGGTTTGAATACACTCTTGTGAGCAGGCGAGTGGTTTGAATACACTCTTGTGAGCGGAGCGAGTGGTTTGAATACACTCTTGTGAACGGAGCTAGTGGTTTGAATACACTTTGTGAACGGAGCGAGTGGTTTGAATACACCTGTGAACGGAGCAGTGGTTTGAATACTTTCTTGTGAACGGAGCGAGTGGTTTGAATACTCTCTTGTGAACGGAGCGAGGTTTGAATACTCTCTGTGAACGGAGCAGTGGTTTGAATACTTCGTGAACGGAGCGAGTGGTTTGAATACTCTCTTGTGAACGGAGCGAGTGGTTTGAATACACTCTTGTGAACGGAGCGAGTGGTTTGAATACACTCTTGTGAACGGAGCGAGTGGTTTGAATACACTCTTGTGAACGGAGCGAGTGGTTTGAATACACTCTTGTGAACGGAGCGAGTGGTTTGAATACTTCTCTGAACGGAGCGAGTGGTTTGAATACTTCTTGTGAACGGAGCGAGTGGTTTGAATACTTCTTGTGAACGGAGCGAGTGGTTTGAATACTTCTTGTGAACGGAGCTTAGTGGTTTGAATACTCTCTTGTGAACGGAGCGAGTGGTTTGAATACTCTCTTGTGAACGGAGCGAGTGGTTTGAATACTCTCTTGTGAACGGAGCGAGTGGTTTGAATACTCTCTTGTGAACGGAGCGAGTGGTTTGAATACTCTCTTGTGAACGGAGCGAGTGGGCACACAGTTGGGAGGGATGGGGGAGAGCAGTTGCTGGGTTGACTGATCCAATAATCCTGCTTACAGCAATCTTCTTGGTGCACAGACACTTCACCTTCCTTCCTGATTCCAGAGTAGGGAGCAACTGAGCTAGCCTGGCTTGTTTCACTAGCATCCCCGAAATATAAGATCAGGGTTCAGGAGGGGTAATGAAAATGAGTTTCAGGACTTGGCACAGTTTGGTTAGGAACGGACTCTGAAAAGCCATGGTTGTCTCCTGGCACAGTGTCTGAAGTCTGGAGGAATGGGGTGGGAGGGTGTGTTGGGAAGTGACTAGGGTGGGAGGCATGGCCATGGAACTAGCTCTAGCCACCTAGGAAGGTATGGAGTGTTATTTTGCCTACAGTTTATATAATTTAAAAAAAAAAAAAAGCATGCATTTTACAATGCAAAATACAATATAGCCTTAAATACGCATAACATTTATACAAATTATCTAAGTGAACGACATCACACTATTCAGATATTAAGGGAATACCAAAAATGTAGATCAAATTTAATCCATCAAGGATAATATATACATACTCAATTTTGAGGGTGAGTAATTACAGATTTAGCATTCTAGTAATATCAGTTAAATATCAGGTAACGACTTCCTCCAATTGATGTCTTCTATGGGCCTCACACAGGTGGTTTCCACTGCAACGCACAAATCTGGACACTCTTTAGATCTAGTCTTCCTTCTAAGGATCAACGCATTCGACATGGGGGTGGAACCAGTCGCCTGGTCTGATCACCACATCGTGAGGTTCAATTTTTGCACCCCCCTGAGAAGACCAGCCCCTGTGGAGATGGTCAGCTACCGCCCATTACGGAATGTTACTCCACAAGGTCTAGCGGCGGTCCTTGACCTCTCATCCTTCAGTTCGGTGAGCGGTAGTCCAGAAGCACTAGTGTCTGCCTATAATAAGGCCGTCACGACGGCACTGGATTCTATTGCTCCTGTTCGTGAGCGCCCCAGATCCCTTCGCCCCTTAGCCCCATGGTTTGATGGGACCCTGAGGGAGATGCGGAGACAGGGGCGAAGGTTAGAGCGTCGCTGGAGCAGGTCCGCCCTTGATGCCGACCACTCTAGATTGATAGAACATTATGTTAACTATCAATCTGCAATCACCCATAAGAAGGCAGAATTCCTGTCCAGGGAGATTGCAGTTGCTCAGAATCGACCGGCTCAGCTGTTCCGAACTGTTGACAGACTGTGCAACCCAGCCTGCCTGCATGTTTGGAAAGCTTTTTCACAAGTAGAGTGCGACGAGCTCGCTAGATTCTTTGCAGCTAAAGTGGCCGACATCAGGAAGAACCTGGGTCCGGCAAGCTCTATGGGTGAAGCTTCTGGTCAGCATGAGATGACAGTGCCTCATTTCTCCTGGAGTTCCTTTCGACGACCTGAGCTCGTGGACATTATGAGGATCATCCATTCTATGCGCCCCACAAGTTGTGGTTTGGATCCTGGTCCGACTCCCCTTATTTTGGGTTGTTTGGATACCATTGGTCCGGTCCTGGCACAAATAGTCTGGTGCTCCTTGGAATCTGGTGAGTTTCCTGCTCCTTGAAAGAGGCTGTGGTAACTCCTCTTTGAAAAAGCTTCCTTGGACCCGACTTTATTTCAAGTATCGACCTATCTCTAACCTTCCCTTTATTGGGAAGGTTATCGAGAAGGTCGAGCGAAGTCAATTGGATGACCATTTAACCATCCATAATGTTCAAATCCTTCCAGTCGGGCTTCCGTAAAGACATAGCACCGAGACTGCACTGGTTCGGGTGTTAAATGATCTTCTGATGGCGAGGGATCAGAAGAGACGCCCATTCTTGTTGTTCTTGATCTCTGCAGCCTTTGACACAGTGGACCACATGGTGCTGTTAGCTCGTCTGGGCATATTTGTGGAATGTCTGGAACCGTTTTGCAATGGTTCATGTCATTCTCATTGGAGATCACAGAGAGTTGTATCGGGATTTTTCCTCTGATCCAATCTCTGTTGTGTGGAGTGCCCAGGGATCCGTGCTGTCGCCATGTTGTTTGCAGTGTACATGCTGCCCTCGGAGGTATCATTAGGCGATATGGGCTGAGGTTTCACTGCTATGACGGATGACACCCAGCTCTATCTGTCCTTGCACCTGACCAGGGTGGAGCCTCTCGGATTTAACAGCTGTCTGAGGGAGATCCAAGACTGGATGGATTCTAGTTGGCTAAAGTTGAACTCGGAGAAAACAGAGGTGCTGGTGGTGGATCCTGGTGGTCGGTGGTGAGGCCGGATATCGGTGTCTGCCTGGAATTATTCTTGGTGGAGTACCTTTGCCGCCCCTCAGAACAGGTGCATAGCCTTGGATTTATTCTTGACGATAAGCTGACTCTTAAAGTTCAGGTGTCTGCTGTTGTCAAGACTGCCTTTTATCATCTTAGGAACATTGCCAGGGTGAAGCATCTTGTTCCATCTGACTCCCTGCCTACTTTGGTTCATGCCTTTGTATCCTCACGCTTAGATTATTGCAATGCCCTGTACTTTGGGCTTTCCGGGGTTGAAATCTATCGCCTGCAGCTGGTGCAGAACGCTGCAGCCCGGGTTTTGACTGGGACAAGTCGTTTTTGTCGCATCACTCCCGTGCTGCGCGAACTGCACTGGCTGCCTGTGCGGTGGCGGATCACCTTTAAAGTCATTTTGTTGACTTTTAAAGCCCTTCACGACCAGGGTCCAGCCTACCTGAAAGACCTCCTTGTACCTTACTGCCCTGACCGATCACTCCGCTCGGCCGACATGGGGTTGTTAGAGATCCCGAGAGTGAGTGTGAAATCCTCTGGCAGCAGAGCATTTTCATTTGCTGCACCCACTCTTTGGAACTCTCTACCATGTTGGCTACGGCAGTGCACCTCCGTGGAACTCTTTAAAAAAAGAGCTGAAAACTTATCTGTGGAGCATGGCTTTCTAGATAATTATTTATTAACGCTCTGGATTTTATTATTACGTATTTTATCTTGTGGTATGCTGATTTTATGTATATGTTTGTGTATGTAATGATTGAATTGTTAAATTGTTCAGCACCTTGATATGTTGAAAGGTGCTATATAAATAAAATTATTATTTATTATTATTAAATGGTTCCCAAAGTTTATCAAATGTCAGCTTGCTTATTGAAACAAAAATTTATTTTTTTCCCCCCAATTTATAGATATGCACCACAAAATTCAGGTTTTAGCTAATGGTGGATCTTTATCTTTGTATTAGATAAGAATACTTTTTTTTTTTTTTTTGGCTAGAATAAGAGCAATTAAGAGTTTAATTTTTGGTTTTGTTGTTCTGCTTGTTGATTTGATTAAACCTAGAATAGTAGTTCTGGATAATTTATCATTTGAATGTCCATTAAGACAGATAATATAGTAAGGATTTTGCTCTAGAAATCCAACAAGCATGGGCACTGGTGGTGTACAAGAAGGATTAAAGTTCCAGATGTGATTAAGCATCTTGAACAAACATTAGGTATATAATGATTCATTTAGTGTAATTTTGATAGGTAATGTACACACAGTGTAAACTGTTACACTGAATCTGTTGGAGTTCATTTGTCTTAACCATGCCATATGCGTTATGAAGAGTATTTTATTCTTTATCCTGAAATGTGATTCCTGGTGCCATTAGCATTTTCAGTTTGTTTGGTTACACCTACTGCCTTTGCTTGTAATAGAGCACTGTAGGTCTTTGATATTACTTTGGGTTTATTACCATGCTTAATCATGATTTCTTCTACAACAGACTACATTGGGGGTGAGTTTAAATAGAAATATTTTTTTTATATAATTAAATATGCTTCATTAATGTCCAACAATCCACAAAGCAGATGCATAACATCATACAAAACAGGAAAGACTATAATAAAACATACAAAAAAAAACCCACCAAATACACAATCACAGTAAACAACCCCCCCCCACCGCCTCATCCCTTATACCAAACACTGCCCAGCAACGGTTGAACCAAACAATCTCACATTGTAAAGTATGCAAGACTATTAAGGTTTCCATAAGGCAAGAAGGGCCTCCAGAGATCCCCAAGCTGTCTGAAAGGCTTTCAACCTATCCTGCATGGAAGCAATATGCCTTTCCAACTGCAACGACAGTAGAACCTCCCTATACCATTCTATTACAGGGGGAAGTGTGACATGTGGCCAATGTCTCATAATAACCAATTTGGCAGTTGCAGCAATAAGCCCCATATGAGCTTTTCTGACTCTTGGAGTTCCAGGAGTGTAATAATTTAATAAGCAAGATTCAGGGGTAAACAAAATACCTAAGCCCAAAAGAGGATCCAACATTCTATGGATAGATTGCCAAAAGCTCTGTGCCTTGGGGCATGTCCATAACATGTGGTAGAGCGAACCAATGTCACTCTTGCATAGTCCACAATCCGGTGAATGCAACTTACCAATTTTAAAAAGCTTTATCGGTGTAAAATGAAGGTTATTCATAACCCACTTGAGAAGGAGCAATCTTAGACCTGGTCCTCTCAAATGGAGATGGGAAGAGGATCACAGATGTAGAAGTGGGTAGCCATCTGGGAACTAGCAACCATCGAACAGTATGGTTCACAATAAACACAGCAATAGAGTCAAGCCATACAAAGGCAAAAGTACTGGACTTCAGGAGGGCTGACTTTGCCAAAATGGGTGAGTGCCTAAGGAATGCACTAGCAAATGGGCAGGAAGGAGGGGTGGAAGAACAATGGGGAATAACTGCCATCACAGAGGCAACAAGCCTTTGTGTGATGCAAATAAAACAAAACTATGTAAGAAACCACTATGGTTCTCAAAAGAGGTGGCAGTGAAGGTTCAAGAGAAAAAGAAAGCATTCAGAAAGTACAAGGAATCACAGAAGGAGCAGGACAGAGAATTGTATCAGTTAAAGCAAAAGGAAGCTGGGAAGGCAGTCTGAACAGCAAAGGCCCGAACCAAGGAAAAGATAGCCAACTCGGTTAAGAAGGGGATAAAAACCTTTTTTAGGTACGTCAGGGAGCGAAGGAAGACTAAGGGAAGGCTAGTGAGGCTTAATAAAGGGGAGGGGGTGGGCAGAGGGTGACTGTGAAAAGGCAGAGATACTAAACAAATATTTGTGCTCAGTATTTACAAATGAAGAGGGGGAGGTACCTAAAACAAACAATAGAAACACTCTGGAGACAGAAGTTGATACCAGCCCATTTACAGAAGAAAGGGTTCTGAAAGAACTCTTAAAACTGAAGGTGGACAAAGCAATGGGGCCTGATGGGATTCATCCCAGAATTCTAAAAGAACTAAGGGTAGAACTAGTGACACCACTGACTACCTTCTTTAACAAATCATGGGAGGATGGGGTGGTACCTGAGGACTGGAGGAGGGCAGATGTGATTCCCTTCACAAAAGTGGGAGCAGGGCAGAAGCGGGAAACTACAGACCTGTTAATTTAACCTCAGTGATAGGGAAAATGATGGAATCACTTCTGAAGGAAAGAATTGTCAAGTACCTAGAGGCCAGAGGGGCACAGGACCCAAGGCAGCATGGATTCACAGCAGGAAGGTCATGCCAGATAAATCTAATAGATTTCTTTGAGTGGGTGACCAAAGTAGTAGATCAGGAAGGGGCTGTGGACATGGCCTACCTAGACTTTAACAAGGCATTTGACTCAGTCCCACACAAACAATTAAAATACAAGCTAGCCAGCCTGGGAGTGGGTCCCAAGATGATAGCCTGGGTAAAGAATTGGCTGGAGAATAGGACACAGAGGGTAACAGTAAATGGAGTCCACTCTGAAGAAAGAGGGGTTACTAGTGGGGTGCTGCAGGATTCAGTATTAGGACCGGTCCTCTTCAATGTCTTTATAAGCGACATTGCAGAGGAACTGGAAGGAAAAGTATGTCTCTTAGCAGTTGACACAAAGATCTGCAACAGAGTTGATGCACAAGGTGGGGTGGAAAGGATGAGAAGGGACTTGACAAGGTTAGAGGAATGGTCAAATGTATGGCAGCTTAGATTCAATGCTAAGAAGTGCAAGGTAATGCACCTGGGAAACAAAAACCCAGGGGAAGAGTACACACTGGGGGGTGAGATACTAACAACAACAAAAATGAAAAGGGACCTGGGGGTAGTCATACCAGATGACTTAAAGGTGGGCAAGCAATGTGAGAGGGCAGTAAAGAGGGCTGGGGGGGATACTGGAATGCATAGGGAGAGGCATCACCAGTAGAAAACAGGAAGTTGTTATCCCTCTGTACAGACAGCTGGTGAGACCCTATCTGGAGTACTGTGTGCAGTTCTGGAGACCCAATCTCTGCAAGGACATAGACAAGATGGAAGCCCTCCAGAGGAGGGCAACTAAAATGGTGCAGGGTCTGCACCAGAAGACACATGAAGAGACTAAAGGAGCTTAATATGTATAGCCTCAAAGAAAGGGGGGACATGATAGAAACTTTCAAGTACCTCAAGGGAATCAACAAAGTCCAAGAGGGTAGCATCTTTCAAAAAAAGAGGTGTGCAAGAACAAGGGGGCACAATTTGAAGATGGGGCAGCTTAGAGGTAATGTAAGGAAGTATTTTTTTCACGGAGAGGGTTGTGGATGCATGGAACGGCCTTCCAGAGGAGGTTGTGGAGTCAAACAGTGGCTGAATTCAAGCATGCATGGGACAGACATAAGACAGTTCTAGGGGGTGGGGGTAGAAAGAAGTAGGCTGTTGGTTAACTAGGATCTGCAGCTTATCCATTAGGTAGGAAAATGGGCAGACTGGGTGGGCCAAGCGGTCCTTATCTGCTGTCAAATTCTATGTTTCTATTAAATTGGACTAAATGAAGTCTATCCTGCTTAATAAATTTGTAAGATGTCTGCCAGAGTTTTTTTCCGTATGAGTGTCAGCAGGGATTCCTAGTTCCTGAGTCCAATAATAACAAATCCCAGTTGGTAAGCCAGAGTCCAATACTTGGAGAATCTTATACATATTGGAAACTGAGTGGGGCTGATTAGCTACTTGAAGGATTGCAGACAAATCCTCAACATTCGAACCTATCTCGGGGATATTGCGGAAAAAGGAAGTAAGAGCCTTACTAACCTGTGCACACTTAAATGTATCGGTATCTGGAACTCTGATGCTCCTTTTGAAAGTGAGCAAAATGAACCGGTTCCCCATTCAAAAGCAGATCAGAGACCCTATAGCTATTTATTAGAGGCCAAAAGGTAGAAGGTATGGGATTGTTTCCAATCTTAAAATGAGGGCTACATATAATAGGCTGCTCAAATGACTGATACCTTCTCATTCCAAGGTGCTTTTGAAGTTGATAAAGGGCCCTAAGGGTCCATCCAATGGGAGTATTCTTAAGAGGTCTGGATATATAAGAAAGGGTAACATACAAAAGTGCGGATAACGAACAGTGGGTTTTTGATGCTAATTGTTTCTCTATATTCAACCACAGGGGGGAATATTCTAGATGTGCTAAAGGCCTGTAATTTTTGGTCCAAAATGTCAACTTACTGACATGATGAGCACTATAGTACAAGAAGGAGGGGGCCGCGAGGCCTCCCTGGTGCTTGGGAGCCGTTAGCTTAAAATAAGCCCTACGGACTCCTTTCCTCTCCATATACAACCATTAATCATTTTTTGAAGCCTGGTAAACCACACTTTGGGCAAAAAGCATCCTAACATCCCCATTGGATATAGAATCCTCAGTAGTAAATTCATTTTGATAGTGTTCAGTCTTCCCCACAAGGAAAGTGGAAGTGATCCCCATCTTCCCATGTCTGAGAATAAAATTTTAAGTAAGCTGGAGAGGTTATTCTTAATCATTATTCCTATATCCCTAGAATCTCTAATACCCAAATGCGTTGGGGACTTCGCTTCCCATGAGAAGCAATAAGGTGCTAGATCCGCCTGCGTTAATCTGCCATTTAAAGGGAAAACTTTCGTTTTGGAGTGATTTTAATTTATAGAATCCGAAATTGAGGGCTTCTCAAAGGTAAAAAGATAAGGATAACAAATTGAGGATTCTCAACATGAAGTAGTATATTATCCGCATATGCAGAAAGCGCATATCTTGTACTTCCTACCTGGATACCTGTAATTCTTGGATTAACTAGCAATCTTCAGATCAGGGGTTCCAAATAAAAATTTAAAAAGTAATGGGGACAGTGGGCATCTCTGCCTAGTACCACGATAAAGTTGGAAAGGAGTAGAGGGTATACCATTACATCTAACTCTAGCTGATGGAGAAGTATACAGAAGCTGCACCCACTTAAGAACTTTATCAGGCAATCCAAAGTGGGTTAGAGTGGCAAAGAGAAAATCCCAGGAGACCCTGTCGAAATGCTTTTTCCGTGTCTAAGGATATCAACGCCATCGGCATGTTGGAATCCCTGGACGTGGAAATTGGATGAAGTTTCCGCATGTGATCCCCAGAAGATCTCCTCACCATAAACCCAGCCTGTTCGTAGCCTATAAGATTGCCCGTTACCTTCGAGAGCCTATTGGCAAATATTTTAGCTAGTATTTTAACATCGGAGTTGAGCAGAGATATGGGGCGGTAGTTTCCAAGATTTAAAGAATCCTTCCCTGGTTTTGGAATTAAGGTTACCCGGAGCCTCCTGGAAACTGGGGTCTGATAAACCCTTGTTGTACCAAGTTAAAGACCTCACTCAACACTGGAATTAAAATAGATTGACAGGCCTTGTATAAATTATTTGGGAGACCATCGGGGCCCGGAGATTTGTCAGCAGGCAGTTGTTCTATGGCCAGTTGGATTTCTACAGTGGAGATGCAGGCACTCAATAAGGTTGCCTCAACATTAGATATTTTAGGCAATATTATAGAGTTAAGATATTGGTTAACATCAGCCCTAGAGGGGTGTAAGAGATGATCAACTGCATAAAGTTCTTGGAAGTACCGTCCAAAGCCCTCCGCTATCTCCCTGGGGTCAGTACAGACTTGACCATCTTGTGCAAGACAAATACTGGGAATAAATTGTGATAAATAGAAATATTTTTTAAACAAAGTGTCAACTGGGCACAGAGTTTGGAACTGTCTGATTTTGAAAGCAGCACAAGGGAAATCACAGAGTTTGGAACTCAGTGCTTTGGCTTCTCAGAAGGAACTAGAAGGGGGACAAGATTAGATCTACAGTACAGTAGCTTCTTGTTGTTTTTACATTGTTTCTTGTGGATTCTACTTGGTAGAAGGTTATTTCTTTTCTTTCTTACTACTAAGGGGCTAGCAGGGTATTGTTTGGGGCTGTTGGAATTTTGAAACCTGTTTTGGTAGCTATAAGTGGGCTCATTTGTTTGATTCACTGTGTGGCAGGCTGCATTTGTAGAGACCTATTTCTTCTGTTTTAAAACATAATTGGTGTGATTTAACTGGGTCTGTTTCTTTGAATTGGAGACATATATCTTCTAATTCCAAGCCTATTTTGATGTGTTGTTGGTGAAGCTGTTTGAATTGGAGTCCTGTTTCTTTGGGTAGCAAACTTATTTTGGGGGCTTTGAGTAGATTGCAGCTAGTGAAGCCAGCAACAATGAATCGCAAAGTTTGAGTGCAGAGTGGGGGAAGGGTGCTAATGGTCTGACCAGAGGCCTCAGCTGCCTGATTGTTTCTGGAAGACTGGGGCTGGTCCCACCCTTGGTCCATTATTTCCTTTATACCAGGGGTTCTGACATCACTTCCTCAAACAGGCAAAGGATATGCACCTGTCATAGCAAAAGCAGACATCCAGGAAAGGAACAGCAGCAAGTGAAGAGGTGACTGCTCTCTCAGTGGAAGGAAGTAAATGCAAATCTAGGAGCTTTCATTACTTCTTTGCATTGATATTGCATTGGGGAAAGAGGAGTAGGAGTTTGAAGAAGGTTGTGCAATGGCTACTTAAAGTCTGTTTTTGAGTGTGGATAGGAAGGATAGGAATATAAAAAGCAATTGCTGTGTGTGTGTGTGTGTGTGTGTGTGTGTGTGTGTGTGTGTGTGTGTGTGCGCGCAACAAAGGAGGTAAGGGAAATAAAGAATGTTTTGCACTGATAGAGGAGGGAGAGGGGAGACTTGGGGGAGTGTTTGGTATCCTGCATCTGGAAGGGTGGGGGGTCACTGGTGGGCAACGACAGCAATGGGTAAGGTGGTAGGCTGCAACAACTGCGGTGCACCAATCTTTCTAAAAATTGCCTGGAGTGTGGAGGATGTTTAGTGTGCAACCACATAAAAACTTAGAAAGGAGATTGAGGTCTGCAGCAGGAACTAAGACGGCAAGGCAGATTGGGGGTGGGTTTAGCTCAATACTGGAGGGAGGAAGAAGGGATATGAGGGAGGTGATTTAAGCCAACAGTGGTGAAGAGAGGTCAGAAGAAGGAAGCAGAGACAAAGGGCCCAGGCCAAGAAGAACAATTGCCGGGGAAACCAGGTCAGGAGACAAAAGACAAATGGAAGGAGGAGATAGGGACTTGTGAGGGGAGGCGAAGAAGTGGCAAAAGTCATGGAGTGGAAAGGGGAGAACAGGTTACTATGAAGAGAGAGGGAACGGGCATTTGTGAAGGGCCTTCAGAAAATAGTTGTGCACTGCTAGAGAGAAAGAAGGTGGAAGAGGGGAAATGATGAAATTAGAGGAGTAATTGATAAATGCCTGGACCAAACTGGAGCGGGGGGAAGTTCTGCTGGGAGAATTGCAACAGGGGTAAAAGGGGGAAATAATGTGCAGGAAGAAGAGGAGCTGGAAGTGAGAGAGTGAGACACACTTAGTGTTGGGGGACTCAATACTAAGAGGAGTTAGGTGGGGTAGCAAGGGGGAGAGGCATAGTCGCATTTGGGTGGAGGCCATGCCAGGAATGGCAGCGGAAAGAGTGGGACAGTCTGTTCTGAAATATGCTAGAAGTGGTAGGGACAAGCCTCATTTAATTATACATCTTGGGACAAAAGACCTGGCTGACAAGACAGTAGAAACAGTCCAGAGGAGGTTTGAGGAACTAGCACAATTATGTGAGGGGGCAGGGGGGATTTGTAGCCCATATCACCATCTAGCACAGTCCTGTCTGGTTCAGCCATCAATTACCCCTTTGGGGGCCAGTCAATGCACACCTCCTATACCTGACAGTGTAGGAGCTTTCAGTACCTAGTGCCACTGTCCTTGCCACCTCTGGCACACACAGCTGTGCCATCATCAACATTTCCGGCCTCTGCCGTTGTGTGGGACCCTGAACAACCTCAGTCAATGGGACTCCCATCAACAGCTCCTCCTTCACTGTCTCCTTGGCCAATTGACTCTTAGCTGATAGCAGCCGACGTCGACGATAAACTGGAATATAAGTATCTGGAAGGTGAGGAGACCACTGATGAAGAGGAAGCTATTGATGTAGTAGGCTCAAGTTCTATTCTTCTTGCTGCTCAGAGGAGAGTGTGAAAAAAGCTCCTAGGTCACCACCTGAAGATCTCTTTTCAGGCCTTCCTTAAATAGGTATGGGCTAAATTGGGGTTTCAAGCAGAGGAGGAGGATTCCTCCAAGAGAAATCTGAGTTCTTGGAGGTGTCTGCCTCCCCCACAGTTGTTATTCCTCTTGTGCATTCTGCTTTAGAGGATGCCACTTTGGCTGCTTGTCACAGGCCAGCTCAATTTCCAAGTTCCACAATGGCAGAACCACAAATACAAGGAGGGTTGGTGTGAAAAAAAAAAAAAAATGGGGGTCCACCTAGCTGAATCATGAAAAGCCACAGTACTGCACACTCGAGGAGACAGCTGAGCTCCAAGTCGTGAAATGCAGCAAAATTTATTGCATGAAAAATAACAGGATTCAAACTGACAGCAAGCTAGCAATGCCACACTCTACCCTGGTGCTTCGGGTCACAAGACTCTTCCTCAGGGGGCATGGCTAAAATGGGTCAGAGTAAACATGTTATACTGGTCCTTTAATTATTCAACAGTGAGCCCCTCGTGATATTTGATTAAATCAAAATTATATCTATTACAATGTGTTACACACACATATTCATTTTATCTCTGGAAAATGGATAGAGACGTTGGTTCTTATGAGGTGCCGGCAATATTTAAACAAGCATTTGTCAATGCCAGCTGTTCGCTGCTGATATTGCTGTTCTACTGGATCTTGGGTGCAGATCCCTGTGCCGGAAGACTAATATGGGCTAGGCTGGGGGTAGCAATTACAGCATGGCAGCAAGAGACGACAATGGATATTTTTCTTTTTACAGCATTTGCCAGCGTTTATTTAAAAAAAATAAAAAATAAATAAACTACAAGTGAGGGTTTTCTTTATTTCAGGTGGAGACACTGGGGGATTGGGCACCCCTATTGCCAGTGTTACAAGCAGTCCCCAGAAGCTCTGGGGTTTTAGATGCTCTGTGGTACATTTTAAGGCTTGCATGGAAGATAAAGCAAAGTTCTGTTGGGACTCCCACCCCCACCCCTGACTCCAAGGAAAACATATAATTCTGTGGCTGGCCTCCGATACCTAGAGACTGCAGCTGGGCCTGGGCTGACTGAGAACAGGACAATTTCCATGATTTCACCAGATCCTTTTTTTTTTTTCTCTTCCTTTTAAATGGAGAATATGGGAGCCCTCCCCAAAAAATTGTTTAAATGGTAAGTGTTCAAATTTGCAAGTTGTTGCACTTTGAAGGGGTAAACTAAACTCCAGTTTCATAGGCAACCATTATTTAAAAATCGGTGCCAGTCAGTGTTTTTCATTGTTTGATCTATGAACCTTATTAATGTAAACTGGTCACTTATGTACTACCCTAGCAGCCAAATGACCATTACTGTACTTAAATGTTCCATTTTCCACTCCACTCTATCAGCGGCCTACTACAGTGTGTGTGTGTGTGTGTGTGTGTGTGTGTGTGTGTGTGTGTGTGTGTGTGTGTGTGTGTGAGAGACGGACACACATTAGCAAAGTGAGCAGTTTCAGGTTTGTTTCAATCCTTGGAATGTTACATGAAAGATAAGGCAAGTTCGTTACATCTCACCGCACTCCTGATTCCAAGGAAAAAATATTCTATGGCTGGCCTTGGGTACCTAGAGACTGCAGCTGGACCTGTATAACCAGACTCTGCGTATGTGTCTGTAAAATGCTGGAGGAGAAGCAGGCAGGCTGAGAGCACATGTTAAGATCAGCTGTGCTACTGAAAGAGCAGATTTATGAATGTCTTGTTTGCACATTGTTTTGGTAGTCCATGCACATTTATGCCTGAACAGTGTCATGGTGAGACTTGCTGATTACTGGTCAAGCCGCTTGTAGACTCTCCTGGATTGGAGCACCGTGACATACCTCTCAAAACCCTGTATATAGCAAAATGTTCAACCTGCGCTAGCGCGCACGGTGAACATAAGCATCTCGTATCCATATCCATTTCTAAACATATGGAATCGTATATGGCTAAGAAAATATATATCTGAAACATTTTTCTGAATCTAATATAGCCCAGGTTTCTTCCTTTCCCTTCCCAAAGAATGACTTAATAGTGGGAGATCACTTATACATGCAAACAGTCAAGCATTCTTATAAAAGTCACAGGCTCATATTTCTACTATAATGTGGTGAGCAATTCATAATCAGACTGCATATTGGAAGGTTACATCTATGTGCAAAAGGTCATACATTTACAAATATTTTAAACACATATATTAAATCAGAAACAGTTGATGGTCTACACATAAGGCAACCAATGGAACCAAGAAGCAAAGACCATTCATTGAATTGAAAACTTGATTTCTTTTGTTTTTAGATCTTGTTTATACAAAAATTATAAATGATACTCTTAACATATGGAAGGGGGTACTGAAAAAATGAGATGTAAAACTAGTCACAAAAGAACCATCGCTTCCTATTTGGTGCTGATGCTTCTCCCAAGGCAACAGAGGATCTCTAAATAACAGTTGTAACATGGCAAGAAATATGTCAAAAAAAATGAGTAAACTTAATTGGTTAAAATGGCACATGTGATGAGCATCCAGTGGGTATTCATTTTCTAGTAATGACCGCTGGTGCAGTACCATTTAAAACCATAGCGATTTTTGATCACAATTTGTTGTATAGCACAGTATAACACAATGATTGTCACCCGCCCACCCGAAGGACGTTGTACTGTCTCGTCGCTAATCAGTACGTCGTGGCCATCTAACTGAAGAAACGCATACGAGATATTCATAGCAGTAATTGTTGAAAATGGATAATTTTACCTGCACGTTTTCATTGTTTGGAGTGATGAGCATAACTTCTTGGGCGGACAAGCAGTATAGAGGTAATACTGCAACTTGCGATGTAGGTGCACGATGTCCTCTTCCAGTTCCGACTCTGAAACCGATAGCCACGCTTCCTGGTCCTCTTCCTGAAAAGGGAGCAGACAGTGGCCTGAAAAAGAGAAAAAAACACATAAATAGAAAGAAAGATTTGTAGAATCCCAGAAGTCTTTGTACTGCCTAGAAATGTGTTGTATGCGCGATTAGCGAGCATTATTATGTACAAAGTTATAGTAATTTCAGAAATGTTTGAAAACAGTATTTCACGTTTGTTGTTAACGTGAAAATGTAAATCAACATAAATACATGTGGTTCCAGTGAAAAACCACGTGTTCTTGTAATGAAGGTGTTTTTATCTATAAAGCCAGCATAGATCACAAAACCTGTCTCATCTGCTTTTATCACTCACATTTTAAACCACATGACCATGTTACCCATGTTACAAGCACATTAAGCCCCTCAAAAGGAGGCTTCTACTAACTAGGGAATTGATGCATGGCTGGGTGGTTGGTACACTCTGCCTTTGGCCTTGTGCTCCAACCCCCCCCCCCAAAGCAAGCATTAATTCCCTAGTAGATGCCTCCTTTCCAGGCGCTTAATACTTACTTTCTTGTCTTTCTTTCTTTATAGAGGCAGTTGCTTATATTAATCTTGGAGCAAAATCCCTTCATTGAACAATTTCTATTTCATTGTCACAACCAATATTGACCTCGGAATTCTGTGATGTCCAAATAGTACTGTGTTGCAGAATGGTATTCTCCTCCCATAGATAACTGTGATCCATTTCTAATGTATTGCTATCACTTTGTTGCCATAGTGACTCCAAGGCTTCTAGGTCCATGTTTACTCTGACCTGTTTTAGACATGCCCCCTGAGAAAGGATCTTATTTGTATCCTCTCTGCAGAGAGGCGATGAGAGTTTAGCACTGGTCAGTGGAACGTGACATATTTCTGTTGGCAGTGTTCCTGTCCAGTACCCTGAATGCACTGGCAGATCGCCTCAGTTGACCCTGTGTACTCTGCCATGAATGGGAAATTTCAAACTCTCGTGGCCAACCACTTGGAGAAATGGGGTTGACCAGACATCTACCTATTTACTTCTCCATACAGTGCAAAACTGCCACGTTTCTGCTTGCTTGCTTCAGGGTCTAGAGTTATCTGATGAGTACATTGTCCTTCTGGAGAAGCAGTTTTCATAGAAACACAAACACAGAATTTGATGGCAGATAAGGACTGCTTGGCACTTTGCACACTCCTCTCTACCTACACTATTACCGCAGACCGTAACTGATCTGCAGCCCTTTCTCCCTCCCCCCCCCCTTTCCTTTCCTTTATGATTCCCTGGTGTTTATCCCATGCATTATTGAAAACTACTACTGTTTTCACCCCACTACTTCCTGTGGAAAGCTGTTCCAGGAATCCATCACTCCTTTTGTGAAGAAGCTCTTCCTCGCATCTCTCCTGAATCTACCCCCTCCAGCATCACAGCATGTCCCCTTGTTCTTGAGCTCCATTTCTTCTGAAAAATACTTTCCTCCTGTACCTTATTTACCCCTGTGAGGTATTTAAAGGTCTCTATCACATCCAACCCCCCCCACCTCTGTTCCAGGGTGTACATATTGAGGTCCTTTAGTCTCCCCCCCCCCCCATAGGTCCTTTGATGCAGACCCTGCACCATTTTAGTTGCTCTCATCAGGCCCACCTCCACTGTATGTCCTTCCGGAGGGACACTGTACTCTTGGTGGCATCTTATAATGAACAATACAGAGGCAACACCAATTGCCTCTTTCTGTTGCTCATGCTCCTCCCTATGGGATACTCCAGCATCCCACTAACCCTAGAGGATGGCTCCAGAGGATGGACAAGAACTAGCGGGCATGATATGAAGTTGGAGGGAGGTAGAATTAGGGGTAATGTGAGGAAGTACTTCTTTACAGAAAGGGTGGTGGATGCTTGGAACAGCCTCCCTGCAGGGGTGTTGGGGGCAAAATTGTTGAAGGAATTCAAAAATACATGAGATAGACATAAGGTAACCCTAGAGGCAAGGGGAAGAAAAGGTAAGTTGCAGATCATTTTATGGTCTGCAGCACAAGTAATGGGTAGGAAAAATGGGCAGACTACAGGGTTTTATTTAACTCCAAAAATTGATTAGCGTTTTGCTCATAAAAGTGCTAAAACATTGTGAAAATGCATAACACTTGCCTCATTGTGTTTAACAAACATAACACTTCTAGAAGACCTATATGAATACTTTCTGTACAGTTGGCATTGTCCCAAGAAAAAAACTGCTAATCAATTATTTAAAACCCTGGACTAGATGGGACAGGTGGTCCTTGTCTGCTGAAAAAATTTTTTGCATCTCCTAACTGCCTTGTTGTGCTGCCTGGCCACCTTTAGGCCATCCAATATAATTGCTTCCAGGTATTTTTCTTGCTTGGTGGTAGTCCATACCACTCCGCCCATTTTGTACTCCACCCCTGGGTTTTTGTGCCCTAAGTGCATTTTTTTGCACTTTTTCACCTTGGAACCCAGCTGCCATACCCTTGACCACTCCTAGTTTTCTCAGGTCTCTGCTTATCCTTTCCACCCTCCCTGGAGTGTCTGCCCTGTTGCAGATTTTGTTGTAATCCACAGAGGGCAAACCTTCCTTCAGGTGCTCTGCAGTGTCACTTATAAAGACATTAAAGAGGACCAGTCCTGTACTGATTTCCCCCCCACTGGTCACCCACCCTTCGATGAAGTGAGCTCTGTTTACCACCACCCTCTGTTGCCTATCCTCTAACCAATTTTGTATCCACTTTACCACCTTTGGACCCACTGCTAAGCTACCCAGCTTGCTTACTAGTCTCCTATGTGGAATGGTGTTGAAAGCCTTACTGAAATCTAGGTAGGTTCTGTCTACCACTCCACCCTGCTCTAAATCATCTGTCACCCAGTCAAAGAAATTTATCGGATTTATTTGATATGACCTTCCCCCTCTGAACCCATGCTGCCTCGGGTCTTGTAACCCACTGGATTCAAGATATTCCACAGTCCCTTTCTTCAGCAGTGATTCTATTAATTTTCCCACCACTGATGTCAGGCTGAGTGGCCAAAAATTGCCAGCCTCCTCCCTGCTACCACCTTTTGTGTAGTGGTCTATATCCACCCTTCTCCAGTCCTCAAGAACAACTCCAGTTTCCAGCGAGCTGTTAAATAGAACTGTCAGAGGTGCACCCAGTATTTCTCTGAGCTCCCTCAATATCCTTGTATGCACCCCATCTGGCCCCATTGCTTTGTCCACCTTCAGATAAGCGAGTCTCTTCAGGACTGTCTCCTCCAAAGGACTAGTTTTAGTTAGTTATTTTTATTTATTTGCATCTCTGAGTAACACCTTTTTTGAGGTAAAAGCTCATTTACAAAGGTTCCACGTCATTGAATACATACACACACATACATAAACGCACACACACTTAAAACAGTTTTATAAAAATCCAACGTAGTGGAGCTAACAGAATATGTTGAGACTGAGTACAATTCACTCGAGTTATACAGTAAATCAGTGATATTACAACAGATACAAAAATGTGATAATGTAGAGCAATTTGTAATGCTGAATTAGGTTGCCACATTAGTAGTTTGATTTATGAGGTATGGAGCTGGAAGAATAGGGAGAAGAGGTAGGCAGAGGTAGGAAAGGCTATGGTTGAGTAGTTGGAAGCAGCGGGGAGGAGGAGGAACAGAAAATAAGTGGACGGTTGAGGATAGCTGGTGGAGGAGCCACCCAAGAGGGGGCCATGTCAGAATAATGGAGGAAATAAGGGGCCAAAAGGAGGGCGGGGGTAGTAGGTCAGGTAGGAGGTGAGGAAGGATCCAAAAGGAAAGCGGGGGGAGGTCAGGTAGGGGGTGAGGAAGGAGGGTGAGGGGTAGTGGGGCCTAAGGGAGGTGGGCAGGGGTGGGGAAGTGGTGAAGTAGGTAATAGATGGGGAAGGGGGGCACTATAGGGGTGGGAGGTAAGTAAGAAGGGGTTGGTGTGAACTGGAGGGAGGAGAAGGTGGGAAACATGGAGAAGGAAGTTGGGGAGGCAGTACTAGTGATGGATGGTGGAGGGCAGGTGTAAGGTCACGGGGAAGGAGAAAGCAGGAGGTACCATAGAGGTGAAGGTTTAGAAGATGGGGAGGGACTTAAGAGGGATAGGGAGGGATGGAAGGGCTAGGGGGAGGTGGGGGACTAAGTGCTGGAGATGGGTGTTGCCTGGGGGGGGGGAGGACTTGGGAGATGGTGTAAAGAGCTAGGTGTTAGTCGCACGTGCTTAATGCAACCAGATGTTCCTGAAGTTGAGATTTGAATTGGCCAGTTTTTTTGCACAGCTTGCAGGTTGGCACTGAGAGAGTTGATCCATTTAGGGGCTCTGTAGACAAATGATACGTTGCCTCTGGGATGTTTTATGAAAGTGACTGACTTAGCAGTATACCGCTATGCCCCTATTATTCATAGGTCGGAGGGGGGATGTGGCAGAGTAGTCTACTCCCTGGGGTGGGCACAAGGTGGCCTTCTTGCCCAGCAGGCATACCTGGTATTGGATTCTGTTATGTAAGTTGAGCCACCCTGATAGAGTGTAGAGCTCACAGGTGTGCGTAAGCTGAGGTGCGCCAAGTACTAGCCTGCAGGCGAGAGAGGGAGAGAGAGATTTGTATCCTGTTTAGTGCAGAGTCATTGGCCGTGCCATAGACTACAAACCCATAGTCAATGATTGACAAAACTGAGCTAGTCACTGCAAGTTTGAGGGCAGCGTCATTTAGACAGTGTCTGTGCCTGTATAGATGGCTGATCCTTGCATTTGCAGTCTTGGCTACTTGATCAATGTGCACAGAAAATGTGAGGACGCTATGAAGTGTGACACCAAGATATTTAAAGCTGTTCACCATCTTGAGTGCAGTATTCTGGTTGTTTTCAGATTTTTAAGACTGCATGACCTATGTTATGCATTGAGACAAAAGCATTGTCTTAGTCTTTTTGTAGTCAAGTAGAAGCTTGGGAGTTAATAAACTAGGTTTCAATATCAGAAAAGTCGTCCTCCATTAGGGTTTTTCCAATTCTTGGGGATTGTGGTGGCTTGCAAATACTACGGCGTCATCTGCGTAGAATAGGACATTGCCGTGGCAGGCCTTTGGGAGGTTAAGAAACAGGCTGAAAAGGAGGGGACCCCTGTAGTAACACTGCGATTATCAGAAAGGCCATTGTGGATTTTCACTTGTTGACCATGTCCTGTCTGGTAGCTCTGGAACCATTTCACGGATTCTGAGGACAGACCAGTTGAGGACATACCAATGTTTTATCAGTTAGCTTAGCAGTAGGTTGTGGTTGACTGACTGTGTCAAAGGCCTTGGGAGGTCAATGTAAGTAGCCCCCACCAAGAGCCCCTGGTCAAGAGCCTTGTGGATATAGCCAGTAAATTCCACAAGCACTGCGTCTGTGCTATGAAGCTTCTGGAAAACCATGTTGTTCATGGCATTGGAGGTTGTATTTATCAAGATAGTCTACAAGCTCGTAAACGATCCTCTCAAGCATTTTTGAGAGTGGTGGAAGGACTGAGAGAGGCTGGTAGTTGGAATGATTAGACCTATCCCCATTTTTTGAAAACGGGAGTGACCAATGCCGCTTTCCAGGATAAGGGAAATTTCCCAGTTACGAGGGACAAGTTTAGGATCCTTGTTAGTGGGGAAAGAACCTCATCAAGGGTACAAGCAAGAAGCTTGAGGTTTAGGGAGCCTCAAGCTGTTGTGGTTTCCTTGGTGCTTGTTGAAGGTATTTCTTGGCTTTGGGTTGAGAGATGATGTTGAGGTAGAATGGGGGAGCACTATTACCAGACTGGTTATTAATACAGGTAGGGACGGAACTGGCTATCGATGCTAGAAAGTCTGGGAGCAGTTTGCTACTCAGGTCTGTAAAAGCCTGGTTGAAATGGTTAGTGATTTGAATTGGGTCTTGAGTAGTGTTTCCATCGATTATTGAGCATTGTGGGCGGTGCTTTGTTGGCTTTATCAGTAAGGGACTTTGTGTTGTCCAAAATTTTGCAGCTGTCTCCCCAGTAGTTGTCGAGCTGGATTTTGAAGTAGAAGTATTTTGGTCTACAGATGGCCCGGGTGCATACATTGTGAGCAGTTTTTATATCTCTGAAAGTCTAAGGGGGACCCAGAACTTTTGGCTTTATGCCATAAGTTGTTCCTATCATTCATTAAGACTAGCAGCGCTGGGGAGATGCTTGACTTACTAGACCTCTTGAGTTTTCTTGTCTTAAAAGGTGAATATATATTGCAGGATGAATTCAATTTGCTGACAAAGTTTTCTAGGGTGGAGTCAACATCTTCTGTGATATAGATAGTTGAGCAGTCCTGATTCAGGAGGTGTGCTTTAAGCAAGTCAAGTTGTCTTTTTTTTTTTTTTTTTTTTTTTTTTTTAGCACTCGGGTGGTTATAATTTGGGGTGGGATTTTAGGATATTTGTTTGTCCAGGTGCAGAGGATTGGGGAGTGATCACTGATGACATCAGGGAGTACCACTGCGCTGGAAATTCTGTCAGGTCTGTTGATTAGCTGCCAGTCTTTAAGCGTACTTGAACCAGTGCGGTAGTTCACCCAGGTGGAGGTCTCAATTAGTTGGATCATGTTAAGAGCAGAGAGGGTGTCTTTGTGGGGTGTCTCCTCAAGGGACAGCCAATTTATGTTGCAGTCCCCGGAGTAGCAAAACTTCAGAGGTGTTTGTGCCCCGATAGGTAGTCTAGTACTATATTAAACCCGGCGGCCTGATCTTTAGGGGATATGTAGATGGAGACTATGATGAGGATTTGCCCTGGTGCCTACTTGAGCAATTGTGTGTGCCATTGGTTTGGGGGAGGGCAGCACAAGCCCTTGAAGGATCTCTCTCTCTCTCTCCCTCCACACACTCTAACACAGCCCCCGCCTCATTTGCCCAGTCTGTCCTGCCTAAAGGTGGTGTAACCATCAAGCTGTTTAGCTAGGTCTCAACTACCGACAGGATGTCTGGTGCTGGGCAACCCAGACCTGATGAAAGTTCAGTTTAGCCAGGAGACTGCGGATGTTAATGGGAGGTAATTTTTAGCTCCCCATCCTTCTTTGTCTGTGCAGGTATATTTGCTGCTGGTCCAGGGTTGGGATGAACATTGCCAGATAACAGCAGGAGCAGCCAGGCCATTCTAATGGCATTCCATTTTAGATTTATTAAGGCCTTGGAGTTGGAACGTGGTGTCCCTTTGATCTTCCTGGCTTTGTATATGGTAATGAACATGTTGAAATGGGCCAGGGGAAGAGGGTAGTTAGAAATCTGGGCATGTAAGGCACCGGTGTGAAGAGCTTGCCACTTAGTGCAGAGGTGCCAGCCACTGGGAATATCCAGGGGTCCCATACAGTGTATGACAGGGTGGAATTGTCAGGATCAGGCAGACGGGTGATCAGGAGCAAGGAGGGGTAGACACATCAGAACCAAGAAGAATGACCTCTTCACTGTGAAGGGTGCCATTGATGCTGTAAATGGACATTGCCAGAGGTGTAAGCTGCAGCTGGCCCAGCACCTGCTAGCTGTGGTAGAATGGGTTTTGAGAGGTGTTGAGAGCTGACTTTTAAGTGGAAACCTTTTTTTGAATAAGTGAAGAGGGCACTGAGATGGAAGTCGGTCTTCTTTTTTGGGCAGGTTTTGGGGGTGGTAGGTGCAGCAGGGAAAGCTATGAGAGAGGTAGGAAGTTTGTCTGAATAACAAGTCTAGGGCAGAAGTAAGACCTGCAGGCAGTGCAGTGGAAGAGCAAGCAAGCTAAGCTAGTGTCCACCTCCCTCCAAAGCTTCTGTCACTTTGCGCCCCCCCCCCTTCCTGAGTAAACACTGAACAAAAGTATTTGTTCAGGATGTCTGCCTTTTCCTGATCTCCCTCTGCACAACCCCTCTTACTGTTTTTTAACCTTACAATCACACCCTTGGTCTTCCTCTTTTTCACTTGCATACCAAAAAAAAAGTTCTGTCCCCTTGCATTACCTCCTGGGCTATTCACTCATCAGTCTGTGCTGCTTACTGCTTTCCCTGCTTCACTCTGTTTCCCCTGATACCCCTCCCTATCCTCCTCCCTCTGCATCTCCTCCTTATACCTTCTGAATGCTGCTGTCAGCCTTCACCTTTTCAGCCACCTCTTTCGAGAATCATAGTGGTCTTTTGTCCCCTTGCTTTTGTTCACTTCTTTGACACAGAGAGCTTTGTTGCCTTTACTATGCTCCCTTTTTAGCTTTGCACACAGTTAGGAGAGTTCGCAGCCACACGCGGGGGAGAGAGCCAGCGACAAGGTGACAGTGCCAGGTGTGGATGAGCAGACTGGTGCGGGCAGTGATTGTCATAGGTGCCCTCAGCTGCTGCCGGGAGTGAGAGAGCAGATTGGGAGATGTGGTATGCATTGTTTCATTGATTGACAGCTGAGCAGCTCTGTAAGTGAGACAGGGAGATCTAGCCATCACCCCGTGGGAGTCTTGCGTAGAGAGCAAGTGGGGCAGGCTGTACTGGGACTGGAGCAGACTGTCTATTCTGTGACAGTAGTGGTGAGTGAGTGAAGTAGTGTGCATCCCTCCATGAGAGAGGTTTACCTACCCTGCCTTAGTCAGATTAACTGTTCAGTAGACTTCCAGGCAGTAGAATTTTAATATCTGCAAGACAAGTCTGACGGTCATCCCTGTGACCCCTCTTTCTCTTCTCTTCCACCCCCCCAGCTGAGTCACGTGGGGGGGGGGGCAGTTTTTTTGCACTCCCAAGATGGAGACCCTAGGCCATGTGCTAGTCATGGTTTTCAGTGCTTCTGCATGCATTTCCTCTAATATGGAGGGTTCTGGTTAAGCTATGGGCTGAGCAAGCCACCGTGATTCTGGTGGACCCTTGCTGGCCCAGACAAATTTGGTTCACTCTACTCCAGCGACTGGTAGTGGAAACTCCCACTCCCCCTGCGAGCAGGATTTCTGACACAGGAGCAGGGTGCTGTGGTGCACATGGATCTTTGATCCTACACCTCCGCACCTGGCTCCTAAAGACATAGAGCTGCTCCACTTCAGGGTTTCCACAGCAGTTGCTGAGGTTTTACTGGCATCTAGAAAGATGTCTACGTGGTTTTACCTCGTGGTATAATCGGCATGCCCAGGATCCCTTTCCGTGTCCAGTTCCTAAAGGGATGGACTACCTCTTGTTCTTTTAGGACTTTGACTTTAACATATCATGCCCTCACAGAGGGCAAGACAGTGGCCCAGATGGAGGTTTCCCGTAGATTCATAAGAGGTATTCTAGTACTGCACCCCCGTGCCAAGATCTGGTTCCAGTTGGACCCCGTCCCAAGATCTGGTTCCAGTTGGACTTTAATTTGGTCCTAGAGACCCTGACTACATTTGTCTTTGGGTCTGCTACTACTTACAAGCTGCACTTCCTCTTTTGGAAGATACTGCTCCTAGTGGCTATGACATCTGCTAGACACATTTCAGAATTGCAGGCTCTGGCTCCTTTTATTATTTTTCATGAGGGTAATGTTACATTATGTACTAATCCTTGTTTCCTTCCGAAGGCTGTCTGAAAGAATACTAAGTAGAGCTATTGACCTCACTCCTTATGTTTGGTCTTCTATGGATAGTGGGGAATGGTGTTTTTACAGACACAGGACATCTGGAGGATGCAGCATTGGTACTTGAATCGCACAAAGATTTATCAAAAATCCTTACAACTGTTTGTAGCTTTTGCCCCACAGATGGTGGGTTCCCCAATTTCCAAACAAGGCCTGGCCAAATGGCTGGCTAGTTGTATAATGTTTTGTTACCAGAAGTGCGGTAAGCAGCTTCCTGGTCCTGTCTGTGCACACTCCACCCACAGGGTGGGTGGCTGCTTCAGTGACTTGTTTCCAAAAATGTGTCTGCATGCTGATATGTGCTGCTGCCACTTGGAGTACTGTTCATACATTTACTAAACATTACATTCTGGACATTGTCTCTCATAGACATGCCAACTTTGACCTCAACATTCTGCAAGGTCTCCTTATTCAGAATCATTAGGTCCTGCTGTCCTCCTGTTCTTGGTACTGCTTGGGAATCATTCCATGCTGTGGCTCAGTGGAGGTAGAGATCCTTGAAGAAGGCAGAATAGTTGCCTACGGTAACAGTAGATCTTCAAGAGAATCTCCTCCATTGAGCCCCAGCTCTCCCTCCTGCCCCCATTGGGTGATTGGTAACTATCCTGCCTGCTCTTGCAAGCTGCTTCTCCTGTGCTACATCATACAGCATCGGTATTCTGGTTTCCATATCCTCCTCTGTGTGCCTGGTTTGGTCCTGGTCACTTGGGTCCCTTCCAGTCTGATCCACCAAGCTCGTCTATGGCAGGGAACTGATGCATGTTAAGGATGCCCACATCATATAGGTACTGACGAGACGCATCGTCATGGATGGCCCCAGTCAGCAAACATTTCTGGTGGTGCTGACACCGATGGCTTACAGTACCATGATGTGGCTTCATGGAGGAGAGTCTCTTGAAGACCTACCATTACAGTAAGTAACTGTTCTTTACTGCTGCAAAGAGCCTCCCAGTTGGCTAAGTTTTTCTGTCTCCTAGGAGGGTCTGTCTGGCTGTCACTCTATGGTTGATGGGCTGCCTTGTTTCTGAACAAATAAGTGTCCTCCAACATCCATTGGAGTTCTCTGTGGCTGTGGATCAGGTGTTGGAGTGTGATTGGTTGTTCTGATTTCCTTTGAGACTGTTACTGTGCTGATAGGAGTAGATGGTGAAGTACATGGCTGCTTGTTTTCTTGTCCAGAGGCTTGGACCCCAATCTTTTTACTCTACAAAGGGCTCCAGCCCTGAAAACATTTGTCTCTCTCTCTCTCCCCCCAACCCCATTTGTTTCAGTGCAGTTGTGCCTTAGTCCAGTTGGATCATGGCAGCGGTATCGGAAGATTCTGATTTTAATTGGGAGTGTTGGTCACGCTCCATGGGTGGCAGCAGAGCCACCCTTGATGCCTTTGATGTATTGCTCAGAGATGCTGTTCATAATGACACAGGAGGTGCTAAAGATGTCCTCCCTCTCCTGATCTGGTCACTGCATAGCAGTCCAAGGCTACAGGGCCAGAGGGAGCAACAAGGCAGGAGGTGGCAAGCTTGGCTCCATGGAGCCAAAAGGTAAGCCCCCACTTTTTTGGGAGAGTGACTACACTTTGTGTCACATTACTGTGTATTAGCCCTGATGGTCCCCCGGTGTCTCATAAGACAAGCAGGATGGCCGGATTCACCAGGTTACTTACAAATGCTGTAAGTAAATAATTATTTTTAGCACTGAAAGTGCCAGTTGATGGGCTTTTTAGTTGGGCATTCCCCTTTTAAAATTTAATAGACATTTTATATGTTGAAGTTTGTCGGACAAATATACACATTTAATTTAACTCCTATTTAAATGATTGGGAAGGGTTAGGCTGAGCAGTGCACAGTTGTGAAGCAGACTGCTACAGCCGAAGAGAAAGAGGGAACCCAAACCTGCTGTGTATTCTACCCAGCCCATATGATATCCCTTTATTGGTTTTCTCCACCTCTTGGAAGTAAATGCCACCACATGTAGGGTAGCATGGATTCCACTGCAGAGTCAAATGGAGTGTGACATCACAAGATGGAGCTTTAGGAGGATGCACGGAAAAACCACTGAAGCATCTGCTGCCTTCTTGTATGTGCATAGTGAAGAAAGGGGGAAAATGTAAATGATCCCTGAGTTTACTTGGAACCAGGGAAACAAGGACAACTTGCACAGAACCTGAAAAAATGCTGGACGTCTGAGCTACTGCAAAGCCCAGGAAATGGCAAGAAACGCTGCAAAATTGAAGGAATGCTGTGCTTTCAAGCTGATGTGGGGCCCAGGAGATGAAATAATCTACAGAAACGGAAGAAATGGACCTCTGAGCCATTGTGGAGCCCATGGAATGAATAACCCTTGAAGAACTGAAGACTTGCATAACCGCCGAGCCGCTGTGGACTCTGGGGGAGGATGATGAACCTCCATGGAAGGAAGAACCCCAGACCACTTTATGTCCAAAGCCTTACCTACTGAATCACTGTGGTTCCCAAGCTCACTAATGCAGGTAACGGGGAATCATTCTGCAGTTTTTATGTTTTGCAATTCCAGGTGCAGAATAGGCCTTACTATCATCTAAGATAACTAAACCTTTTTCTTAGTCTCTGGCATGCAATGTGTCTGATTTTCCTTCATTTACATGGTGCAGTCTCTGGTAAATTCAAGGGCTGCTGGATCATGTAGTTTGAGTTAACGATTTGTGGCTTAAACAATAAAAGGCAGTGTCCTTTGAGCAATAAGCCATTAACACAGGTGCTCTCACTTTAAAATGGATTTGGCTGTAACTGCTTCAGATACTGTTGGTAGGCTTTACCAGATAGTTACCAAAGGGTGTTACTTGTAAAGCCATTAGGCAGACTTTAAAGCAGGCAGTTTAATTATGCAATTTACCACGGCAAGGGTGTGGGTTATGCTAGGACTGAAAATGGCTGGTGTGGTGTTTGGTCGCGAGACCGATAGGCCGAGTGAGCAAAACACACCAGCATCTGTAAATCCTAGCGTGACCCACACCCTTGCCAAGGTAAATTGCTATTATACAATGTCTATTTATTTAGCGTTTGAAAAAAAATAAAATATATTTTACATTATTTTTATTATTGTTACTGCTCTGCCAGAAACAAATAGTACCCGTCTCCCACTCTCCGCGTCCCTGAAGTAAGAGTGTGTGCAGTTTCAATTTTGTGCATGCAGCAATGTGGGCAGGGAGGTTCAAAACCGTGAGTGGCAGTCATTGAGACAGCGAACGTATGTCGCTGTTTTTATGTATACAGCGATGTACAGGTACAAGTGCATGTAGAAAATGATGGGACAGTGTGTGTGGTGGTTTTTATTTATCAGGCGGGCTTTACTTTGGGGGAGATGGAGTCGTTGGTTGGGACATCATTGTCTGTTACCTCTGTGCCAGTGCTGATTTCGTGAACGTCTGAGTGATTTTTTGGGGGAGTTGGTGCGGCTTAGTGGGAACTGGCACCTCTTACCATTGGTACTGTGGAGGATTTACAACGGGCCCAAGGTGCCAGTTCACCAATCTGAGCCTGTCATTTTTGGACCCCTTTGTATAATAGTGTGTTTCCATTTGAATCCCAAATGCAGATTAGGGCAGACAGTTCAGTAGGACAATATCACTTTAAATTCCTTGGGTAGCTTTAGATGGGCAGCTCAGTTGTGCATTTTAGTGCACTAGGCAGTCTCAAATGTGCAGTTTGGTGGGGCACCAACAATTAGAATGGGGCAAAATAGCAGGCAGTGCAAATATGCAATAAGCAGTACTGTCTCTTTAAATTGTGCGGTCAGTCTTTAACTCTCTTGCAATGTTCAGTGCTTTAGGTTAGCACAAATTACTATTCATCAGCCCCTATTACTGCGAAGAAACTGGTGGGTAGCAAACTAGCCCTATAGCCTTGCCCCTGGCTATAGGGACAGTCTCAGCTATGCTGCAGACAGTGGACCTTTACTGAAGCCCTGCTGGGCTGCCCTTTAAAGTGACACTGCCTGCCTTTTACTTACTTTTTTGGCCATATTCTAAAATGTGCCTGTACCACCTGCAGAAGTCTATAATATGATTCAGAATACACTGCAGCAATGGATGCCTCAAATTAACAGCTCTTTTATCTATTTTATTCAAAACTGTATCCCTGTCTGTCTATTTGCAGCTGCCCGATGCCAAAGCGCACTCACAGTTCTAAAATGGTGCAGAAACACTGGTAGGCTCATACATGGATGAGTTTGGTCCGTTGTAACAGAGTTCGACTAAACACTGCTTGTGCAAAGTATTTAATTTTTTAAAAACAAGCGTCCTAACTTGTGTAAATCCCGGTCTGAGAGTTTAGTCGTGACACCGGGCATGCGCATCAATTCAATAAAATCTTTATTTAACCAGGCACGACATCTTTGAGCAAGCTCATTTACAAGATGGTCCTCATTGCATCATCCTGTGCATGCCTGGTATCATGTCTTCCGATTGTCAGATCAGGATTTACACAAGTTAGGGTGCTTGTTTTTAAAAATGTAATACTTTGCCAAGTTCAGATTGCTTTCTGCTGTCACAAGCAGTATTTAGCCGAACTTGGTTACAATGAATCGAACTCGTCCGTGGACGAACCTACAGGCGCTTCTGCACCATTTTAGAACTGTGAGTGCGCTTTGGCATTGGGTAGCCGCAAATACAATCAGACTGACAGGGATACAGTTTTGAATAAAATGGATAAAAATGAATATTATTTGAGGCATCCATTGTTGCAGTGTGTTCTGAATCACATTATAGACTGCTGCAGGGGGTGCAGGCACATTTCGGAATATGGCCAAGAAGGCAGACAGTATCCCTTTAACTAGTGGGCCTTCCCTGATGGTATGGCATGCTGGCCCATAGGCCTATCACACCCGCTTTGGGTCTTTGGGGCTGCTTGCCCACTGTTCTGATGGCCCTGGCTCTCCATATGGTGCCTGCACCTGCTTGGCACAAAATGCATGCCCTCAAAAACTATTGCTGCCTTTCATTATTTAATGAAATGGGCCAACAGGTGCTGCTGCCAACTCACTGCCCCAACCCGGGGTGTAACTGTGGAGGTGTTGGCTGGAGTGGAGAAGGATGCCTTGGGGCTTGACTGGCCCTGACTGGTGCTGGTGTGCTGAGCTGTCGCTAGTTGGGGCATGCTTGGAGCTGCTGAAACTGGTGGCTAGGGGAGAGGTTGGGCCTGCCTGGCATTGATGCTGCTGCTGAGGACCCCAACCTGCTTCTCCACTTCCCTGGCTGTTGCTTCACTTTGGCGTGAACTGCACCTCACTCTGGTGCTGCCTCTCAGTGATTTGTAACTGCTGCAGCCTGCTCTGCTCAGCACCACAGCCAATGAGGGAACTGTTCAAAAGTTAAATAAGAAAAAACAAATGTGGCGCTACACAGAGCCCACACCATGGCTGCCAACTCCACCTTCCGACCACAGACCACGCTTGCCTTCTCACTGCTGAGTGGACTGGTGTCTTGGGTGCTTGGGGGGGAGACTGCCAATGCTCACACTGAGGGAAATGACTGACTGGTGGGGAGCCACTGCAACTGCTGCCACACTAACAAAACAAAAAAAACAAAACAAAAAAAAAAAGGCCCCTACTGAAGAAGGGATGAAAGGACGACTCCAGCTAAGCACTTCACTTTTCTTTTGAAACCCTCTTTTCCCTTAGACCTCAACACCAGGCCTGACCGCACTACTTGGTGCCTGAGAGCACTGACTAATACTTCATGGCATTCAGCTCTCCTTTTCTGATGCACCAGGACTTGTAGCCCCTCAATGTGGAGTCCCTGATGTGAGGTGCAACCAATAGTTCAGTGCAAGCTGGATATTTCAGCTGCTAGCACTGACTTGTGTGAGCTGGGCGGGGGGGGGACTTTTTTTCTACTGTGTATGGGCTTCGTGAGTGTGGGTGTGAGTGGCCTGCAGAGGAGGGGAAACTGGTTGGAGAAAATGCTGGCAGGGAAACTGCAGGGGGACACTGGCTGCACAATAAATGAGTAAGGAAATCCCTGCTGTCGGGGCACCTTACAGGGCACAGTTTAACTCCAGGGCACCCTTTCTGTGTACCATGGGGCTCTTTGTACTGTAATCAGGTGCACCTGGGGACCAGGGACTGAGAGGCGGGCTGGACCCCCCCCCCCCCAAACTGGGTGCCATTTTACTTTATGTAAGCCCCAGCCCTTAAACACATTTGTCCCCATGTACAGCTTTCAACACATCTATCATTCTGAATCTAACACACTATAAAATTAACAGTTCTAATTCCTCTCTTCAACTTTGGCATGGCTCTAAAGGTTCTGAAATTCTGTTTCTATTATCTACAAAACTTATCCGGCACTAATGTCTAGGGAGAACTCCTTTAGTAGTACAAGTGGATCTACAGGCAGAAAGCATAAGGTTCACCTAGAATAGGACCCATCTCGTACGTGCTGATACTAGGCAATGAAGGCCATTCTTGAGGATACTCTGGCATGAAATTGAAATTACTGGTTTGGTTTTTTTTCTTGTCTCTCACTTGTGGACTCTTCAGCAATGACATCTTCTAAGCCAACATCTCAAAACGTGCAGGGTTTCATCTGGCTTTGATGCACAGTCGTTAGTTTTGCCAGTCTCTGGTTAGAACCGGTACACTCGGAGATCTAAGTATGACACTTGTACAACATTGAATGGTTTTGGTTCCCATCTTGTAGCGAACTTGTGTCTTCTGAGATTCTGACTCTTTAAAAGAACTCTGTCTCCAGTTGCCAGTGGTGTATCTCATGCTTTCCAATCCTACTTCTGTTTGCTGTTGGTAGACGGGCTTCATGTGGGATGATACAATGTCATCTACTTCCCTAAGGCACTTATTGTTCCTCAACCACTTTTTTTTTTTTTTTTTATTTGACTTTGTGATACAGTAGGAATAGTTTGTGGCTCTAGAATTTTTGGGTGTTCTATTTATGTTGCTCACTTTAAGGAGGGCAGCTAGTTTAGAAGTGCGTAGATCTAAATTGTTTTAACTTGTTTGATAATAGGATTAGTTGTAGACATAGAATGTGTTGGTTAGCGGCTCCCACTAGAAGGCACTATTTTCCATCCTAGCTTCGGGACCTACTGCCCTTTGTTGTCACCTGATGTCTATGGGCATTGTAAGACACTAGAAATTGCCCGAAGGAGTATGCAGAGGTCTGAGGGGCCTGTTTCGGGGGAATGAGGTGGGAGAAAGACAGATGGGTGTGGTGGGCTCTAGGAGGAACCCTGGGTGAAATGGATTCATGATAGGGGTTCTCCCTGTTTTGTTCCCATACCCAAGAGTTCCACGTCTGGTGGGCAGGTATCCAAAGGACCAGCCTCGTCTACCTATCCTTCTTGGGCATTGTTATGCAATGCCAGGTCCATCAGAAACGAGGCAGTCATAGCTGGTCTGGTTTCAACAGTTGACCTGGCTTGCATGACCAAGACCTGATTGGATGAAAAAGCCGGCCCAGTATTGGAATTGGCAGTTCCTGCTGGGTTCTCTGTGATTCTCTACCCAAAAAAGGATCCTGGGGCTGGGTCTATTTAAGCCAGATTTGAACTTCACGGCTCTCCCAGTGGGAACAGTAGGGTCTTTTGTGGCCATTCAAGAGGTTGCAGGTGCAGGTTCCTTCTCATTTATTGCCTTCCGGGGTATAAGAGTGAGTTCCCGCAGGAAGTTGTGAACTTCATCATCGGTCTGGTCTTGGAATCACCCAGATAGATAATAGAGGTGACTTCAACACTTGAATCAATGATAAAATCATGCCGTTTGGACAAGACTTTCTCCGATTTCATGCTATCACTGGGCCTGGCACAGGAGGTTGCAACCCCACTCACATGGTCACTCTTTGGACCTTGTTTTCTCAATGGGATTAAAGGTCACTGACCTCGTAGTGGAGCTGGTTGTTTGGTCTGACCACTATACTGTGAATTTCTCATTTGAAGTACACCCCCCCCCCGATAAACCCTTCCCTACGGAGATAGTCCAGTACTACCCTTTGAGGGGTTTGAACCCAGAGGGTTTTATGGCAGTCCTGGATCTATCAGGTGTGATGAGAGCTTGTGAGGAGTTGAGGGAATTGGTGTCTACCTATAATAGGGCCGACGCCCTCCACTCCATTGCACCAGTCCATGTTCAGCCCCTCACCTCACGTCAGGGATCCCCCAAGGTTTGATGAGACTCTCAGGAAGTTTAAGGTGAGAGCCAAAGATTGGAGTGTTGCTGGCTGAGATCCCGGTCTGATGAGGATAAACTTATTTTGATGTCTCATTATAGAGTGTATCAAACAGCAGTCTCCTGTAAGAAGACAGTTTCTTTCCAAGGAGATTGCTGCAGCAATTAAAAGACCAGCCCAGCTCTTCCAGACTGTCAACAGGCTGTGTAATCCAGCCTGTCTTCAGTCCATTAGAGCCTTTTCACAAACTAAGTGTGGTGAGTTTGCTCCGTTTTGTGCTGATAAAGATCTCCTCCATTGGATCTGGAATCCTGTCTGCACTCTCTATTGGGATTTGCAGTGGCGAGTCAGTGTTTGTCGTAGGCATTCCGTCTGTCTGGTCTGACTTTGACCCATTGGTGGTTAAGGATGTCTTTAGGATATCCAGGAGTTGAAGCCCACCTGTTGTGGTTTAGACTGGAGTCCAATGTGTCTTCTTGTAGGGTGCGTTGAATCGGTCTGCTCAGTTTTTGCTAGGGTAGTCTGGTGTTCTTTACTGATTGAGCCCTTTAAGGAGATGGTGGTGAGACCCCTTTTGTTAAAGGAGGAGGGGGGGAAAAAAATTGCTAGACCTGGACTGCCTGGCAAATTACAGACCTGTCTCTAACCTACCTTTTTTAGGGAAGGTTATTGAGAAAGTGGTGGCTTTACAACTGGAGGCCCATTTGTCAACTTACGATATCTATGACCCTCTCCAGTTGGGCTTTAGGAAAAGGCACAATACTGAGAAGAGACTACCCTGATTCAGGTACTTAATGATCTCCTGGTGGCAAGGGATAGAGAAGAGCACTCTATACTTGTACTCCTCGACCTCTCAGCTGCATTTGACACCATGGACAATAGGGTGCTTTTGGATTGCCTGTGGGTTCGTTGTGGACTTTCGGGTGTGGTCCTCAACTGGTTCCATCCTTTCTTCACCGGCTGGACAGAGAGTGGTCTTAGGTTTTTTTTCCTCATGACCACTGCCCTTGCCATGTGGGGTCCCGCAGGGCACCATTTTGTCCCCCATGTTATTCGTGGTGTACATGCTGCTTCTAGGGACATTATAAGATAGTACAGGCTGAGTTTTCATTGCTAATGATACTCAACTATACCTGTCCTTTGCACCTGAGCAACAGGATGCTATCTCAGCTTTCAGTTGGTGCCTTATTGAGGTCCAAGACTGGACGAGTGCCAACTGGCTCTGGTTAAATTCGGAGAAGACTGAAGTAGTGGTGGTGGAACTTGGTTGCCTGAGGGTGGGTGTTCACACTGGTTGAGTCACTGGGCTTAGGCTTGGAGACTCAGCTTTTCACTTCTTCTAAAGAAAAAAAATCATGGTGTTGTGCTGGATAGTGGCCTAACGCTTAATCTCTGGTGTCTGCCGTGAAACAGTGGTTTTACCACCTGAGAAACATCACCAGGATTAAATGCTTGATACCCTCAGGTGATCTGCCATTACTAGTCCGTGCCTTTGTGACATCACTGCTTGATTACTGCAATGCCCTTTACCTAGGTCTATTGGAGGGGCTGATCTTCTGCACCTACAGCTGGTGCAGAATGCGGCAGCCAGGCTTCTGATTGGCCTTCCAAGGCCATGTCTTATTATGGCTGTTCTGTGCTCTCTGCACTAGCTTCCTATTAGGTGGAGGATCACCTTCAAGGTCAGTTTGCTGACCTATAAAGTCCTACATGGTCTGGGGCCCAGTTACCTATAAGACCTCCTACAGCACTGCCACCCTTCTCATCCTCTTCAGTCAGCCGAGGAGGGTCTCCTAGTGATTCCCATGGCTCCTTTTGAAGTCATCTGGTGCTCAGGCTTCTTTGGTCACGGCACCTACCCTGTGTAATTCACTGCCTTGGTTACTCAGAGGCCCTCTCAGTTAATGCCTTTGAGGGATCTTAAGACCTTTTTTGTTTAATAAAGCTTTTCCTTCCTTTTAACTTATTATGTGTGCCCATATTTTATATATATTGTTATTTTTGTCAATATTATCCAGCAGTCTGTAAAGAGCCTAGAGTCGCAATGGGATAGAACACTCTTTAACAAATTAATAAGCTCTCTTAAATCCCTCAAAAGTTGTCGGAATGCCCATGACCAAGTCCATTGGTAATTGCCCATGTCAGGCAAACATGGGGTAGTAGGGTGTGTACCCCATTGAACAATGCACTGTGTTGTTATAAATGTAGGTCAGTTCTGGTAGTACTGCTGACCAGTTGCTCTCCTGTTATGCTGGTAGTGCTTAAGGCATTTCTGTGATAGTTTTGTTGGTGTGTTCATACAGAACATTGGTCTTGGTATGGTAAGGAGCTGTTAGAATCTTTTGCCGTCCATATGGTGTGCAGTTCTCCAAGCAGTTGTGATTCGAATGCATCCCCTTGATCTGTAAGGATTCTGGACGGGTACCCATAGGGTCTCGTAAAGTGGTTCCAAAATGCTTCTGCTGTGGTTTTGGCAAAAAGGTCCCTCACAGGTTCAGCTACCATAAATTTCATTTAGTGATTGATCATTGTAAGGATGTAGCAGAGACCGGTTCGGCTGGCTAACTTTTAAGTGATCTAGTACCACCATTTCCAAGGGTGTTTGGTTACTCTGGGATGCAGAGGCACTTGAGCATTGTCACTACCCTTATTCTTCTCGAGGCTGTAGATCCTACAGTTGTTGAACCACTGCTGAATGTCTTCTCTCATTCTCGTGCAGTAAAATTTCTGGTGGGCTTGCTGTCTGCCTTTGTGTCCAAAGTGTCCTGAGACATTATGTTAGGCTTCCGGGACTGTCTGGCCTTCCTGTCGTGACAACGCAAGTTGATGGATTTTCTCATGACTTCTTGGGTCTTTGATTAAGTGGATCAATTTGCCTTTCTTTACTTGAAAGTAGCCCTGCTGTTGAAGCAGTTTTGCTAGTTCACTGGCATATTCATTCATTCTTTCTTGGCTGGTGATCATGCTTCCTGTGCTTAGGATGTCTTTGAGGTTCCTGATCGGGGAGCTTTGATCCTAAAGCTGTTAACATGGATAATCCCATTCCTCAAGTTACTGGCTGGGATCTGTTAATGTTTCTGGTTTAAATTCAGCATGACGCTAGTAGCATATCCAAATAACTTCTGCTGGTATTCAGATAGAGTGGCACCTCCACTTCTTCCCTTTTGGTTCTCTCTGTCTCTGTGTCTCTCTCTCTCTCTCTCTCTCTCTCTCTCTCTCTCTCTCCAGTTCATTCTGACTGGGCAATTGGGACAAGGTGTCGACATTTCCATTGGACCTTCCAAGTGATATTTTTGTAGTAAAATTGAAGTTGGCCAACCGAGAAGCCGATCTCTGCTCCAGCGCTTTCAACTTAGCTGATCCCAAATGTGCAAAGGGATTGTTATCAGTGAAGACTGAACAGCATAGCAGCGAGATGGTGTCGACATTTTTCCATCACTGTTTTTACCAAAGTGAGGAATTTGAGCTTGAATGAACTGTACATCTTGTCATTCCTTTCTGATCCTCTCTGTCCT